>CM076579.1:1663702880-1664347758 GCA_034641835.2 Pinus albicaulis
TTAAGGCCCATTCAAGCAAGGAGACCATTGTTACGAGACTCTGGAGAGGTTCCCCTTTCCTTGGCGAGCTTTGCGAGACGTGGACGACCGGAGACCCGTTCGAAGGAAGCTGCGACGTCAGAACTTGGTTGTAACTTCTATTCGTTTATCATTTTAATAGATGACTATGATTATGGTTCCACTCCTTTTGCCATCATGTTAATGCGAGTAATATCTTTTCTGACCGATGTTTAGTTACGTATGCTGGTTCCTATGCTTGTATCTGTTCGTTTCTTCTGTGTGCAGGTGTTCATCCGCGGAGATCGTGGAAGGATCGTGATCTGCCAGGGCTGAAGGACGGGGACATCTCTTCTTCGGATCTAGCGTTGGAATCCAGGTAGGCTCTTATCCCAAGTCTTTCATTCGTAACTAGGAGCTTGCGTCATAGCATTGTGTGTTTGTTGCTGAATTTTCTTCCAGATTGGTAGGGATCGCCTGCAATAAAAGCGAGAGGTTACCCTCTCTTTCAAATTAGCTCAACTGAGGATAAATAGTTTTCTCTAATACGTTTGCACGTTGGTTGCTTTAGTTGTTTCTCCTTGTGATCAACCTTGGTTTTAAGTTCTTTCCATTATTTAGCCTCCTGCATTTACATAGCTTGTATTAGTCTCTTTTGAATTGACTTGTTTTGTTTTCAGCTGAAAATCAGCGCGGTTTTACTGTGGGGGTAACACTTGTTGCTTATGTTGTTTATCTTGGCCTTTGCTAAACCCTGGCCTTCATTCAGAGCCCACGAAGTGCTTGTGACTTTTTGGATTTCTTCAATTTTTGGCTTTCTGAGCTTGACCAATACTTTTCTTCTTGATTTCTTGATTGTTTGAGTGTATTGGAGCCTGGTTTGACTGGAATTCACCGCTATCCTTTGGTTGTTTGCCTCTATCTATCGGTTTCACGATTTGAGCCCTAGGGCATCTAGTGGCATAGTGAATCGAGCCCTCCTTGGGAGTTTTGGTGTCTTGATTGTCCTGTCGACTTGTTGATTGATTCTCCACGCCCTCTTAGCAGTATTTGATTGTTTTGTTGCGTCCTTTGAGTGATTGTTCATTCTTTCATTCAGAATTCGTTTGCCCTTGCTTTGGACCCAGATCACACGGTCCATTGGGTGTTTTCGAGTCTTTCTTCGATTTGAGAGACTTTGGGTCGGTTTAGAGATTTGGTTGCTTGCTTTGTTGAGTGAATGTCGTTTGCTTCGCTCTCTTAGTTATCATTTCTCCAATTGTTCCTTTTGTTTTCAGTGCACATTAGCCATTAAACATTGAAAATCAAAAAAAAAAAATATATAGTCTATTTTGTTTTTTAATTAGTGCAAATTGTCATCTTTTCCGTATTACTAGTGATTAGTGTTTGAATGAAAAGTATGTAATTGCATTAGTTGCATTAGAGACATTCTTGTTTGTATTCCGTTCATTTCGTTTGTATAAAAGCCCTCAACTCTCATTTAACTAGTTTTCATCGAACGAAATGTTGCATCGTGGCATATAGCTTGCATTTAGGAGACACTACATACGATAGGGCCTGGAAATTGAAACTTAATTGAAGATCAACTGTAAAATTTATTCAATTAACCTAAGGCAACATTGGAACTTAAAGCAACATATTTAGAAGGTCTAGGCTAGAGACGTGTTCCGGCGTCGTTAAACCTAGCAGCTGTCGTTCGCCTATTGGCTTTAGACAGCGCTAGTACGGACTTGCGCTCCCCGTACCGTCGCGTATATAAAGGGAGACCCCTATAGGTTTTCAATCCTTTATCCATAGGAAGCTGAGTCTGCCGCCCTATACCCGTGATACACCGAACACAGCATTCGGGGAGACTACCTGCACGTACGGAAAGTCCTTGGTTGATTTCTGTTTCATTTTTTGAAACCAAGGTGTATATTGCAGTTCACGGATATTTGGTACACCCTTTGTGCCTAGTTTTTTTTCCTGAGCAGTCATTTGGTCTTTTCTGACTCCCTAAACTTGAAAAGACCGTCAAGCGCTTGTCCTTTCACGCTTGTATCAACTCTGAAAGAGATAGAGTCATCTTTTTATCGTTTCTCGACTCTTAAAACATGAAACGGTAGAATTTGTTTATTTTCCAATGTGGTAAAATCAATCTCCCACGATAACACACCTGTTTAGATATTGCTTGTGACTGTTTGATCGTGTGTCTTAATTCATTTTCAGCCCGTGTGTGTGTGTGTTCTCTTCTTCTAGTCTTTTGTCACGGTGGCGGAACCCTCAGTTTCGTCTACTGGTAGTCCTTACACGGACGATTCTTCAGAGGCTTCTGAGCCTTCTGTTGAACCACAACAGCTTGTTGTTTCCGAGTTCCCTGACGGGGGACCGGTCCTCGCCGAGCAACCCTTTGGAGAGCCAGTTGACTTCCACTGGCCCTTTTCGGACCCTCTGTCTGAATTGAGATTAGGAGCTGATTTCCTTTCTCTTACATCGGGTTCACCGTTTTTTGCTGCTGTTTTTCCTCCTAGTCCTCGCAGTCTTCTGCGTGATTTAACGGCAGGATCAACCATGAGTGATTCTGGTGAGGAAATTCCCGGGTCTGATGACTACCAGCGCATCCCTCGTAGATTGTTTGAGGGAGATGAGTCTGAGCCGGCTACCACATCGTCAGCTGGTCCTTCTTTGCCACGGGGGATAGGATCTGCGGGTCGGTTGTTCGATGCCTCTGTAGAATGTCATCCTCTGGCAGGGACGTTTGCTACTACAGGGTGTCTCCTTGACCGCCGTCACTTAGGTAAAATGCGACCTTGTTGTGTGACTTTTCTTACCTTGTTGCCCTGAACGTACGCTACAGATGCGGGCCAACTCCCGGAGGACATTTGCTCAACTCTTTATTATGCGGGAGAATGTCTCTGCGGAGGGCTGTCCGGTTGTTTACGACTGGCAAGACACGGGTAAGACGACTCCCCCCGCAAGATCCTTATCGGTCTTTCTTTTCGCATTATACACAAGACGGCACCCCCGTGTATGGTTTTCCGGGTCAGCTTGACGAGCATGGGGACATTTTGCGGCTCCCTGCTCCTGAGGCCTATCTTTATGTTCAAGGTTTACCGTACAACCAGGCTCAGAACTTGCAGGCACAACCTTTCCAAGGTCGACCTGCAGGCCAACCTGGCTATCAGTACGACCCACAGGGACAGCCCAATCAAGGCTACTCTGCGGGCCAGCAAGGGCCATTCTATAATCCGCAAGGACCATATTATAACCCTGCTGGTCAACCTGCTCAGCCTCAGCCGGGGTATCAACAGGGACCGACCTATGGGCCTGGGGGGCAAATCCAGCCTTCCTTACCGATGCAACCGCAGTATCCTGTTGTCTCTAACGTTGCATATCAGCAAGGACCACTTTATGGTTCTGCTTCGGGTCAAACTGGTTTCCAGCAAGCACCTGGTCCTGTTCCACCACTGGGCCAACCGGGTCATCCGGTACAACCTGGTGTCCCGCCTCCAGGCCAACCAGCTTATTCGGTGCAACCTGGGGCTCACTTACAACCGGGTCAGCCTGCGCAACCAGCGCCACCCCCTCATTCGGGTCAACCTGTTCATTCAGGAGCGCCCCCTCATTCGGGTCAACCTGTTCATTCAGGAGCGCCCCCTCATTCGGGTCAACCTGTTCATTCAGGCCAGCCCCCTCATTTCGTTCACTCTGCTCACCAGCCTGCTCACTCAATGCCGCAGCCAAATCAACAGCTGCGCCCTACGTACCAGGCTCCGCAGGGTTCCACTTATCAGCAGTCTACTCATCCTCAGAGCAGTTATTATTCTCATGGTCAATCTCAACCGAACTATAACCACTCTGGGGGCTCTCAGTATCCTCCTCCTCACGGTTCTAACTATGCTCAGCAGCCAAATCCAAACGCTGCTTATACAGGGCAGACGCCTAATCAGGGCTCGAACCCTGGTTATCAGGCCCCACACAATGGTTACCGACGGCCAGAATCGGTACGCTATACGGTGTGCCCCTCACGGTCGAATCCTACGGGAGGACGAACCCATGGGGGCGGGGGATATTCACAACCATGGTGGAGCATGGGTGCGGGACCTTGTTGGGACGGCATGGAATTCGCCCTCCATTGCCGTTCACCGGCTACCTTGGATCTGGGACGTTTCGGTTGACCAATGATCAGATTGCTCATAATCCATGTTGGCCCAGGATTCAAGAGCCAAGATACCAGGGAGGCTTGTCCCAAGTTTCGAGGGCAAATACGAAGACCCCCGAGGGCGCATGTGATGACGTGTCACCTCTGGTGTTCGTCTAACTCTTGGACTGACGATTCGGTTCGCTTGCGTCTTTTCCAGCGTACGTTAACAGGAGCTGCTGCTAAGTGGTACATAGAGCTGTCCCGTGGTATTTTTCAGGATTTCAACTCGTTAGCTATGGCTTTTCTCACGCATTTCCAGTTACCAGTCCGGTATGAGACTGGGACGCACCTCCTGTCTTCCCTGAAGCAGGACTCGGCCACTCACATCTCAGATCACATCCATGAGTGGCGGCGCCGTCGTCGACTGATCAAGTTTCACATACCTGATCAGATTTTGACTCACTGGTTCACCACCTCCTTTGTGAATAAAATCACTCAGGATATCGCGATGGGAGCGTGTGTGACGGAGGAACAAGCTATCGCACGTGCCCAGTACTTGGATCTTGTTTATTCACAATCTGGCACGCTTTATGACATCCTGCCTGATGCACCACGGCCCGGAGCCAAAAAGACCCAACCCACCCCTTCCGTGGATGGTGTCATTGGTTTCGTTTCTCAAAATTCGAAGAAGTCTTCGAATGGGAGGCAGAAGGCTAATTCTTCCAATAATACCTCTGCTAATCCCACCTCATCCGATTCTGGTAAAACCGCGGAGGTAAATGCCGTCCAGGCCAATCCTGCGGACAAATCCTCCAAGGGGAAGAAGAAGGGCAAAGGCAAATCAAGATCTGATGCCCCAACACCGGAATCTAAATCTCGATCTGAGGATGGCTCACAACGTAAGCCGAAATTTCCTTGCCTCATCTGTGAAGGAGACCATTACACTAAAGATTGTCCAAGACGATCCGAAGTCAGTCAACTTCTTAAAGGCTCAAAGGGTACTCCGGCTGTTTTAAAGGAGCCATTCCCATCTCAGCAGACCCAGATGGTCGAACAAGGTTCATCATCTGCACCGTTTGGGTCTCAAGTTTTCATGATGAAGACTAATGCACCTATCACTATCGCTACGAGGTCCAAGGATTACAATAATCGGCAGCAGGCACCCGGGAAGGCAGTGGCGGATGGACCGCCTCCCGCATCTGCTTCTGGTTCATTGGAAATTGAGAAGCCGACTCTCGAACCCGTTGTGAAGCCACCTCCCAAGGGTGTTCTTCAGAGATCCTCTTATAATCCAAACGCCCGTGCCGCCCAACATTACAGTATTGTTGAGGATCTGGCCCAGGCGCCATGTGCCATGTCTGCACTTGAGGTTCTTCAAAGTTGTCCTTCACAACGGAAGGCTTTTCTGTCTGCCATCGGTGGTATTGACCCCGCCGATTCGAGCCTTCTCACCTTTGATCTGGAGAATTTTACTCCCCGGCTTCCACATCAAATCGCTTTGATTATTCGAGTCAGGATTAACGGCCTGGACGTTCACAGAGCCGTCGTAGATGAGGGTGCATCTACTTGTGTTATGTCCTCCGCTTGTTGGAGAGCCATCGGCTCTCCAACTTTATCATCATCTCCCAATGCCCTTGAGGCATTTGATGGCCGGGAATCTAAACCCCTGGGAGTTCTCGAGAGTCTGGCGATTACATCACAGGGAAAAACTGTCAACGTGGAAGTAGAAGTAGTTGACGCTAAACTCAACTACAACATACTTCTTGGCCGCAGCTGGATCCATGCCATGCTCTGCGTGCCGTCCACTGTCTTTCGATTCATCAAGTTCCCTCACGAGGGCAAGATTGTCACAGTAGACCAGTTGTCATTTTTTACCTCGAGCTCCGAGAACAACGTGCCGTATGTGGATCAAATTCCGAATCCACCAGACAGCATAGGACCTGGTCTTTTCAAAGACCCGGTCCTCATGGGTATTTTCCCTGCGCCGCCACCGAATACCGCTCAAGTCAACATGTTGTCCAGGACTGATGACCCCTGGCTGATTCCTACACCTGAGCAGGTATATGAGTTTGGAGAGTCCATGCCTTTAACGCCGGTAGAGATCAGCTACTGTGAGATTGTTGCTGCATCGGACCCTCCACCTCCTCAGCATGCTCCGATGAGCATGGCTCTTGACGTCTACTCACAATTCCCCTGGCTTGGTCAGGCTGATTCGCCTGATCCTCTTAGAGAGACTTTTCCCTCAGATGAGGCTATAATTGAAACTATGTCTCTGGAGGAGCTACCTTGGGGCGATGGGCATCATCGTTCCTCGTTTATGCCTAGCTTGGGGGCAATGACGGATTGTCTCGAGCGCTATGCTACTCAGGTTCCTTCCCCTCCTCTTCAAACACCGATCTTGATGCATGAGGTCTTTTCGGAAGGCAATCTGAGTAACATTACTCAAACGGTTCCTATCAACATCTCTGTCAAACCAGGGATTGTTGAGAACATTCACGTGGGTGTGACCTGTTCTCCCGAAGAGATCCAGGTTTATACGGAACTTTTCAAAGAGTTCAGAGATGTTTTTGCATGGTCCTACGAGGAAATACCGGGAATTGATCCTAGTATTGTCGTGCACGAGATTCCAACCTATCCAGGTGCGAAGCCCGTGCGCCAACGCTTGCGTCCCATGCATCCTCGGAAAGCCGCCGCTATCAAGGCAGAAGTTGAAAAAATTCTGAACGCGGGGTTTATTTATCCTATCCCCCTTACAGAATGGGTGTCCAATATCGTCCCTGTCGATAAAAAGCAGGGTACCATTCGAGTCTGTGTGGATTATCGCGATATCAATCGCGCCTGTCCTAAGGATAATTATCCCACTTTGTTTATCGATCAGATTATCGACGATTGCGCCGGAAGTGAGATCTACTCCTTAATGGACGGTTTCTCAGGTTACAACCAGATTAACATTGCACCTGAGGATCAACATAAGACCACAATCATCTGTCCGTGGGGCACTTTCGCATATAAAAAACTCCCGTTCGGCTTAAAGAACGCTGGCGCCACGTTTCAACGTGCCATGTCATATGCTTTTCATGATATTCGTCATATTGTCCAGCCTTATCTGGACGACTTGCCTGCCCATTCGGGTAAGCGAGAGGATCATCCGGAACATCTTCGCCAGATATTTCTTCGTTGCAGACGCTACAATATTAGGCTGAATCCTCATAAGTGCGTCTTCTGCGTCGACTCTGGCCGTCTTTTAGGCTTTATAGTCTCGAAAGACGGAATTCGCCTCGACCCTCCGAAGGTTGAGGCCATTATAAATCTCCCGTCACCCTCCTCCCTTTATCAGTTGCAGAGTCTACAAGGGAAAGCGAATTTTCTTAGACGCTTCATCCCGAATTACGCCGAGGTGGCCAAAGGATTCACTCGTTTGTTAAAGCAGAATGTTCCCTTTCATTGGGACGAAATCACTCAAGAATCCTTTGAGAAGCTGAAGACATTGTTAGTCAATGCTCCGTTGCTTCGTCCTCCGGACTACCACCGCGACTTTACGTTGTATCTAGCCGCCGCATTAAGCACCATCGCCATGTTCTTGGTGCAGGATGACGAGAACGGTGATGAACATGTTGTTTATTACCTCTCTCGGAACCTTCTCGACCCGGAAACGCGTTATGCACATGTTGAGAAGTTGGCCTTAGCAGCCGTACACGCTGTACAGCGCTTTCGCCATTACATCCTTTTGCGCACGATAACGGTGGTTTCAGACTGCAACCCCATGACATATATTCTTTCCAGACAATTGCTGGGGGGCAAGTACTCCAAATGGATCGTCATCCTGCAGGAGTTTGATTTGGAGTTCACCACTGCCAAGTCAACTAAATCACTGGTCTTCGCGGATTTGATTTGTTCTCTCCCGACAGACTCTCTTCCTGAACACTCTGAAGATCATATTCCGGACGAAACGTTGTTTCTTATCGATACTCGTGATCCTTGGTATGGGGACATCATAGTGTATCTTCAAACCGCGACATTCCGGTCTAAGTTGGATAAAGCTGCACGCCGTCGGATTCGGCACCAGTCCCAACCCTACCGCATAGTGGGAGATACCCTATATCGTATTGGAGTAGATTCGGTGCTCCGACGATGCCTTACCTTGGACGAGGGTGAGAAAGTCTTGAATGACTGCCACAGTGGCGCCTGTGGTGGACACATGTCCGGATATGCCACTGCCCAAAAGATTCTGAGGGCAGGTTATTTCTGGCCGTCTATATTCAAGGATTGCATCACTGCAGTCCGAAAATGCCATCCGTGCCAGATTTTTCAGCGCAAGATGCGCGCGCCGCCGTTGCCTTTGCATCCCGTTATTACCGTCGGCCCTTTCGCGAAATGGGGCGTAGATTTTATGACGTGTAACCCTCACTTGGCCGGGGGGCATGCGTATATCATCGTCGCCGTCGACTACTTCACTAAGTGGGCCGAGCCGATGCCTACACTTGCTGCTGACGGAAGAACGGCTGCTTCTTTTTTATTCAACCATGTTATTGCACGATTCGGGGTCCCTCAAGCTATCGTCACTGATCATGGTACTCATTTCCGTGATTACATGATGGCGGAGCTGACAGCTGCGTTGGGCCTGTGTCACGACAGCTCAACGCCATACTACCCTCAAGCTAACGGTCAAGTTGAAGCGGTGAACAAGGTTTTGGTCACTATGCTTCAACGAACAGTTGGGATTCATAAATCCAGTTGGCATCTCCAACTGTTCTCAGCTCTATGGGCATATCGAACATCTGCGAAAAGTGCAACCGGATTCACACCATTCCAACTGGTGTACGGTCTGGAAGCTACTTTGCCGGTTGAATGTGAAATTCCTTCGCTTAAGTTAGCTGTGGAGCTCTTACCGGATACTTCTCCTGAGGAAGAGCGTCTTCTGTATCTCGAACGGTTGGATGAAACCCGTCGTCTAGCTGCTCTGATCATCGAAGCACAAAAGAAGAGGGTCAAATCTCATTTTGATCAATCTGTTTCTCCCCGTTCTTTCATTGAAGGAGACCTAGTCCTCTTGTATGATCAGGCACATGATAAGCTTGGTGCCGGTAAACTCCAGCCCATGTGGCACGGTCCCTATATAGTAAAACGTGTGTTGAAAAATGGGGCCTACGAACTTATAGACTACGAAGGAGTTCCATTGGCGCAGCCCAGAAATGGGTTGTACCTCAAGAAGTACTACGCCTGAAATGATTTCTTGGTGTGGTGTGTGTACATAGGTGTGTGATTGTCATTTGTGTGCATGGTGTGGTGTGCTTTGTAAACGTCTTTCTGCCGATCGGGTCTTCCTGGTTGTGCAGATGTCTACTCATCCGTTTGTTGGTTTCGCGGACGGTGCCTCCCGCAGTACCAGGAATCTGTCTTCTGCAGCCTGGGTAATCTACGATCCTGCTGGTGAGTTGATCGACCTGCAAGGTGTTTGTTTAGGGCGTACCACGAACAATATCGTGGAATATAGCGCCGTGTTGGAATTATTAACCGAGGCAGTAAACCTTGGTATCCGTGAATTGCTCGTGTACCTAGATTCACAGCTTGTAGTGTTGCAGCTGAACGGGCACTATTCGGTAAGAAACCCGTCCATTTTACGATTGTATTTGCGTATTCGATTACTGGAAAGGAATTTTGAATATACCCAGACATTTGAATGCATTAGCAGATACAGTAGCAAATTTGGTGTTAGATAGACATTTGCGCAATTTATAAATCATCATCACATGTAAAGAAGACTCATCCAGAAATAGATATGCATATATAGATATCGAAATGTTTACATAGAAGTGTGTCACATAAAACTCAAAAAATATACATAAGTGTCTTAATACATCCGGAGACACTGAGTCTCTCAAAAAATAGGTGTGGCTAAATCCTAGAGACTAATCAACATGGTGCTCATGATAGCACGTTACTGCACGCACTAGCCGCCTCAGGATTCGGTGGAGCCGATTTGGGACTCCCACCGTATGGCGCTGGTACTCCAGTGGTACATCTGACAGTCGGGCATAGTCTGGGATCCCATGAACGATCCCCTCAAGGTTCTGAACCAGTGCCCCTCCTCCGGCACCTTCCCCCTGGATCTCAGGGGCGAGCTGTGTCCTCCGGAAGGTAGGAGACATCCCGGCTGGTCTCTCAGGTCCTACATCTGCATGCATGTATATTTGTGTTAAGACAACTGTGTATTAATAAAAAAAAATCATATAAACATAAAATCAAAAATATGAGGTCTTACCCAGCTCTTCGTCCCAGTGGTCTCCTTCTGGTAGCGGGAGATCCGTGTCCCCTGTAAAGTCAGTTCCCGCATAGGGCCAATCTTCCACAACGATCAGTTGGCGCCGTATCCATCTGAAGAACTCGGGCTTCCAGGACATCTGTTGCCCGCCTCCAGATCTGGGCATCAGTGCTGCCCAGCGAGCCATTCTCGGCTCTCGTGGTGCTGGACTCGCCACAGGGGCCTCTTGGCCCTGGAAGGTTGGTATGCGTTCCAGAATGAACGACACCAAGATGGAACCATACCCAAACTGCTTCAGTTTTCCCTTTTTGCACTTTGTGAGCTGCCTTTTCATGTTAATGGTGACAGCTGTTGCCCAGTCATACAGTCGGGGACCCATGCATTCTGAGGCCAGTAAGAGTTGAGCCTTTGAAGCCTCGTGCGGTGCCTGCGATCCAGAAGCCCGCGTAATGGTGTGGAGTACGACTCTCAGTGCTAGGTCGAGGATGGTCGAGATGTACACCTTCTTACTCCCTGTTCCTGTTTGTGCCCCACGGCACACCCGCGCCATTACTTCTTCCATCTTCTCCCCTGATGGTCTGCTCCCAGTCAGTACAGGGATTGGACCCCTGCGGGATAATCCAGTAATAAAGTAAATGTCGGTGACCTCCAATTCCAACACCTGGTCTCGTATTCGGAATACCTGGTCATTTTCATCCCAGAGGTTGATCAAATATTGGAGGAGCTCAGGCTGAGCTCGTAAGCATGGCGTGAGGAAGAATTTCTTTAAGCCACGGTCCCTTAGAGCATTCATGCAATTCTCATTTTGCATGGCCTCTTCGTCCTCATCTCCGTGTTCCCGTTCCTTCCATTCAATCACCATTCTGACTGTTTATCTGCATTCACATGGTTCAAAGCCCTTAATTAGATCTTCTGTAAGCTTAAAAATTCAAAAAATTTGGCATAAATAGAGGTTTTTTAGGCGGAAATTTGGGTTGCGCCGCTGGCGCGACTGTTTTGCTGACAGTCGCGCCACGTGGCGCGGGCCCTTTGATAAAAAGAGCTCAGTGGCGCGGGTCCGTGCCCGATACCCGCGCCACTTGGGCCGGCCCTAAAAATTCAAGAGTGCCCTTACGGAGCTGGTTTTTTAAGGGAAATCATTAAAAAATATATGGAAAGAAAGAGAAAAGGAGCGCCTCTTACCTGTCACAGACGAGACGCTGAATGGTTGCCTGGATCGGTCGCAATCGCCGTCAGAAGATTCTGCTCCAAATGGACCACTGCTACTCTCCACAAGGTAAATAGTAAAAAGTAATTTCATTTTTACCATTGGACATATTTATAACTTTTCGACGTTAAAATGTGTTTTAAAAGTTATTTCTTGTCAAATATTTGCATGTATTATGTCGAAAATGGATTTTACGCTTGTTGGGTATGTGCAGTGACAGGTTTTTGCGACTTAGAAGGTGGAAACGAGTTGTATTTTATACTTTTTAGGACTCGGTAAATACACGAAAAAGTCACTCTGGAGTCATCTTTCAGCTCTTTTCTGACTCTCTAAATATGAAAAGATCGCCGAGGCCCTTGTCGTTTCGATCTCGTTAAAATGGACACGAATCGACATCCACCCAGTATAAGTTTAACCCTTTTTTGGGCTGGGATGGATTGATTACGAAAAAGGAATACCCTAGCCTATCGCGACTAGGAGGTTTTTCCGGATATTGTTTTCTACCTTTTCGGATCTGGGGAACTATTTACGAAAAGGGACCTGTGGAGTTTTCTTTTCCGCTGTCTTTTCAAACTCTCTAAACATGAAAAGACGCCGAGTTCTTCCTTTGTTAGACTCGTTAAACCCTGATGACATTGGATTCCGTCGCAATGACGTTCTCCGAGTTTCTCCTTCCTAGGACTCGTTAAATGCACTAGGATGGATTCGCCCGAAGGGCGGACTTATATCACAAGCAGATGCTATCCCCTTCAAGCTTGTTATCAAAAATAATTGGGGTACTCGCCAGAAATGGTGGGGGAAAAAATGGAACCATCGTCGTTGTCGTCGGCGGTATGTCGCTCTTGAACATGGCACTTGTCTGCATTCGTGTCGGGTTGGGGACATCTCATCTCGTTGCTTCACTTTGCTTCCATGGGTTTGGGTAATCTCTTTTGACCTCTCATCTGTTCACTGCCTCGTTGCCATGACCTTTGATCTGTTGACGTCAAATACTGCCAAGTCCATTGTCGTGCCGTTTATATGTTCAAGAGAAGTTGGCCTCTGCGAATATCAACCTTCCTCTGTTTCTCATATGGTCTTAATTCACAACAAAACATTATGTTCCTCTGTCTCGTGTCGATGATGTGGGAATCATTATGGCCCACCTTCGATCAAGGTCACTTCCTGTCGACTTCAACTCATTATCCGGGAAGTTGGTCTAGAGACTCCTGATGGTACCTTGGAGCCTGCATGCATTAATGGCAGGTTCGTCGCATTCGACGAGAGGTTTTCATTATTGGCCTCCGATCGGATGATTCTGCGGGTGTTCGACGTCAGCTCATTTATTCACACGCCGTAGATTGTACCTGTAGTACCTTGAGGACCATCGTCATTATTGGTGGTTTCTCTCGCGTCTGTTAACGACTTTCATTATTGGCTGGTAATCAGACGATGTTCTTGCATGTTCGACATCAGCTCACACATTCGCATGCTAGAACTTGTACTTGTTTGGGTCGAGATGGAGCGCAAGACCCTGGATTGTGTCTGTTGTAATTCAGGCTGCGATTGTGGATTATTGTCATTATGTACATGACTCAATGATTGGATGGTTGCGACCATACCTGAGTCTATTTGTTTGATCTTAGTTGGATGGCTGCGCCCATACCCTAGATCCGGATTATAGCATACTCTGTTCGGATGGCTGCGTCCATACCATATATATACATCATGTACTTGAGATATCAGTTGTATCTTTCTGTGCAGGTTTTCCGACGGCGGGCCTTCAATTGGACATGTTCTCGTAAAGCATTTCACCCCTCTCTCTCTCGGGCCTCATGCTTTAGGGGGCATCTGTTACACAGTAATTTGTCACCGTCCCTACCATTCCCCGTCCCGCACAATGGAGGACCCATAATGTGACCTGTGAACACTGTCATGCACTGAAAACATCATCGTTGCATCCCTCTGAGTATGAGCTTCATTTCCCCTTGAGACATCTCCTTGCAAAATCCATGAAAAACAGCTCTTTTTGCATTGGCGCGGGTAGACAGTTCGGTACTCGCGCCACTCAGGGAAATCCTGTAAAGAGGTCGCGCCACTTGGCGCTCTGTCATAGAGCAGCAATCGCGCCACCCATTTTAGGGACTGTTTTTTATATATGGATGGAGGAAGTTGAGTTCAAACAAACTCACAACCACTGCCTATCTTGAGTTGGGAGGTTTGGCTACGGGAGTTCTATGGAAGGGAAGTAGTTTTGCCACCTTCTATGGAACCTTCCTTGTTGATAGGGCCAATCCCATAATAATAGGGGCTGCGACGTCAGAACTCGGTTGTAACTTCTATTCGTTTATCACTTTAATAGATGACTATGATTACGGTTCCACTCCTTTTGCAATCATGTTAATGCGAGTAATATCTTTTCTGACCGATATTTAGTTACGTATGCTGGTTCCTATGCATGTATCTGTTCGTCTCTTCTGTGTGCAGGTGTTCGTCCACGGAGATCGTGGAAGGATTGTAATCTGCCAGGACTGAAGGACGGGGGCATCTTCTTCTTCAGATCTAGCGTTGGAATCCAGGTAGACTCTTATCCCAAGTCTTTCATTTCGTAACTAGGAGCTTGCGTCATAGCATTGTTTGTTTGTTGCTAGACCCCTGCTGGGCTAGTAGGGATCGCCTCTGTCCACAGAGGGGATTTACCTCCTCAACACTCTTGAAATTTACCTTCAATCTTGGGACCAAAAATAAGCTTTGGTTGGTCATCACTAAGATTAAGAGTGTCCTCATTTTCTTCTATGTTCAAAGCCTTCAAAATCTGGGTCTTATGTACAGGTTGGGCAGCTAACTCAGTCAAGGGAACAGAGATTTTGATCTTTGAAATTTCCTGCTCCAGGCTGAAAGGAATTTGACTCTTTGAAGTATTGTTTTCAGCCTTATTAGCTGTCACTTTATCAGCAACAATAGCTTGCTGATTTGTTTTATTTACACCTGACAAAACTATTTTCACAGGAGTACTAGCTGAAATGTTAGTACTACTAATGTCTGCACTCTGTTTTTCAAGATTTTGAGTGCTTTTCTCTTTACCTTTATCAGAATTTACAGCCACTGTTTTGTCCTTTTGTTTGACCATTTTAGGCTTGGTCGCAGTGCTATTTTGTGAAGATTTTTCAGAGGTTTTATTGTTGGGAATTTGTTGACTAGTTTTGCTCCTGAGGTCATATTCTCTTCGAGACTCTATGATGACATTTTCCATGTCTTGATAACAATTTTCATCATCATCTCTTTTGTCATCATAAGGTGTGTATAGACCTTGTGCTTTATCATAATGAATCTCAAGGTCATCATTATCTACCCCCAGCAGGTTGATATCCTCATCCTCTGTTATTTCATCTGTTTCCTCAACCTCACTTACATAGTTTTGATGAAAGGCAGGAGTGATCTGCTGATCATCTTCCCTAGGTTTGTTTGGAGGCTGATTCCTTCTTAAATTCTGATTCTCGTTCTGGTTCCTATTTTGAGGAGCAGTTTGGTTTTGACTTGCTTGTGCTCTCTTAAGAATGCTCATTTTCTTCATCATCTCCTCCATCATTCTTTCCATTTTTGAGTTTGAAGTGGAAGGTGTGGATTCCTCTCTGAAAGATACTCTCTTTTCGGCTTTCATCCTTGCTCTCTTCTCCATTAAGTTGACTTACACAGAAAGAGCACCTCTTTGCATATCTTCTAGAGTTGAAAAATCTCTCTCTCTAAGTGAATAGGTCATGTCAGCGTCAAACCCTTCGGGAAACTTGTTTAAAGCTGAGCCCTGTGGAGTTTTTAGTTCTAGGGAAAGTGCATTATACACACTATTGAATCTAGTGCAATAAGCTTGCACACTTTCCCCGGGGTTTCTATGGAGGTTCTTGTAATCAGAAAGGACTTGAAGAGGATTCTTCTTCACTTCCCATTTGTTTAAGAATGTTTGATGGAATCCCTGGAGATCATTAATACTATGGGGGGCTAAGATTTTAAACCATTTTCTTACTTCTCCCCCCAGACTTTGAGCAAACAATCTAAGTTTGATAGAATCATCATCAATTTCATTTCTGTCAAAATATTCATTCATCTTATCTACATGTTGTGATGTAGTTGTAGCATTGCTAGCACCATATAATGGAATCTTAGACTGATAGTCCTGTGGAAGATTGAATAATGGTGCAGGAAGATTGAATAAGGGAGCATACCATGTTGCCATGATATGTGGTGGAGGTGGATTAACAAGAGGTGGTGTGGGGTGAAGTGAAGTGGCTTGAGGAGTGGATGAAGGATGGACAGAAGTGGATGGAACAACAGTAGATTTCTAAGCTGATATTGGATGAGGGACACCTAGATTATAAAGGAAATGTAAATCAGGAGGTGTTGTTTCTCTACTCCCAAGAGTTTCGCTTGTTTCAGGAGATGAATGTGAAGACTCAGAATCTAACTAATCTAAATCACCAAGAGACCTAGTTCTAAATGGATTTACTAAGTCAACTTGTGATTTTTTTGGAGCTGAAATATTTTCAGGAACTGAATTAGCTCTCAAGGGTGATCTGAAAACAGTTGATAATTTAATCTTAGGGGACTTCCTAAGGATACCTTCTGGGTTATCAACTATCTTCGATGGATTAGGGTCAGGGTGGGCTCTAGTGTGAATCTTCCTAGAAGCCACTATGCTATGTTCTTTGAACCCAAATAAACAAGACAAGTTCAACTAGATATGACAATCTTTAAGGGGTTAACTAGTCTGTTTGTACAATTTTGATCCTACAATCCTCTGACTGAGTTTAAGTGATATGGAAATGATAAGGGTTCTTCCCAGTGGAGTCTTAATATCTGTTTAGGATTGTGGAGTCACCAGGTGGAAGGTTTAGAGTGTTTTCTAGGAGGTACACTATCCACCACAGTGCTTGTGAAATATCCCTTTTGAAGGATATCCCAAAACACAAAAAACTCTAACCAGAGATCGACTGGGATGGCATTTACCAGATATTTCACCTCTAAAAGAGGATGAGATCCAGAGGCTACCTGGCCCTTTCCAGACTCTGTCTAAGAGTATGAGGTAAAACACAACAATAGGTAGGTAAAATGTAAGAGTAAGTGTTTTACTACCAATCTGAAGTATTTTTGGTATTTTTCTGAGTTATTTTTCAATTGTACGATTTTTAAGAATATCCCAACTTTGTTTCAAAACTTAGCTACGGTTGTGAGACAAAGGCAGTGTACTCTTATGGCTAAGCCAGCTGATCTTTCAAGGTTAGATAAAGTCTTAAGAGAATCCTAGGGTTTACCTAGTTTGTCACTGATTCAAATGAGTTTCATCATGATTACCATTGTTTGGTAGTGCTTGAAAAGGCTGCTTTTTACTCAAAAATTTATGAAATGCTTTTAAGGGGAAAGTGATCCCCAGTGGAGTTGCCAGAAATGTTGGGTTTCCGTAATCAACAAGATTGGCAAAGTCCGATCACGGAAGCAACATTGTTTCAACCAACTTTGGGATTCTAGGATCTAGCCCTCCTGAATCCGGAGAGGGATCTCTCCAATAAGTGCAAAGATGGATTTGTCTTTGAAGTTTTAGGGTAATGATATTAGGCTAGTTATGAAGGCCAAGGGTTTGTTTGTTTTTTGGATGGTTGAGCATAGTTTACTATTTGAGGTGGAAAGATCTATATGCAAAAAGTTTCAAAGGTGAGAAGTTGCAAGCAAATAGAACAGATTTGGCTAAAAGATAGATATAACTCTGGTTTTTAGTCCATTGGGCTATGGAGTCATAACAGGGCTTTAATTGAACAACAAAATCAAGAGTGATCCAAGGGGCAAGTCATCTATATCACAAGATCATTGAGATTAAAATGATGGAATGGAAAAAATAAAGTGTTGGAGGGGTGGAAACTGATAATAATTTCACAAGGGATTTATAGTCAGTCCAAACAAGAAAAGCCTCTTAAGTAACTGTTTAAAACCAACCAAGTGCAGGGCTAACCATTGACCTCTTGGGAAAGTTTGTATTAAAGCAACTTAATTGACAAACAATCCAGTAATCCACATAATTACCTTCAGAAAGTATGAAAACATATAAGAGAAACAAAGTGTAACTTAAGATCACATAAGGTACTTTTAAACCTAGTTTGCTTTCAGTCAACACCAAGGGAAACTTTCAGAATTTTCCTTTGGAGAAAACAATCTAGGAATCAGGGCAAACCATATCTTCTCTGGTCTAACTTTATAAGAAAATAAGGAAAATAACTTTCAAGAACAATGTTTAAAGCAAATAGTAGGACGAGGGAACTCCAACATTCCTAATTTTGATTGTGTAAATGCATTCTCAAATGAACATTTTTGAGAAAACAATGGAAGGTAAAGATTTTACAGTGGAAGGAAGGTTTCTTGGTATCACAGGTAGATCTAACTCTATGCGTCTTTGTTCTTTATTAGAGAAAAGTGAACAATATGACATACATAGAAGAGGAAAACAATAACAAAGAAAAGCATACAGAAATATAGACAGGATCCAAGAAAAAGCTTAAATGTTAATATCAAACAGGTCCAGTCTTCAAGTCCAAAAATATTGAATTGACAAATCACTCTTACCTATTAAACAAGCTAATATATCACAAACGAGCTCCGAGGACGTTAGACACTATTTACAATCAGAAGTATTCAACTCAGTTACATTACAATGTTCAGTAATTACATCAACAACCAACCCCTCACTCATCTTCTACTGAAGTATTTATAGAAGGATGAGGAGGTGAGATCTGATAAAAGATCTCAAATACAATTAATACAGAGTTGATGTCTTCTTGGCCTTTGGGAGGCTCAATGAAGAAGTGTACAAGTGTTTTGCTGTATTAATTGCTTTACACTTATGAATTAAGCTCGGTGGGAGCTTTATTTGACTTTGAGGCTCAGTATAATGTTTGGAGCACTATGTAGATATTTCTACATTGATTTCCTTGCAGATTTAACTCCCTGGCTGCGCTAGAGGCGAATATCTGATTTTCTTCAATAACTTCTGCCTCTGTTTTGAAAGGTTTGAGGCAACAGGTGGCTCTGGGGTAGCTGAGGAATCAATTAGCCTTAGATATGGCGGTGGAGGCTTTTTGTCTGATGAAACACTTTAGGTTTTCCTTTAAGCTGTGTTTAAATCGGGGATTAGGCTTTTGATAACCGTCTTAGCCGTAATCCCCACAAATCTGCCCTTTAATCTTTTGTCCTGATACATTTTTGGTCTTCATCCCTGATACTCTTTCATTTTGCTCGATCCATGGTTTTCTTGCTGTTGTGTAGGGCCGTGCAGGGTTGCGTGGCATCAATGCCTGAGAAGAAACTGGTGAAACGTGAATTTAATCCATGCGAATATTTTCCTTTAGAAAATTGAAGGTGGGAGGATCGTCACCCTCCGCCCTCAAATTTATCTCATACGTAATGAAATAACCCTTGAACCCTGCAAAATACGAACAAAAATTATGAAATCCATGCATATAGTGGTTGACTACTACAGAGGACATGTGGGGGAAGCGTGACCGTCGGATGGAATCATCCAACGGTCGGGGTTAATCGAGAGAGATAGGAGAACGGGCGGAGGAAAGATTGAATCTGAGCGGTCGATCGCGCAAAGATAGACAGTCAGGAGCGGAAGTTGAAAGTCAAACGGAGAGAATCTGGGCGATGAATTTTGGACCATTGATCTGCAGATCAGATCTATGGCGGAGATGCCGTTGCCACTGTACGATGGCCTGGTTATCGCGGGCGCATCTTCAACAAACAATGGTCGTTGGATGAGTGGGTTCGGATCTGACGGCTGTGGTCAATATCACTATGTGTCCTGGTTCGAACTTTAATGTGCAATGGATGGTGGTTTTGCAAATAGTACAGATGACGCGTGTCAAGCAGCATATGGAATCGCTTGCGATCAGGGGAAAACCGTCTTCTGCCGAAAGGTGGTGCGATGAATACCACTTGGTTTTGGGCAATCGGCTTATGGCTGGCAAGGTCGACCGGGTTAGACAGGCTCCGCACCGTCGGATCTATGGATTAGATCGACGATGTAGATTTATTGAGAAATCGCTTCGGCGGGGAAATCAATAAAATAACATAAAACCAAAACTTTACAAATAAAAAAGTTTTTATTTGTTTTGAGCAGAAAAATATTATTTAAAATAGAGAAGTGTCTGATGGACTCAGCGCCTGGTTCTGGCACCGGGGCATATGGGTGGAAAGGGTTAGGGACTTAGCCGAAGGGGGCTTAAGTCCAATAGATAGGGAAAATGCATTTAAATTAGTTTTCAATGGTTTTCAAATGCCTTCGAGGATTCCGATAAGGCTAAGAAGGGGTCTTAGAACCTTGTCAAGGGTGTTTATGAAGTGGAAAGAGAGAAAGCATGAAATAGAGGGATTTTTATGGAAAATGGGGAGATAGAAAAAGATGTTAGTTTAGAGGAGAAGGGAGGGGAAAATGGGGTCTGCAGCAGTATTTTGGCTTTGGAAATCAGCAGGATTTCAGAGTCTTTTGAGATGTAAACAACAGTGTAGGATCTGGACAGAGGCATGAGGCCTTCAAGAGTCTTCAAGAGCCAATATTTTTTGGTAATGAAAATAGTTCCTTGAAGGCTCAAAACAGATTTAGGCACCTTTTGGTTTAATCAAATTTTACAGGTGGCTAACAGCTTGTTGATTTGTTCTTTTGCAAAATCCCTTATCTTCTTGTCATAATCCTTTTGAGGCATGAGTTCATCATTGAAGACATGAATATCTAGAAGACCATATTTTCTCAGCATAGTGTATTCTGCTAAAAACCTGGTTATAGAAATATTCATGGCATCACATTTTTCCTTTAAATTGTTCATCAGATTTTTCTTTGTCAAAACCTTCTTGATCTGCAAAATGGTCTCTGTTCTATCCTGTACCTTTAATTCTTCTAACTCTGTTCTATTTTTATTATTCAAGAAAGTAATGAGCTTCAAATCTTGTGTTGGTTTATTTGCTAAGTCTTCTGTTGTCTTTTGAATTTACACTTGTGCTGCTAGAAGTAAACCACTTTGTTCAGAAATAATTTGAATTGAAGGCCATTGGAGATGAATGGCATCAATTATATTTGTCCAAAGGTAATTTCTTATGTAAGAAATTTGTTCAGTGAAATTCAAGTCTTTTTGTAGGCTTTTGATTTGCTCTTCAAGTCTCTTGGCCCTTTTCTCATGACTTTTGGCATTGATTAATGTTGTTTTGTTGGAGGCTTCCAGATTCTAAATCATCTTTTTCAAACTATTAATTTCATTGGTTTTTAGTGACATTTCCTCCATAGCCTTTACTATCTTCCCTACATCATTTGTGTGTTGTACCTTTGTGGTTGAAGAATCAGTGGCGTATGTTGTAATTGAATGCATTGGCACTGCAGTTGCTAATGGCTCATTAGGTGCTAATTTTTCTCCCAATGTAGAGGCCAAAGCAGTGGTAATTACTGTTATTACTGAGGGAATAATTGGAGCTTCATCTTCTTTGACAGTTTCTTTCTCTTTCACAAGTTGGTTCAATTGTGTTTCCATTTATTTTGTTTGAGCAGTTAGTTTGAGAATCAACTGCATCATGTCTTCTTTTTCTGTCTGTTCTTGAAGAATTTCTTTAGTTTGAGGGTGCTCACTTTGAGGAAGCTTCAGTTTTTTCCTCCAATATGCAATTTCCTCATTTTTCTTTATAATTAATATTTCTACTATTGGAACATCAGAAGGATCCACTCCCACCTGCAAAAATAAGTCTTCTAAGGCTTTACTCCTCATATCTTTAGCATACAAAGAGCCTTTGTCCAGATTCATTTGATCCTACATGTTGGTAATGGTATTTTGCAACTTAGTAGCACTCATAGATTTTGTTACCACAGTAGAATATAACATCTCAGAGCTATGTTTGTGGAATTCTATTTGGTCTAGTTCATGCACATTTTCAATATCTACTTCAAACTCAACCTTTTTTTAGTTTGCCAATGTCTTAGGTGTTGAAGTAGTTGGTTGTAGATATGACATGATCATTTTATTTTTGGAATAATAAAATGTTGTAAGTAACCTGTTCTGATTCCCTGGCTTTTATTTAAGAAACTGAGAGTAAATCTCACTTTTGATCTCTTCATTCTTTTGTTTAATTTTCTTGTACCTTTCTTTGATGTCTAGGTCTCTTTCCTCCAATGTGTGTGAGGAGGAAGCTTCCATGTTTTTCTGTCTTTCAATCATATGAGTATCTTGTTCACCTGCTATTTGATATTTTTGTATGTCTGTAAGAATCTCATTTACTATTACTATAGCCTCATCATTATTTACCTCAGGCTCATTTGTATCCTCAACATCAATTACTTTTTCTTTCCCTATGGAATTGAATTTGAGCCTTTTATTGTAAATCAACTTAAATTTAGTATCTGTGGTGGTCTCTGCTATGTAGGTCCCCTCATCTTTGCCTCTTTTTGTAGAGATTTCAGTCTGATTTGTAACTACCATAGTTTGTGTAACATCCATATTTTCTGCTGGCTCTGCATTTACTATTGTATCTTTCAACGTATTATCAACCCATTCTGTTTGATTTGAAAATTTTTCAATTTCTGGCTTGGGCTCATGTATGAAAGGAGGCAGTTTGCAATTGACCTTTATATTGTTGAGAATGCCTTGAGGATCATAGTTCCAAGGGAAGATTTCCTGAAATTTGAATTCTGATAATTTCTTCTCTATTTCCTTTTCAGCATTTCTGTTATTCACAATAAAAGGACCAATCTGATTTTTCAACTTGAACTGAGTTTTCTTTTTAGAAGCCATGAAATTAATGGAATCAGAGTTTAAAACTTGTCTTAAGTATTCTAATGCAAAAACATTAATGCTCAAATACTTAGGCAATTTGTAAGGCAGTAAATTTGATCCAAAAATCCTCAATTCTGTGTGCTTTTCATACAAATACCACTCTCCCATCTTGCACTATTTTGATAACTATAATATTGTTTTCTTGTCCTCACTTATCCTAGGCTGCTCTATTTTATATAATATGCCCATTGTTGGTTGGAGGAACAAATCTGAAAATTCTGTAAAACTGAAATCACTGCTTTCTTTCCTCAGTAAAGTGGTCCAAAAGAAAATGGATAGAGGCTAGCCCTCTAAGTAAATTTTTTGTAATGAAATTGGAAAATTGTCACATTGAAAATAAAAGAGCAAGTGAAATAAATATGATGAATATCTGAACATCCCTTTAGTGGGTAGTTTGGTCAATTGATAGTGGATACTATCAGCTAAAAATCTGGAATAGTCAAAGATCATTACAGGAGGTTGACCAGGATATAAAGTAGATAAAAAACGAAGGATGGATTCATCAGTGAATTCATCTGTGAAATATCCTAGTATGAAAGAAAGCATTGATATCACATGTCTGGATCCTTTGGGAAATTTGGAAGTGGAGTAAGGAGGATTTAGCTTTGGAATGTCCACATGAGCTGGCATAAAGTTATGGAAAATCATGAATCTTTTAGGAAAATCTAATCCTAAATATAACTGAGTCAATGCTTCTATGGATAGAGGAATTGCCTTGGGATCAAATTGTAATTGTAACATATCATTAAGGGATTCTGCAGTAATAGAAAATAGAATCTCCCTATCAGCATTAACAATTGCTCTCTGATATGGTACATAGTGTTTCTGACATAATCTCACAAAGTCTTGGCCAGGGTGTGTTACTAGAACTACATATTTGGGTAGATTGGTCTCCCAAATAGGCATTTCATCTTTATCTAAGAACTTATCAAAACACAAATTGTGAATCTCCAATAAATTGAATTCTACCACAGGGTCTATAAATTTATAATCCATATCAGTCAAGGGGATGGCTTCTTCATTAGGTGCTGGTGGCTAAAGGGGATTGATAGACACAGTGGTTTTTGCAATGGGATTTTGATGCTTCTGACTTAGGAGGCTTGGATCCCCCAGGTTTGGTAGGCTTAGAACCCCCAAATTTAGATGTCATATGTTTCTTGGTCATTTTGAATAACTAAAGCAAGCTTAAATTGTTTGCAATAGTTGATTTTTTATAACAGATGATGAATTTAGAAATTTTCAAGTCAAGGTTTAATTTAAGTAATATTTTTGCTCAATTTAGGCTTATGGGATAGGCAAACTGGTTTAAGACAGAAAACAAGGGTTTTATGAATAATCTGGGCTGTAAAAATGAATTTTGAGGAGATCAAATCTTTCCTGCCCCTTAAATTGACTTTGAGATGTTTTAAAGTGAGGAATTGGGCTTCAAAAAGAGGTTTTTCTGAAAGCAACAATTTTTGGGGAAATTTTGCGAGGGTTTGTCATGTTTTTTGTACTTTCTGGGCAAATTATGTGGACAATTTCTTTATTTGAAGTTTAATTATTTGAGATGTAGGTTTAAACTGTGAATTTGCAAGTTAGAATGTCAAAAAATACCTTAACTGCAGGTATTTTGATAGTCGAGAGTGTTTCTGGAAACTTCTGTGGTTGAATTTGATCTTTGGTTCGAATTGCTGGAGACGAGAAGGTCTTCTCTGGTCTTCAAATAAAGAATTTGGAGTGAAATCTGAGTTTAAGGCATGAAATCGTCTAATAGTGGTTTAAAACAAGGCTTAGGAAGCTTAAAAGGGCTAGGCAGAGCTCTTTTAACAGTCGGGTGCGAAAATAGCAGTGAGAAAAAAGGTAACAAAGGTGTAAACTTTGGATATAAACCTTCATTACCCATAATAAATGCAGGTCCTATCAAACAGGCAGGAATGGTTTTGTTTTCGAATGCGAAAACCATTGGTGGGTTTCGTGTTGGATTTGGGCTGTAAGTTGTTTTAAACAAAACGAACATGGTCGAATAGTTTTGTGCCACGTCGCCAGAGGCGGAAATGGGAAAACCACCCATTTCGCATCCGTTTCGGCATTCGACTGTCGATCAATTTGTGGACGCGAAACACATCCTCCGTAATTGGATTTGAGAGGTTGGAGTGTACGGTCCAGATTAAAAGGAAAGTTGCGGTCTAAATGGTAGTGGGGCCAGGGTCCTTGTATGTGGTGGCGGATGGAAAATGTTATAAAAACCTTTGCATGCTTTACATTTTAACGAAAGTTCTTATATGAAAAATAAAGGGTTAGGTATATAAGCGGGGCTATATGGTATGATAACAAAGGTTTATATGTATGTCGGGGTGCGTGAGGTGGGTTAAATGGGTTTTAACGTGGGTTAAACTAT
The DNA here is from genome assembly GCA_034641835.2 of Pinus albicaulis. Lineage (NCBI taxonomy): Eukaryota > Viridiplantae > Streptophyta > Pinopsida > Pinales > Pinaceae > Pinus > Pinus albicaulis. Next base: position 1,663,727,682 of record CM076579.1, read on the forward strand.
GTATTGTGTGAGGCTAATATATAGCTGAAAAATACAAAGGAAAGCTAATGCGAAACATGGTATAAACTTTAGTTCTTTCGCAATAAAATTTGGGTTAATGCAAAGATAGAAATAATGTATTTACAAAGGTTTTTGGGGAATAAAGTTTAGTTTAAATTAAACTTTAAGATCAGCTCAGTAGTAGTTTTACTTTTCAAATACATGTCATTCTTTCGAAGGCTTATTTATATTTTTATTATATAGTTTTATTTTATTAAAGGCCTAAAACCATAAGGAGCGGGATATTTACATATTGTTAGTTTTATGCCAAAGGGGGTATATTTTGGGATTTTATTTTCAACATGTGGATAATTAACTTTGGCATAAAATCTTATAATAGGGGGATATTTTAAATAAATGGAGTTAAATTAATAGGATAAGGTATTTTCTAAGGAATTAATAGAATAAGTTAAAAATTAATATGATAGGGAAAATGGAAGACTCAATAACTACACTTATATGAATAAGTAAAGTGAAAACCTTAAAGCAAGTTTAACATTTTATGAATTCACCACTTTTACTTAGCATAAAATGCTTTATGAGGGTTTATATGCTTTCTATAATGGAGGGAGTTAATAAAATGGGCTTTCATGTATCATTAAGTAATAATAGTTCTTTACTTAAGATTTTGAGCTATGATGGATGAATAAAGGGTAAATAATGATAATTTAGGGATTATTATAGGAATTCAACATTTTCAACTAATAGTCATTGAGCCTTGGGTCCGGTCCCAATAGAAGTCAGAGAAATGCTCTGAGCCTCTTTGAGTGGAAGTCTAGAATGTAGAATAACTATAGGGGAGGGGAAATTAGTGACTTTTGCCCGGTGATAAACATTTACATGCTTCTTCCCACTTGCTTCTACTTACCCAACTTTAATCTAACATTTCTTCTTCCATTTTGTAGGTGCACTTGAGCTTGCTACCTTGAAACATTTTATTCTTTTGAAAAGCATAAAAACTATCTAAATCTACCTTATATCATCCGAGGGCTCAGATTAAACTGATGAGCTCCTCTTTATTCTCTACCTATCTACTGATTAGTCAGGATTAAATTGTCTAACTAATTTTTATTCACTATCTAGAACATGAAAATTGACAACATGACAAGTCAAGATTAAACAGTTTAACTCATCATGAATTATGGCATTTATTGACACTCTGCCATAATCATTTGCAAAAATTAAAAAGTAGTGGCATTTGGACTTGCTTACTTTCATGTTTTATTTCTTTTTCTTTTGGGGTAATGGCCAAAGTGACCTTAGAAACGTAATTTTATTAATCACAAAAAAACAATTACATTGGAATTATGCAAGAGTTTACACCTGAACAACAAAAACACTCTTGCAATGAGCTATTTATAAGCTCAATGTCCTAACTTCCACTAATTATGGATCACTTATTAAATAACAAGTGTCCACATACATTAAATGACCTCCTATCTATTATACTAACTTTATTCCTAACTTAGAGCCTAGGAAACGACTCTTTTCTAGAGTCATATTTTTAATAACAAATTTCTATTTCTAAGTATCTCAAAAATTTATTAAATATTATAGAATAATAATTATGAATTTAATATCTTAAATTAATAATTATTTTATTCAAACTTTATATCCTATGATAATATTTATTTTTGGATCATCTAACATTCCCCCCTATGATCCAAAGATACGTTAAAACAGATACCAAGTTCATCCCTGAACTTAGTAAATTTTATTCTGCCAAGAGGTTTCGTGAAAATGTCAGAGGTATGATGTTCTGAAGGGCAATACACTGGCTTGATGATGTCCTTTGCAATGAGAGATCTGATATGATGATACTTGGTGTCCACATGCTTTATTTTTGAATGGAAAAATGGATTCTTGGCAAGCTTTATTGCTGATTGATTGTCGATGAATAATGAAGTAGCTTCTGCTGGAGGAATTCCCAAGTCCTGTAAAACTCGACGTAACCAAACAATCTCACATGATGCTTCCCATGCTGAAATGTACTCTGCTTCTGTTGAAGAAGTGGCCACTGTAGTTTGCTTGTTGTAACTCTAGGAAATTGCGCTGACCCCATGTTCATTAAGTAACCTGAGGTTGATGCCCTATCATCAATACTGCCAGCAAAGTCGGCATCTGAAAATCCACGAAGTACAAAATTTTTAGTCTTTTTGTAATGAAGACCAAAATCTTTTGTTCCTTGGATATATCGAAGAACTCTTTTGGCTGCATTCCTGTCGCTATCTAGTGTTTCCTACATAAAACGTGAAAGAATACTGACTGCATAAGATAGATCAGGACGAGTGGTTGTCAAATAAATCAAGCTACCAATCAACTGTCTGTAATTAGTGCTATCCACCTTCCCCCCCCTTCAAATTTTGAAAGTTTTAAGTTTTGTTCCATAGGGGTAAGGACAAGCTTACAATCCTGCATTCCAAATCGCTGAAGAATTTCTGCTGCATATTTACTCTGGGAAATGAAGATCTGATGTGGATGTTGGAATACTTCAACTCTAAGATAGTAGTGAAGTAGTCCCAAATCTGTCATCTTAAAACCTGCATGTAATTCCTTTTTCACTTGTTCAATGTGATCATCATTGTTTCCTGTGATGATAAAATCATCGACATACATAATCAAAATCACCAGAATTTTACCTTTTTGGCGTACATACAAGGTATCATCAAATTCACTGCAATGAAAACCAACTTTGTGAATTTATTCATCCATTTTGGCATACCAAGCTCGGGGAGCTTGTTTTAACCCATATAAAGCCTTTATCAGTTTGCAGACTTTATGTTCGTGTCCCTAAATTTCAAAACTCGGTGGTTGATTCATGTAGACTTCATCTTGTAAATCTCCGTTGAGAAAAGCACTTTTGACATCCATCTAATGAACTTTCCACCCTTGTTGAGCTTCTAAAGCAAGTGTGAGGCGGATGGTGTTCCATTTAGCGGTAGGAGCAAACGTTTCCTCATAATCGATTCCTTCCTGCTGCACAAAACCTTTAGTGACAAGTCTTGCTTTATACTTGTCAAGTTCACCATTTTGGTTGTACTTAACTCTGTAAACCCATTTGCATCCTATGGGTTTAACATTTGGAGGACAATCAACTAGTTTCCAAGTGTGGTTATCAATTACTACTCGATATTCATCAATCATGGCTTGTTGCCATTCTTTATATTTTACGGCTTCTTTGTATGTGGAAGATTTAGTAAAATCATGTGCTAGCAAGGTGAAAGTCGCTTCACTTCTGTGTTTATGTCTTGTTCCTGTTTTATTTTGTTCATTAGGCTTTACATCTTTCAATAGTTGAACTGCCCATTTTGGAAGTTGTTGCTCACTTGTTTGAGAATCTGAGAAGTCTCCATCATTGTAAGGGGGATTAATGTAAACAGATGTTCGTTGTTCAGGTGGAGAATCGGGAGAATCACTGTTAGAAGAACTGCTGTTGCTTGGAGATGTTGATGAACTGCTAGAAGACCTAGATGATTTTGTTGAAGTTGATGGACTTCATGACTCATCTTTAGAGGAAGAAAAATCAAGTTCATACCAATTTTGTGAAGTTGGTTGACTTTTCATATTTCCTTTTCGTTTACTGCCCTTAGTTTCTAACTTGTGAAGAAGATTTTCGATTTCTTCAGCTCTCTTACTTTCTATATCATAAAAAATGACATCCCTGCTCACAATAAATTTACCATTGGTCAAAAGACGATACCCTTTATTTTCATTTGAATAGCCAATCATTGTGCATTTCAAACTTCTTGAATCAAGCTTAGTTCGTTTTTCTTTCGGAACTAAGGTATAATAGATGGATCCAAAAACCGAAGATGTTTAACTTTAGGTTTGAAACCAAACCAAGCTTCATAAGGGGTGATTACATCTAAAGAAGCAGTTGGAGATCTGTTTCTTAGATAGAAAGCTGTATGGATTGCTTCTACCCAATATGTTGGACTTAACCTTTTGAAAGTTAACATGGATCTCACCATGCCTAACAATGTGCGATTCATCCTTTCTACGACTCCATTTTGGTGTGGAGTGTAAACATTTGTAATATGCCTTCTGATGCCATTTTCACTGCAATAATTTTTGAATTCATTTGAATTGAATTCTCCCCCATTATCTATCCTGAGAGTACCTATCTTTTCTTTCACTTCATTTTCAACAAGTTGTCGAAAAATTTTAAACTTCTCAAATGCTTCTGACTTGTTTTTCAAGAAATAAACCCAAGTCATTCAGCTGCAATCATCAATAAATAGTAAGAAATATTTGCAACCACCTAATGAAGTTTGTAGTGGACCACACACATCACTGTGAACTAGTTGCAGCATCCTGCTTGCGCGCCATGAACTTGTTGGAAAACTTTCTCGATTCTGTTTGCCATAAATGCAGGCTTCACATTTAGCATTTTCCTTGTTGAAAGTTGGAAGTCCTTTAACCATCCCTTGTTTCTGCAATTGAGAAAGACTATCAAAATTCAAATGTCCATATCTTACATGCCATAATCTTATAGGTGAAATTCATGTAGTAACTGCCCCTGCAAAATCAGAATGCCTTGGAATAACTGTCCCTTTCATCCTTAACAGTTTTCCGTCTTCATATCGTGTCATCACTATTTGGAATTTTTTTTTGACTGAATTAATCTTAACTAAGCCATCTTCCATAATTATTTGATGTCCTGCTTGTCTAATCATGACCAAAGACAACAAATTTTTCTTAAAGGTGGGTACATACCACACATTGGAAATCAAATTTTCTCTAATGTTAGGGAGAAAAACTTTAACTGCACCTTTTCCATAAGGCGTATGTGTTGTATCATCTGCTAGAAAGATGGAATTAAGATGGAATTCTTGAAAATTCCAAAATAAATCTCATCTACAAGTCATGTGTTGAGTTGCAACTAAATCCAAAATCCAAGCAGCTTCATAATCACTCTTAATATAGAAGGAAAGTTTGATTGCTGGTGAAGAAGTGAAGACATAACTGAGTCATTATCATCTTGATCTTGATCAATTGAAAATTGTGCTGAAGGCTGTTGAAACTTAGAAATTTTGTTTATAGATGTGCAACAATTTGCAGCATAATGACCAACTCTGTTACATCGCCTATAAACAATTTGACTCAAATCAGTGCCTCTTCCTTGAGACTATCCTCTGCCTTGAGACTGTCCTCGACCTCTGCTTTTTCCTCTATTTTGAGATTGTCCTCTCCCTGGATTCTGTCCTGTGCCTTGCTGATATCCTCTATTTTTATTGTTGCCTCTGCCTTGAGAATTGTTTCAGCCTGAATTGGAGCCTCTTTTGGAGTTGTTTCCTCTGTGTTGACTGTGAACACGACCTTGCGTTGCTTGGTTTTGATTAAAATTACCTTTTCCTTTGTTTATGGAATTGTCAGCTGAGGAGTTGCTAGTACTGGCCTCTGTGAGAAAAACATCTTCACCAACTTTCTTTTTCTTCCCAAAAGTTATATCATGTTGAGTCAACATTTCGCAGAGCTCATCAAACTTTAGCTTTTCTAACTTTCCAGTTAGTTGTAGAGTTTCCAAAAAATGTGTGTAGGAAGAAGGAAGTCCAGCAATTAAAATTGTGATCATAAAACTATCATCCACTGCTTGAAAACTAGCATTAACAATTTCCTGCTTAATACTCTTAAGTCTAGAGATGTATTCAAGAATATCTCCTTCTTCAATAAATTTTTGATGCAACAATTTTAATTGTAGGTCAACTCTTTTTGATTCAGGCTGAGTATCAAACAATTCTTTAAAATTTCTCAAAGTAGACCATGCATCTTTAACATTTTCGATATGGACATACATTTCATCATTGACAGAAGATTTAATGAGAGCTAATGCTTTGGCATTTTTAACTTCCCATTTTGTTAGTGCAGCTGCATTTGTAGGTTTATTTGGCTTAACATCTCCATCGCATATATCATGCCACAATTCATTATAAATGAGAGTGCTTTCGATGAGGCGTTGCCATGTTTTGTAATATTTTGAGCATTCAATTTTGTCGGAATCAGAAAAGAAATTAATCAACTTAGACATTGTGGTGTTTAAACTTCACACCACGAATCAAGCTCAGAATATCAAGATGGGCAACACAACACGCAACACACGACGCAAAAAAAACGATCTATCGGTGCTTGGCCTTGACCCTCGAATAGTCATTGAAACAAGAGAAAAATGACTAAGCTTTGCACTTGGCTCTAGTCAATTTCTCAAATATTTACAAGGCAACTTTCAAAATTTGACTTATACAATAGTGCTCTTGCACAATTTGGTAAAAAAAAAGTTAGCCCCCCCTCAAAGTAAAATTACTTTGAGTTACAATATCACTCCCGAAAAAAATTACAAAAAATCACCTTATTACTCCAACAAATTACAAAATCCTTATTACTCCAAAAAAATTTCAATAACATTACATAAAAAAAAAAAATCTACTTATTTCTCCAAATATAAAGTGCTATGTGCTATGATCCCATTCGCTTTTCAATATGCTTCAGACCCATTTTTGGTATTGCAAGTTTTAGAAAACTTATTCCTCAGCTCTCCTTATTTAACAATGATACTCTGTAGAATTGCTAATTTTCTCAAATTCTTTTTGAAAGATGTTTGCAGCTCTGAGAAAAGCACAGTAAATTGTTCTTACAGCCTTTGTAATCACATCATAACTTGTCATTGCAAGCGTTATATACTAGTCGATTACAAAAATACCGGGGCACAATATCTCGATATTGCAAGCAGTATATACTAGTATAATAACACTTTATACCGAATTTAAAAGGCAGAACGACATCTGGTCACCGTTAAATTAACGCAGGCCCAATTATCAAATTTAAAAGGCATAACGACATAAAGGCAGGTTTTGATTGATTATTTGACAAGCGTTATAATACTTGGGCACCATATCAAATTTAAAAGGCAGAATGGCATCTGCTTCATGCATTAAATTATGCAGAATGGAATGAATATTTGCAACTTTCGAATCCTGTGTGGTGGCATCAGCAGGTTCGGATACAGTTTACAATACGACTGCTCAGCTGCAAGCGTATTGCCGCTCTCTGGAATTTTCCCACGGCTCTCTGGAATTTTCCCACGTCTCTCTGGAATTTTCCATTCTTTGCTCGCTCCACGCAACACGCAGGTCCAAGAGTTTATCTCTTCAATCCGACATGACTGTCACAAGACTAGTTGCAGATGTAAATCAAGAAATTGATTGTCACAATTACTATTCCTGAGAGAGTTATAGTCTGCAATGTGGAGTAACATGTCGGAGATTGTCGTTCATGTTGGTCATTTTCTGCTGTAGAAGCACTGTCAGACCAATTTACATTCACGTTTCAAGAGAACACCAGTTTCTGTCTTTCCGGCACTTGCAAACTCATTAAACAGATCAAATTTGTTAAACAGTGTTAAACGCTATGATAAGAATGAAAGAACAGCACTTGCAAATGCGTTAAAGAGATCAAATTTGATAAAATGCTATGGCTCCTTTAGTGTTTCAGAGATCGAATGTTTGCAAACAGTGTTTCAGTAATATGCTACTGCAGATGCACTATGTTAACAACGCTCTCCCTTTTTTGTTTTATTGCAACAACTCTCTTACAAACATTCACCTCAACAATTTAAAATAGCAAAAATAAAACTTCAACTTGTTTCAAATATCGGTAGATGGGCATACCACGAATTCTCCAGCGTGTAACAAAATTCAGATTTAAAAAATTTAGAAATAAAACACAATTAAATTTCTTTTCTAAAAAAAAAATTAATTGATTGCATACCAATTTCTTTTGCTGATCAATTCAATGTAGTTTTCCAAGAACTTGTAGAGCCGGAATCTCCTCCTCATAGCATTATCATAGCTCTGATACCACACTAATGGCCGAAGTGTCCTCAGACACGTAATTTTATTAATCACAAAAAAACAATTACATTGGAATTATGCAAGAGTTTACACCCGAACAACAAAAACACTCTTGCAATGAGCTATTTATAAGCTCAATGTCCTAACTTCCACTAATTATGGATCACTTATTAAATAACAAGTGTCCACTTACATTAAATGACCTCCTACCTATTCTACTAACTTTATTCCTAACTTAGAGCCTAGGAAACGACTCTTTTCTAGAGTCCTATTTTTAATAACAAATTTCTATTTCTAAGTATCTCAAAAATTTATTAAATATTCTAGAATAATAATTATTAATTTAATATCTTAAATTAATAATTATTTTATTCAAACTTTATATCCTATGATACTATTTATTTTTGGATCATCTAACATGGGGTCTATGTTCTTTTAAGTCCTTTGATTTTTATTTTAGGACTTTTACCCTCTTTTTTTATTTTGATTTTTTTTATTTTTTACAAAATATGGGAAAGCAACTTGCAGAAAGCAAGGTATGTACATATTTTACAAGACTATCATAAGTCAATTCCAAATTATGAATCCTATACTTATAGGACCCTAACAGCGGCTTCACATGGGGATGGAATTTCTTGGTGAAATGTCAAGAACTCTAAGACTAGTAGCCTTCAACTTTGACCTTGATGATCCAATAATTATCTTTTGATTTCTGCAAAAACTGATACTTATGACATTTTACTCTTCAAATCTTAGGGCCTTCTCTTCAGGCTTCAACTTTGGAAAGAAAACATCCAATCCAATCTAAAAACTTCAATGGATATTTACAATGAAATAAAAAGTAACCGGGACTAATTATTGGTTAACTCAGATGAATAGTAGTGTTTGAGCATTCTACCATTAACTGGTCCTTCTTGAATATCTGTTCCATCCAAATATTTCATGAAGAAAGCATTGCTACCCCTATATACATAAATGACATAAGGCCCTTTCCATAGAAAGTCAAACTTTCCATGCTTACCTTTTTCTTCTCTCTTGGAATCCCATTTTAACACCTTATCGCCAATGGAAAAGTCATCTTATTTACATCTTTTATCAAAAAATTTCTTGATTTTCTCTTGAATGACTTGAGATTTTTCATAGACTTCTTCCCTTGTTTGTTGTAGATGGATTGTTTGATTTATCCTTCTTTGTATATCATTTAGCTCTACTTGTGATTCTTGAATGATCTTCATTACTAGAACAGCTAATGATGACGGGAAAACTGCATCCATCCCATAAACAATTTGGTAAGGAGAAGTCCCAATTGACTTTTTGGTGGTAATTCTATTTTACCATAAAGCATAAACTAAATTTTTATTCCAGGTTTTCTTGTTATCTTGACGCAGTTTTTTAATGATGTTCAAAAGGATTTTATTTGAAGATTCAGCTAGGCCATTACCCTGAGGGTAATAAGCAGTAGAGTGGCCTAGGGTAATATGGTACTTGTGACAGAAGGCAATCATTTTCTTAGATTTAAATGCTACTACATTATCAGTAATTATTTTCTGTGGGCATCCAAATCTAGATAAAAGGTTGTTTTCTATGAAAGATATAATGACTGAGTCAGTGGCTTGTCTAGTAGGAATGGCTTCAATCCACTTAGTAAATTAATCTATGGCAGTCAAGATCCACTTATGTTGGCCAAAGGATGGAGGGTGAATTTCTCCAATGAAGTCTAAACCCCATTGTTGAAATGGCATCTAAATTGAAATTGGCTTTAGGGGTAAGGGTAACAAGTTCTTTTTTCCTTCAAAAATTTGAAATTTGTGACATGAAGTAACAAATTTCTTAACATCAGCAAATAAGGTAGGCCAGTAAAAAATAGCTCTAAGTATCTTATCTGCAGTACTTTTCCAATATAAGTGTCCTCCACAGTCACCTGCATGAAATTCTTCAAGAATTTTGTCACCTTCTTATTTCAGTAAATAGTTCAGTAATACCCCACTTTGTTCTTTCCAAAAAAGCACATTATCCAAAATACAAAATCTCATTGCTTTAATTTTAATGAATCTGGCTTTAGTCCTTGTTAATCCAGGAGGAGCTTGTAAATGTGTAAGTACAAAGATAATATCGGAGTACCATGGTTAGTCTAGAAAGGCTTCACTGATCAATGGAGTCGCCATCTCTTCCTGGTCATCAACTTGAGCAATAAAGTTTATATCTAATGCATTGCAATTGGATTCAGCCATCAATATAGCTAATCCCTGTCCTTTAATGAGTTTAGTTGGTTTAATCTCTATGTCATATTCTAGGATAGTGGAAATCCACTTTCCTCTTCTTCCATCAGGACCATCCTGAGAGAGAATGTCCTTTACTACAGAATTAGGGACATAGGCAATAATGTGGGAGTAAAGAATGTAAACTCTGAAATCTTTTATGGCTTTAACTAAGGCTAAAGCTTGTTTCTCCATTATGTTATATTTCAGAGGTGCATCTCTAAGGGTTTTACTGAAAAAGACTAGAGGCTGTTCAAAACCTTGATCATTTTTCTGCAATAGAACTGCAACAATGGTATGTTCTGAGGCAAATGAAAAAATTATGAATTCTTTTTTGAAATCAGGATTGATTAAGACTGGTATTTTATTTAAAGCTTATTTAATAGAGTCAAATGATTGTTTTTCTTCAACTATCCATTTTAAAACCGATTCATTTTTAAGCATATTATTCAGTTCTCTGATGATTTCTGCTAAGTTAGAAATAAATCTTCTCAAAAAATTGATTTTACCTAAAAATGCTTGTAACTCTTTGATATTTCTAGGTGGATGAATGTTTAGAATGGCCTCTATTCTTGCAGGATCTATCCTAATACCTTCCTTTGAAATTATGTGTCCTATTAATTTTCCTTCCTTAGTCCAAAAAGAGTCTTCTTAGGGTTTAAAGATATACGAAATTTTCTACATTTAATAAAAATTTGTCTCAAATGATCCAAGTGTTCATTATCTAATTTAGAAAAAACAGTAATATCTTCTAAATAAATAACCAAGAATTCATGTATTTCCTTAGCAAAGGCTATGTCCATAGCCCTCTGAAAGGTAGCTCTAGCATTCATCAAACCAAAAGGCATTTTCACATACATGAAAGTGCCCCAAGGAGTTGTAAATGTTGTTTTAGCTTGGTATTCCTTTTGAACAAGTACCTGGTTATATCCTGAAAAACCATCCAATAAGGATATCTTGGAAGAACCAACTATCCTTTGTAAAATATGATCCATCTTGGGTAAAGGGTAACTATCCTTCAATGATAGTTTATTGAGATTCCTAAAGTCTACACATAATATTATTTCACCTGTTTTCTTTATGGTAGGTACTAAGTTTGATACCCAATCAGAATATCTGATTGGTGCAATGATTTGGGCATCATACAAGCATTTAACCTCTTTTTCTATCAAAGGTAATAAGATAGGATTAATCCTCCTAAATTTTTGTTTAAATGGTTTATGACCATCTTTTATAGGAATCTTATGTTGAATTATGTTTGTATCATAAGCTTTAAGATCTTCATAACTCCATGCAAACACATCTGGATATTCCTTTAAAATTTCAATGTATTTCTCTTTTTCTTGAGGAGGTAAAGATTTTGACAATTTAATCATTTTAGGCTTTACTTCTGTCCCAATGTTACATTCTTCAATGTCAAACCTAATTGGTTCCATTTTTGGATTTTTAGGCACATCATTGGAATCAAAAAGGTTCTCCAAAGGAGTTAAACCCTTAGGCAAATTATTATCTTCTAGATCTAACATGTCAATTTCTTCTTCAATGATTTCTTCTATATCTACTTTCTCTAAGTTATTTATGTCAGATTGAGTAAATACAGTGGGTTTGTTAAATTTATATACATCTATGTTATCTATTTCACAATTAAGATCTGAATCTATATTACAATCTGAATCTATCTTACAATTTTGAAATTCTTCCTTATTATTCAAAAAATGGTAAATCTGTTCATCTTGAGAGAAAATCTGCCAATATTTAACATTATCTGGGACAATGGGTCTATATTTAACTTTAGCAGTATACCTATGTGTTGGTTGAAAAGGTAAATTACATGTGCTAGCAAAAGTTGCTAAGCAATGTGCTTGAATGTTCTGTTTTCTAGGTAAATTAGCAAATTTGCATTCCAATAAGTCATCACATAAATCAGTTGTTGCATTTCTATATCTAGCTAATCTAGGATTATGAAAAGAATAATCTCCATTTACTTGCTTGATGATTAATTCCGAATCTCCCATGATCAAAATTATTTTACCTCCTAAATTTCTAATGATTTGGAGACCTAAGATAAGTGCCTCATACTCTGCCATGTTGTTTGTACATTTAAAGTTGAGTCTAAAGGCATGTCCTTCTGAATGACTGGTCTCAATATTTGTGATCCATACTCCAGCTCCTGCTCCTGTTTTTTTCACGGAGCCATCAAAGTCTAAGTGCCAAAGGGCTTCATGAAAAATATTGTCATTTTTATGTTTTGGCTTTATGTCAATTAGTTCTGTTTGGATTTCATTGTTATCAGAGTTACACAAAATTAAAGAATCAAGGTCAGTTGGTGTTGAATAAATGGGGTAATTTATGGGCCTTTCTGCACTGCTAACCATGAATTTCATTAAAGTTTCTCTATAAATTTTCTTGGGCTGTCCAAATACTGATATAGTAGCATAGCTCATGTCTAATTGTAGAGATCCTTGCAACTTTTCTCCCCATGAGAGAGAAAGAAGCATACCATACTTTGGTGGGATGTCAGCTACTACAATATCGATAACCATGCTCTTACCGAGATACTGAACCAAATTAACACATAAATCTTTAATCAACCCTATGCACTTAACTTTGCTAGAATCAAATGAGAATAAATCTTTATAAGGCCTGGTTATTTCTAGATTAAGGGTTTCCATGATGGCTTTAGGCATTAAGTTATGGGAAGCTCCTGAATCTAACATAGCATTGTGTATAATCTGATCGTGAATAGTAAGGCTGCTATAGAAAGGAGGGATTGATCCATTTGAATGCTTACCATTTACATCAGGGCCAAAAATCAATTCTAGCTGATCATCATTCAAATTAATGGCATCTTCACCATCATTCATATTCAAAGTCTCAGTTATTGTAGATTTATATAAGTCATTCTTTACCGATTTTGTTAAAGGAATTGGTATTTTTAACTTAGCTATTTCAGTCTAAATGTTGAATGAGGGTTGAGACTTACTAATCTGAAGTAATTCATCTTTTGTAACTGTTATCTGAGTTGGTTTTTCTTGACTTTCAACAGTTTTACTTTTATCTTCAGTTGTTTTAATATTTTGTGTCTGATTTTCCTGATTTTGCTGTTTTTAACTCTTTTTTCAGGGACAGTTAGTGTGGCAGCAGATGTTCTATCAGATTTTGAATTTTCAGCAGCTATTTTTAACTTATCTATTTTAGGATCTGTTAATTTAGAATCAACAAGATTCCTTTTAGGATCAGGAATTGTTATTTTTACTGAATTGGAGGCTTTTGTAGGATTAGCTTTTGGCGCATCTTTAGAAGATTGGGCCACTTCCTCAGTGATGTCAACAATTTTTGGGTTTGGAAATTTTTTAGGACTGGAAGGATTAGAATTTTGCATGTTTTTCCTCGGGATAATTTACAAAATTTTTGTTTTTGGAGCTTCTACATTATTTTGATTTTGATTTTGAGAATTGTTTTTTGTAGAAGTTTCATTGTATTTCTTGTTTCTAAGGTTATACTGACTGTGAATTTCATTAATAGCAAATTCATAACCTTGTCTGAAATCAAAGGATTCACTCGAGTCTATTTTGAGTTGTTGAAGCTCAAAAACTTCTTGATCCTCCTGAGTGAGGAAAATAGTGTTGTTTTCATCTATCCCCATTATTAGATTGATGTTATCCTCATCTTCATCATTATTTTGAGAACTCTCAGCATAGTTCTCTTGAAATGGGGGTCTAATGTTTTGATCTGAAGCAACTTCTTTAGCTTTTCCAGGGTTATTATTTTTTCTAAAATTGGGATTTCTGATCTCAGGTTGATTATCCCATTGAGGTTTTTTATCTAAATTATCTAATCTTTCAACCGCTCTTTCTAAATTTTTAGCAAAAAAATCTAATTTAACATCCAAGTTTTAATTTTCTTCTTTAATTGTGACTCTTCTTTCATTCCTAAGTTTGGCTTTTCTAGCTAGAATATTAATTTCTACACTAACAATATCTAATTGCATTTGTTCTAATGTTTCAGCATCTCTCTCTCTTAAGTGATATGTTCTCTCTAGATCAAATCCATTAGGGAATTTAAGAAGTATAGAGTAAGGTGTAGGTTTAAGATCTGCAAGAATAGAATTATAGACACTGTTATACCTAGTGCAGTAATCTTGAACAGACTCATTAGGAGATCTTTTTAAAGCATCAAACTCAGACAAAATTTGAAGGGGATTCTTTTTTCTTTCCCATTTATTTAAAAATGCTCTATGAAATGCGGCTAAATTAGCTATACTACCAGTAGCTAAATTTTTGAACCATATTTTCACTTCTCCAGTTAAACTTTGAGCAAATAACCTCATTTGGACATCTGACTCATCAATTTCATAGATTTCACAGTAGTATGTCATTTTTGTGACATTTTGTTATGCAGTATATTGTGACAGGCCATCAAATAATGGTATATTTTTCTGGAAATCTTGGGGCATATCATGGAGGTTTTGAGGCAAGACAAGGGGAGCATTTTGAATCTTTGCTAGGCTGGGAGGTATAATAGAAATAACAGGGGTTGTGTTGGATATGGTAGCTGATGTGCTGAAATTTGTACTTGAAGAGCTTGGAAAAGAGGCTGGTATATATATGGAATTGGTTGGAAATAAAGATGTAGTGCTTATAAAACTAGTGGATACATTGGATTGAGTGGATGAGGGATGAGGGAAATACTATCCTAGGCTGTAAAGGAAACTTAGGAATAAATTATTATGTGGATGAACTTGCAGTGGAATCTAAAAATGAGGTGACAGCATACAGAGTTGAATCTGCTGTTGGAATTATTGTTGAGTGTGATTGAGAAACTGAAAGCTTAATGGAAGACAATAAACGTGCTAATTTAATATCTTCATCAATGTCTTTAATCAATGTAACATTAATCCTTTCTATTTGACTTTGAGATTCATATTTGTCTAATTTTATACTTGCTGAAATAATTTTTTGTTTTGCATTGAAAGATGAAGTAAAAACAGGATCTATGACAGTATCTTTTAAATCAGTTTTAGATTTGTTTTTAAACAATCAATTTTCAAACTTGAAATCAAAATCAATATCAGTTAATCTTGCTAATTCTTTGGGGAAATAATTGGCTTTTCTTAAGGGTACTTTAGTCTCTAAATTGATAGTTTGTTTTTTCTTTTTCCCAATTTGTTCTCGGTTATCTACTATAACTACAGGCTTAGGATCTGGGTTAGACCTGGTATAGTAGGTTTTACTAGAAGCCAGAATGACTATTTTTTAAATATGCACAACCTTTAAAAATAATATTAAAGTAAAAAGATAAATAAAATATCTTCCTTTAAGACTAAATTTTAGACTGGAGATTGGTTATTCCCCAGTGGAGTCGCCAGTATGTTATCACCCTAGTAATTTCTCAAAGATGTGGGCTTTTGGTTTTTAGTCTAAGAAAACTAAGGGTAACCACAAACCTTCTTGGAAAAATAGGATCTAGCCTTCCTATAGTTCAAAGAGGGCTCTCTCTTTAAGATTTATATTTTTATTTATTTATGTTCTTTTAAGCTAGTTATGATAGTTCAATTGGTTTTGTTTTAAGATGTTGGTGGGTAAAAATCACTTAGGATTAAACTAAGGAGAAATATACTTGTCCATTGGGCTATGGAGTCTAAGTCTAGATAGCAGTACTAGAAGGCAAGGCCAAAGGGATACAAATGTATTCATGGCAAGGTAGATAACCTTCAGAGATTTGGGGAAAGGTTTTTGATGAAATGGTATGATCGGGATAAAGGGAAATCAAGGATCCTTTGATCCGGAAAATGGAAGAAGGAGGTAGAGGTCAAACAAGAGTAGGAGCAATGAAGGATTCCAAACACCAGAAATCAGCGGAAAACATTTAAATGGTAACTTAGTTAAAAACAGGGAGAAAAAGGCTAGTCTTGTCGTAATATTACTAGTTACACATTAAGATAGATGAAACACATAATGAATTGCATGAAAATTAGAAAAGAAACAATGAAACGAAGAAATGTACTTCACTCTTCAACTTATCGCATGAATCCTGAATTATGATGCAACTTAAGATTTGTCCAATCTTCTACTTTGAATTCAGCACATGAGAGTCTCCAATGTATCGACAAAAGTCTATAGTAATCTTAGCAATTTTATTCCACCCTTAATACTTCAAAGGGTGAAGTATTATACAAAATATTGTTTACAAATATCCTAGAGAGATATAGGAATATCTTTAGGAAATACAAAATATCTTTACAAAATAAGAGGGATAGCTGCTTAACAAATTAGCAAGTTGCCCTCTTATCCAAAATATATAGAACAAATCTATCTAATCAAGAAACTTTTATTGGCAAGTTGTCTTGCTTGCTAGCTGCTTAGGAAATATCTTTGTTTGAGCTGCCTTCACTGATAATATTTCTTCTGATACACTTTAACATTGCTCTATTAACCCTGATACACTTTGACTGAAATTTTCACTCTTTACTGCTGTAAAAGAAGTCTTTATTTAGTAAAAAATCAACTAACTGTCTTTTTTTTGTTTCACTTTTGTTGGACTGTTTTTCATGAATTTCTCTTCATTGTTTTTCCTTTTAAATGCTTACATTAAATTTGTAAAAGCCTGCCATTGTTCTACATTTGGTATTGTCACATTTTTGAGCTTTCTAAAGTTTTCATCAGCATCTATGTACTTGGAAAAATTAGGCTTAAAGACAAAAATATGCTTGATCTCATTTTGAAGAAAAACCAAGTCTTCAATATATTGAAGAATGACCTTTCCTGTGGGAGAGCCCTATGGCAGTGGCTTGTTGATTTGTTGTTTTTCTAAATCCATTATCTTCTTGTCATAATCCTTTTGAGGCATGAATTTTTCATTGAAGACATGAATATCTGGTAGACCAGCTTGTCTCAGCATAGTGTATTCTGATAAAAACTTGGTTATAGAAATATTCATGGCATCACATTTTTCCTTTAAATTGTTCATCAGATTTTTCTTTGTCAGAACCTTCTTGATCTGCAAAATGGTCTCTGTTCTATCCTGAACCTTTAATTCTTCTAACTCTGTTATGTTTTTACTATTCAAGAAAGTAATGAGCTTCAAAGCTTGTGCTGGTTTATTTGCTAACTCTTCTGTTGTCTTTTGAATTTCCACTTGTGCTACTAGAAGTAAATCTCTCTGTTCATAAATAATTTGAATTGAAGGCCATTGGCGATGAATGGCATCAATTATATTTGTCCAAAGGTAATTTATTATGTAAGAAATTTGTTCAGTGAAATTCAAGTCTTTTTGTAGGCTTTTGATTTTCTCTTCAAGTCTCTTGGCCCTTTTCTCATGATTTTTGGCATTGATTAATGTTGTTTTGTTGGAAGCTTCCAGATTCTGAATCATCTTTTTCAAACTATTAGTTTCATTGGTTTTTAGTGACATTTCCTCCATAGCCTTTACTATTTG
This sequence comes from Pinus albicaulis, assembly GCA_034641835.2. Classification (NCBI taxonomy): domain Eukaryota; kingdom Viridiplantae; phylum Streptophyta; class Pinopsida; order Pinales; family Pinaceae; genus Pinus; species Pinus albicaulis. The sequence continues at coordinate 1,663,745,263 of CM076579.1, forward strand.
CCCTGTATCATCTGTGTGTTGTACCTGTGTGGTTGAAGAATCAGTGGCTGATGTTGTATTGGAATGCACTAGCACTGCAGTTGCCAATGGCTCATTAGGTGCTAATTTTTCTCCCAATGTAGAGGCCACAACCATGGTAATTATTGTTATGACTGAGGGAATAATTGGAGCTTCAGCTTCTTTGACAGTTTCTTTCGCTTTCACAAGTTGGTTCAATTGTGTTTCCATTTCTTTTATTTGAGTAATTAGTTTGAGAATCAACTGCATCATGTCTTCTTTTTCTGTCTGTTCTTGAAGAATTTCTTTAGTTTGAGGGTGCTCAGTTTGAGGAAGCTTTAGCTGTTTCCTCAAAGCTGCAATGTCCTCATTTTTCTTTTTAATTAATATTTCTGCTGCTGGAACATCGGAAGGATCAACTTCCACCTGCAAAACTAAGTCTTCTAAGGCTTTAATCCTTAGATCTTTAGCATACAAAGAGGCTTTGTCCAACTTCATTTGATCCTACATGTTGATAATGGTATTCTGCAACTTAGTAGCACCCATAGCTTTTGTTCCCACAGTAGAATATAACATCTCAGAGCTATGTCTATGGAATAATATTTGGTCTAGTTCATGCACGTTTTCAGTATCTACTTCAAACTCAACCTTTTTGTAGTTTGTCACTGTCTTAGGTGTTGAAGTAGTTGGTTGTAGATATGACATGATCATTTTATTTGTGGAATAATCAAATTTTTTAAGTAACCTGTTATGATTCCCTGGCTTCCGTTTAAGAAACTGAGAATAAATCTCACTATTGATCTCTTCATTCTTTTGTTTAATTTGCTTGTACCTTTCTTTGATGTCTAGGTATTTTTCCTCCAATGTGTGTGAGGAAGAAGCCTCCATGTTTTTATGTATTTCAATCATCTGAGTATCTTGTTCACCTGTTATTTGATCTTTTTGTATGTCTGTAATAATATCATCTACTATTACTGTAGCCTCATCCTTATTTACCTTAGGCTCATTTGTATCCTCGACATCAATTACTTTTTATTTCCCTATGGAACTGAATTTGAGCCTTTTATTGTAAATCAACTTAAATTTAGTATCTGTGGTGGTCTCTGCTGTGTAGGTCCCCTCATCTCTGCCTCTTTTTATAGAGGTTTCAGTCTACTTTTCAACTACCATAGTTTGTGTAACATCCATCTTTTTTGTTGGCTCTGCATTTATTGTTGTATCTTTCAATGTATTATCTGCCCATTCTATTTGATTTACAAATTCTTCAATTTCTGGCTTGGGCTCATGTATAAAAGGAGGCAGTTTGCAATTGACCCTTATATTGCTGAGAATGCCTTAAGGATCATAGTTCCAAGGGAAGCTTTCCTGAAATTTGAATTCTGATAATTTCTTCTCTATTTCCTTTTCAGCATTTCTGTTATTCACAATAAAAGGACCAATTTGATTTTTCAACTTGAATTGAGTTTTCTTTTTAGAAGCCATGAAATTAATAGAATCAGAGTTTAAAACTTGTCTTAAGTTGTTAGGTCCCTATATCACTAGTATAGTCCCTTATTATTGTTAGTGTAAACCCCTTATTGTTATTATTGTACCCTTGTAACCCCCATTTTGTTATTATTGTGCCCTTAAATTATTATTGTTAGGTCGGCTAGGATTACATTGTGGCCCACTAAGGTGTATATTTATAGCTCCTATTCTAGAGGAAAGGAGGTTTTGTGAATTGTATCATCAAAGTGTTCATTTATGTAATGTTGGAGGTTTCCCCACAAGTAAACTATTTCTAAGGCGTTGATATCTCTTTTCTTCTATTTTTGGAGCTGGTTACTCAACATTTGGTATCAGAGCTTTGGATTCTAGGGTTTCGCTGCTCCAAATAGGTCATCGTGGAATTTTCGCTATAACATTTTTTCTACGAAGGTTCAGAAGCTGAAATGTTTAGGGTGTGAAGCCAAAATCCTGAGGAAGATTTTCTAAAAATTTCAGAGCTTGGTTCGCAATATTTTCGGAGATATGATCTATGTAAGTTTGGTATTTTTTCAGGCTCCTAAACAGGTCATCGTGGAAGTTGCGCTATAATTTTTTTTCTACTGAGCTTCATAATCTAAAATGTTTATGGTGCGAAGCTGAAATCCTAAGGAAACTCATCAAAAAATTTCAGATCTTGATTCGAAATATTTTTGGAGATATGATCTGTGGAAGGTAGTGCTTTTTCAGGCTCCTGAATTTCATCTCAAAAAGGTGATCGTGGGAAAATTTCAATAACTCTCTCTCTGAGCATTGGATTGGAGTGCCGTAAAATGTGGTCACAAGAACACAGAGTGTAGTTTCGTAGCTATCAATTTTAGATGCAAAGGACAAAGCAATGACACGTGGCAAGTCGTACAAGTTCGCTATACTGAACCATTCCATAATTAGGTCATTGTGGGAGATTGGACATAACTTTGTCCTGGAGAATTCAAATCAAGTCAGACCTGTGGCATTCAAAAGAGAATTCAAAGGACTACTTCAGTGATGAATTTAGGATATTGAAGAGACGCAATCACAAAGATAATACAATTTCAATATCGAGCTCCTCAAAAGAAAGTAAAAGGTGTGTATTTTTTTTCTGAATTGCATAAGTCTTGTTTGAAGAATCAAGTTGATTTGATTGCAAGGGCATATTATAGAATAGATATCAGTATTGGATTATAAAATGGCCCTTAAAAATAATTCAACACCCATTAAGCCTTTGGAAAGATCTACTATGACTCATGAAGACGAAGAATTGCAACATGATCTATCAAAATTACAAGAGTAAGTGCAACAAATTTCACTCTTGCAAAGAGCAACAAAAAATGAAATGGAAGTTTTGAAGAAAGGCGTGGAAGCTAATATGGATGGCATGCAAGCTAAGATGGATGGTGTGGAAGCTAAGATGGATGGCATGGAGGCTGGCATGGAATCTAAGATGGATGACATGGAAGCTAAGATCAATGAGAAAATGGAAAACATGAAGAATTTTCTAAAAGCAGACATGGAAGGTTTGACAAATTTGATACAAGAAAGGTTTCCTAATGGTGAAAAGATAGTAGAAGAACCTCATGATGAGAAAAAAATAAATTTTAATTGTGATTTCATAAACTCTAATGTTGGCAGGAAGAACCACCATATTCCAAAGATGGATATGAGGAAGTTTGATGGAAAGGATCCTGTAACATGGATAGTATAGATGGAGCAATATTTTGATCTCCATAACGTACAAAACACACAAAAAGTACGCATTGCAACTTTACATTTAGAACATAATACATTTGTATGGTATCGATGGCTTTGCTCCTGTAAAAAAATTGTCACTTGGTCAATTTTTACGGAGTAAATGATAGCACATTATGAGGATACAAAGAGCAACACCTTCTTTAGCCAATTGATAAATCTCAAACAAAAGGGTTTAGTGGGGGAGCACATTGAGGACTTCCAAAAATTGAATATAAGGGTAACTGATATTGCAGAGGAACATAGGATTGATCTCTTCATAGGTACTTTAAAGGATAACATCCAACATGAAGTTCGCGTTTTGGAAACTGATTCATTGGAGAAGGCATTCAGGTTGGCAAGAAAAATTGAATGTAAAATTATGGCGACAAGGAAGCCTACCACTCACTTCTATAAAGAGGGAAGTGTTGCTACTCCTAGATTTCCACAACCTACAAGATTGACACCACAACAATTGGAAGAAAAAAGAGCAAAAGGGCTTTGCTACAGTTGTGATAGCAAATACACTAAAGGTCATAAGTGTGCTGAGAAGAAATTATTTTACATAGATTGTGAAGAAGAATAAGAAAATGAACAAGAAGAGGATATACACCAGGAACCAGCCCTAGAAGAGGAAGAAATGAATCCGACCATATCGTGTAATGCACTGGCAGGAATTACCACTCCTCAAACTCTCAAGATAGAAGGACATATCAAGAAGAAAAAGGTAATGGTGTTGATTGATTCAGGTAGCACCCATAATTTTATTCATTGTAAGGTAGCCAAGGAATTAAATTGTTTCCTATACCCAGCACCAGAATGTCAAGTGATGGTTGCAAATGGTGGAACTATAAATTGCTCTGGAAAATGCCATAATATCAAGCTAACCATGGGGGAATATGTATTGACTAGTCCAATGCTTTCCATTCCTATGGGAGGTGCTGATGTTGTACTAGGAGTACAATGGTTACAATCTTTGGGGAAGGTAGCTTTTAATTTTCAAGAACTTTTCTTGAATTTTTTTTCAGAAGGAAAGGAAGTTGAATTATGAGGTATTGTAGGGAAGCTAGGAAGGATAATAAGCTCTAATGTCATGACAAAGCTTCTAAAGAAAGAACAACGAGGCGTGATTGCACAATTATTCTCACTAGAAGTTTCAACATCAAAATCATCTATTCCTGCAGATCTCCAACAAGTATTGGACAATCATTCCAAGGTGTTTGAAACTCCCAAAGGACTCCCACCTATTTGTGATCATTATCATGCTATTCATTTGATTCCAGGAAGTGTTCCTCCAAACATCATGCCTTACAGATATCCTTACGTCCAAAAGAGTGAAATTGAACGTATGATTGCAGAAATGTTAGAGGCGGGTATAATTCAACCTAGTCAAAGTTCTTTCTCTGCTCCTGTAATATTGGTACACAAGAAGGATGGATCATGGCGCATGTGTCCAGATTATAGGGAGCTCAATAAGCTCACCATTAAAGATAAATTTCCCATTCCTGTGATTGATGAATTACTGGATGAATTACATGGAGCAATTTATTTTACCAAGTTGGATCTTCGTTCAGGATATCATCAAATTAGAATGAAGACTGAAGATATTCCAAAAACAGCATTTCGAACTCATGAGGGTCATTATGAATTTTTGGTCATGCCTTTGGCCTTACCAATGCACCTTCTACATTTCAAGGGTTGATGAATTCCATTTTCAAACCCTTCCTTAGAAAATTTGTGCTAGTATTTTTTGATGATATACTAATCTACAGCAGGTCTTGGAAGGATCATGCTGAACATGTTGACAGGGTGCTCAAACTATTGCAGGAGAAACAATTATATGCAAAAAAATCCAAATGTTTCTTTGGAGTACAAGAGGTGGAATATCCGGGTCATATTGTATCTCACGAGGGTGTTAAAGTAGACCCTAACAAAATTAAAGCCATTAAGGAATGGAAGTCCCCACAACCATAAAGAAGTTGCGAGGATTTCTCGGGAACAGGGTATTATCGCAAGTTTTTTAAGAATTATGGGAGAATAGCAGCACCTCTAACAACATTATTGAAGAAAGATGCATTTTCATGGACTCCTGAAGCAACTAAGGCCTTTGAACATCTTAAAGAGGCAATGTGCCTGGCACCAGTCTTAGCTACACCAGACTTCACAAAAACCTTTATTGTGGAATGTGATGCCTCAGGAAATGGAATTGGTGCAGTTTTAATGCAGGAAGGAAGACCCATTGCTTTTGAAAGTCGTCCAATCAAAGGAAAGTACTTACAAAAACCTATTTATGAGAAGGAAATGTTAGGAATACTGCATGCACTAAAGAAATGGCGAACTTACCTAATGGGAAGACACTTCAAGGTAAAAACTGATCATGATAGTCTTAAACACTTTTTGGAACAAAGACTATCTTCAGAAGAGTAGCAAAAATGGGTCACAAAGATGTTGGGTTAAGGACTTTGAAATAATCTACAAAAAAGGAAAGCTTAATGTTGTTGCAGATGCACTCTCAAGAAAGAATGAAGAGGTGGAAGCATTGCTTTGTGCCATTTCTATTATCCAACCAGATTGGATAACTCAAGCAAGAGATGAATGGAAGAAGGAAAAAGATGTATGGACACTCATTCAAAAGTTGCAGCAAGATCCTAGTACATCTGATACATTTAGTTGGAAAAATGATTCCTTATGGTACAAAGATCGCTTATATCTTTGTAAGAATTCCCAACCAAAACAAAAGATTCTTCTGGAATTGCACACTTCTCCTTTAGGAGGACACTCAGGATTTTTAAAAACTTACCACAGGGTGAAGAAAGAATTTTTTTGGGATGGCCTTAAATCCGATATTCAAAAGTTTGTGGCGGAATGTTTGGTTTGCCAGCAGAATAAAGTGGAAACAATTAAGACCCCGGGACTTCTACAACCTTTATCCATTCCAAGTCAACGTTGGGAGGAGATTTCAATGGATTTTATCACAGGTTTACCTAAGTCTGAAGGAAAGAGTGTCATCATGGTGGTAGTTGATAGACTTACTAAGTATGCACACTTTTGTGCATTATCTTATCCATTTAAAGCAAGTACAGTTGCTACTACATTTATGGATAGAATTCAAAAACTACATGGAAGCCCAAGGGTTATTGTGAGCGACAGAGATCCCATTTTTACTGGAAATTTTTGGACAAAGTTATTTTCTTGTTTGGGTACTCAATTAGCTCATAGCTCATCTTATCATCCTCAATCTAATGGTCAAACCGAGATAGTAAATAAATGTTTGGAAGGATATCTTCGTTGTTTTGTATCTGATAAACAAACACAATGGGTCAAGTGGTTACCTCTCGCTGAATGGTGGTATAACACTTCCTTCCATACCGCAGCAAAAATGACCCCATTTATGGCACTTTATGGATATCATCCACCATCCATCACATCATATTTAAGAGAAAATTCGAAGGTTCAATCAGTGGAAGATCACATCGAGCATCAGCAATAAGTTCTCCAACTCTTAAAGGATAACCTAAATTTGGCACAAAATCGAATGAAACAACAGGCAGATCAACATCGCAGCGAGAGAAGTTTTGATGTAGGAGATTGGGTATTTTTACGGCTACAACCATACAAACAAATGTTCCTCAAGCAAGCTAAGAAGGATAATAAATTATCGCCAAAGTACTATGGTCCTTACAAGGTGTTGCAAAAGATTGGTACTATGGCATACAAATTGGAGCTTCCTGCTTCTTCGCGAGTGCAACCAGTTTTCCATGTTTCATGCTTAAAGAAGGTTATAGGTGAAAATTTTCCAGTTCAAACAATATTGCCAGAACTTGATGAGGAAGGAAAAATCATATTGGAACTTAAAGCGGTCACGGAAACAAGAAATCGACAGCTACGGAATCGATCAATTTCAGAGTATCTCATCAAGTGGAAGAACTTACCCACTGAAGATTCTACATGGGAGGATGAGAATTTTATATAGAAGCACCCGGAGCTACTCAAGCGTTGAGGACAACACTTTTTTTGAAGGAGAGGGACATGTTAGATCCCTATATCACTAGTATAGTCCCTTATTATTGTTAGTGTAAACCCCTTATTGTTATTATTATACCCTTGTAACTCCCATTTTGTTATTATTGTGCCCTTAAATTATTATTGTTAGGTCGGCTAGGATTACATTGTGGCCCACTAGGATTACATTATGGCCCCATGGACTCCTATATATAGGAAGGAGGTTTTGTGAATTGTATCATTCAAGAATTGTTCATTTATGTAATGAATTGGAGGTTGCCCCCTCGAAGTGGCTTATTTCTAAGGCATTGATATCTATTTTCTTCTATTTTTGGAGCTGGTTACTCAACATAAGTATTCTAATGCAAAAAATCTAATGCTCAAATACTTAGGCAATTTGTAAGGCAATAGATTTGATCCAAAAATCCTCAATTCTGTGTGCTTTTCACACAAATACCAGTCTCCCATCTTGCACTGTTATGATAACTGTAATATTATTTTCATGTCCTCACTTATCCTAGGTTGCTCTGTTTTATATAATATGCTCATTACTGGTTGGAGGAACAAATCTGAAAAGTTTGTAAAACTAAAAACACTTCTTTCTTTCCTTAGTAAAGTGGTCGGGAAGACAATGGATAGAGGCTGGCCCTCTAAGTCCATTTTTTGTAATGCAATTGGAAACTTGTCACATTGAAAATACAAGAACAAGTGAAATAAGTATGATGAATATCTGAACACCCCTTCAGTGGGTAGTTTGGTCAATTGATAGTGGATACTATCAGCTATAAATCTGGCATAGTCAAAGATCATTGCAGGACGTTGACCAGGAGATAAAGTAGATAAAAAAACCAAGGATGGATTCATCAGTGAATTCATCTGTGAAATATCCTAGTATGAAGGTAAGCATTGATTTCACATGTCTGGATTGTTCGGGAAATTTGGAAGTGGAGTAAGGAGGATTTAGCTTTGGAATTTCCACATGAGCTGGCATAAAGTTCTGGAAAATCATGAATCTTTTAGGAAAATCTATTCCTAAATATAATTGAGTCAATGCTTCTATGGATAGAGGAATTGCCTTGGGATCCAATTGTAATTGTAACATCTCATTAACGGATTCTGCAGTAATAGAAAATAGAATCTCCCTATCAGCGTTAACAATTGCTCTCTGATCTCGTACATAGTGTTTCTAACATAATCTCACAAGGTCTTGGCCAGGGTGTGTTACTGGAGCTACATATTTGGGTAGATTGGTCTCCCAAATAGGCATTTTATCTTTATCTAAGAACTTATCAAAATACCAATTGTGAATCTCCAATAAATTGAATTCTACCACAGGGTCTACAATTTTATAATCCATATCAGTCAAGGGGATGGTTTCTTCATTAAGTACTGGTGGCTAAAGGGGATTGATAGACACAGTGGTTTTTGCAATGAGTGCAAGAGTGGATTTGATGGCTTTTGATGCTTCTAACTTAGGATGCTTGGATCCCCCAAGTTTGGTAGGCTTAGAACCCCCAGCTTTAGATGTCATCTATTTCTTGGTCATTTCGAATAACTAAAGAAAGCTTAAACTATTTGCAATAGTTGGTTTTTTATAACAAATGATGAATTTAGCAATTTGCAGGTCAAGGTTAACTTTGAGTAATATTTTTTCTCAATTTAGGCTTCTGGGATAGGAAAACTGGTTTAAGACAGAAAACAAGGGTTTTCTAAATAATCTAGGCTGTAAAAATGAATTTTGAGGAGATCTGTGGGCTTTAAAATCTTTCCTGCTCCTTAAATTGACTTTCAGATCTTTTAAAGTGAGGAATTGGGATTCTAAAAGAGGTTTTTCTGAAAACAACAATTTCTGGGGAAATTTTGTGAGGGTTTGTCCTGTTTTTGGTACTTTTTGGGAAAATTATGTGGACAATTTCTTTATTTGAAGTTTAATTAGTTCATCTATAGGTTTAAACTATGAATTTGGAGGTTGGAATGTCGAAAAATACCTCAACTGTAGGTATTTTGATAGTCGGGAGGGTTTCTGGCAACTTCTACGGTTGAATTTGATCTCTGGTTTGAATTGTTGGAGCCGAGAAGGTCTTCTCTGGTCTTCAAATAAGGAATTTGGAGTGAAATTTGAGTTTAAGGCACGAAATAGTCTAACAGTGGTTTAAAACAAGGCTTAGGAACCTTAAAAGGGCTAGGCAGAGCTCTTTTAACAGTCGGGTGTGAAAATAGCAGTGAGAAAAAATGTAACAAAGGTGTAAACTTTGGATATAAACCTTCATTACCCATAATAAATGCAGGTCCTATCAAATAGGTGAGAATGGTTTCGTTTTCGAATGCGAAACCATTGGTGGTTTTTGCATTGGATTTGGGTTGTAAGTTGTTTTAAAAAAAATGAACGCGATCGAATAGTTTTGCGCCACGTCGCCGGAGGCGGAAATTGGAAAACCACCCATTTCACGTCCATTTGGGCGTTGGTCTGTCGATAAACCTGTGGATGCGAAACACATCCTCTGCCAGTGGATTTGATAGGTTGGAGTGAACGGTCCAGATTAAAAGGAAAGTTGCGGTCTAAATGGTAGTGGGGCTGGGGTCCTTGTATGTGGTGGCGGATGGAAAATGTGATAAAAACCTTTGCATGATATACATTTTAGCCAAAGTTCTTATATGAAAAATAAAGGGCTAGGTATATAAGCGGGGCTATATGGTATGATAACAAAGGTTTATATGTATGTAAGGGTGCGTGAGGCGGGTTAAATGGGTTTTAACGTGGGTTAAACTATGTATAGCATGAGGCTAATAGATAGCTGAAACAATGCAAATGAAAGCTAATGCAAAACATGGTATAAACTTTAGATCTTTCGCAATAAACGTTGGGTTAATGCGGAGATAGAAATAATGTATTTACAAAGGTTTTGGGGGAATAAAGTTTAGTTTAAATTAAACTTTATGATAAGCTTGGTAGTAGTTTTACTTTTCAAATACATGTCATTCTTCCGAAGGCTTATTTATATTTTTATTATATAGTTTTAGTTTATTAAAGGCCTAAAACCATAAGGAGTGGGATATTTACATATTGTTAGTTTTATGCCAAAGGGGGTATATTTTGGGATTTTATTTTCAACATGTGGATAATTAACTTTGGCATAAAATCTTATAATAGTGGGTTTAGGGGGATATTTTAAATAAATGGAGTTAAATTAATAGGATAAGGTATTTTCTAAGGAATTAATAGAATAAGTTAAAAATTAATATGATAGGGAAAATGGAAGACTTAGTAAATACACTTATATGACTAAGTAAAGTGAAAACCTTAAAGCAAGTTTAACATTTTATGAATTCACCACTTTTACTTAGCATAAAATGCTTTATGAGGGTTTATATGCTTTGTATAATGGAGGGAGTTAATAAAATGGGCTTTCATGTATCATTAAGTAGTAATAGTTCTTTACTTAAGATTTTGAGCTATGATGGATGAATGTAGGGTAAATAATGATAATTTAGGGATTATTATAGGAATTCAACATTTCCAACTAACAGTCATTGAGCCTTGGGTCCGATCCCAACAGAAGTCAGAGAAATGCTCTGAGCATCTTTGACTGGAATTCTAGAATGCAGAATAACTATAGGGGAGGGGAAATTACTGATTTTTTCTCGGTGATAAACATTTACATGCTTCTTCCCACTTGCTTCTACTTACCCAACTTTAATCTAACATTTTTTCTTCCATTTTGTAGGAGCACTTGAGCTTGCTACCTTGAAACATTTTATTCTTTTGAAAAGCATAAAAACTATCTAAATCTACCTTATATCATCTGAGGGCTTAGATTAAACTGATGAGTTCCTCTTTATTCTCTATCTATTTATTGATTAGTTAGGATTAAATTGTTTGACTAATTTTTATTCACTATCTAGAACATAAAAATTGACAGCATGACAAGTCAAGATTAAATAGTTTAACTCATCATGAATTATGGAATTTATTGACACTTTGCCATAATCATTTGCAAAAAGTAAAAAGTAGTGGCATTTGAACTTGCTCACTCTCATGTTTTATTTCTTTTTCTTTTGGGGTCTATATTCTTTTAAGTCCTTTGATTTTTCTTTTAGGACTTTTACCCTCTTTTTTTATTTTCAATTTTTTTATTTTTTACAAAATATTGGAAAGCAACTTGCAGAAAGAAAGGTATGTACATATTTTAAAAGAATATCATAAGTCAATTCCAAATTATGAATCCTATACTTATAGGACCCTAACAGCGGCTTCACATGGGGATGGCATTTCCTAGTGAAATGTCAAGAACTCTAAGACTGGTAGCCTTCAACTTTGACCTTGGTGATCCAGTAATTATCTTTTGATTTATGCAAAAACTGATACTTATGAAATTTTACTCTTTAAAGCTTAGGGCCTTCTATTCAGGCTTCAACTTCAGAAAGAAAACATCCAATCCAATCTAAAAACTTCAATGGATATTTACAACCTCTCAAGCCATACTCAAAGGAACATGGACTTACCAAAAGGGAGACTCCTTGGTTATACTCTAATGAATCATATCTAAAATAACAAGCTAGATGGAATTGGAGGGCAATTACAAATCCTCTAATCAGACCTTGTAGAAGAAAGCATTAAGACAATGAAGAGCAAATAGAACAAGGTGCTTTCAAGAGACATTTCTTAGCCTAAAACTTTTACTCTACTGTAACAAAGAAATATGGAAAAATAATTAAAATGGGAAATAAAAATAACAGATAGAAGCACTTCACCAACAGCCAAGCTCAGGGATCCAGTGATCTAGCCTCCTCCATCAACAAACAAATCAGGATATCCACAAGATCCAAGATATCAATTTTCCTTCAACTTTCAAGAAACTATGTATTACTTCAAAGATTCACCAATTGCAAATAATAAAATGAGTTCAGATGTAGTATTTATGCTGCAAATTAGGAGTTGAGGTTAAGTTAGTGTTTGAGTATCATTTATTACAGATTAAGTGCATTCCTAACCTTGAAGACCATGCAAGGCCTAAGGCAGGAATATCTGCAGCTACTTCTCTATTTTTATGAACTCTGTATTAACTTCTAATGGAAAATAGGTGAAGAGTTTTGACTTTAAGGCCTATTCTTAACTATTACAATAACTGCCTTGATAGATAAAAATATCTTCTGAATGTGTAATAACTGCCCAAATGCCTTTGTGGAAAGAAAACAGGCTATAGGTGGCAGTTTGATCTTTTGGAGGAGTAACTGCTTCCTTGTTGAGTTATTCAAGGCTATATTTGGGTATCTGTCTTTTTTTTAATCATAAAACTCAGTAATTAGGCCTTTGAACCTTGATTTTGCTTTGATAATTTATCTTACTGCCTTTATCCTTTATTCTTTCTTATGACTATTTTGTTTATTTATCCTCTATCTTTAAACTTTGGCCTTTCATCTTTAATCACTATCTTTAAGGGCTGATCCTCTGTTTTATCCTTTGATCTATAATTAATCCTTTATGTCTTATGTTCTTTGTTTTCTTTCACTACCCCTTTGATTGCAATTGTCTTTTGCGCGCAGGGATGGTTTCTTCATGGAACTGGAGGGTTCTATAACCCATCGATGATCATGATTCATCGAGGTTAAACCTTTATGCAACCCTCCTAGCCTTTTAATGCAAATTCACCTTTTGGATCGTCATATAGAGGATATTTCGATCATTTGTAATGCCTCTGTGGGAATTACTGCCATTAAAACCTGTAAAACACAAACAAACATTTAGCTTAAAAAACTGCGGGAGGGGTAAAACTGCATTTTTTTAGGATTCTGAGGCATCAGGGGTGATTTGTAGAGGGAGAGAGGGTGTAGAGGGAAGGTTTCGTAGGCGGAATCATGAGGAAAATCAAAAAAAGGCAAAGAAATTTGAATTTTGGCGTGGAGGTGAAAGGCGGTTTTTGAAAACCAGGGTGGTTTATCGCATAGGGGATCGACAGTAAGTGGTATTGGGCCAGGGCTGCGTGATTCAACTAACCGACTTCCACGTGGTATGGTGAAACCACCCATTTCGAGTGGTTCGGGACCGTTAAATCTTATCACCAAAATCTGCGCAATTTTGAGTTTGAGCCGTTGGATCTCAAGAAGTGAGATCGACGATGCAGAAGGCTTTGGGGACCTGGGCGGAGGTCTGTGGAGTGGAGCCCAGTGAAAGGTGGTGGGCTGTGGTTGGTCAAAAGGGGGGTAGTGGAAAGTGGGGCCCTACTTGGTGATGTGGCAGCTTTGTCGTGTTGTGGGGTTGAGTTAGGAGACGAGATGATCTGGGAGGAAACGAAGAGGTGGGGTAAAGTAGAAGGGGCCTACCTTAATACTTTTTCGAAGGCTGAGAGGTTTTAATAAGGTTGGGGGTATAAAAATAAAAAGGGTAGAAGTGAAGTTTAGGATAGGGAAGGGGCTTAGCATATAGCGTAGGGAAGGGTTTTATGAGGGTGAGGGGCTAAAGCTTAGTCCGAAAGGGGCTTAAGGGCCTGTTTTGTGAAAAGGGCGCCTTTAGCATAAAAACAAAGTCTTTATAAAAAATGTAAAGGGTCCGATAATCTTAGTAATTAGTTTTAAACAATGTAAAAAAGGTTTTTACATTGTTTAAGGGTTTTTTAGAAGAAAATGATGTGTGAGGGGGATTTTTGAGGGTTTTTTAGAGGGGAAAAAGAGGATAAATGAGGGTGCAAGTGAGGTGATGAAATGAGGCAAATCAGGCCTAGAAAATGGAGTTTTCTTTGCAGCAAAGTAAACTTTGAGAAGGCAAAGATAGGAAAATTTAGTAGAATAGTTAGGTTTAGGATAATGAAGGCAGTGAGATTTCTATAACTCATAATGTTTCCTCAAATATTTTTTCTAGAAATCTAGGCTTTACAATTTATTCTTTGATATCAGCAAAATTCACTAATGACTAACACCAACTTCATACGGGTCTTCACTACAGTGCTACTTCACCGTGGATGACCATTTGTCGGGGTTGAAATCGCATGACCATTTGAATCTTCTAAGAGTACATATAGTGTCAAAAGCATGATTTTATTATTTTTTATATCAATAAACTTTATCCCATGCAGGGATCATAAAACATAACTAATTTTGTATATTATTGAACGTGTTTATAACTTTGCAGTGTAACTATCCTTTGTTTGAGCATGAGTGTGTGAAACATGAATTCCCTCAAGACCTAGGACGTGCCATATCTAAATTATTTGCATTTGTACGTTGGATCATGTCAAAGTAGATTCATGTGGCTAGCATTCCACAGTGGCGTCAAGAGATAGTTGAGATTGTTTGTATGTTTGAGAAGGAACTACCAAAGAGTTTCATGGACTTACAAGTTCATCTTCTAATCCACCTAGTAGATGAGGTTGAATTATTTGGGGTGGTTTCTTGTCATTGGATGTTCTTCTTAGAGAGGTACATGAAGAAATTGAAAGGTTTTGTTCAACAAAGGGAAAAACCTGAGGGGTCTATGGCAGAGGGGTACATATCGTATGAGTCTTTCTATTATCTCAGTGAGTACATCAAGCAGATCGACAACAGACCAGGTGCGGTGATTTGGGATGATGAAAGGGATGAAGACAAAAGAGAAGGGGAGTTGCTCCAAAAGAGTGGAAAAAAGCGCTTGATAAAGAGTAAGCGACTTATAATTTTTCAATACTTATACTTTTTAAGATGGGTTTTTCGAAAAATTATAATATGTATTTTTAATTAATTGGTAATTTGCATTGTGTTAATGTTAAAATCAATATTTCACTTGATAATTTTCAATTATGTTGATCTAAAAAACAATGGCGTATTGTATAAAGTTCCTTTTTTTTTGTATGTAAGATTTGTTATCACCCTAGTAATTTCTTAAGTTGTGGGATTTGAGTTTTTAGTCAAAGAACACTAGGGGTAACCACAAACCTACTTCAAATCCTAGGATCTAGCCTTCCCAGAATTCAGAGAGGGCTCTCTCTTTAAGATTTATCTTTGTTTTGATTTATGTTTTTAGGCTAGTTATGATAGTTCAAATTTTTTTTTTTGTAAGATTTTGGTGGGAAAAAATCACTTAGGATTAAATTAAGGAGAAATCTACTTGTCCATTGGGCTATGGAGTCTAAATCTAGATAGCAGTACTAGAAGGCAAGGCCAAAGTGGTACAAATGTATTCAGGGCAAGATAGATAACCCTCAGAGATTCGGGGAAAAGTTTTTGATGAAATGGTATGATCAGGATAACGGGAAATGAAGGATCCTTTGATCCAAAAAATGGAAGTAGAAGGCAGAGGTCAAATGGGAGAAGGAGCAATTAAGGGTTCCTTGCACCGGAAATCAGAAGAAAACATTAAAATGGCAACTAGTTAAAGACAGGGAGCACTTGACTAATCCTGTAGTAATAATCCTAGTTACACATTCAGATAGAACAAACATAAAATGAATGCATGAAACTTAGAAAAGGAAATATTGACAAGTAGGAAGTACTTCACTTGTTAGCTTGTCAGAGGGATCCTGAATTATGATGCCAGTCAGCTTGTCCAGTCTGCTACTTCGAATTCAAACACACAATAGCCTTCAATGTTAAAAAAAATGTCTATAATAAGTCCAGCAATTTTATTCCACCCAAAATACTTCAAAGAGAAAAGTATTTATACAAATTCTAAACTAGAATATCTTGAAAAAATATCAAGATTGGTTTACAAATATCTTCAACTGTTTTACATAAATAGAACTTAAGTAAAGGAAACTCAAAAATAATGCATCTATTTGGCACTATTTTTTATGGATAGGTGATGAAAAAGAGGAGAATTCGAATTTGATCTCAACTCTTAGTTGATGATGAGGCATCCAAGTCACTAACTGTTTCCTTTCTTTGTGCATTCTGCTTCAGCAATTCTGCAAACTTGGGGTCTGATGATACCTTTGTATTTCTCAATCCGAAATAGATATGTAAAAAGTGAAAGAGGTTATTGTAGATGAATATGTTTTTGAGATAAACCTCTCTCAGTTCCCTAAATTCTTCTCCAGCGGTTCACAATAGGCTCTGCAACAAGATGTGTAAAACAGAGTTTTACAGAGTCTAAAAAATAGGCTGTAAAGATGCGCATGTATATTTTATTCTGTAATAGCTGTGCACAAAGTGAGATAGGTTTTTGTAGATGGATCTCGTAGGAACAACAACCTCCTTCATTTTTGTAAGATGTATTTCTTATTGGCCACAATATTCTCTGCAAAATGATGACTTAACAGGAATTTTCTGCAGGCAGTTCTTTCCAATATTGTTTAATATTTCCCAACCCATAATGGATGTTAGAAAAGTGAGAGAGGTTTTTGTAGTTGGAAATATTAAGAACGTAAAACTCCTTCAGTTTTTCAAAATCCAACTTGTATTGGTCACAATAGTTTCTGCAAAACAATGACTTAAACAAGAAATTTCTGCAAAAATGTTCCTTCTTGCTCTGTTTTCATCTTTTAATCTTTTTGTTCTTTTAACTGTTTTTACTTTCACTTTGGGTAAATTTCATTGTTGGTGAAAGTATTTTCATCTCTGTTAACCATTAATAGGTTTGTTTTTACTTTTACTATTTCACCTTGACTGCTTTGTAACTTTGTTTTAACTTTCACTCTGACTATTACCTGATACACTTTAACTCTAATGTTCTTTGACTATTCTGTTTCACTGTCATTGTCAATTATGATTTCACTTTTACCATTCACTGTGCACATTTGATCATTCCGATCTCTCTCTGACTTGATTTTATTCTTTCTTTGTATACAAACTGTTTTTTGAATGAAGCTTTTGAATTAAATTTGAGAATTTGGAGCAAACAATTTTGTCAACTAGTATTGAAACTGTTAGCCCAAATCCATATTTTGATAATAACCTACAAAAATCAAATAATTTGTTAATGAAATCCAGATCTGCAGGGAGGTGATTGAAGGCTTTTGAAAGACTTGTGGAATGAGATCTGTCTGTGGAGGTTTAACTCTATTTTTTAGGCATTTTTTGGCTATTTCTGCAAAATTAGACTATTTGCAGGAGTAATTTACTTTAACAGAGGGATAATTGAGAAAATTTGGCCGAGGATATTCTATTTTGGGTTTTTTGCTCAATCAGGTTTATCAATGGAATTATGAGGTTGTGAAAACTGGTCTAAAGCAGAAAACAGGGGTTTTTTGAGTTTCTTGATAGAGAAATAGGGATTCAGGGTATCTTCAGAGTTTTTTAGCCTTTAATATCTTTAAAATGGATTCTTAAACTCTGAAAATTGATAAAATTTTCTTGAAAAGGCATGCAGAGGATAAAGGGTTTCACGATTCTTGGTTGAAATGCTGGCTTCAACAATTTATCTAGAACGATGCACAGCTCCTCAACAGTCTTCACAGGTATATTTTAGCAACTTCAAAGGTTTTGGGCATAACAATGGCAACCAAGGGCTTAAAAGGCTTTATACAAAGCTTTTCTGACAGTTGGGAAGTAGTGCAGAGGGTTAGAACGTGCAATAAGAAAGTAATGAATGTTGTTCAAAGGTTTTAACCATACATATTGGTCGCATTTAATCAGCATTAAATTTCTATCACATCATGCGAAAAGTTGTTTCGGAATTTAAACGCAAAACCAAATAGTGGTTATCACGCAAGGTTCAAGTGGTAAGCTGTTTTATTCAAAACGCACACGATCAAATGAATGTAGGCCACATCAAGGGGAAAGATATTGTGAAACCACCCATTTCACGTGCATTTGGAGTTCGAGTGATCGATCACTTTTTCAACACGATATCGTATATCTCCTGTTGGATCTGAGGGATGAATGTGAAGGGTTAGGACTAAATGGGAAGCTGCGATGAAATAAAATGGTGGGAACGGGGAACTTATATACGTGTAGATGGGTAAAAAACATTTATATAAGGTTTAACTTATATATTGTTTAATGAATATGGATGCGGGGTTTATATATACGAGGTAAGGGTTTTGATTTTATTAAATAAACCTTAGTTTATTTCAACAGACTTTAGGTTACAAGGTATGCAGAGGGGTGGGGGGGGGGGGTAATATATCATTAAAAAGGCGCTTCAGACAAGGTTGTTACACCTTAAAACTTGGTAAAATATAATGCAGTTTGGGTTCAATTATATGCAGCAGCAAGATAAATGTCATGTATTGTCTTTTTTAAAACATTTGTAAAAACATTTTAATAAAACATATGCAGGTGAAGTTTATTATATTTATATGGTATTTAAACCTTTTTGAATAGTTTAAAAACCATAGGGGCGGGATCTTTATTTAACGATACGTTTAGACCAAATGGCTTCTAATTGGGGTTTTTATTTATGCACGTGGATAATTAAAATTTGGTCTAAAACTTTATAATAGTGGGTTTTTGGGGATATCTAAACATAGGGAATTAATAAGTAGGATAAGGTATTTTTTAGGGATTTAATAGCATAAGTTAAAAGTTAATATGAAAAGGGGAGGTGGCATACACAAAAATACACTAAATGACCAAGTAGATTGAATAAATAAAAGCAAAGCTTATTATTTCATCATTTCACCAATTTACTTAGGATAGATTGTTTTTTGAGGGTTTTTGTATTCTTTATGAATGAAGGAAGTTAATTAAATGGGATTTTAGGTTTCATTAAGTAAGAAGGATTCTTTACTTATGAATATGAATTGAATGTATGAATGAGGAATAAATAATGGTAAAGGGGATTTTAATCATAAGAATTCAACATTTTCCACTATCTAGTCATCAAGCCTTGGGTCCGGTTCCAACAAAAGTCAGAGAAATGCTCTGAGCCTTTTTGACTGGTAGTATAGAATATTGAACACTTACAGGGAAAAGGGAAATTAGTGATTTTTTGCCCAATGATGAATATTACATGATTTTTCCCACTTCTTTCTACCTACCCAACATTACTCTAACATTTTTTCTTTCTTTTGGCAGGTGCATTTAAGTTTGCAACCATGAAACATTTCTTCTTTTGAAAGCATAAACTATCTAATTCTATGTTATTTCATCCGAGGGCTCAGATTAAACTGTTGAGCTCATCATTATTTTCTACCTAACTAATGATTTGTCAGGATTAAATTGTTTGCCAAATATTTATTCACTATCTAAAACATGGAAATTGAAAACATGACAAGTCAAGATTAAGCAGTTTAACTGATCATGGATTATGGCATTTGTTGATACTCTGCCATAATCATTTATTTAACAGAAAAAGTAAAAAGTAGTGGCATTTTAACTTGCTCACTTTCATGTATTATTTTCATCTTTTTTCTTTTGGGGTCTATATTTTCTAAGTCCTTTGATCTTTCTTTTAGGACTTTTTACCCTCTTTTCGATTTTTTTATTATTTTTTTATTATTTTTTTTTCAAAATATGGGAAAACAACTTGCAGAAATAAAGGTATGTACATATTTACAAGACTATCAAAATTCAATTCAAAATTATGAATCCTATATTTATAGGACCCTAACAGCGGCTTCACATGGGGATGGCATCTCCTTGTGAGATGTCAAGAACCCCATTGACTAGTAGCCTGATCCTTTGAGCCAATCCCAAACATGCATTTGCTTTGTTATAAAATCTCTGTGACTGAAACTCTTGAATTGAATTTAGTCCTTTTTCTGCAAACTGAAATATGATCTGAAACTAAAAGAACATACTGCAATTCTCAAACCAGACTGATAGATCTTAAATATCTTTATGACCTTCTCCTTGTCTTTAAATCTTAATGAATTATTTCAAAACTAGCTGAAAACTAAATACTGAAAAAAAATGCTCAGAACTTTGAGCTTATTTGCATTCATCTACCTACTCTAATCTATTATTAATTTTGTTGAATCAAGTAATACAAAAATGCCAATGAAGCCAGTCAAGTAGCTGTAGAAATGAATGGATAACTTGACTGCTTGTCATCAAACTTGGAAGTATAGCTTCATCATGTGTCTTTATAATCAATGATATGATGTGAAATGGAAATTGCTGATATTTTTGATCCTCATAGATAAAACATGTTTGCAGACTTGAGCTAAAAATAGTCTCCATATAATTTGCTATAGGATCATCAAAAGCATAATGTATGATTTGTGCTTCTACGCCTTCAATGACTAGTTGCTCAGTTGTATTCAGAATATTAATCCCTAAAATATTTCTTCAGTCTTGTGCTTGAAAGAATAATCATCCTCAAAGTGCAAGTCAAAAGGTAGTACAATTTCCTCTTGCTTTGGAGAAGGAATATTTTCCAAGAATTCTTTAGGATCTCGGAAATTATATGACTGAATTTGAGAATGCAAAAGTTTAATTTCATTTTCATAATTTTTAGAAACTATGTCAAGAACATATATTTTAAGTTGCGGAGAATATTTTATTGATTTCAAAACAAGAAAGATAGCTGTTAATTTTTTTTATCAAGCTGAAATTCAAATAACTCATCCCACAAACTAGCTAGTGATTGCTCTGTGAAGTTAGCTTGAATTTGGAGAACATAATTATCATCAAACTGATCATACTTAGGTAGATCTTCAAAAGAAGGAATGTCATCAATTGTATACATTAGATCAACAGATTGTTTTTCCAGTAATCCTAATATATCTTGATTAGATTGGTTGCATTCTATTTGAAAGTCATCATTTTGCTCAATAGGAGTATTATCAAGAAATGGGCCTTTTTGGGAAGGTAGAACAACATGAGCATCAACCTGTTCTTCTATCTCTTCATGGGTGAAAACTTTAGTCCATTCATCAACATTAGAATAAGTAGAAACAATTTCTCCATTATGTAAATATTTTGAGGATGTTTTCATGTTTAGAAGCAAATTGATTTCTTCTTCGGTGAGGGGGGGTGGGAATCTCTGAATTCCTAGATTTGAATAACAATTGTTTTTTCTCTTATGTAAAAATTGATCATAAGGTTGAATATTTTCTTTAACTTCATTCAAAACATTATATGAAACATAATTTTTTACTACAGAGGGGCTTTGTGGATCTTGATTCATCTCCTGATCTATTTCATATTTGTTTAACTCCTCTTGATTATTATGACATTTAACTTGATAATGAAAGTTCTAGACTTCTTCTAATAAATCTTCAGGATGCCAATTTCCAAAATCTTCATCAATATTTTTAAGGTAATGTATAAGATCTTCAACTTGATCACAACAATTTTTAGCTAATGATAAAGATGGAAAATATTCTTTGTAATGCTCATAAAATACCTTATGAAAATATTTTAAAGAAAATAAACTAGCAGGTTTGAGAGCTTCATACCATTCCCTTGCTAGTCCTTCTAAGGTTGCCATGAAAAGCTTCATGAGGCAATCCTCATGCCAATCACCCTTCAATCTCCATGACTGTATATGAAATTTAATGAGATGTAACAAAGGATCATCAATATTCTCATCTTGAAACATGGGCAGATTTTTATCCCAATTTACCTTTGGTAGTTTGTGTGGAAATCCAGGTATGTGATCTCTACTCATGGGAGCATACTTTCATTTTATTCTCGGGTCATCTTGTAAATTAGTCATAAAGAAAGGTCACTGTATCTATACAACCAAGTTAGATCCTTATATAAAATACAATATATATTGAAAAACTTTCTTAATGAGAAAGAACATAATGTCTTGGATTAAGATCCAAGTTGAAAGCCTGATATTTCCATATTTTTCTTTCAGGGTCATTCCTCCAGTGGAGTCTTGATTGTGAAATTGATGTGGAGTCGCCAGGTGGATGATTTTAACCTTTGTATGTATGATCACTGTCCACCATCATAGATTAGATCTGAACCTGTAAAATATTTCTAAAGAAAAGGTTGGTATCCCTAGTATGGTTGCCAGAATGTTATCACCCTTGTAATTTCTTAAGTTGTGGGATTTGAGTTTTTAGTCAAAGAACACTAGGGGTAACCACAAACCTACTTCAAATCCTAGGATCTAGCCTTCCTAGAATTCAAAGAGGGCTCTCTCTTTAAGATTTATATTTGTTTTGATTGATCTTTTTAGGCTAGTTATGATAGTTCAATTGGTTTTTTTTTAATATTTTGGTGGGAAAAAATCACTTAGGATTAAAGTAAGGAGAAATATACTTGTCCATTGGGCTATGGAGTCTAAGTCTAGATAGCAGGACTAGAAGGCAAGGCCAAAGGGGTACAAATGTATTCAAGGCAAGATGGATAACCCTCAGAGATTTGGGGAAAGGTTTTTGATGAAATGAATTGATCGGTATAAAGGGAAATGAAGGATCCTTTGATCCAGAAAATGGAAGTAGAAGGCAGAGGTCAAACGGGAGAAGGAGCAACTAAGGGTTCCTTGCACAGGAAATTAGAAGAAAACATTAAAATGGCAACTAGTTAAAGATAGGGAGGACTTGACTAATCCTATAGCAATACTCCTAGTTACACATTCAGATAGAACAAACATAAAATGAATGCATGAAACCTAGAAAAGGAAACAGTGACAAGTAGGAAGTACTTCCCTCATTAGCTTATCACAGGGATCCTGAATTATGATGCCAGTCGGCTTGTCCAGTCTGCTACTTCGAATTCAAACATACAATAGCCTCCAATGTTCAAAAAAATGTCTATAATAAGTCCAACAATTTTATTCCACCCAAAATACTTCAAAGAGTGAAGTATTTATACAAATTCTAAACTAGAATATCTTGAAAAATATCAAGATTGGTTTACAAATATCTTCAATTGTTTTACATAAATAGAACTTAAGTAAAGGACACTAAATAATAATGCATCTATTTGGCACTATTTTTTATGGATAGGTGATGACAAAGAGGATAATTCAAATTTGATCTCAACTCTTAGTTGATGATGATGCATCCAAGTCACTAATTGTTTCCTTTCTTTGTGCATTTTGCTCCAACAATTATGCAAACTTGAGGTCCAATGATACCTTTGTCTTGCTCAATATGAAATGGATATGTAAAAAGTGAAAGAGGTTATTGTAGATGAATATGTTTGTGAGATAAAAATCTCTCCATTCACTAAAATGCTGCTCCAGCTGTTCACAATAGGCTCTGCAACAAGATGCGTAAAACAGAGTTTTACAGAGTCTGAAAAATAGGCTGTAAAGATGTGCATGTATCGTTTATTCTGTACTAGATGTGCAAAAAGTGAGATATTTTTTGTAGATGGCTCTCTTAGGAACAAAAAACTCCTTTATTTTTGTAAGATGTATTTCTGATTGGCCACAATATGCTCTGCAAAATGATGACTTAACAGGATTTTTCTGCAAAAAATTCTTTCCAATATTGTTTAATATTTCCCAACCCATAATGGATGTTAGAAATGTGAGAGAGGTTTTTGTATTTGGACAGATTAAGAACATAAACCTCTTTTGGTTCTGCAAAATTCATCTTGGATTGGTCACAATAGTTTTTGCAAAACAATGACTTCAACAGGAAATTTCTGCAAAAATGTTCCTTCTTGCTCTGTTTTCATCTTTTAACCTTTTTGTTCTTTTAACTGTTTTTACTTTCACTTTGGGTAAATTGCATTGTTGGTGAAAGTATTTTCATCTCTATTAACCATTACTGCCTTTTTTTTTACTTTTACTTTTTCACCGTGACTGCTCTGTAACTTTGTTTTAACTTTCACTCTGACTATTACCTGATACACTTTAACTCTGATGTTATTTGACTATTCTGTTTCACTGTCATTGTGAATTCTGATTTCACTTTTACCATTCATTGTGCACATTTCATCATTCTTATCTCTCTCTGACTTGATTTTATTCTTTCTTTGTATATAAACTATTTTTTGAATGAAGCTTTTGAATTAAATCTGAGAATTTGGAGCAAACAATTTTGTCAACTAATATTGAAACTGTTGGCCCAAATCCATATTCTGATAATAAATTGCAAAAATCAAACAATTTGTTAATGAAATCCAGGTCTGCAAGGAGGTGATTGAAGGCTTTTGAAAGACCTATGGAATGAGATCTGTCTGTGGAGGTTTAACTCTATTTTTTAGGCATTTTTGGGCTACTTCTGGAAAATTAGACCATTTGTAGGAGTAATTTAATTTAACAGAGGGATAATTGAGAAAATTTGGCCAAGGATATTCTCTTTTGGGTTTTTTGCTCAATCAGGTTTATCAAAGGAATTATGAGGCTTCGAAAACTGGTCTAAAGCAGAAAACAGGGGTTTTCTAAGTTTCTTGATAGAGAAATAGGGATTCAGGGTATCTTCAGGGTTTTTTAGCCTTTTAGATCTTTAAAATGGATTCTTAAACTCTGAAAATTGATAAAATTTGCTTGAAAAGGCACACAGAGGATAAAGGGTTTCACGATTCTTGGTTGAACTGTTGGCTTCAGCAGTTTATCTGGAGTGATGCGCAACTCCTCAATAGTCTTCACAGGTATATTTTAGCAACTTCAAAGGTTTGTGGCGTAACAATGGCAACCAATGGCTTAAAAGGCTTTATACAAAGCTTTTTTGACAGTCGGGAAGCAATGCAGAGGGTTATAACGTGCAATAAGGGAATAATGAATGTTGCTCAAAGGTTTTAACCATACATATTGGTCGCATTTAATCGGCATTAAATTTATGTCGCATCAGGCGGGAAGCAGTTTCGGAATTTAAATGCAAAACGAAACAGTGGTTAAAGCGCAAGGTTCAAGTGGTAAGATGTTTTATTCAAAATGCACGTGATCAAATTAATGTAGGCCACGTGGAGGGGAAAGGTATCACGAAACCACCCATTTTGCGTGCATTTGGAGTTCGGGTGTGTTAGCATGAATCTTTATTCGAAGTGTACGAAAAAAGACCACTTTAGCTACGCATAAATTATAGCCCTAATAGCAGAAATGACTGCTAGTATCTTCAGATCTGCAATTAGATGATCAAGACAAATGCTGCAAAAATATAGATCTATGCATTAGAAGACATTAAACAGTAGAAAAATAAGATTCACTCCATAGATCCAATGGATAAGACAAGAATATATCCAATGAATAATTTTATTAATGGCACCTGGGAGGAAAACACAAGAGGGTGTTCCCTGTTCTCCTCAATGTGATGGGTTCTTGTGAGTCCTTAGCACTTCAGATTTAGAACTTCTCTCTCTTGATGATGTAGCAAACCCCGGAAAAAATGGAAAAGTATGGCTATGATTATGGATCAATAGCCAGACCAAGTGTTGAGCTCCAGAGTGATATTTAGGCAACAAAAGGTGACAAATGAATGGGAAAACCCTTCTATTTATAACAAAATATTGAGTTAGTCTAGAGATTGGTGCATAGTTAAAATATTATTAACCAAATCTAGATCCAACTTTTATGGAATATTTTATTATATTTGTTGGAGGGAAAAGGAATTTGACTTGAGTCAAATCCCTTTATTTATAAATAATAAATAAATAAATGATTTATTTATCATTTTAAGGATGTGATTAAGTAATAATAGATAAATAAATGATTTATTTATCATTTTAAGGATATGGTTGAGTAATAATCAAATAAATAATTATTTATCTAATTATTTTCTTTGTTTTGGGTTAAATATAACCAGAAATGTTAATTAAACTACTGTTTAACTAATTATTTCTTGAGGAAAATAAAAAGAATATATATTTATTTAATATTTCCTTATGGGGTTTCCTATTTAGACCATAAAGAACTTAATAAAGGTGATTTACTAAGTTATTTTCTTAGTGAAAGAAATTTCACTTGGGGTAAAATTGGTCTTACATGATGTACTTGGGTCCATCTAATGATAATAGGTTAGATGACAAAAAAATGGTGTAACAAATTTCCCCCCAGCATGCAAGTGTTAGGAGCTAATTGTATGACGGGAGTACATTGTAAGAACTCAATCACTAGATATCAAAGGGGAAGTCAAAGAGAGAGAAGTATAAGGTAAACCAAAGTGCTGAAAGAACTAGACCCTGAGGAGGTGACTTGCAGGTGTGACAAGTATTTTTGATGAGTGAGTACCTGCTATAGACGGAGGGAGGCATACCTATGCCCACCGAGGCAATATTACAAATAATAAGGCTTCCGGAAAACCATGGAACGCAATAATAAAGCATAGGCTAGCTTAAACATGAGCCAGATAAATAACACGATAATGAATCCCACATACATATTGTGCCTGGGATAACATCCAGGACTTGTACAATAATATCTAAGTACATGAGATATAAATACAACCCAGATGCCCCTGAAAACAGGAAAGGGCTCTAAAAATCTGACTCATACATGCAAACAAAAAGGCGCTACAAGCGACTGAGGCTAACATCATCAAATGTATGGAGCTGCATCGAAGGCTATAATGAAGATGTCATCCAAGTGTGTGGGGGGCTACCTGTAGGGCCACCACCTCATGAGGACTGAGACATCTCACACACACCTGGGAATCATCGATGTCAGCTACTACATCACTAAAACATCAATTATACGGATCTTGATCATGCTGAAAGGAGCTGGAGCGAAGAAGCAATCAAGTTAAATGGCAATAAGGAGTCCCTCTGCCTAATCCGAGGTACTGAACAAAGTGGAAGCTGGAACCAACGTACACTGCCCTCTAGACCTGTCTTCTGGAATGAATGAGCTGATGTCGACAGAAGGAGGTCTGCCATAGGTGAGGTAATAAGGGATCTTCACCTAAGGCACGAGGGAAAATAATAGAGTGACTGACAGACTGACACCAATGATGATGATGAAATGGGGGGAAATGAGTAGCAAAGGGATGATTTCCCTTGTTAGATCATAAACAGCATGGATGACCTGGTAGCGACTGACACAATATCATGGGGGATAGGGGACAGTGGGACTGAAGGCCAAAATGAGCGACACGAGAGAGAAACCAAGCAATGAATGATGGAGGACTATAGTGGGGTGCGAAGGAACCTAGGACAAACTCCATGAAAGCAATGATGACTCAACTCAGATGCTCTAAACAAGGGTGACTTGATGGTGCTTCTGAACAGGAAAAGGGTCCAATGGGGACCATAAAGGCATGAGTACAAAATGGTAACTCACGACGAAAGTCAACAGGAGCATGGACAAGTATGGAGGCAACATGGTGCCCCCGATATGACTGTTGCAAGTGAAGAAATTTGATTTAGGGTGAAGTGGCGCTTCATGGGAAAAATGTGTCCTAGTGAAGTATTAAATCACTAAAAAATAATAGATACCCATTTGAGGGCTCGGTGAGAGCTTTCCAATGGATCAGACGGTTTGGTAAACAGAGCTATGATTGGATCGCAGCACGCAAAAGAAAAAATAGGGGTTTCTCTTTTAATAAGGAATTTTCCATTCAAAATCATTCATTTGCATGTGGAGCCGTGATGAATGTAGAGAGGAGATAAGGCCCTAAATCTTGTGGTGATTGTAGCGGACAAATCAACCATTGGAATCGAGATTCGTCAGTTGCAGGTAAGAGGCCTAACCCTACTCTTTCTTTTCAGTGGATTAAAAGTTTATATTAGGTACCTAAGGCTCAGTAACAGCTCTCTACTCCTCTCCACGACCAAGTCGCACTTTTTGGGGCAAAAAGTGCGACTTGTCCCAGGTTTAGACCTGAAAAGTGCGACCTGTCCGGGAGGGGTGTTTCTATGTTGTTTTTTGGCTGAGTACTAGGGTTTTTTTGATGAGAAACAGTATTTCCTATCTGTATACTGATAAATATGATGGTTTTGTGCAGGTATGGTAGAATTATGGATCAACTGGAGAGAGAGAGACCCAGGTGCATTACGGTTGGAGATCCGTGAGGATCAGGGTGTTTGCAGTGCTTTGGCTAGGTTTGGGGTTCTAAATTTTGTGGAGAACCCTTTGATGAGAGTTGGAGAGTCCTTATTGGCCTGAATTTTTAGCTATTGGGATCCGGACCATGAGGTATTTTTAGTGCAGGGGCACCAGATCGAGTTGACGATCCAGGACATATATTTCCTTACTAGTCTTCCACCACTTGGGATGGTAGGAAATACTTAGCCAGTATCAATGCATGGGCAGAACATCATAGAGTTTGTAGAGTGCCATTGTCGGCCAAGTCTCAAAGTCAAGGGGACTTGGATACCCATCGGGGATTTGGAGAGGTTAGAGACCCATGTTGTAGTCGCAGCAGTGCTGTGGATTCTGGGCAACCAGGCACTCCATCACATCACGGGGGGTCAAATGATGCTTGTGGAGAGTGTTTTGAGTGGTACCTTGTATGGGTGGGCCCAGATGATGCTGTCGTCATTGAAACAAAAATTGTCGTTATGTAAGCAGAAACTGAACCATAACTGTGCATATGGTACAGTTTTGTGCTCCCTCTTCTTTGAGAAGATCCCGACACTTCGACCTCGCATACAACTCCGAGATGGAAGTCTGAGAGAACCTAGGATGCACCAGTGGGGGTGAATACTGTGTAGAGGAGGAGGTGGAGCAGTTGGACAGGTGTTCAGTCCTGATTTCTTTGCTCATTGGGATTAGATGCCGCTGTATATAGACGACTATCCCTATAGTGGGATGAGCTATTGTGGGGACCTGGATTTGCCACTGCCACCTGGTCGTATATGGGGACTCGATGGTGAGTTAAAAATTTATAATATTTTATGTTCATGTAAAGTTTCTATAATATTATATGTGGTACTGATTCTTTTACTTTTGGTATGCAGCTACTGCACTGGTAAAATCGGCTAGTTACATGGGACGACCTGCAGCATCGGGGGCTGCAAGATCTAGTGGAGCAAGGGCGCATCACAATGAGAATGCAGCATCCCTTCTGGAGGATATCTGTCATAGATGTGAGAGGCTTCTGACCGGTGTTTCAGAACGCGGTTGGCAAGACTTAGATGACCAGTACATAGAGCCAATGTATTGGTTTACCCTCGGAATGGCGAGGGGTCATGCGGCGCATGGCGATGGGCGGATAGGGCATGCGTGATCTACGAGCTGCGGGGGAAGAGCCATTATCTTAGGACCCTATAGATAGTGATTAGTGTGTAGGGGCAGGTGGTGCCCCCAGTTTTTGGTTTTTGTAACATGCTATGGGCATGTCATATGTATCAGAGTTGATGAACTCTAAAATTTTTTATATGACACATACTATGGATATGCATCGTTTTGGTATTTTTATGTTATTGTCTTGTGTTAAATGTGTTTGTTAAATTCCAATCCAGAATATGGTTTGCAATGCTATCTACATAGTGATTTTGAGCTCTAGATACATGACTGAAAGTAATGATTTCAAATTCACGCATTGAAAGCTTCACTCGTAAATATCTTCTAAACAGGATAGGATTATGCACATGATATACACCATTCAATTGCATGAAAAGAAGTAGGGAATTTAAACGAACATGAAGGTGGAGGATGTGATGTGAAAGGGAATCGAATACTAAACCTCACACAACATCATATTCGGCCTGATTATTGGTAGCAGCACCAATGCATACACCATTTGAAAGAACAAGCGCCTGCAAAGGAGTGAAAATGGCCCAACCTGTCGAGGCTAAATTCTGGGAGTAGTGACTTGCACCATTGGAAAAAATGATATAAGGTGTTGATGGGGGGTCCCTCTGAAAGGTGCCACAAGACAATAAATGGGAGGATAAAGAACAATGCTGGCAACCTGAGCGCACAGTAGACATTGAATGCACTCTGCGGAAGGGAGTGATCTAGGTGGGGTGTCTAATTCCCACATGCCACCAATGAGGGGAAGTGTGGGAGCTACTGGAGGCGTAGCTTGAACTCAGGCTACATAAGTCACCAAAGGTATGGATGATGGCATCCCGTTTATGGGCGGGAAAGATGAAGTCAGGGGTGGACGTAGCTTCCATGATGTCATCATCACAACAGGAGGTGGAAGGACAAGAGGAAGGGAGACCACATGACGCAGTGAGGTTATCTGACTCATCATAATGAGAAGAAAGACTCACATGCGCATCATCGCGGAGGATGACGTAAGAATAAGCAGATAAAGGATCTATTGATGTTGAGCCTAGGGTGTTTACTGAAAGGAGGTCAGGCAAAACAACAGGAGAAGATTCAAAGGGAGCTTCTGTCGAGGGTATCAAAGATGATGAACGGTAGAGGATGGTGGCTGCATGCTCCGTCATGTTGACATCAAGGGGGGAATTTCAATGGGAGTGGTTAAATCCTCAGTTTAGCCTGTGGCATACTGTGCAAGTACGGGAGAAGCGGTTTGGTTCTGTTCAATCTCGTATTCCCGAACTACCTCTAAAGAGGCACGGTAATGCATAAGGCAGGGACAATGATAAGAGTAATGGCCATGGAGACCACACAAAGCACAAGGGTGTTTGGTGTGAATAGTCTTGTTGTTCTTAGTAACGGTTGACGAAGAAGAAGAGGTTTCAGGGATCGTCGACTCAGGGAACGCGACATTAACCATGGGCTTGATGCGTGGCAACTTGGGACAAGTATGGGTGGCATGACTGATGACATCACACAAAGCGCAGGGCTTTGGAGGTGGAGGAGGTGCAGGGTTAGTCAGGGCCACTTTGTCCTTTGAGGCCCTTTTGCGAGCTTTTCCCTTCTTACTCGCAACAGGAGGCGGTTCCTGTTGAGGTGGTTGAGGCACTGTGACAATAGGAGAATTCAAGAGGACTGGTTGAATCGGGGTCAGAGCAAGATAAGGTTTAGTTTGACCTAGCAGGGTGGCGGTTGGAGGATCAAGGTACCAAATCGGGAGCTAAATGGTCAAGTTAGGAAGAGAGAGGGTGGCCATGACAGGTGACGTATAGATGCCTGGTGGAGGGACTAGGAACGGTATCTGACCAGAGGGGTAATGGCCAGGTGAAACAGCTCCTAAATGGTTAAGGCCTAGAGGAAATGACCCAGGAAGATAAATAGGCTCATGAGTACCAGCTGAAGGGCCAAGAGGCTACTTCGAAGGGCTAGGAAATGGTTGTGGAGGGCGAGGGGGCTGCTGACTAGCTGAGGCGGGCCTCCTGAGAGAAGCCTAGGACGATTGCATCATGAAAACATTCGATGAGCTGGGATCAGAGATAGGAGGAGGAAGACCAGGAAATGTACCAAGAAAGGAGGAGTCCTTGTAGATGCTAGTTGAGACACTCATCAAAGGGTTGACGGTTTTCTTGTTGGCCACCAAAGAAATAGTAGACTCGGGGGAGGTATGAGACTTTGGCTCGTAATACGTCAACTAGTCAATGGTGACTATCTTTTCGTTATGGAGGAAAGACATCTTGTGGTGAACCGCGGAAGGGACTACAGACATCACATAAGTGTAGCTACGACCCAATAGAATGTTGTAATCCAAGGGGGCGTCTATGACTTCTACATCAACGCAAACCACCTTTCCCGCAAGATTGATAGGGAAATTGCGGAATAAGCTAATGGGCTTGGAGGCGTGGCCATCCCATGCTAAGAGAGTGATCGTGGAAGGAGCCAAATTAGGAGATATGAGTTGTTTCCAAACTGAAGTGGACATCACACAGGTGGATTCCCCCTCATCAATAATGCACCGAGAAACATTGGCGTTCCGGATCTTGACTGGGATTTGGAAAGCGACGGAAGCAGGGAGAGGAGGATGTTCTGACTAATCAACATCAAATACAATCAATTGATCGTTGGAAGGGTCTACAACACCCACGGAAAACATAAGAGATTTTTTTTGGGAAGGGCACGACTGAAGGAGTTCCATTGTTAAAATGGTAGCAGGGGATTGTGCCAAATCATCGACTATGCTATACAAATGGGCGGCTTTGCCAGAAGCAGCATTTCGGTGTAGTGGACCCTTAGGGATATTGGTATGAACCTCCGCCCTAGTCTGAGGGATCTTCAAGGGGCCATTAGGTGTCGAAAGAGGCTCTATAGAGACCGAAGGAGGCAACTCGGGGACAGACGCAGCGGGAGGCTTGTTGTACTAACGGGACCGAGTCTGAAGATTGATGTCTACAGTTGAAGGTTGATCATATTTCATCATGAGAATCTGGTCATTGGGGGTACCAGACAAAAGAGGTTGGGTAACAGTGTGGTATACAAGAGGTTGGGCAAAGAGAGGAGGCATGTTGTACCCTGAATACGTGCTACCAAGAGGGAAAGATGTGTAGGAGGTGCTGGTCCCCCCTGAGGAAAATCAAAGCCCATGGGAGGTTGAGCAATGATGACACACACACGACACCAAGGAAAAAGAGACCGACAAGGGCAGGGAGGTGCAAGATCAAATGATTACAATGTCAGAACAATGGCAGAGAGGTGCAGGATCAATTGATTTCACTGTTTTAGAGTCTTTGCTTGGCGGTGTTAACCAAGCCCTTTTTCGCTTAGGGTGTGTGTGTAAAAGTGTGTAAATTTTAATTTTTAAACCTAAACATTTGTAGAGAAAAAAAAAAAGTGTGTTTTATAGCTGTAAATAAACCTGCAAATGTCAGTATATAGGCCTGCAAAACATAAAATAAACAGCAAATAATGCACCAATCTAAACCCAAGGAAGTGGTTCTGTCAACAACTAGTCTGTAGGTGAGTAAAAAACTAATTTAAACATAGTAAAAAAGGCTAATAGATCTAGGTTTGAGAGGGACAGATATCTAAAAGACAAAATCTGGTGGAAAGTGGTGCAGAAAACAACAACAAATCATAGGAAAATTTTTGTAACAAGAGGTGGCGAAAGGCTATCTCCAGGAGGGAAGTGGAGTGAAACCTAAAGGAAAACCAAAAAAAAGCTAGATGAGGTGAGTGGATGGATAACAAGCCAATCTGAAGTGGATCTGAAGATGAGGTATCAGATCTGAAGAAAAAAAAATGGCTGAAGACTCTGAAATTTTAGACAACCTGCAACAGTAAACACTCTTCCACAAAAAGTGGAGGGTACTGAAGCCCTAGGGGGATAGGTTCCCACTTAGTTGAGAGAAACAGAACAAGTATGGGTCAAAAATGGGCAGAGACGAAGGTTAGGAAACCCTGAACAGAGGCTCAACAAAACCCAGAAAACTTTCAGAAAAAATCCCTGCAGAAAGTCTAGGTCGTAGTTTTTGACCTGTTTTCAGCAGAGGTCACACTTTTTGGGCTGTAAAGTGCACCGTGGAGGTCCAGGTCGTAGGTTTTGGGCATAAAATTGTGACCTGCACTTCCGACACTCTCGGTGGCAAGTTTCATAAAAATTGTCGTCTCAGCTGCGGCTGATGTCTGTCACCTATGCAATGGGTCCGAAAACATGTGGAAGTTAGAATTTTTATTGTTTTATGGTTTTATGGATTAAAAAAAACATCAAGAATAATCAAAACAAGGGGCTGAAGAGAAATCCTAGGGTTTGAAGCAGCTGGATATGAAAGGATCAAAAAAATGACAGCGGTCATAAAGGTAAACCCGTATGGAGTCGCCAGTTGTTAGTATGAATCTTGATTCGAGGTGTATGAAAAAGACCACTTTAGCTGTGCATAAAAAACAACCCTAACAGCAGAAATGACTGCTAATATCTTCAGATCTGAAATTAGATGATCAAGACAAATGCTGCAAAAATCTAGATCTATGCATTAGAAGAAATTAAACAGTAGAAAAATAAGATTTACTCCATAGATCCAATAGACAAGACAAGAATATATCCAATGAAATTTTTATTAATGGCACCTGGGAGGAAAACACAAGAGGGCGTTCCCTATTCTCCTCAATGGGATGGGTTCTTCTAAGTCCTCAACACTTCAGATTTAGAATTCCTCTCTCTTGATGGTGTAGAAAACCCAAACAAAAATGGAAAAATAAGGCTATGATAATGGATCAATAACCAGACCAAGAGTTGAGATCCAGAGTGATCTTTAGGCAACAAAAGGTGACGAATGAATGGGAAAACCCTTCTATTTATTACAAAATATTGAGTTAGTCTAGAGATTGGTGCATAATTAAAATATTATTAACTAGATCTAGATCCAACTTTTATGGAATATCTATTATATTTGTCCGAGGGAAAAGGAATTTGACTTGAGTCAAACCCCCTTATTTGTAAATAATAAATAAATAAATGATTTATTTATCATTTTAAGGATGTGATTAAGTAATAATAAATAAATAAATGATTTATTTATCATTTTAAGGATATGGTTGAGTAATAATCAAATAAATAATGATTTATTTAATTATTTAAGGGTGAATTAGTCCTATTTAACAAAGATGTTATTTAGATAAGATTTAAACAATTATTCTTTAGAAAATAATAATATAAATAATGATTTATCTAATTAATTTCTTTGTTTTGGGTTAAATATAACCAAAAATATTAATTAAACTATTGTTTAACTAATTATTTCTTAAGGAAAATCAAATAAATATATATTTGTTTAATATTTCCTTATGGAGTTTCCTGTTTAGACCATAAACAACTTAATAAAGGTGATTTACTAAGTTATTTTCATAGTGAAAGAAATTTTACTTGGAGTAAAATTGGTCTTACATGATGTACTTGGGTCCATCTGATGATAATAGGTTAGATGACCAAAAAATGGTGTAACAACCTAGGATTAGCACATTTTCCATTCATTTAAGTGAAACTTAAATTTCTTTAAAGCTAGTCGATAAAACCTTATAACTCCGCATTGGAAACATTTTCACTTTAATTTTAAACGACATGTTGACATATCATTCCCGCCAAAATACTTGTCTATAAATGGTTAAAAAAAACCAAACATGTCAACATATAATATGCTTGCCCCACAATTTTACTTAACACACCTTTCCAATTTTCTGCGCCCTTCTAATTTGTCTGAGTGAACCCACTCTCAGTCCATTTACTGGTCTCTTCACAAGCAAGATCTCCAAATGTGCTTACACATTTATGTCCATGCGAATTGAAAATTTCCAATTTCAGTTTTACTGCTCCCCACCTTTAATTATTGCAGATCATGATTGTGCTTGCAATCATTGAGATCTCTACCGATCTCTGTCTCTCCTCTTCATGCAAATAATTCTCTACCCAGCAACTTTGCAACATAAATATTTCCTAGCAAACAATGTTAGAAACTTTCAAAGTACACACAATCTCCCCTCTTAGCTTAAGCCAAGTTCCCTCATCTCAATCTCTTCAATTTCAATTTCTTTCTTTGAAAACATGAAATTCTTTCAAGATTACATTCTCCAAAAAAAAAACGTACATGAATTTTTCAAAAACTTTACCTCAATCAATCCCAGTGACCTTTTCTTACACTGGAAGATGGTACCCTAGAAATACTGAATCCATACCTCGAATGTTTCACTGGAGCCACACCTCTTTCACAAGCCCCACACATGCCATTTTTAAGTGCCTTGATACGTCTGTCTTCCAAAACTTGATGTAGAAAGAAAATTTCCACTTCACATACCAAAATGATGTAGAAACACAATTTCCACTTAAAAATTAGTGTAGCAAAATTTTCAACTTTGCTAAGGCCCAAGATTACTCTTCAAATTGATGGAATGTATCTATTCTTCAGTACTTAGTATGAAATTCCAATTACTTTCCTCACTACCTATGGTAATAAAATATTGCATCATATATGCAAATTCCAATTTTTACCATATTTGTTGAGTCCATAAAGGATCATTGTAATTGTATAACATAATTAAAATTGCACCAAAAACACAACTCATTCAATTTAATATTTAGCCTACGCTCATCTCAACCCAAACCAAAACGAAAATATTAAATATATTCATAAACAATACCACCGGTCTTCAAGAATTTATGACCAAAATGATTTCGACTTGTGGCACAATTTACTGTGTGCACTATGCTTTAATGTTACAGTCATAAGTCACTGTTGTTTTTGAATGGCCCACACCACAGCTCTATGTGCGGTCATATTCCATGGCCTGCTGTTGTGAACTGACTGCATTTTATTTGAATGCATTGTTTACAAGATATATGTAAAACATTTTTTCACCTGGATCCCACGGTTGCGTTTACTCTTGCGCAGACTTCATGGATTAACACCTTTGTTTGGATCCTGTCCATCAAACAAGTCCTTCAAGAATTTTTGGATGAGTACTTTCTCCAACAATTTCATTGAAGTCACTCTTCTGCAAGTTGGCATAATCTCTTGTAGCTCACAAGAGGCTTCTGCAAACTCATTGCTTCCTTAATGCAGCCTCATCATTCAGATCAATTGTGTTGTTAGGAAGGAAACAATCACTGATATATTGATACGAAAATTTTGCAGCCACCATCAAAGCCTCATCAGTATAATGAAGCTTGTGATGAATCACATATCGTTCACATACACCTTTCAATATATGTATCATCTTATCAAAAGTTGACTTTTTCACTTGTGTTGAGTTCTTCTCAAAGTTTTTTTGACAGGGTTGGATAGAGGAACCAGAACTGCAATGCTTCCTTCAAATATCCATGAAGACCTCTTCGTTCTAAATCAACATCTCTTTCTCATCCTTGCAGGGTGAGTCTACAACTTTACAACAATTAATCAAAAGGTTGGCTCCCTCTCTAGGTGTGCACAAACTTGTTCTTATCACACAGATCAACCTTCTGCGGAATAGGAGCATGAGCCTTCTCTTGAACTCTAGCGTCAGCTTAGTTCCAGAGTTCCATAACATGCTCAATTGGATTACTCTCCAATCGGATCCACACTTCGATATCACACACTTTCAATAGTGACTGAAGGATCAGGCACCTCAAAGAACTCTCATTCTCATAAAAAAAAATGGGTATAAGGCTTTGATACCAAAATGATGCAAGGATACTGGGTTAACAGATCGTAGCATATAAAAACACATTTGCTTCCATAAAAGTTAAAATTCTTCATTAAAACCAAAAATATGTTCAGTTCAAAAATACACATGAAGGAAAGAGAGCCTGATAAGTAAAATGCTGATATAAAAAAAAATATTCGGCCAGATATTACAATGGGTAGCCTCTTGGCTCTCGGCCCTTCAAACCATTCCTCTTACTCTCTGTATTCCGCACCTCTCCTCACTTCTATTTGTTCTTTCACACTCTCAAAAGCTATATATTTATACATAAATATGAATTTATTCCACTCCATAATTTCCTCCACACAAATCTCAACATAAAATCTAATTTAGATTTATCTTTTTTTGGACTCAACTAAGTCCCGTTTATGCAATTCCTCATCCATATATTATCTACCTAATTCAACTCCATTTATATCCTTAATTATTTAAGGAATATTTACAATAAGATTCACATTTATATTTTCTCTCCTAATTTATTAAAAATCAGAAAATTAATAAATAAAATAATTAAAATATCTCACCCCCTTAATTACACAGTTGAATAATGAAAATTTAACTTGATGCTCCTGCATCAATCAGTCACTTGATAGATCACTACATGTGAATTAAATCTGGTTTAATTCACTTCACTCTAGTGCAACAATCAATTACAACTAGTTAGACTGACTTTAACTCAATTAATTGAGATAACTGATTTCTCATGCATTAAACTAATACACTAACTGCAACTTGGACTCGAAAACAAATAGAATCACTCTACATGCCTCACCAACCACCCTCAACTCTAATTTCATGAGCTAACTGAGTCTATCACACTCAATTAACTATTATAAGTGATTACGAGATAAGATTACAATTTATTGTCCAATTTAATTCAGGGAAAATTAAATTAGACACAAATTTCTTGTTGACTTTTCAACAAATTACATGCCACTTTTTCAGGGTCAGGACTTTGGCCAGTGCCAAGAACTTCATGAATACTTCAGGAATGATAAATAGAACTGGGCAAAACATACTAATGCAAAAAAATGATCAATGAATTGACTGGACCCATACTAGCCATGACAAGAATTTCGTCAAACATGTCACAAATATGCATTCTACAAGACATAATAACATATCTGAGCATAGGGGTCTCATACTTATATGAGAATCTATAAGAAGCATTGATTCTTTATCACATTAGTTGCATTATCATCTATTGGGTTATATATTCATTATTCATTCATTTACAAATCAAAACGTGATGAGAGCCATACATCATCATTGTCATAAAACATGCTCATAACCAACATATAACCAAAATAATTAACAAGGATATAAAAACCATAAATTCCACATATGAACCAATACATTTGCACATAAAATACCAAGGATAGAAACTCTTATTAATTAATGTTGAGACAACCATTTTGGGACTTCAACGTACCACCCGACCATAGATTGGATGAATCAAATATTTCTTTCAGCCAATCACCCCTATGCCATATTCTAAGCATGAATGTGGGACTCATAACCAGAAATCAACCAAGGCTTTCCGAGGCTACACCATCTCAGCCTCATTAATAGAACCATGATTTACTACAATCCACACTAGATCACTAGGACCTAAACAAGCATGGATGCCACCATGTTTCTCCACCTACCACCATGAAGAATTTTCCTATCTCCTAGTCTCTAGTCTTTATATTATACCCCACCATTCCACCTATCATGATTCTTAGGCCTAATCGAGACTCCGAGTCTCCAATATTTACCACAATCCCCACTAGATCACTAGGCCTATGAGAGGGCACACACCTCTATTATTTATCATATATATCACCATTCACCGATTTGAGGATTCTTAGTCCCTCAGGCACACAACAACTAGCTTTACGAGAGCAAAGTCCAATTCGGGGTTACTAGGCCAATGGATTTACCGCAAACCACAATATGGTTCAATGATCACTAGGACATGTGTTTATTCATTACGGGGACCACCTCACTTAGTTTCGAATCACCGAAAATCCATCTCTCAACCAAAACACGAGAACCCCATCACCTTTATAACTATCCTAAAATTAAAAGGTGAGGGTGAAGAAGAACACTATCACAAAAATCCATGGCCATGACAAAGAGAACCAAGAACACACATTCATAGCCATGCATGTAAAACTAGCAAGGAAATCATACATGTAACTCGATACTTGAAAATAAATAGTTATAGGCTTTGCTTTATCTTGCTCTTCCTTGCTTAATCTTTTCTTCCTCTTTCCTTCTTTTAATTTTCTTGATCAAATGCTAAAAAGTTCTCCAAGAAAACTCGAGTGTCCAAGAGTGTGTGAGAGAGAGCTCAAAAAATTCGACCCGGTAAAAGGTTATGCGACAAAAGGTAACAATTGATCCTCAAAATCCTTTTTATTAATGAGGCCTCTATTTCTTCGGTTTTCCATTATTATCCTTCATTTTCCTTCTCACATGCAACCTATGACCTTTCACCTTCCTTTTCTCATATTTTTCATTATTTTCGTAAATAAATGCCCGATTAATGCCACTTTACCTTTTCAAATCCTTTTCCATTTCCATTTCCAATTTCCTTTAGCCATAATAGCCAAAATGAACACCCACTAGGATTCCATACCCAACATTAAAACATAAAGAAAAGAGTATCCCATGACCTTGGTCTTATATTTTGTTTACATGGATTTTAACTAGGGATGTTACAAAACCCTCCCCGTTAGGGGAACACCGTCCTTAGTGTTTAATGACACATATAAACCAACAAACCATTGAAAGCAGATAATTACCATGGATATTTATAACACAACTCATTGCAATATTTACAATGACCAGCGATAAAAACATGAAAATCATACCATTTACTAGAGATTTATAACACATATCATTACGATATTTACAATCAAAACCACATGCATACTTATACACATTTTCCTCAACCAAAAAATAACCATACTATTTATGGAGATTTATAAATCTATTTCGATACAATATTTACAATAATAT
Organism: Pinus albicaulis; assembly: GCA_034641835.2. Classification (NCBI taxonomy): domain Eukaryota; kingdom Viridiplantae; phylum Streptophyta; class Pinopsida; order Pinales; family Pinaceae; genus Pinus; species Pinus albicaulis. Next base: position 1,663,785,137 of record CM076579.1, read on the forward strand.
ACACATATGCACATTTTCTAAACCAACAAATAAAAGGATAAGATGCATGTATACGCAACAAGGGAATCTAGATGCTCACACCTCCACCCTCGAAGTAGTACCGGGATTCACCTCCTTCCTAGGAAGTCTAGAATCCTTGCCAAATTCAAATGCATCTAATGTACATTGCTACAATCATGTACCCTTGTCCTCTCAATGAAAATTTACCAATTCATTTCCTCGAGCACACTTCCAATGTGCCATATTATTCCACATCACAGGAAATGTTAATGACCAAAAAATTCATGCCACCTTGCTTCCCTTCTCTACTACACGAGTCCATCGGGAAATATGGTCACCCTCTTAGTGTAGTCACTCACCTTCAAGTTCCCCGACATCCCTTTCCTGACGATCTATCCCTTGCTTTAACTTCCTCACATCGAATGTCAAACAAATGAGGCATATATCTTCTTCAAAACCATAATATAGGTCTTATCATGCTCATGAAAATAAATGTAAACTATTAGGAACAGTGTCCCATAATGGCCCTTCTCTTGAAGTTCTCTACCAACAGCACAACTACCTATTCCAATTCCTTTTTTATTGTTTATAATGCTTGCAATCATTTTAAACCACCCAACCGAACATTTTGTGCTTCTTGTACCAAGCACATAATTCCCATTATTAGTGTCTAAATTCTTCGGTGATCAAATACGCTCTTCCAGGGTTTATTTCGTAGAAGCCCTTGGTCAAACTTTTATGTTTTCAAATAAATTTTGTTCAATATATGTTGTCTAGGTCAGATGTTTTATCCTCACCCCATTCATGGTCATCATCAATTTCAAGTTCATGTCATCATTTAAGTATATATGGTCATAGATTAGTTAGCATACCATCATCTAGGTCATGGTATAGGGCTTCTTTTGTTTTTTCATCATAAGTTCAAATCATGTAAGAAAGGAAAATAAGAGTCATTGTCATTATTCAAGTCACCTTCATTGGGAGTTAGCAAATATAGGTAATAAAACAAATGAAAATTTTCCTTTTTTCAAATAAGTATCACTACATGGTCAATTTTTTCAAAATAAATGTTTCTCAAAGTGCATATGATGTCACTAAATTCAAAAGAAAAATTTGTGAGTTTATAGGGAAATTAAGCTTCTTTTGAGTTCATTTCATCCTTTGGTTTTCAAAGAGGTCCTCTCTCATGCTCCATAACTCTCGACAACCATACAAAGATCGAATACAACCACCAAAAACTCATCTAGGCTATTTCACACTATGTTTCTACTCTTGAGGTATGCTTCTAGGGAAGCCCACGGCTATACTTTAGGCAGCTTTCTATGTTTTGGGCATTCAAGATCGAATAAGCTATCAGAATGGTCAATTCATCATTTCATAGGTTTGAGATGCTTCGAGCGAGTAAGTGAACATTCATCATCTCTCACATTCGAGTAAATTTCTTCATCGATGGGTGAATTCCCTCTTGTAGGGTTTTTCAACTACGTTTTGGTTTCATTGATGTTTGGCCTTCAATAAGAAAACCGTAGTTTAATCACCAAAACCTTCACTTACAAATCACACACGTTACCAAATCACTCCATATCATTTATACCTATCATAACTCCCATTTTCACTTAAACACTAATTCTCACTACGTTTTTGCATAGATAACTAGGTTAACCTTGTGTTTAAACCATTTCCCCTCTTTTCCCTTACCCACCCATTCCAAAAATTTCACCTCAATTGTGTTTCTAACCCACATATATCTCTCCAAATTTTTAGGGATTTTTTTCACTAACTCCATTCCATCTCATCTCTATTACTAAACCTATTTGTATCATTATCCCCCTATTTCCCTAATTTTCACCATCCCTTTCCTTCATCAAGCTAGGGTTTTATTTTGTTGACAAACATCATGGAAGGTGAGAAAGAGAATGTATAATAAGGAAGTTCATCATTCCATATATTAGACATCTAATATGTAGGAGAGATCAATTCTTCTCCCTATGTTAGGAAATATTTTGAAGACAACTTTGGATGTTTAAGATTTTTGTGTAAGAATCCAAGAGGTAGGATGTCATGCTCAATTGACAAACCTTTTTGCCACCGACTTGGGATAGATAAGGAGTAGAATAGTAGGAATTGAATTCAATATATTAGCATATGCCATAGCCTCGAGAAAAGGTATCCCAAACCATGGAGAAATTTGGTTCAAAGGGATGGATTTGGACATTGAAAACTATAAAATTTTCTTATAACCACATTACAAAGATTCTCCCGAACATCTTTCCCCTTCTGGCCATTTACTTGACAAGTATGCTCCTTTAATGAAGATGATCATGAATTATTTTACATGTCGAAGGGAGGTTCTCAATATTATAACATTACCACAAATTTTATTGATACATTTCAACGCCACCAAGCCACTCGATTTATCTCATTATACATTCATAGAGTACGGTCAAATAGTGAAAAAAGTACAAAGTAAAGGCAAGGATCACCAAGATATTTTTTTTTTCACCATGGTTTGCTCAAGGTTATAGTCTTATAGCATCAACTCTCATAAATCAATATTTCATGGGAAACATTAATGAAATCGAGTTTCTTCTATGCCCCACCACTAGTCCACCTATCATTGAAAACTATACCATCTGACATCACCAAAGCCACAAGAGGTTGGCTCTTCAAACGAGACCGATGAGGTTCAAAAGAGAAAGAAAGGGCTGAAGTCACTCAAACTTATGAGAAAGGGTAAAATGTTGATATTTTCTCCTAATATGACTAAAGGTGTCTTTCACACAGACCTACATACGAGCAAGTATTAGGAGAAAAAAATGGAGCAACCACTGTGCATGAGAGTGAGTCACCCTTGCGGCAACATGAGGAGAAAAAACCTATGGGGGTTAACATGGCAGAGCAAGTGGAAAAATTTTAGCTAAGGAGATAATCATGGAAAAGAAGCGGAGATAAGCGAGCTCAAGGATAGCCTCTCAAGGAAAATTTCATGATAACATTCCTACAACAAGAAAACGTGCAACTAAAGGTGAACATGTTTCTCCTATGAAAATCAAAGCGAGATCTTGATGTAGAGAAAAGTAAGGGAAAATTAGTTATATACGTTGATCGGTTGAAGACAAAGAGGCTCGAGATAAATCCAAGGAGGCCAAAACAAGAGGATTAGCCGGGAAAAAAACGAGAAAGCAGAGTTATCTCCTCCCTTAGGTCGGGAAAATTTTTGATGATTTGATTGATCTTGAAATTTAGCAAGATATGAAATAATTTTGGCAACGGGAGTAAATTATCATCTATAGAAGCTCTTGAATAAGGAAAAATGAAACAATAACCTCAATACATGGCGAGAGACACTACTTCACAGGGAGCAAATTGTCAAAAATCGGGGTTAAGAATTTGAAGAAAAAGCTTAAAGAGCCCTAATTAAGCTAAATAAAAAGCACAACTTGTATTTTCTAGCTGAGGCATACCTAGTTGTATATATCATCATTCAAGGATGCTATAGATAAAAATTAACCAAGTTTTGAGCATTTTTGGTATTTTTATGATTTTGGGAAATTTTGACAATTTCACTCTTGTAGATGCGTAGTGTATGCCCTTTATGATTTTCTTAGAGGGTCCAATGGAGGAAAAATCTACATGGTTGGACTTATTTTGATGGGTAAATTTCAAATATTCCTTTAGTTTTCATGAAAGCTCGTAAATTTGAATAAAAAACTAAAAAAACACCTTAATTTTCATGTTTTTACCCGCCTATTTGTTTTCAGTGCGCTATGCTTAGGAGTAAGCTTGGAAAAATAACTTTTTGAAGCTATTGTAGGTATCGCGGTGGTATTTTCTAAGTTTCAAGTTTGTGTTGTGTTATCACTCCGCAGTTCTCAGAAAGTGAAAGAGACCAACAAGGTAACCACATAACACTTTGACCTAGTAGCTAGCCCTACTAGGTTGAGAGGGCCTAAACTCAATGATATCACAACAATTATTTGGATCGTGAAATATTTTAGGCTAGGTATGCATATTAGGGTTTGATTTTATTTTTAATGTTTGTGATGGATGGTGAATTAGTTTTAGGAAAAACTAGGTTAGGGCTACGAAAATCGGATTTGCGGCGATGTAATGGAGCAAGGTAGGCACACACTATAGAATTTTAGAGTATCTTGGTGAATATTGTCGATTTAGGGTTTCAAAATGAGCATGAATAACATGAATTTGTTTATATCGAAGAAAATGAACATAAATGTGAAAGCTTCTCCAAAAAACGAGCATTGAATCAATGAATTCTTCTTATCAAACTTAGAAATAAATCACATAAGACATGAAAATGGAAATGGAAGGTAAAATACATTCAAACATATGATCACGAGAAGAAGAAACACTTATAAATCTCATACCACATGAATCATCATGTCATTGCAAATTATGTCTATTAGTTCTTGCCAAATTCTACAAAGTACACACTAGTGTTCCAGCTCATTCCACGACATCCAACCTTTGAAAATGATTACAATGGGCCTCATATATCCACTCGGGTCAGAAATATTCCTTGTAGGTCAATTTTCAGTAAATTCAAATACATGCATCTATTTGAAGTACGCACACTAAGGAAAGGTTGCACAGAAATTTCTCCTTTATCTAACCATCACGAGACATATCCTCAAAGAAATAAATGGAGGATAAGACATCTATTCAAATCATTTTTTACCATTTAAATTTACATTTTACTTTTACATTCATCCACATTCGCCTTTTGAATTTTACAAAATTCAACTAATTAGGAGAAAAATTACAGTGAAAATTTTAATTAAAATCTTAGAAAATTGTAGAAAGCGCGATGTCATATTGGAGGCCATTTTTGAACCTTTCTGAAGTAAGTGTGGAAACTGAAAGAATGGTAAAAATAACCTTATCTGTCTAGTTTACATTACATCTTTTTAAATTTTCAAAATGACCAATGGGAAGGCCTTAAAAATTTCATTCTCCCAATGTGTCTCCAAAAAACGGCGCTAGTAAAAATGAGGGGCGAGAATGTTGAGTTTTAACCCCTCTTTCTCATTTTTCTCAAAATGCGAGAAAATGGGTTTTTAGATAGAGCCAAGATAATTTTAGAAATTATGAGTTTATTCTATTTATACAAAGGGAAAAATCACAATGCCAATGTGTTGCATACGGACCTAGTGAAATTTTTTGAAATTAAGCAAATTTACACCAAATTTCACCAAAAAACAAAAAAACTACTCCAAATCTTCCCAAAAATTGGTCCAAAAGTGGAAAATAAGGTATTTTGTATGCTATCATATAGGCATAAGAAAGAATATCTAACTTACCCTTCTCCTTTTGGCTGATTAGGGTTTCCTTGAGCTTATCTTGCGATTTCTTGACCTTGACATTGCAAATTTTGTTTCTTGTGTGGTAATGGCGGCCATGTGCCTCGGCTTATCACCTCGTTTTCCTTGTCGAGGAGCTTCTCCAAGTGGATTAAACCAAACTCCTATCCTCATTGATCTAATTTGCAATCCTCTCTTCAAAGGCGAGTTCTTCATCTTTGTGGTCTTGTTCTCTTTCTTTCTACAAATCCTTTTGAGACCCATGGTTCTTGGCCTCTTCCTCTTCACCTATTGTTAATTATCATCATGTTCATCATGCTCAACCACTACTTTTCCTTTCAATTCTTCCCTCTTTTCTTTAAATTTCTCTACCTTCTGTAATCAGTTGCTTTGATTTGAGTTGATTGTTCTCCTACTCAAGGAATGAAATGATGAATTTGGACCTTACCAGAATTGTCTGAAGTTATTTGATTTGAGATATTTGTCTTTGGTAGCCATATCAGAGTTTCATGCTCTTCATGGGCCTCCAATTAAACTAGTTCTAAAGTCCTTATTTCCTTCTCATCATGCATGGATGTCTCATGCTATGTTGATGGTGATCCCTATTTTGGTGAAGTAGGCTTGTCCCCTTCCTCATTTCGAGGAAACGCAAGCCTCCTTCCTCTACGATATTTGTGAGTAAGCTTCGAGGCATAGGCCTCTTTTAAGCTTCAACAAGTTTGATTGATGGTCCAACCTCTTGCATGGTAGGTGATATGCTTTTTTCTGAGTTAGTAGCAATACCATGCAAATCATGTACTTAGTTCAGTTACGTATTGCTAAGGACGCATAGGTCTTCTAGTATTTTGAGTATCACGTGCAAACAAACAAAAAACTATCTTTATTGCTTGATTGATCACATAGATTAAGTTAAAGGGATAATTCATTTCATTTTTCTTTGTTTTATGTATGTAGCCATAAATTTGTCATGATCATAGGCTCTATACTCTAACATTTTCCAAAGCCTAACACGGTTGACACTCAAGCAGGTCACAACGAAACCTCGTCGATCCGGGTGTCTTGCGGACCTCCCACGAGGAGCTTCTACGAGGGGAGGGGTTAGGAGGTCTTTCACCATTCGGGCGTCAAAAAGACGGAATGCTACCAAAGTCATTGGTTCATCCTTGATTTGAGAAACCATAGTTGGGAACCCCAGAGTCGATCTCCCAACACCACACCTCACACCACTCCCCCTTGGCCCCTATGGGGCAAAGAAGTGCATCCCATTCGGGAAGCCATCGAACACAAATCGAATTACGTCATGAATAGCAAGTCGTTCCTGTCGAGAACTTTGTGTCTTCACATGTGTTGCCATGGCGTCAACCTCCAGTCACCTTCTTATTTGCATTGAATCTACCCAATTTAACCAAGCTCACAAATGACCCCATCCCACAGGGATCCTTCATGGCCTCCCATGCCCACAAATATCCCTTTGGATACTAAATTTTAAGCCAAGCGAAAGGCAGACCCGGAGAATGACTCATGTAATGACCTTTCCCTAGTGGTGCTCATCGAATAGTATCATCGACGACACTATTCGATTGATGCTATTTCAACGCACTCTTACGGGAGTAGCCATGAAGTGGTATGTGGAGCAACCTCTGCTTCACATGGAACCTTTAACACCCTCTCACCGTGTTCCTCACTTACTTTTAGCGCCCATTCACCATGATTCGGTAATGAAGTTATTGACTCATTTTAGATAGACCCATTCCGTCCATATCTCTACGACCATCTTCATGAATGGAGGAAACATCATAGTTTATGTAAGGCTAAACTCGATAGTCGGGTCCTCTTTGATTTATTGCGAAAACCCTACGTGATGGAGATTTTGAAGGATGTGGCACAACAATACCGCACATCGAAGAGGATGCAATCATTAAATCCCGAAACGAGAGCGGATTTATACGCGATCGGGATACATTTACAAGATCTTGCACTAACACCGCGCCTGCCAAACTTATCAACAAGTACCGGGCACGTCGAACCTACTAACGAAGAAAAATTAATTGGGTCAATGACCCAAGATTCGAAACGACGATATTCAAAATCGACTACGCACATAATTCTACCGAGGAACATGTCTCAACCTAGATTTCAAAGTCATCATATGCCTCGACAAAGATTTGACTCGTAGGGCGTAAGCGTATCACCAGGAGGACCCTATCCTACAGTTGGGGACCAGAGTACATAGAAATAAACACTAATGAAAGAGCTCCACCCCCGCGGCCAGGTGGAAGAAGGGACAGTTATGCTCGGTCCCCGAGCATAGGACACACCTACGCGAACCAATGCACGGAGTGAAATTTGGGCGTCGTCCCAAAATCAACCACACCATTATAACGAGGAGAACTACCCTCCTAACACGGCTAATAAAAAATCAAAAAAATGAGCCAAAAGGAACCCTGGATAGGGGCGGCAACCAACACCGTGATCCCGAGGTTCGAGGCAACTCTAGCAAGAATCAAAACCAAGAAGCCAAGTAACGACGCTTAACGACAAGGAAAAAGGCCACCTCTACAAACGAACCATTCTTTTCAATATGTGGTGAGTACGGGCACTATACTCACCATTGTCGTGATCTCCCCGAAGCTAAAGAGCTTTAGAGTAACACAGGACAAGGAGGATCTTCCAACAACATTTGTTATGCGAGAATCTTTCCCTCACCAAGGGGCAGTCGGCACTCGACAACAAAGCCGGGCAAATTCCGGGGAAAAGCAGCCATGAAATCTACATGATTGGGGAAGAGATATTTTTCCAAACATGAAATCCACCAGTTACGACACCCCACAGACTCCACTACGTCACGGGCTAGTACTAGTGTGTTGGTATTACCTTTGACCATTTCAAATATGCCTATAAAACCATTTACAAAGATGGAAAAGGGACCTAATAGGCGGCCGGGTAACTACTCCAAAGCGGCCCAGGCTATAGCATCGTGGATGATTTAGCCAGGTCACCCACTTCTATGTTCGTGTTAGATGCACTACAATCATGCCCAAGAAACGAAAGCTCTACTTTCCATGTTAGGCGCTATTGACCACCTTGATACGATGCATGGTAATACAGCTTGCAAAGCCACCCTAGGATTCCCTTCCATGGTTACCTTCCGGATACGGTATCGGTACAGAATATCACTATTCACCGATGTGTCATTGAACGGTGCATCGACATGAATTATGTCAAAAAATATTTGGCAGAAGTTGGATTGTCTGAACTAAAACCCTCGGTCATAATGCTTCTGAAACTATCAAACGGTCGTCCCTCAACCAGCGTCGGCCTCTACTAAAATGTCCTGGTTTATTTAGCGGGCAAGACGGTCCACATAGACATCGATGTCTTGGACGCTCACTTAGTTACAATATACTCCTCGAGGTGGAGTTATATGTACATACATGTCGTATAGCCTCCTCCATCTTCCACATTATGATGTTCCCCCACGAATCGCATCATTACTCTAGAACGGTGACACATAGTGAGAAGCATCCCTAACCAACACGAATGTAATTCTACCCTATGTAAATACAACCGTACATGGTCTTTCACGGTACCAAGAATATGGCCCATTATCCACAGGCATTGCCAGGTGCCACATGGGCTTCGGTGTGCATGATGTCCCATCGAGGAGCAGGGTTAGTCGAGGACATAGACTCAAGCATTAATGACCCCGAGGCATTGGTGCGATAGCCCTCTCTAGACTACACCGCCTCCCAAACCCCTTTCCTCTACCCCCGGTGGCTTTGTCTCCCAACATGTTTTGGCAACAACTTGGTGTTACCCAACATATCTTTGGCGTTCAGTTTGGTACCTCGTTCCCCGGTTTGGAATAGGACCTGATATTCTTGCCATAGGGTTAAAGCCTCGGTCCGGGGGAACCCCAACTTCACCCAGAAATGGTCGAAACCACCCCCAAAAATGAAGTTCACGAGCCAAATGATGATACAACCAAAGCCGTAAATAGAGGAAAGAAGATGGTGACCCCCAACATGAAAAAGCGAATCATCGGTGTACCATATGCGATGTTATAGGCTACCCTACCCACATATATGCGGAGTTGGATGAGTTAGAACCACTTCTCGGCTCCAAAGCGGACATCTCGACATCACGTTCTGTAAAAGGGAACCTACCACCAAAGATAAGTACAAGCAGCTACATGCCAATCACGCACGCTCTTTGTAGCACCTATGGGCACTATACCCACCATTGTCTAGAGATGCCATGATATGGGGACACCTTAGACACCATCGAGCGGTCCTATCAAGAGGATCCCCCACTCGATCTCCGGGAAATGAACCTCATGTCATCCCATACTTGCGGGGAGGAGGAAAAGTCACGAGAAGAGACAGCCATTTTTCCCTCCACCCCCAAGCCACCATACACCAACCAGGACAAGGGAACCTGGTTCCTCGTCCTCTTCGAGTTATCAAGCACATCGATTGGTGACAGATGGCTTGGTGAGGTCTTTGACCTAAGGTCACACAGAGTAGCGGTAATCGGTATTAGGAGATCCCTAGACGGGGGTAGTAACTTAGGAAACACCCCCATGATCTCGATCTGGGGGCAACCCCAACTAAAATAAAAACTAGGAAGCGAGTAACAAATCCCAATCAAACAAAGGTGATGCCACACATTTGCACTCCCGAGAAAAAATAAATTTTTACCGTTGGTAGGTATGCCCTCTCTCTTATCTTCCTTTTTAAAGCTCATACCTTTCAATAATATTTGATGAAAAGAATATGCTTTCACTTGAGGTAGTTTTTTGTTGGAAGAGCCCACAAACCTTTTCCAACACCATCTTGAATGCCCCACAATAGGTATCATTCTGCACCTGACATGATAGAGTCCCCGAGAAAACTTTGCATATCTTGACCTCATTTCTCCATCGAGGAAATAAACAGCCAGGTCCTCATGCCCAGGCCACGTTTATAGTCACCTCACCTTGCACATGATAAACGTCTTTGTTGATTGGCAAACCTCCCCTCCATAGGTGCTCATCACCCAAGGTAGACCATATATCACGGCACAAGTGACACCATGGTCATACCATTTCGGTCACGAGGGAAGCACCTCGTGCTCATCCATTCATCATGCATAATTTCATGTTTACCATTCAAACACGAAACCCCTTCTGGAAGACCCGGGTTGTACAAGCGAATTAAGAAAAGCGCACCTTCGTGCATTGCATTTGGCCCACCATACCTCCATCAGCATAATCCCATACGCAACTTACTTGTTCATCCCTTTTCATCAACCCCATGAGACCAACCAATGGGATCCCCACCCCTAGCAAAACATCGTCCTCCACCTTCGGTGAGTGAACCTATTCTACTAACCTTTGAACAATTGCTTTGAGAAGTGGGTTAGGGGGCAAGCATTTTGCTTGCAAGTATGCAAGTTCTTACCTCTCATTTTTAATACCCAATCCTTGCGGCAACGGATAAAAGGAATGAACGATGTCTCTCTTCACCATTCTCCCGGAAACGGTGCCAAGTATTGGTTCATTAAGGTGACTATTATAGAGAAACTCTATGCTTCTAATTCAATTGTCAACCTAGGGTAAGTCTTCTTATTTCAAGTCTGCGAAGCACGGTATATGTGAGTGACATCGGGAATAGCTAATCTCTATTACTATGAAGAAGATCAAATAATTCATAAATTCAATCAACTCAAAAGGAAATGGGATTGTAAAATGTGGGTTAACTATCTGTGTAAATAATCTTAGTGAGAATAACCTATTATTGAACAACACACTTGATAGACTGAAAAACAGACCTACTAAATTGAACATCAAACTTAATGAATTAGACAACAATTTCTTATTTAATTTTGCAATGGAATTAAATTGGAATTAACTAGCTAACATTCTCCTATATTAAGCACAACAAATCTATAGTACCGATGGAAAGATCTAATTCTTAGCGATATAAAGCATTGAACAGAGATCGTGCTAAAGCTTATAAACAAATATAAAGGAATTGAGAAACGATAAAAATGTTTGTCGTTACAAAACCATTATACGCAAACCCCGAACGGGAAGCGATAAAAACATCTTGATGGCATGGGAAAGCGTAGCATCATAGGCGTAGAAGTTAACAAGTAGAAATATATGTCATAGAATGCATTAGATAAGCTAGTGAGATACTGTAATTAAAGTATAGTACATAGGTGAGTGCGAAAACTCCGGGGGTTGGGCTTAAACAACTAGAAGTCCAACGCGATGGAAAACTCGAGGTGACTATTCAAAATATCAAAAATTCTTTATTAAAAAGTTTAAGACATGAATGCAATGGATAGTTTTGTCTTTGATACACCTATTACGAGAAGATAACTCTTATTCACTCCCCTTCCTCGTCCATATTTGGCCTTTTTAATTGATTTTCTCCAATGGAATGGTGTTTCCAAACGAAAACATGCTACTCGTGGCTATCATTTGGAGTTCTTAGGACATGGATCTATCTCTGCCTTCTACTTGTCCACAGGGGTCATTGTGATTTCGTGTTCTACGTACATTAAATTTGTCTTTTGGTCATCGTCAATTCAGGCACGCCTTATTTTCCATTGAATAAATATATGAAATAAGTCAAATCCTTGTTGTTTAAACATGCTTCTTACCATTAGTCTATTTGTTCGATTTTTGCATTAACCCTCCTTTTCTATTTCTTTTTGTTAACATCGGGAGAAAAATTATAAAGTGTATGATAATTGGAAGTAAAGGTAGGGTGAAAATGTACCTTAATTTCAGCCCAACAAAGCTTGCTTATATATTTGTAAGAATTCCCTACTCAAACAAAATATTCTTTTGAAATTTCACACCTATCCCTTAAGGAACTTATGATTTTTAGAAACTTGCTACAAGTTCAAGAAGGATTTTTGGGGATGACATTAAATATGATATTCAAAAGTTTTTAGCGGATTTTGGTTTGCCAACAAAGTAAATTTGAGACAATTACGACCCAGTGTTTTTGTTACAACCTTTATCCATTCCAAGTCAAGGTTGTGAGGAGGTTTCCATGGATTTTATTATAGGTTCTTGTCAGAAGGAAAACTATCATCATGGTGGTAGTTGATAGACTTACCTAGTACAATTTTGTGCATTATCTCATTCATTTAAACCTAGTACAATTTCTACTACATTTATGGAAACAATTCAAAAGCTACATGGAATCCCAAATATTAGTGTAAACGAGAGATTCCATTTTACACAAGAAAATTTTTGGACGAGAGTTGCGTTCTTGTTCGGGTACTCGGTTAGCTCATAGCTCATCATATCCATCCTCAATACGATAGGAAAAGCGAGATAATGAACAAATATTTGAGAAATATATCTTCGTTGCTTTGTATTTGATAAACAAACAAAATGGGTAAAGTGGTTACCTCTGGATGAATGTTGTATAACACTTCCTTCCATAATGCGAAAAAATGACCCCATTTATTGAACTTTATGGATATCATCCACTCTCCATCGAGATCATATTTAAGAGAGAAAATTATAAGTTTCAAGGAGGGGAAGATCACATTGAGCATCAAAAATAGAAATTTCTCCAACTCTTAAAGGATAACCTCACCTTACCGCATAATCGAATGAAACAACGGGCGAGTAACCATTGCAATGAAAGATGTTTTAATGTAGGTGGTGGGTATTACACTACGGCTGACCACACAAACAAATGTCCCTCAAGAAAAGATAAGAAGGATAATAAATTATCACCAAAGTATTATGGTCCTTAGAACGTGTTGCAAAAGATTGGTACTATGGCATACAAATTGGAGCTTCCTACATCTTCTCGAGTGTGCAGTTTTCCATGTTTCATGCTTAGAGAAGGTTATAGGTGAAAAGCTCCCATTTTAAACACAATATTGCCAGAACTTGATGATGAAGGAAATCTCATATTGGAACCTGAAGTAGTCATGGAAACAGAACTCGCCGGATACGAAATCAATCAGTACCAGAGTATCTCACCAAGTGGAAGAACTTACCCCTTTGAAGATTCGACATGGGAGGATGAGAATTTTATACGAAACATCGAGAACTTCTCCAATCGTTCCTTTGCAACTCTTTTTAAGATGAGAGGCATGTAGGTCCCTCCCAATACTAATGTATAACCTTATTATTATTGTTAGTGTAGCCCCCTTATTGTTATTTTTGTACCCATCTAGTCCCCATTTTGTTATTATTGTGCCTCATAAAAGCCCACTATTGTTATTGTTATACCCTTACATTGTTATTGTTATGTCAGCTAGGATTATATTGTGACCCATTGGACTCTATATATAGAAAATAGATTTTTTGTCATTTGTATCATCCAATAATTGATTATTTATGCCTCGTAGAAACGGATTTCTAAATCGTTTATCTATCTTTTTTCTATTTTGTAAGCTAGTTTCATAACATCACACATATATACTTTATTATTTTCTATATAACCAAAACCTTATAAGTATGTGAACACTTTGTCCTCTTTAAAAAAAACATAAAATATCTTTCCCCTCTATATATTAAAACATACCACCGTATAATTAAAATGTAAATATATATAAATTATTCAAGTTTTTGATCCACAATGCCTCCTAACACATGTTTTGAGATTAAAATTATAAGGTTTAGGCGATGGATATGCTTTCATACCATGTGACAATCTATATAGTTAATATTTTGGCCCATATTCAAGCGATATATATTTAAAAGCTAAAGTTTCTTGTAATGAGTATTAATACGTAAGTGTTTATAAATTATAAAATCAAAAGACATATCGAAAACACATCATTCTTGAAAACTTTATTTATATAGAAAATTAATAAAATAAATATTAAAATCTATATATTATATAATTTAATTATTCTTGAATTAAAATTTAATGTATGAGTATTAATTAAATAAGTATTTATCAATTATAAAATCAAAAGACATATCCAAAACTGAAAACACATTACTCTTGAAAACTTTATTTATATAGAAAATTAATATAATAATTATTAAAATCTATATATTATATAAATTAATTATTCTTGAATTAAAATTTAATGTTAGAGGAAGTTTCCTTTTAATGATAAAGCTTCATACATATTAAACTTGCTGGGAAGTCAGTAGAATTTTTTTATAATATCAAACTCTGTTTTGAGAAACTTGCAGGTTATCCAAAAATGTGTTCATACCTTGGGAAGACTTATTGAAAACATTATGATATAAGATGATGTTGTTTGGGAAGAAATAATTATAAACCTATTTTAAAACAAAGTCAAATGAAATGTAAAATCATTTTATTTATGTATTATATATATTTTAAACTCAAAATTTTACATATATATATATATATATATATATATATATATATATATATATATATATTCTAATAAAATAAAACTTTAATTATTAATATTAAATAAATTTTATTTAATAAAATAAGCTATTTAATTCCACTCAAACAATAAATATATTCCAAACATAAATTATATGTAAAAACAAATTATCCCTTTTATTATTTTAAATATTAATCTTTTCAACAAATATGGAGTTCTCTAAGAACCACGCTAGTTTTGTGAAGAGGATCTGAGGACTAATCGAACCAAAAATTTAGGTTGCAATAGTTCAAAAAAAAATACAGCTTCACCAATGTACATAGTAAACCATCTTAAACACATTTTAATTGAGTAAAAATTACATTAAAAAAATCTAATGAAATGAAAATTCAATAAACAAGATTAAATTATATTAAATTAAAAAACTTAATAACTATAATTATTAATAAAATAGGTATAATTACATAAAAATAAAATAAAGCTATAAACTAGAAATAATAATATAAAATTAAAATAGAATACAAACATTTAATTAAAAAAAAAACCAATTTATTGTTACAAAACATTTTTAATAACTTATGGTTTTTTCATAATAATTTTCTTACCCATATAGATTATAAAATAAAAAAAATAAAATTATTTAATTAAAATAAAATAGAATTTATGCAAACATGTTGATTTACAATTTTCCGACCCATGTTTTTTAGAAATTTTTATTTTTTCTAATGTAGTTTATTTAAAAAGCATAAAATTTGAATCTTTGTGTGAAAGCTATATATAGACACAAAATATACACAAAGTGATTCAGGGATTAAGATCTTGGGTTTCCTATCTCACATGGGACTACTATTGGTAAAAGGAGTAAGCCTTGATACGAGGACACCAAAATAAGCTTATTTTTTTGTGTCAAAGTGTCTTATAGGTAAAATTCCATTAAAAAATAATTGAGGAATCTCATTTCAATGATTTTGATTTGGGAAAATTTTAATATAGATATTCTTAATTATATTATTTAATTTAAAAGATAAACAAAAATGATAGTTATTTTATCTCTCATTGTTTCAATGATTTTGATTTATGTATCTATAGTTTTTATGTATGAAAAGATAAGTTTTATTTTTGTAGAAATCCTATTTCAATGATTTTGGTTTATGCACTTTTTATGTTAAATTTTTTAGGAAATCTCATTTCAATGATTTTGTTTTATTCATTCCTTATGTTTGAAAAAGAATTAAGCATTACATTTGTATAATTATTTTTCTCCTCGAGCATGACCAACCATTTGTTATGCCAAAATTTGAGATTTGAATCACGCTTGTGTGAAAGGTAAAATTAGACGAGAAAATTCATAGAGAAATTCAGCACAATCACGACTTTGCGTTTTCAATCTCACATGTGGTTGTTATTAGTAAAGGTAAGAATTCCACCGCATAACAACAAATTAGACTTCATTTTTGTATCTTAGTGTCTTACACAAAAAGTTTTTAAAACAAATTAAGGAAAATTTTTATAAAAAAATTTTTTCCATTAAAATAAAAATAAAAATGAGATTTATTTTCTCTCACTTTTTGTTTGAAAATATATTTTAAATATTTTTCGAATGGTTTTAGTAAATTATAAAAAAAAAGCTGATACAAAAAATACCCTTAAAAACAAAAATTTTTAGGGAGTCCCATTTCAAATGGTTTTGTTTATTTATCTATATTCTTTATGTGAAAATTTTTCTTTTTCTTTTGTATACTTATTGTTTTCCTCAAGCATGAAAGTGTTTTATAGGAAACCAAGCATAAATTTAATGTTGCAAATTTGAGATTTGAATCCTTCTATGTGAGAGTTATATATAGACATAGAAGGTTTGCAAAGTGATTCACGGATTAGAACCTTGAGTTGTGAATCTTATAGGTGGCTAATATTGTTAGGGGTGATATTTCCCGTGTAGAACATCAGATTAGGTTTTCTTTTTATATGAGAGTGTTTTATAGGAAGAGTTTTTAAAAAAAGATAAAAATTATAAAAGCTAGAGATATTTTGTTTTAATTTAATTTAATTTTTTTAATTATGTTTTAAAGCTTTTTCGAATAGTTTGTGTAAGTAAAATAAAATTTTGTAACCAAAAATACCTTTATTTAATGTTATTTAATGTTGTCCTAGGAGTATTTTTTTCAAAGTGTCTTAACTTTTTCCTTTAAAGTTATCATGAATGGTCTTTACCCAAAAAAATTTTGGATTAATTTTTGTATAAATATTTTATAGAAAAAAGTTAAAAAAAAAAAAAAATCACATTTCAATGATTTTGACTTGTGTATTTATAATCTTTAAATTTAAAAATTTAGACTTTATTTTTATATAATTATCTATTACTCATGTGAATCCTTTTACATATATGGCTTTTTTTTTTTTTTTTATAATTATTATCTTTTGTGTAAATGACATTTCTACTCAAAAAATCATGTTAAAAAAATACGGAGACAAAAGTACCTTTATTTATTGTTGTGCTAGAAGAGGAGATTGATTTTATAGAATTGTCTTAACTTAATTTAATGATTTCTTTTTTTAAAATTAAGGTTTATTTTTGTATGAGTATTGTTGTCCTCCAATATTACACGACGTATAACAAAACTTTTAAAATAATTGTGAAATTTTTTATAATATTTTAATTTTTGTTAATTATATTTTGAATATTTTACAAATGACTTCTATAAAAAAAAAACCTGAAAATTCTAGGCCGAAAATATCTTTATTTATTGGTTTTCTAGTTTCCTTGGACATGAGAGTATTTTTATGAAAGTATCTTAATTTCTTCCTTTATTTATTATTTCTTTCAAGCATGAGATATTTTTATGAAAGTGTCTTAACTTCTTACATCAAAATATTTTGCAAACAGTAAAATTTAAGATTTATTTTAGTATAGTTATTGTTGTCTTTTTCAAAACATGACAAGAGTCAAAGCTGTGACTATAAAAACATAAGATAGATTAAGATTAATCTCAATGTAAATAAGATTATGCATCTTCCAAAATTGTAAATTTGAATATATATATATATATATATATATATATATATATATATATATATATATATATATATATAATTCCAAATCTACTAAGTCCAGAAAGATAAAATCTTTCCATGTGCAAATCTTTCCTCAATTTTTGCACTAAATTCCAAATTTACTAAATCCAAAGAAATCAAATCTCTTGAGATACAAATGTTTCCTTAATTTTTGCACTAAGTTTTAAATTTTAAAATCGAAGAAATCTTTACTCGTCTAAAGAAAAAAGCTAAAATATTTGGAATGTTATTACAGAGTTAAACGATTTATTATTCTTCAACTTTAAAGCAATCTAAACCTACCGAGTGGAAAACAAGGTATTTTTTACATCTATTAGTAGTGTAGCAAGTCCAATAACGTAAAAAGTGTGACACTAGCTGCACACTAGTGAATCTAAGAGAACATTATGCCAAAAATGTCTAACAAAAACCATCTAACAACTATGAATTAGAAAAACCCACTGTTGCCAGATCTTGTACGCCTGTAGACTAGAGCCTGGAGGAGCGGATGAGGTGGCAATGCATGGGATGTGACATTCGATTTCGGTCAGTCAGGCATCCATCCTCTCCGTGTAGAATCTGATGTTGTGTTTCTCGTGTTTCTCAGCTTGTTTCACACCTGTGAGGTGAGCAAAGACATTACATTGGTTCACCTTCCTTTCCATTAAGATTCTGCCCATTAAAATTTCAATCTTCCCGTAGACAAATACGGCGTGAATGTAATGCTTCCTATCGCCCCTAGTATGGCCAGGGTCTGAAATAAGCTGCTTAAACTTCTACACTATTCGATTTAGACATACCATGTTGGTCTCTGCTGGTCATGGCTTCAAGATTATGTATCTCACTACAAATTTCCTCATCGGTGGCTAAGTGGAAGGCTTTGGCAGCCTCCTGGGCTTGCTGGTGGTCACAATTCTAGCCCTGCGGTCCTCAGCCAACCCCGCTGCGTCTCTGACTCCGCAGTGGTCACAATACACTGCCGCTACATGGTCGCAAGCTAGCAGGGTGGTTTCCAAAGAAAATGACTTAACATAATACGATTGGTGAGGCAACGTAAAACCCACAACAAGATTCTTTGCACTGAAGCTGCAAACTAAAACTTTCGACTGAAACCACGGTTAAACTGGAAAACACAGTAATTGAACCAAAATACAACCAAGGCCCCGTTAACAGAAGCAAAAATCCTCCCTCAAGCCCAGGAATCAGCAATAAATAACTAGAAATGTCACCAGTCATGTCACGACTCGGACAATAAACACAAGAAATAATACTTATGGTTTTTCTTCATTGGGAATAAGACACCATCTAACATGCTAGTCTTTAAGCTACAGCACAACTACAGAACGAAGAAGCCTTAGACGGTGTCCGTGAAGCAGAGGCAAATGGTGAAAGCACTTGACTTTCAGCAAATCCATCCAGGATCAAACCTCTGTGGACACATACGTCTGTTGTATCTTGGCTAGAAGAGTAGGCGACCCCATAGTGGACGTCTCGGCTCTTGTTAAGGCATAAGTTAATTGCTACTGTGTGCGGCTTGCAGGCTGTTGCACCTAGCCTAGGTTTATAGTGGCAGCCAGTTGGATTTGAACCCGAGCCTTGCTCAGGCAACTCTCTCACCAGTTACCGATTGTCCTAGATCTAAAAAAACAAAAAGCCGCCTTAGACGGTATACTTAGGAAAGCTCCAACCTCCACATACAAGGTGTGCTGGATGTCCGAGAAGTGCTGGATGTCCGAGAAGTTGTAGGTGTGGTGACCAATGAAGAGCTTTTCCTTTATTTTCATGCTGACACTCCAAGTTTCCCTCCTAAACCAGTGTCTCTACTCATCCCAATTTTCCAGTGGGCTTGCATGCATTTTGACCACAGTAATTGCAACATGCCTCATGACTCGTTGCTCAGATATTACAGTGAATCCACTCTGGTCTTCCAACAAGGAGAAGGGGCTCCCACAAAAAAATTCCAGCGATTGTACCCAGCTCCGTTTAACACAATCCATTCTCGAAGATTTCCAAATTTCAATGCCTTGCATGCACAGGGGTGGCCACGGTGCTCCTTATCTTTAATGTGTTTCATAGGTTCTATTGCCAATGTGGTAAGAACTAATACCCATACAACCACACTGCACACCCTATAGGGGAATGTTCAGTAGTATTTATTATCATAATTAATATACATAATAAATTCTTAAATAAATTAGTATAAAAATATTTGGAAAATAATTATTTTAAATATTGAAAAAATTATACTTACACTTTTCTGAAAACTTAATAAATTAAAAATAAGATATATTTTCATATAATTTTAATAATATATAAATTTTGTAAACAAATATAAGAATATGAGAATGTTGAATTAACATGTTTGTGTGAGAGAAATACTCTATTTTATAAATAGAAATAATAATTTTTATTAATAATCATTATGTTTTCGAATTTTATTTCAAATTTAATTAATAATATATAAAAACTTAATATTTATATATATTACAATTAAAAAAATAATAAAATATGTAAGAAAAAAAAAACCAAAATCATACATATTAATTATATTTATTATTAATATATACAATAAAAAATAATATTATTTATATTTATAAAAATATGAAATCTATATAAATAATATTATTAAAAATAAGTAGAAATTCATCATAATTTTGGTTTTTGAAATATTTAGAAGAATTATTTATTTAGGTGTTATTTTTTTTCAAATTTTGTTTTCAAAATAAATTTTGTATCTTAAAAGATTGCATCCCACTATGTTAATATTAAAGTTAAATATTATTGTAAACTATAAAATTTTATAGAAAACATTCTTAATAATAACACAAAAAATATTTGTTTTCCTGGTCATACTTCTTAAAATAAAACACCTTTCCGTTTTTGAATAACCTGTGAAATTGCTTTCCATTGGAAGCAAAATAAAAATAAATTCAAAACTTAAAAAGACAAAATTTATTTTTAAAAATATCAACATACATTTTACTTTATAATAATGAAAAACCAAACAACACGTAATAACCACTAAACATTATCTAAATTATTTTATATATATACTAGAAACTTCGTTAACTTTGAAAATTGGACATTTCAGGGGCATCATTGTTTCATGTTATATCGTTTTTATATATCATAGATTTTTAATTTCAAAGGTCTTTCTTAATGGAGTTAACAAAATTATAAAAAAAATTCTGATGTAAAATGTTATGTAACTTTTTTATTAACCTGAAGCATATTAAGCATATTGTTAACTTACTGTCGGTGAGTTGAACCCAATAATTCGTTAGGTTTTTGTGCAGTTGTGATTTGTGTTACTAATTCAATAAGATTTTTTCCATCCGCCTCGGATATGAAGGAAATGAAATGACTGGTGCATTTATCGTAAATGCAGAACCATAAATCATAGTTTTTAAAAGGATTTTTGAGAGCTGCACATTAAATTTTCTGAGAAGTCGCGTCGGGAAAGGTTGCAATTATGAGTGGAATTTACAATGCTTATTCAAAATTTTAAATGTACAAACATCGAAGGTCTATGTTCTAAATATAAGAAATATTTTGGAACTAAGAAGGGGAATAGTGCACTTGTTCCATTGATTCCATACCCAGCACTTAGATATCGTTGTTACAGCCCCATGTCAGGATGGTTATGCAAGATAGAATGACTGTAAACAGAATCTTTTTTGAAAAATGGAGGTCCTTCTTAGGGTAACCTTGCTTTGAAAATGTAAGTACGTAAATATTGAAAGTATTTCTCAAATTTTCCTGGTATATAAAGACCACTTCACATCATTGCAAATATTTCATCATTATGTTGTCCGTGTACACTAGTTAAGTTATTTTTTATGAGAAAATATTATTTAATAATTATAAAAAAAAAATCATGAAATTAAAGACTAATTAATGTTTTGGGAAAAACTTTCATGAGTTATTGGGAACATGGATGTAGGTAAAATAAGTTTATCTTCCTGAAGTGTTTTCTTTTGAATTCTAGTACCAACCATTTACATTGTTTGGAAAGTGGGATTTTCTTTTGGAATGTGTAGTTTTGTATCAAAATAATGACTTAGACTTAGATTTTTTTTTAAGAAACGATAACTAACCATGATTTTTTGGTTCAATAGAATGGATAATTTTTTTGATGTAAAAGATCCATAGTGTTCATAAAGATTGGTTATTTAATAAAACTATGGAAATGATTTCCATAGATTTTCATGGGTAAGAGATCATGGAGAATCTCATTAGTAAGAGAGTTATGGTAATTTACTTTAAAATGCTCATACTTAGTTATGAGAAAAGATAATAACCTATTCATAGATCAAATGCATAGAGATAATATAAGACATGGCAATCTTCTTTGGAAACAATATTTTGAAACTTCTACACAACATGTTTTTTGGTTTGAAAGGTAAGTTAATTGTGTTAATTTATTTGCAAGAGTTTGCTAAAGTTACATATTTTGGTGGGCAAAAAGATTTATTTGTGTGTTGTATATTAGATAGCTTGATTTAATTGCATGGTTTAATGAATAAAAGGTTAACATTTTTATTATTTTAAAAAGGATTTACTGTTCTTATGGGGAAACTAAGGGTTGATAATGATACTTTCTTGAAAAGAAATGCATAAAAACTTTGTACATAAAATATAGAGAAACTATGTTGGGTTCTTGAAAATAAGTATCTATTATTTGCATAAATAAAAAATAATTTTATTTGAAAAGAACACATATGAAGAAGCATAGAAACAATAGTTAATTGCATCCCTTTGTTTTGAAAAGGGAAAATGTTCCCATATATAACATAAATTGCTAGACCATCTTAAAGGAGGGATATGTGTTTCATACATTAAAAAAATATTATTATGATAAGCTCTTGCATACACAAAGAATAGTCATGTTATAGAGATATGCTCTTTGCATTTATAGAAGAACTATTAAGCTATATTAAGCTATTATTATAGTTTCTTTTGGAATAACATCATTTATATGCATGCATGATTTGTATTAGCCTTCGTTTAGAAAAAAAAATATAGAGTTGTATGCGGGAAAAGATAGCATGAACTGTGTTAGCTTAGATTGGAAAATATTATTTGGGAAAGAAGATGAATTTACATGCAAAAAAAACATAGTAATGTGTTGGTTTCCTTGGAATATATATATATGGGTAATGTTGATATGCTTTATTGCATTAGTTTTATGGATAAAAATACATGTTTTGTATGACCTACTGTGCTAGATTTCCTCGAAAAGGAAACATGTGTTTGCATGCTCTATTTTGTTAAGCATTATTTTTCAAATATTCTTTAGGAGATTGTCTGCATTCTCATAGGAACAACATTCGATGTGTTAGCTTCCTTTACATATTTGCATGCACTAAAAATAATAGTTGTCGGGTTGGTTATTTTGATAAATTTAATTTAATTCGAATGCACAATTATCATAACTAATGTGTTAGTTTATTTTAAAGTGATGTCTCAATAATTGTAGTGATTGTCTTGCAAGAACATGTATTTGTGTCAGGCGGAATAATAGTTGATGTGGCTTTTAATTATATACATGCTTTGATGGTTGTATCCTTATAATTAATGCATAAGTAGTGTTGTTAAAGGAAGCATGTTGCGATATTTTATTTCCATTTAATGTATGTACATGAATGGATGTTGAATAATCACTAGAAATGATTGATTATTGGTTGATTAATAATTTATGTAATTGTGATATCAAATTTTGTTGGCAAGAGAAATGGAAAGAAATTATTTTGATTTTTGTATAGGATATATTATGTTTAATATGATGGTAGGAAGAGACCTAATGGTCCATGCACATGAATATCATGTGTAGGATGGTCCAATGATGGAAAAAACAGGCCACAAAGATATAAAGATTGAATATTTGTAGTTAAATGGTATCATGATGATTGTAGCAACTTTTAGCTTGATGTGTTGTATTTAAATGATATTTTCTTGTAGTATTTTATAACAATGGTTAAGGGATGGACTCCCTTATAAGCCATTGAGTGAGGGGTGAATACCTTCATGACCGTTTAATACTAAAATTAAACGTTTGTCGGTTTTCACCCTATGGGGTTTCCATGGTATATTGGTATCTAATGATGTGTTTTTCTGTTGTACTACTTTTATGTTATGGATTCCTTGCACGAGAATATGTTTATAATATCAAGTGTGTGATTAACTAATCTAGTTAGAGGAATCATGAAAACAATGCAAGGTTACATCAGGAAGTTTACGTCAATATGTGAAAATAGTGGTTATTAATGGTTATGTAGGTTACTATTCCTCTACTAAAGTTACTCTATGTAATGATGAAGATTTTGTCTAGTGGTTAATGAGGAATTTACATTAGTAATTTGGATAATTACTCGTAGGAAAATTATGTAAAAAAAATTCTAACTCCATGTGTTTTCATGCGAGGTTACCGGGGTATGTTACAAGTGGTATTATAGCTGAAGGTTGTAGCATTGTCTCCTTTTCGAATTGTTAAGAGAAAAAGAAATTGAGGTATGATAGTAATGGGAATAATCTTAGGTTTCATTCTAACAATATACATATTGATAAATGAAGAAAACTATTTTGACGTGAGATGTGTGATTCGTGTTTATAACTGCATTGAGTGTAGTATGTAATAAAGTCAACTATAAATCTATGTTGATGACATTTAAATATCAATGAGAATAAAGAATAATAAAACCTCTATTACACCTATGAAAAATCTTGAAAAAACACTAAGGAAAGTTAGAATCAATTACCAACCTTTGTAGATATGAAAATATTATTGATACATTCAAAGAACATGACTAAAATTACAATGAAATACTTATAATGCGTGAATTCATGAATGTAAAATATTTGGAATGTCCTTGAAGAGAAGGATAAAGTGTTCTCAAAGAGCATTGGAAGAATCCCTTTAGATGTTAAAAATGAACAATGAGTCGAGTACTGAGACTTGACTGTAATAGCTAGTTTTTTATTGAGTCTTTTCATGGTTGCACTAAGATGGTTGGTGGCAGTGAATAGTTAGTGTTGCATGACTACCTCTTAAAACTTATATGAATGAAATATTTTTTTATTAAATCTTAGTGTAATTTTTAAATAAGTGATTATGGTAGCACATCATGTGTTGCTCTATAATACCCTGTGGGAAATCGGAAATGCTGGATTGTTACACTAAGTATTGTTAAAATTTACGCGTTAACGAATATTTGTATATACCTTTATGTATGTCAGTATTGTATGCATGAAACTAAAATTATTGTTAGGTACCTATATTACTCGTTTAGTCCCTTATTTTTATTAGTGTAGCCCCTTTATTGTTATTTTTGTACCCATGTAACCCAAATACCCAAATATTGTTATTATTGTGCCCTTACATTATTATTGTTAGGTCGGCTAGGATTATATTGTGGCCCCATGGACTCCTATATATAGAAGCAAGTTTTGGTCATTTGTAGTATAAAAAATTTATTCATTTATGTAATGTATTAGAGGTTTCCCCCTCGAAGTGGCTGATTTCTAAGGTGTTGATCTCCCTTTTCTTATATTTTTGGAGCTAGTTTCATAACATTTGATATCAGAGCTTTGGATTCTAGGGTTTCGCTGCTCCAAACAAGTCATTGTGGAATTTTCACTATAATTTTTTTTCTACGAAGGTTCAGAAGGTTAAATTTTTAAAGCGCGAAGAATAAACCCTGAGAAACGTAGTGGAAAAACTTCATTTCTTGGTTGGAAATATTTTCGAAGATATCATCAGTGTAAGTCTTTTTGTAGGCTCCTGAATTTAACCTAAACAGGTCATCGTGGAATTTTCGCTATAAATTTTTTTATACGAGGGTTCAGAAGCTGAAATTTTTACAGAGCGAAGATGAAATCATGAGGAATGTAGTGGAAAAGCTTTAGACCTCGATTCGAAATATTTTTAGACATACCATATGTGGAAGTTAGAGTTGTTTCAGGCTCCCTAATTTCATCTCAAAGAGGTGACCATGGGAAAATTGTCATAACTCTCTCTTTGAGAATCAGGTTGGAATTCTGTAACAATTGGCCACAAGAACACGAATTGACGTTTCGTTTGGCGCAATTTTAGAGCTGAAGGAGGAAACAGTGACATGTGGCACGTCGTTCAAGTTCGATCTGCCGAATAATTCCATAATTTGGTCATTGTGGGAGATTTGGTATAACTTTTCTTTGAAGAATTCAAATCAGGTCAGACCTGTGGCATTTGAAAGAAGCTTGAGAGTGCTACTATAGGGCTGAATTTTAGATATTGAAGATTGGAAGTCACATATATAATTCAGTTTCAATCTAGAGCTCCTCAAAAGTAAGAAAAAAGTGTGTATATGTTTTCGAATTCTATAAGTCTTTCATGAAAAAATAGTTTGAATTGATTCCAAGGGCATATTGTAGCATAGATATCAGTATTGGGTTTTAAAATGCGACCTAAAAAGAATTCAGCACCCATTAAGCCTTCAGAAGTCTCTACTATGACTCATGAAGATGAAGAAATGAAACATGACATATCAAAATTACAAGAGCAAGTGCACCAAATTTTGCTCTCAGAAAGAGAAATAATAAATAAGATGGCTAGAATAGAAGTTGGCATGGAAGCTAATATGGATGTCGTGGAAGCTAAGATGGATGAAATAGAAGGGAAGATCAATGAAAAATGAAAGAAAACATGGAGAACATGAAGAATTATCTAAAATAAGACATGGAAGGTTTGAAAATTTTCATATAGGAAATGTTTCCTAATGGCAAAAAGATAATAGAGGAAAATCACGATGAGAACAAAATAAATGTTAATCACGATTTCATAAACTCTAATGTTGGAAATAAGAACCACCATATTCCAAAGATGCATATGAGGAAGTTTGATGGAAAGGATGCCGTAACATGGATATTGCAGATGGAGAAATATTTTGATCTTAATAATGTTCAAAACACACAAACGGTACACATTGCAACTTTACATTTAGAACAAAATACATTTGTATGGTATCGATGGCTTTTCTCCTATAAAAAAATGTCACTTGGTCAATTTTTATGGAGGAAATGATAGCACATTATGAGGATACAAAAAGAAACACCTTCTTTAGCCAATTGATAAATCTGAAACAAATGGGTTCAGTGGTGGAGCACATTGAGGACTTCCAAAAATAGAATATAAGGGTAACTGATATTCCAGAAGAACACAGGATTGATGTCTTCATAGGGACATTAAAGGATAACAGACAACATGAAGTTCGTGTTTGGGAACATGATTCATTCGAAAATGCATTCAGGTTGGCAAGAAAAGCTGAAAGTAAAATTATGGCAACAAGGAAGCCTACCTCTCACATATATAAAGATGGAAGTGTTGCTACTCCTAGACTTCCAAAACCTACAATTGGAAGAAAAAAGAGCAAAAGGGATTTGCTATAGTTGTCATAGAGAATACACTAAAGGTCATAAGTGTGCTGAGAAGAAATTATTTTACATAGATTGTGAACAGGAAGAAGAAAATGAACAAGAATATTCAAAAGAAGAGGATATAAACTAGGAACCAACCCTAGACAACGAAGAAATGAGTCTGACCATACCGTGTAATGCATTGGCGGGAATTACCACTCCTCAAACTCTCAAGATAGAAGGACATATCAAGAAGAAAAATGTAATAGTGTTCATTGATTTGGGTAGTACCCATAATTTTACTCATTGTAAGGTAGCCAAGGAATTGAATTGTTTCCTATATCGAGCACCAGAATGTCAATTGATGGTTGCAAATGGAGGAACTATAAATTTCTCTGGAAAATACCATAATATCAAGCTAACCCTGGGGGAATATGTATTGAATAGTCCAATTCTTTCCATTCCAATGTGAGGCTTTGATGTTGTACTAGGAGTAAAATGGTTACAATCTTTGGGGGCGGTAGCTTTTAAATTTCAACAACTTTTCTTGATTTTTTTTTCAGAAGGAAAGGAAGTCGATTACGAGGTATCGTAGGAAAGCCAAGAAAAATAATAAGCTCTAATTTCATGACAATCTTTTGAATAAATAACAATGAGGCGTATTTGCACAATTATGCTCACTAGAAGTTCCAACATCAAAATCATCTATTTCTGCAGATCTCTAAAAAGTCTTGGACAATCATTCCAAGGTCTTTGAAACTCCCGAAGGACTCCCACCTATTTGTGATCATGATCATGCTATTATTTTGATTCTAGGAAGTGTTCCTCTAAACATCAGGCCTTATAAATATCCTTATGTCCAAAAGAGAAAAATTGAACTTATGATTGCAGAAATGTTAGAGGATGGTATAATTCAACCTAGTCAAAGTTCTTTCTCTGCTCCAGTAGTATTGGTGCACAAGAAGGATGGATCATGGCACATGTGTCTAGATTATGGGGAGCTCAATAAGCTCACTATTAAATATAAATTTCCCATTCCTTTGATTGATGAATTATTTGATGAATTACATGGAGCAATTTATTTCACCAAGTTGGATGTTCATTTAGGATATCATCAAATTAGAATGAAGACTAAAGATATTCCAAAAACAACATTTCACACTCATGAGGGTCATTATGAATTTTTGGTCATTCTTTTTGGCCTTACCAATGAACCTTCTACATTTCAAGGGTTGATGAATTCCATTTTCAAACCCTTTCTTAGAAAATTTGTGCTACTAATTTCTGATGAAATACTAATTTATAACAGGTCTTGGAAGGATCATGTTCAAAATGTTAACAGGGTACTCAAACTATTGCAGGAGAAAAAGTTATACGAAAAAGCATCCAAATGTTTCTTTGGAGTACAAGAGGTGGAATATATGGGTCATATTATATCTCACGAGGGTGCTAAGGTAGACCCAAACAAAATTAAAGCTATTAAGGAATGGAAATTCCCCACAACCATAAAGCAGTTGCGAGGATTTCTTGGGTTAACAGGGTATTATCGCAAGTTTGTTAAGAATTATGGGAGAATAGCAACACCTCTAACAAAATTATTGAAGAAAGATGCATTTTCATGGACTCTCAAGGCCGAAGGCCTTTGAACTTCTTAAAGAGCCAAATGTACATAGCACCAAATTTAGCTACGCTAGATTACACAAAACTTTATTTTGGAATGCGTATGCTTCAAGAAATGGAATTGGTGTTGTTTTTTTAATGTAAGAAGGAAGACCCATTGCTTTCGAAAGTTGTCTAATCAAAGGAAAGTATTTACAAAATCTATTTATGAGAAGGAAACATTAGCAATACTACATGCACTAAAGAAATGGTGACCTTACCTTATGGGAAGACACTTCAAGGTAAAAATTGATCATGATAGTCTTACACACTTTTGAACAAATACTAACTTCAGAAGGGCAACAAAAATGGGTCACAAAGATGTTGGGTTATGACTTTGAAATAATCTAAAAAAAAGGGAAGCTAAATGTTGTTGCAGATGCACTCTCAAGAAATAATTAAGAGGTGGAAGCATTACCTTGTGCCATTTCTATTATCCAACTAGATTAGATAATCAGAGAAAGGGATGAACGGAAGAAGGATGAAGAAGTGTGGACACTTATACAAAAGTTGCAGCAAGATCCTAGTACATCTGATACATTTATTTGCAAAAATTATTCCTTATGGTACAAAGATCGCTTATATATTTGTAAGAGTTCCCAACTAAAACAAAATATTCTTTTGGAATTGCACACTTCTCCTTTAGGAGGACACTCAGGATTTTTAAAAACTTACCACAGGGTGAAGAAAGAAATTTTTTGGGATGGCCTCAAATATGATATTCAAAAGTTTGTGGCGGAAAGTTTGGTTTTCCAACAGAATAAATTTGAGACAATTAAGACCTCGGGTCTTCTACAACCTTTATCCATTCCAAGTCAACGTTGGGAGGAGATTTCAATGGATTTTATCATAGGTTTACCTAAGTTTGAAGGAAAGGGTGTCATCATGGTGGTAGTTGATAGAATTACCAAGTATGCACACTTTTGTGCATTATCTCATCCATTTAAAGCAAGTACAGTTTCTACTACATTTATGGACACAATTCAAAAGCTACATGGAAACCCAAGGGTTATTATGAGCGACAGAGATCCTATTTTTATTGGAAATTTTTGGACGAAGTTATTTTCTTGTTTGGGTACTCAATTAGCTCATAGCTCATCTTATCATCTTGAATCTGATGGTCCAACTGAGATAGTAAATAAATGTCTGGAAGGATATCTTCATTGTTTTGTATCTGATAAACAAATACAATGGGTCAAGTGGTTACCTCTCGCTGAATGGTGGTATAACACTTCCTTCCAGATCGCACAAGACCCCATATATGGAAATTTATGGATATCATCCACCATCCATCACATCAGGAAAATTTAAGAGAAAATCTCCAAGTTCCAAGCAGTGGAGGATCACATCGAGTATCAAAAAGAAGTTCTCCAACTCTTAAAGGATAACCTAAATTTGGTACAAAATCGAATGAAACAACAGGCAGATCAACATCGCAGTGAGAGAATTTTTTATGTGGGAGACTGGATATTTTTACGGCTACAACCATATAAACAAATGTCCCTTAAGCAAGCTAAGAAGGATGATAAATTATCACCAAAGTACTATGTTCCTTACAAGGTTTTGCAAAATATTGGTACTATGGCATACAAATTGGAGCTTCCCGCTTCTTCGCGAGTGCATCTAGTTTTCCATGTTCCATGCTTAAAAAAGGCTATAGGGGACAAAATTCCAGTTCAAACAATGTTTTAACTGATGAGGAAGGAAAAACCATATTGGAACCTGAAGCAGTCACAGAAACAAGAACTAGACACCTATGAAATCGATAAATTTCAGAGTATCTCATCAAATGGAAGAACTTACCCACTGAAGATTCTACATGGGAGGATGAGAATTTTATACAAAAGCACCCGTAGCTACTCAAGCGTTGAGGACAACACTTGTTTGAAGGAGAGGAGCATGTTAGGTCCCTATATTACTAGTATAGTCCCTTACTGTTGTTAGTGTAACCCCCTTATTGTTATTGTTGTACCCCTATAACCCCCATATTGTTATTATTGTGCCCTTAAATTATTATTGTTAGGTTAGCTAGGATTATATTGTGACCCCATGGACTCCTATATATAGAAAGGAGGTCTTGTCATTTGTTTTGTCAAATAATTGTTCATTTATGTAATGTATTGGAGGTTGCCCCCTTGAAGTGGATGATTTCTTAGGCGTTGATCTCTCTTTTATTCTATTTTTGGAGCTGGTTTTATAACAATTATTATGAAATTTAATACTTATTTATGGTAACGTTGTTGATAGGATTAAGAATGGGTAGCTTAATGGAAAGAAAAAAACCTGTGAAGGTAAATCACTCCGTAAATGAGAAAGTATAATGTTATTATATACATGATTGTGTTATTTGGAAAATGAGAATATATAAATTCTGTATGTTAGCTATGTTTCTTGTCAATATCGATATTGTGGACCCATGCTAAGGGCCAGGTATAAATGCATGGTGTACATATATGTTTCTTTTGTTCTAATGATAACATGCATATGGTTTACTAAGTAGGAAAGAGTTCTAAAAGAGAATTTTACATGTCATACAAGCCAAAAAGTGGTGAAAGGCTAGGAGGCCTTCTGGGCTGATGGTGGTTTCTTACCCGTAGGGGTTGATGTAACTTTTCTTGCTCGGATTTCCTCTCTCATAGATAGATTATCTCAGCAAGGGAAAAGAGTTTTCCAAGATGGTAAGAGGGTAAAATCCCGAAAAAATGTTTATTTTTTATTTTGTTTTGGAGGAGGCTCAAGAAATTCCTCGTATATGGGAGCATTTTTAGATGAACTCGGCATAACACTTCCATGAGGAACCTTGTATTGGACCTTGTGTGTTCAATGGAATTCTTGAGTCTGGTTTGCTAGTGGAATTCTATACCAGACCTAAAGTGTCTCAGCGTGGTGCTGTTTGACATGAAAATGACTTAATATGGTTGTGGAAACGAGTTCCCACGAGTTGGGAGGAGAATTATTTTTCCACTATAGTTCTCGTAGAAAAATTGAATTTTTTTTATATGTTTATTTCATGTAAATCTTGGGGGAAAGGGAGCCTGGTGCTCAGGAAGGAATTACAGGGAGTATAAGTTCCCATATTGTATTACTAAGTTCCTTTATTATATTAATGATCTTTTGTATGTCTTAGTAGGGGCTAATAAAGTATTCATTTGGTGCATTTATTGATCATTTCGATGATTAGAGATATTTAGGTGCTCTCTGAGTACTCTTAGAAGTACTATTTGGATGTATTTAGTAGAGATAATACAATTTGAGAGATAATACAATTTGCATGTGGTTTAATGATGTATCATTTTGATGACTATAGGGATTAGTGCTCTCAAGACAAGGAAAAGTAGCGGTGGTTAAAATATCACTTGACATTATAAGCACTTCATTTTATTGAAAATGTTGTGACTAATGTGATTATGTTGGATTTGTTGATACTAGATTATAGGGTGTTTTTTGTTGGGTTGCTAAACCATTGAAGAGGTTGTGTAAAAGTAATTATGACTTCCAAGAGTAATTGGTAAGTAACGGTAAGTTGGTATAGATATTTTTTTTCATTTTGTGAATTGAAATAATGATTAAGTGGTTGAATATAGAAATTGAATAAGTTTTGCAATCCCTATGCATGCCTATAACTATGCATAAAACATTATTGTTTCATTTAATGGCTACTCTAGAAATGAAATTCATCATTTTAAATGGGAAAATTATTCCTTTGGTTGTTTAGATTATTATATACTAAGTGAACGCCAATTATGAACACTAAGGATGGAGTTATATTTAAGGGAGGAAGTATGTAATATCCCCAACCAAAATACGTAGCATATATGAGTTATTAGCATGAAGTATATCGTTAACTTAATGCTGTTGTTGTTGATCCCAAGAGTTCATAGGTTTGTGTAACTGTGATTTGTGTAACTAATTAAAGGGGAGGTTATTTCATCTGTCTTGGTTGTTAATAGGAAGTAAATGAAATTTATCAAAGTTATTATTTGCTAAAATGTAGAACCATAGGTCATATTTTTTAGAAAGTGATTCTTGAGAGCTTGCCACATTAAATTTTTAGAGAAGCTGTGTTGGGAAAGCTTCTTGTGGATTATGAGTGGAATTTATAATTTCATTCATGACTTCAAATTTTCAAACAACAGTTTTAGTTACGGAACTGGTTTTTTCTTTGTTCTAAATATAATATATAGTATGGAGGTTTTTGTGTAACATCCTTTATCCTTGAGAGAAGTGAATCGTTAATAAAAGAAATATTTGGGAATGAAGAAAGTGAATAATGCACTTGTTCCATTGATTACATACCCAATACATAGAGATCATTGTCACAACCCCATGCTTTGATGGCTATGGAAGATTGAATGATCTAAAACCGAATATTTTTGAAAAAATGGTTTCGCTTCTTAAGGTAACCTCGTTTGGAAAATGTATGGTACATAAATATTGAAATTATTCTCAAACCACTAGTATGTAAAGACCACTTAACATCCTTGCAAAATATTTCAACATTATCTCACTAGTAGACACTATTTAACAAGTTATTCTCTATGAACAAATATTATCTAACAATTTGTAAAAAACAATTCATGATATTTAAGACTAGTTAATGTTTTGGAAAAACATTCATGAGTTATTTAAGTACAGTGATGTAGGTAAAATAAGTTTACCTTATTCAAGGGTTTATTTTGAATTATAGTCTCAACCATTTACATTGGAAAGTGGGATTTTCTTTTTGGAATATGAAGTTTTGTATAATAATAATTAATTTTATGTGTTTATGAGATATAGGATTTGGGGAAGAAAATATAAGTAACTATGACCTTTTGGTTAAATAGAATGGATAATGTTTGTGGTGTTCAATCTAAAAAAAAGAACACAATGTTATTGTGTTTAGTCATGGTAAAACATTTTCATGGTGTTGGTAAATATAAGTTATTTAATAAATACATAGAAATATTTCCATGGATTCTCATGCGTAAGAGATCATGGATTTTGCCATAAGAGAAAATAAATAACCTATGTATATATCAAGAAATGTAATAGCGCATACAAAAGGGGAATTAAATCTTCTTTGCAAAGAATATGTTTTTCTTGTGTGTGAAATATAAGTCAATTGTGTTAATTCCTTTGTAGGAGTTTGCAAAAGTTACATCTTTTGGTTTGGAAAAAGATAAATTATTTTTGTGTTGTATATTGGATAGTTTTATTTAATTGCATTGCTTAATGCATAAAAGGTTAACATTTTTATTATTTTAAAAATGATTTCCTAGTTCTTATGCGCAAAAGAAGGGTTGATTATGATACTTTCTTGAAAACAAATCCATGAGAACTTTGTACATAAAATATAGAGAAACTATGTTGGGTTCTTGAAAATAAGTATGTATTATTTGAGAAAATAAACAATCATTTTATTTGAAAAGAATACATTTCTTTTTTTCAAATTAGCTACATGTCTTATATCACAGGTCCAAAAGTTACATTTTTCATCCTCCGTAGTTGCGAAAGCATCTGGAGGGAAATTTCCGTACAAAACTAAAAAATGGACCGGCCTCAAATGGGGAAACCACTTGAGAGAAGAGTTGATCATGAGTTTCCGATAGCGGGAAACCAGATTGACAAGTTATAAGTTTAGAGACAGAAACCATAATAGTGATGAATCAAAACATTAGAAAAACTAGAAATAGCTAAAAGATATCTAGAAAAAGAGATGAGCATCCGCCGTGAAGCCGAAGGAGAGTTGGGTTACTGCTTTCCTGAGGGAGAGGTTGCTCTCTCCAAAATCCCGCATGAATAGTATGACTCCGTCCTCCTCCTTCTGGATGCGCCGTTGATGGAGGGAGAAGAAGAAATTGGGTGTTGGGCGAAATGGGAGGAGGATTCTTGAGTGCCAGGACTACATCAGTTCCACCGTCCGAGCTTGAACATGTATCATGCTTGAATCATCTCTGGCATTTGAAGTGCTCCTTAATCGACAAGGCTTTAATTTTGCAAGGAGAGAAGGTTGGAGTAGACGAAATGGTAGATTTATAATGTCTTTTTCACGGCGTAGGGCCGGAGCCGAGGGTTCGCAGGGTGGGGTTTGGATGATGGAGGGATAGATGGGAAATAAGATCGACATGGTCGAGGACACTCGTTGCCCAACTCGACGTAGAAATTAATTTCCCTACCGATAGAGGCCGAGGCGGGAGGCCTGAAAGGGATCCCCCACCTCCCGCTTCCGCGGGAAACGCATCCCGTGTCTTCCGGGCATGGTAGAGGCAAGGGACTCGACAAGAAGTCCGAGGAGAAGAAGCTTACTGCTCGGCAACCAGATGCCAAATTTCAAGGAGAGGCGGCCACATGGGTGGGGTGGCGTAACAAAGGAACCAAGGTACAACAAGAGAAAACCGACCAAAGGCATTTGTAGGTACGTAAGGGAGAAGCGCTGGTGGAAGAAGATCGAGCAGGGGGTGGAGGATTTAAGGGCTATGGGAGGTGGCCAGCAGTAGGACGGACATAATTAAAGAGTAGAAGCCGGAGAGCAAATGCGGCAGGATGACGATGGAAGGCTTCCGGGTTAGGTGGCGAATAAATGCCCCATGCTCCGGCAATTAAAATAATTAGCAGCCATGTCAAGGCACGTGTGGTGGAGAGGTGCCTTGCCACCTAACGCCCAAGTGGTGCCCTCTCTCCTCTACAATCACACCTGCATCCGGGAGTTGGAAATACTTGAGGTACTACAAGAGCAGAACCCGCACGAAGAGCGTCACAATCCAAAGAGTTCTGTTCCCTACCGCCAAGCTGAGGAGAACTGTGGGGAGACCCCTTATTTTCCCAAGGTCCATACCTATTACTGGTAGTTCTTCATATGTGCTTGAAAGAGACTGTTGTGTGGCAAAGGAGCCATTTCCCGAGAATATCAAAATGGACTACAAGTCGCCAGCTCATCGATAATTTTGATGTTGAAGATCCCAACAGGAGGCGATTGTCTATGTCGATGATGACCTAGAGTCACCTTCAATTTATAAAGGAAAAAAAGTGTTCGCTTGTGCCAGAAGGAGGCCTTGAAAGAGTCCTTCTAAATCTTCCAAATTTTTGGTGTCCCATCCAATGGAAATGAAATAAATCAAGAGGGCATCTCCACTAGAGTTTTTGAAAATACCTCTGAAACTGGCTTCTCCAGGATTCCCCTTTGAGGCACCATCAAAGTTGAGTTTGAACAGACCAAGAGGAAGGGTTGAATAGGAGCAGGAAGAGCTAGGGGAATGGTTTGAAGGGGGCTCAATGATCTGATGAGAGTGGAGGGAGAGATTCCAATTAGCCCAGATGATTTTTTCCAGAGGGTGGGAGGGGAAATCAAAATATTTCCAACGGTGCAATGCAAGGGATTCCTGAAGCTTGTTGAAAATATTGGTCTAGAGGATGTCGGGACGGTTGGATTGATCTCTAAATATGCACCTATTACACTTCTTCTGTGTCGAATTCAGAGGATACGAACGGGGAGGGATGGGAGTGCAGGGAATTAAGAAGATCATTGTGGAAGGGGGAAGTCAGCCAATGGAAAATGGTTTTGAGAATATCCCCCTCACTCTGTCTATCGTATACTCCCGCTTTCGGGCTAGCAACATTATCCCATAAAAATTTTCCTATAGGACAGGAGTTGAGAAGGTGCTCTATGGTTTCTTCAGAATTACATTAGCTTGAACATCTGGATGGTTTAGTGAAGCTTTTTTTGAGCAGGTTGTCCCAAGTGAGAATGCGCCTCTTACTGAGTAACAATAAGAAGGTGGAGATTTTGGGCCAAATTTTGGGGTGCCATATCTATGTCCTAATGAAAAATTGAGGAGCCTGAGGGTTAGGGAGGATCGGTTGATAAACTTGTTTGCTGCTGAAGGTGCCTTGAGTGGAGTATGCCCATCTAACTATATCTTCTCCCTCTATGGAACGAATTTTTCTTTTGAGAAGTTCTTTTTTGATGTATTCAGTGAGATCAAGCATCTAATCGATGTGTAGTTCGTCTGTAGGAAGCCATTGTTGATAGCCTGAGTTTAGGAGGTGAGTCCAGAAATGATTGATTTAGGTGTTCTCCTGATTGTTGAGGATTTCCTGCCAGTGAGAATTGGGAAAGAGGGAGGCTATTTTGGGCATCTGTTGCCAAGAATCCTCCTAGAACTTGGCCTGAGAACCTGAGTGGACTTCTCAAAAGCTATGATCCTGAACGAGAGATCTATGTTTTTTAGATGCCTTCCAGATGAGGGAATGAGTCATCTCTATGTCAAGGTGAATAAGCTCCTAAGCTAGCCTGTTATTTTCGTATTTGGAGAGCCAGAGCTAGGCCTAGGGGACTTCTAGGTTGGAGACCCATTTCCACAAAATTTTTGCTCCCATTGACACATTGTTCTAGCGAGTGTCTCTTAGTCCTAGGCCTCCTAAAATTTTAGGAATGCAGGCCTCATTCCAGTCGACTAGCGTCCATTTCCTGTTATCTTTCTTTCCTCCCCAAATGAAGTTTCTTTGGAGGTTTCTGATTGATTTCAGAACCCATTTGGGGGCATCCAGGACTAAAAAGAGATATAAAGGCATGGATTGAAGAACAAAATTGATTAGGACAAGGCACCCAGCTATGTTGAGGGATCTATGGGTCCAGAGGGAAAGTTTGGCCTCCAGTTTATCCAATAGTTCTCGCTAGGAGGAATGTTTGATGGCAGAGTCAATGAGGGGGCCTCCAAGATATTTTTAGGGGAGGGACGAAATGGGGAAGCCCAGGATTCTTGTAATGTTGTGTTGGGTGATGATAGGGGTATAGAAGAAGAAAATTTGGGACTTCTTGGTATTAATAGTGGTGCCTGCAGCAGAGGAGAAGCTATCTAGGATGGCTTTGAAATATTGGGCTTCTTAGACAGAAGGGTGACTAAAGAGCATGCTTTCATCGATGTATTGC
Source organism: Pinus albicaulis (assembly GCA_034641835.2). Taxonomy (NCBI): domain Eukaryota; kingdom Viridiplantae; phylum Streptophyta; class Pinopsida; order Pinales; family Pinaceae; genus Pinus; species Pinus albicaulis. Next base: position 1,663,822,805 of record CM076579.1, read on the forward strand.
TGACGGGAAATGGGAGGACAACGATGGATGTTGAGGCCTTTGAGAGACCCAGAAAGAACATAGTGGTAGATGAGCCGGCCAAGGGCTTCATCCATCAGAATAAAGAGGAAGGGGGACAGGGGATCACCTTGACGGATGCATCTGGAGGGCGAGAAGGGAATGGAGGGGGAGCCATTGATAAAAATAGAGAAGATGGGGGAGGAGATCAGGCTCATGATCCATCGAACCCAGGTTGGGCTAAAGCCAAATGCTAGCAACATTTGATGGATGTAATTCTAGCTGAGTTTGTCAAAATCTTTTGAAAGGTCAATATTGAGAAGCATACCTGGAATTTTCTTAGTCTTAAGAGAGAGTGTGATCTCATGAGTGAGAATAATTCCATCCAGAATTTTCCTCCCTTCAACATAACAAGTTTTCTCTGGGGAGACCAAAAGCGGTAGAAATGGTTTGATCCTATTGGCTATCACTTTGGAAATAATCTTGTACATGACATTACATAATGCGATCGGTCTGTATTTATTGGTGGTGGTGGCATGTTCTCATTTGTCTTGGGAGTTGAGAAAGGCATTGAGTGTGTGAGAGCACCCAAGGCACGGCTCCGGGATTCCTCCACCATTTCCCGTACTTCCACCTTAATGTCTTCCGAAAAGAAGTAGAAGAAATTTGATGTGAAGCGATAACACTGTTATCGATGAAATAGGTAACCGCACTGTTACCTACTTTGTTTTGGTAGCATAAAAAACACCCGATTTTGAAAAGTGGTGATGCAGAATCACCTTTTTTTTATTTTGAGCACATTTTTGACACTCTAATATTTTTATTTATGAGCGATTTTCATGCTAATTTTGAACTGTATTGATGCAGTATCAACTTTTTTATTTTGAAATGTAGTGATGCAGCATCAACCTTTTTTTTTTAGAGTGGTGATTTCATGCCGGTAATAAAACACAAAACTTAGATAAAAAAATATATATAAAAACAATAAAAAAAACCAATAAAAATGTAAAAAAAAACAAAATTAACTCGTAAAAATAAAAATTTTAAAGAAAAATAAATAAAAAAAACAAAAATATTCGAAAATTATACCAAAAGAAATGACAAAATTTGAAAAAAAAACACATAATTAAAAGAAAAAAAAACAAAAATTAACCCAAAAAAAAAAAAATCAAAAACATTTTTTTCTAAGTTATTAAAAAAAACATATAATTAAAAAAAAAAATTTAAATAGAAAATTAAAAATAATTTAAATTAGAAAATTAAAATTTAGATAAAAAAAATAAAATACAAAAAAGAAAAAATTAAATTTAAAAATTTAAATTAAAAAAATAATCATAATAAGAAAAAAAAATACAAATTTTAAAATTAACAAAAAAAAAAATTAAAAAAAAAAAAAAAATTAAAATTGAAAAAAAAATTAAAATAAAATAATTAAAATAAAAAAACTATCATTAAAAAATGAAAAAAATGAAAAAAACCACATGCAAATAATTACAAAACAAATATCCATAAATTTACTGTTTTTTTTTATAAATGAAACAATTTAAATATTTTAAAAATGAAAAACTAAATAAACTAAAAGATTAAAAAAAAAAGTTAAATTAAAATTTAATAAATTTAATAAATAAATTTTAAATTTTAAAAAATAATTAATCTAAAATATTAAATTAAAAAAAAAAAAAAACAAAAAAAATTATAACAAATTAAATTTAAAATAAAAAATTTGAATTAAAAAAAAATAATATTAAAATTTTTGAATTTAAAAAAAAAATCAAATTAAAAAAATATATATATATTAAAAATTAAAAAAAATTAAAAAAAAAAAAAAAGAATTTTTTGATCATGGTGGCACCGCTAATCGGCCTCCCACCCAAGTCGCGGCGGAGGCTGGCCGCTGGGCGGGCAGGCGATTCGAGAATCGGCCTCCCACGGCGGGAGGCCGATTCCTGAAATCGCCCTCCCGCGGCGGGAGGCCGATTCCGGGAATCACCCTGAGGCCGATTCTGGGAATCGCCCTAATGCGGCGGGGAGGCTGATTCCGGGAATCGCCCTCTCGTGGTGGAAGGCCGATTCTGGGAATCACCCTTCCACTGCGGGAGGCCAATTCCGGGAATTGGCCTCAGGACGATTCCCGGAATCGGCCTCCCGCCATAGGAGGGCAATTCCCTGAATCGGCCTCCCGCCACGGGAGGCTGATTCTTGGAATCGGCCTGCTGCCCAGCGGCCGGCCTCCGCTGCCACCTGGGTAGGAGGCCAATTGGTGGTGCCACCACGATCAAAAAAATATATATATATTTTTTTATAATTTTTATAATTTTTAATAATTTTTTTTAATTTAATTTCTTTTTAATTTTTTTAAATTCAAAAAATTTAAAATTATTTGAATTTAATTTAATTTTTGTATTTGAAATTTAATTTTTTTTAATTTTTTTTGTTTTTAATTTTTTTTTTTCTAAATTTTGTTAATGATTTTTATTAAATTTTGTATTTTTTTTTTCATTTAATTGATTTTTTTTTTTCATATTTTTTTTTTATTATTAAATTTTATGTTTACTTTTTTCATTTTATTTTTTAAAATTTAGTAAATTTTGTATTTTTTTTTTTAATTTATTTGAATTTAATACTTTTTATTTTTATTTTTAATTTTAATTTTTTTTTTTTAATTACATAAATTTTTTATATTTTTTTTATTTCAATCAAAATTGTGTATTTAAAAACAATTTTTTTTTTTTTTTAAATTAAACTTAATATTTTCAATTTAATTTGTTTTTTATTTTATTTTTTATTTAATATATTTTTTTCAATTTTTCAATTTTAGTTGATTTTTAAAGTTTTTTAACTCTTTATTTTAACAACGTTTTTTTTTTCTTTATATTTAAAATTTATTTTTTATCTCAAAATTTGTTTGTTTATTCATTTATTTATTAAAATTTAATATTTTTTTTCTAAATTTAATTTGTTATTTTAATATTAACATTTTTTTTTTAAATTTAATAAAATCTAATATATATATTTTTAATTTAAGCTCATATATATATATATATATATATTATTTTTTATAATTTAAATTGAATTTATTTTTTAAAATCTATTTTTTTTTAATATATATTTTTTTAAATTTAATATTTTTATTGTATTTTATTTTTCATTTTTTATTTTTAATTAATTTTTCATTTTTTTACTTTTAATTTCAATAATGTTTTTTTTTTTTAATTTTTTTTAAGTTTTAAATTTATTAAAATTTAATATATTTCTTTAAATTTAATTTTTTATTTTAAAATTTAATTTAATTTTTTTTTAATTTAATAAGCATTTTCTTTTTTTTTTTAAATTTAATTTCTATATTTTATTTTTTATAATTTTTTTTCTTTTTTTATCTTGTTTTTTTTCTTTAATTTAATATTTTTATTTTGTTTTTATTTTTATTTTTTTATTTCTATATATTTTGAAATTTTAATCTTTAATTTTTTTTATTTTTTATTTCCTTAAATTATAGGTTTTTTTTAATGTTTGAATTAAAATTTTTGTTTTGTTTTTATTTTTATTTTTTTATTCCTATATATTTTTAAATTTTAAGCTTTAAAATGTTTTTATTTTTTAAATTTATTTTTTTCTCTTAAATTTTAGGTTTTTTTTAATGTTTGAATTTTAAAAATAAAAAAAATGTTATTTCTATTTTTAAAAATGTCAAAAATATGACACAATTTTTTTTTTGTTATTCCAGCATCAACTGGTTTTGTTTTGAGGGTGTTTTTTCAATCCCTTTTTCAAGAAACAATTATGTTTTTAGCATAATTTTATAAAATGTTGAAATTTGACCTTAGAAAAAACCAAGTGCGTTCTGAAATACACTTTTTTTGTTTTGGGGGTGTTTTTTCATGTTTTTTGAGTCTTTTTGGGCTAGAGTTCCCGTTTTGAGGTCAGGTTACCTATTTCATCGGTAACAGTGTTCGATCCATCCCTTGAGCTTTCCCAGCTTTTAGTTGCGCCATTGCTTGATCTACTTCTTGCAATTGGACTGGTCTTAAGAGCATTTGATTGTGATCATCCATTATAAGAGATGGAATATGCTAAGGGATTTTGTTGATGTCAGCATGTCTATCAACAGAGGGCTCCTTGAGGGCATCCTTGAAGTAATTAAGGAGTTCTTGCTATATGTCCTCATGGGCTTCTAGGTTGACTCGTTGATCATTTTTTAGGATGGAGATGTGATTTATCATTCTACATTGTATGGTAGAGCTGTGGGAGAATTTGGTGTTTTTTTCCCCCTCTTTGAGCCAGCGAATTCTGGTTTTTTGCTTCTAGAGGATCTCTTCCTGCTGATTTATTTCTTCTATTTGGTTCATGAGTTGTTGTTCTTGGTGAACGAGGTCCTTTGTATGCCCTTCTGAGATGATGGTTTGTTTTAGGACTTCCATCTGACTATCTAGGTACCTATGACTTTGGAATATATTGCCAAAGGAATTCTGGTTCCATTGCTTTAGGCGAGATCTCAAGACCTTTAGCTTTTGTTCGAGTTGATACATTTTCGAACCTTCCGGGTGGGGGTTTGGGGGGGGGGGGGGGGTGATGCTCCACCACCAGTTAATCACCATTTCTTTAAATCTAGGATGGGGGAGCCAGAATTTCTCAAAGTGGAAGGGTTTGTTGCAGGCTTTTCCAGAGCGCATACATTGAAGTTGAATGGGCCAGTGATCAAAGCCCACTATCGGCAAAATAGTGGAGAAGATTTTTAGTATGAATCTTGATTCGAGGTGTACGAAAAATACCACTTTAGCTGCGCATAAAAAATAGCCCTAACAGTAGAAATGACTGCTAATATCTTCAGAACTGCAGTTAGATGATCAAGACAAATGCTGCAAAAATCTAGATCTATGCATTAGAAGACATTAAATAGTAGAAAAATAAGATTTACTCCATAGATCCAATAATCAAGACAAGAATATATCCAATGAAATTTTTATTAATGGCACCTGGGAGGAAAACACAAGAGGGTGTTCCCTGTTCTCCTCAATGGGATGGGCTCTTGTTAGTCCTCATCACTTCAGATTTAGAATTCCTCTCTCTTGATGGTGTAGAAAACCTAGACAAAAATGGAAAAATATGGCTATGATAATGGATCAATAGCCAGAGCAAGAGTTGAGATCCAGAGTGATGTTTTAGCAACAAAAGGTGACAAATGAATGGGAAACCCGTTCTATTTATAACAAAATATTGATTTAGTCTAGATATTAGTGCATAACTAAGATATTATTAACCAAATCAAGATCCAACTTTTATGGAATATTTTATTATATTTTTTGGAGGGAAAAGGAATGGACTTGAGTCAAATCCCCTTATTTGTAAATAATAAATAAATAAATGATTTATTTATCATTTTAAGGATGTGATTAAGTAATAATAAATAAATAAGTCATTTATTTATCATTTTAAGGATGTGGTTGAAAAATAATAAATAAATAAACGATTTATTTATCATTTTAAGGATATGGTTTTGTATGATAACCAAATAAATAATTATTTATTTAATTATTTAAGGGAGATTTAGTCATATTTAACAAATAATATTATTGAAGTAATGTTTAAATAATTATTCTTAGAAAATATTAAGATAAATAATGATTTATCTAATTACTTTCCTTGTTTTGGGTTAAATATAACCGGGACTATTAATTAAACTGTTGTTTAACTAATTATTCCTTGAGGAAAATCAAACAAATATGGATTTATCTAATGTTTCCCCATGGGGTTTCGTGTTTAGACCATAAAAAACTTAATAAAGGTTGTTTACTAAGTTATTTTTCATTGTGAATGCGATTTTACTTGGGGTAAAATTGGTCTTACTTGGTGTACTTGGGTCCATCTACTAACAATGGATTAGATGACAAAAAAAATGGTGTAACATATTTCCCCCTGGTGTGCAAGCGTTAGAAGCTAATCCTATGACCGAAGTACATTGTAAGAACTCAATCACTAGAAAACAATGGGGAAGTAAAAGAGAGAGGATTGTAAGGTAGAAAAAAGTGTTGAAATAACTAGACCCTGAGGAGGTGACTTGCAAGTGCGACAAGTGTTTTTGATAAGTGAGTACCTGCTATAGGTGACGGGGGAGGCATACCTATGCTCGCCGAGGCAATAATACAAACAATAAGGCATCCGGAAAACCATGATACAACATAATGCTGGCATAAACATGAGCCAGATAAATAACACGATAATGAATCCCACATACATATTGTGCCTGGGATAATAGCCAAGACTTTTACAATGATATCTGAGTACATGAGATATAAATGCAACCTAGATGCCCCTAAAAATAGGAAAGGGCTCTGAAAATCTGACTGATACATGCAAACAAAAAGGCGTTGCAAGCGGCTAAAGCCGACATCATCAAATGTATGGAGCTACATCGAAGGCTGTAATGAAAAGGCCATCCGAGTGTGTGGGGGGCTACCTGTAGGGCTACCCCCTCATGAGGGCTGAGACATCTCACACACTCATGGGAATCACCGATGTCAGCTGCTGCATCACTGGACCATCAAGTATACGAACCTCGATCATGATGAAAAGGAGCTGGAGCTGAGAAACAATAAAGTCGAAGGGCGATGAGGAGTCCCTTTACCTGATCCCAGGCACCGAACAAGAGTGGAAGCTAGAACCAAGGTACACCGCCCTCTATACCTGTATTCTGGAATGAATGAGCTAATGTTGACAGAAGGATGTCTTCCATAGGCGAGGGAATAAGGGATCCTCAACTAAGGTACGAGAGAAAATAGTAGAGTGACTAACAAACTGACACCAATGATGATGATGAAATGGGGGGAACTCAGTAGTGAATGGACAACTTCCCTTGTTAGAGTATAAATGGCATGGATGACCTGGTAGCGACTGACACAATATCATGAGGGATAGGGGACAGTGGGACTGAAGGCCATATTGTGCACCACGAGAGAGGGACCAAGCAATGAAGGATGGAGGACTATAGCAGGGTGCGAAGGGGCTCAGGATAGACTTCATGAAAGCAATGATGACTGAACTCGGATGCTCTAAAGAAGGGTGACTCGATGGTCCTGCCACACAGGAAAAGGGTCTAATGGGGACCATAAAAGCATGAGTACAAGATGGTAACTCATGACGAAAGTCGACACGAGCGTGGAAAAGTATGGAGGCAACAGGGTGCCTCGGGTACGAGTGTTGCAAGTGAATAAATTCTATTTTTAGGAAGGGTGAAGTGGTGCTTCTTGGAGAAAATGTGTCCTGGTGAAGTATCAAATCACAAAAAGCTAATAGATACCAATTTGAGAGCCTGGTGGGATCCTTCCAATGGTATAGATGGTTCGTCAAACTGAGCTATGGTTTGGTTGCAGTAAACAAAAGAAAAATCAGGGGTTTTCTTTTAATAAGGCATTTTCCTTCCAGATTCACTTATTTTCCAGTGGAGCTGTGGTGAATATCGTGAGGAGAGGAGGCCTTAAATCTTGCAGCAGTTGTAGCAGAGGAACCGATTGTCAAAATTTAATATCTGACAGTTGTAGTTAAGATGTCTCATCCTACTTTTCATTTTAGTGACTTGAAAGTTCAGCTTAGGTACCCAGATCTCATGAACAGGTCAAGTCGTACTTTTCTTGGGGTCTGTTCCAGGACCTGAATAGGAGGTATTGGGCAGAAAACTACTACCTATCTCAGGGAAGGACCTGGAAGATGTGAACTATCAAAGAGAAGGGGGTTTCAGTACTCTTATGGGCTGAGATTCATGATTTTATGGTTGAGGGGCATGGGTGCCCGTAGGCATGTTATGGACATGCCAAAATGTATTATGATGTGGTGTGCCACTTGTTTTCGGTATGGTTATGCAGTTTGAGAAAGGAAATAAATTATTACCAATCTCTTTTGGTACTGCATATATGAATTAAATGGACTTTAAGTTTCTAGGTTTGCATACATGGTGTTTCTATCCCAAAGGTAGGACTTGGGGATAATGAGCTGATGTTCTCCCAGAAAGCTCATAGTTTGGTCAACCACAATGTCTATGAGACTGGGTTGTTGATGAAATATGAAGGAATGATGACAGGTATCATCCCTGTAGCGATCTTGAAGTGATATGGGACTCTATAGGTACTTCTAAATGTGGAAGAATAATGGGACTAGAGTCGACATGAATAGATTCACTAGGATAGTGGTGGAGAACTACTTCTGGTCTCTCAAATATGGGTGCCCCCTTACCCAAACATTGGGTTTCAATGTAATGGCCACAAGGTGCATGTAGTTCGAAATCATGAATTCGATGTAAGGGGGGATAGATAAAGTCAGGAGTATTCGCTACTTCCATAATTTCATCATCGTAATAGAAGATGGGGTGACTGATGGAAGAAAGACCACCTGACACGGCGAAGAGACCTTGCTCCTCATCATGAGAGAAGAGGTTCGCATGAACATCATCACAAGGGGTGACAGAAGAGTGAGTAGACAGAGGATCTACTAATGTTGAGACTAGGGAGGGTGCTAAATGGAGGTCAGGTGAAACATCAGAGGAGGTCTCATCGTGGACTTCCGAACAAGGCCCCGTTATCTCAACATCATAAGGGGAAAAGTTAATGGGAGCATCTGCGTCCTCGGGTGTTGCCGAAGCAAGATGAAAAAATAACGGAGCGAGTGACTCATTGCGCTTGGCCTCAAATTGGCATAAGGATTATAAAGAGGAATGATACTCTTCGAGGCGAGGACAATGGTGAGTGTAGTGACCATGGAAATCACACAAAGCACAAGGGTGATTTGTGCGCAATGGTTTGAGTTTCGATATTGAATTGGGTATAATGACATATACCTCTGGGATATCAGACTCTAAAAATGGCTCATTGACCATGGACTTGAGGTGAGGCAATTTCGGACAAGTATGGGTGGCGTGGTTGACAACATCACACAAAGCACACTGGATGGTATGCTTTGGAGGCTGAGAAGGGGCAAGGTTTGTCAAGGTTTTTATTTCATATTTCTTGATATTAATTTTATGATTTAAATTCATTATAAGGCATCATGTGTTCTCTTCCTGGATACTTGACCCAATTATCTATTTTCTATTCCTTTACGTGTGTGGTAAGGTTTGTAAAAAGTATTAAATTATAATTTACTTCTATCTCAACTTTCTTTTAGGTTATGGTATTGGCTAGAAGTACTCCCCCCTAGCCAATTTCACTTACAAACAGTTATTGGATCAAGGACCCACACAAGTTCACCTAAGATTACCTTGTCCCAACTAGCTACAGTCTAGGGCCTTTAGTCTATGCACTTAGGCTTTAGATAGAGTTGTATTTTCCTATCACCCAAAAAAATATGTATCATGGTAGCGTCCTCCCAGAGGGTGTAGTCTTACATTCTCTTCTCCTCAAGGTTTCCTTAGGATTTTCTCCCTCTACCCTTTCATTCCCTTGTCCCAACTAAGATTATTTATCTCTAGGGAGAGGAATAAATGTCTTCTAAATGTATGGTAAGTTAAAATCTCATCTAACACTCTTTCCATTGTTTTCTGCCTAAAAATAGTTAATATTATTATTTAAAAATAAAATAAAGATAAAATAACATTTATCATCCATGTCTCACCTTTTACATGGCCCACAGTTTTACTAAATCATTTGCAGTAAAACAAAATATTAACAATTTTTATTGACGGGTGTTACATATTCCTCCCCTATAGTGAAACACCTTCCTTGGTGTTTCCTAGCTTTCAAAATACAATACAAGGAAAAGACTCTCTAGCAGAGGTTTTTGAGTAACCCCTTATAAAAATAGCCAAGATATCCATTTGTAGCAAATGTCCGTAGAGGAGGTTGGTGGGTGGAGGTTTTTGGGAATGTTTTTTGTCCGGTGTGTTTCTCATCCTACACTACACCGGTGCATTTTACTCATAACGCACCCATGGGTACTAAACATTTGGCACACCGAGCCACTCTTCTCCCTATACAAACCTACCCAGTGCATCTAATTAATTTAGCACACAGGTAATCTACACACAAATAGGCTTGGTGCATCTCAATAATCCAGCGCACCGTAAAACATCTCGTGCAGCATCGATAATAACGTCCAGTGCGTCTCAAAAAGCTGCGCAATGAAACAAGGTTAAGTAAAAAAAATTATTGGCTAAAAAATTTCATTTTTACTTCTTCAGTGCTCCATAACTCTCAACCACTCATGTGAATTTATCTTGTTTGAGGCACCATGCAATCAGTTCTCCCATTCCACGCACTGCTGCCAGACATTGCCCACCTTGTGGAGTTCGAATTTTTGAAAACGGTGGGAAAATTTGGTCTTTTCAATTCCTCAATAAATATGCCTCCTTGATGCACAAATGTACAAGTATTTTACTTTTTTTCTCAATAATTAAATTTTTTAGCAAATTATTTTTCTAAAAATCCTTAAAATTTACCGTTAAAAAAAATAAAAAATCTACATGATGCGCTCAAGACATTCGGCTCTCACCGTTCGCAGTGCTGCCTGTAAACTTACAAGCCACCCCATTAATGGTGCTAGTGGAAAATAAACCAGGTTCTGGTGCAGTACCGAAAAACGTACATTGTGCTTGTTTTTAAAACTTACATGGTAGTGCGGTCCTTTAAACGACTGCACTGTTGACTATGTACTACTGTTGGGAGGGCAGTGCATGGACCAAACTATTCGCCCCAAGCTAGATGTTTAGGTCAGTGCATCCCCCTCCTCACATACTTACATATTCAAGAGTGAAGTCATCTATAGGACTGCACTGTTGCACACCTAATTTTGTTGGAGGAGTGGTGTGTTGACTAAAATATCCGACCTGGGGCAGATATTTTGGTTAGCGCACCGCCCCTCCAACAACATTACATGGTCAATGATGAGGGCCTGTAAATGAATGCACCGTTGACCATGTATTATTGTGGAGTGGTGCACTCACGTAACTTTTCACCCCAGGATGGACAGTTTCGTCAACGCAGCATGGAAAAAAAAAATTATGTTTTGCGGTGGGCTATAAAAACGTACACACCGTTACGGGTGTGTGACTGTTTTTTGGGTGCACCGACTATTTTTTTTCAAACAAATATATATATATATATATATATATATATATATATATATATATATATATATATATATATATATATATATATATATATATATATATATATATATATATATATATATATATATACATGTCTCATTTAATTTAAAAAATGCATTTAATATGTGAATAATTCAGCGACGTCAATGGAGAGAACAAAGGGAACAACAAGAACATATGGAGGACCAATATAATGTGATTCACCTGTGGGATGCAGCAGAGAGGGAGAGACTTATGTACCCTCACCCTATTATGGCAGCCACGCAGTTGCTCTTAAGGGAGGTAGGCCTCCTCAAGTTCTATGAGGAGGCTACATCCCTGAAGGGCCATAATGGGTTATTAACACATCACATCTACAAGTGGGATGCCCACCGACAGGATTTTCGAGTCAGTCCTGGCCAGTGGTACGCTCCCACTGAGGAGGATATATATTTTACTACTGGCCTATATAGGAGAGGGCAGGATTTTCCCCACTTCCTGGATAACCCCATTGGCTATGCAGTAGGGAGTCATTTGGTGTACTCCAAGAGATAAATTAGGGATGATATAGTTTCTCCTGCAGATTTTCAGGAGTCTAGTGGTCAATTACATATTTCTTTGTTTGTTGTAGAGGAGGTGAGGTGCCTATCACTGCTGCTGACGACCATTTCAAAACATACTAGTGATGGTCAACGCATTAGTTTCACACTTTTATTTTATGTTGATTTTTTATTCCAGGCACCATGACTTGTAAGATGGTCTGCAAATTTTTTTGCTGCAATTTTGTACAACATTAGATAGACGTAGTTCTCAGGAACATGGGAGGTTGACCTTCCCTTTTTCTTCAAAGTTATATTTTTTATTTTTTGCTAGATTTCCAGAGATGAGGACTACTTTTGTTTGAAAGCCTCGTAGGTCGATGCTACATGTATAGATGCAGATGTGGGGCTAGATGATGCCCAAGAGGGGCTAGTCTAACTTTCCCGCTAAGATATCTCCTTATGCATTGGATTTGTTATCCAGTGTTGATGGTCAGTCCTTCATTCTGGTGCCATGTTTGTATTCTGGTTTTGATTGGTGAGGGTGTAACAAAATTCTCTTCACAGGGGATGAGCCATCGGATATGAGAGGTAATATTAGTGTTTTATTAAAATTAATATAGTTTAAGTTTATTCTCATAATTAATAAATTAGAATTAAATTTATTCTAACGTGTTCTTTAACTTGTCTTTATTAAATTATTTAATGAAAATGTATAATTATAGTTGTGTACTATATATTTGGTAGATATTGCGACATTTGTTGGGGATGAGATTCCACTCCCACCGAATGATCCAGGCGTAGATGCTGATGAGGAGATGGAAAAGTTGGAGGATCGGGCCAGTGACAGACCTGATCCTGATTGGGTGGAGATACCTATGGGGATGACACGTAAGTCGGACACTTGATTTAGGATGGAGTTAGGTGACCAACTTTGTTGACTAATAGTTGATGAGGGAGTCTTCTCGGCTACGATCAAAGAGATTCAGGCTAGTCGTAGGCTCATAGAGATTTCGAGAGGCATGTCTTGTGATATGTTGACCCTCATGCATCATATCATTGGAGCCTCCAGAGCACTCCCGCAGGCTAGGTGGGGTAGGCATCGTGGAGAGGCACGATAGAGCAATGCCTCATGTGATGATCATAATCATTAGGGTAGTGATCATCATTCTAGTAATCCATCTCCTCCTCCTTCACCTCATGGCAGAGATCATGATGATCTGTGAGCATCCAGTCCTGATCAGAAGGCATCGTCTGAGCAGTCTGTGAAATCTCAGCAGAAACCTAGTCCTGAGTAGGCACGTGATCCTGAGAAAGAGGGTCCATATGAGGAGGCAAGTCCATCATCACAGGCTGCACCATCCACTGAGCAAGCTACTCCATCGACAAGTCATTAGCATGTAGTTCCTGAGCAGACTGCACCATCGACTAAGAATGCCTTCACTAGTACTATTATCGATGTACCACCATATATTTGACATTTATATGCACTTATATTATAGTTTTATATTTTTGACATTATATATATATATATATATATATATATATATATATATATATATATATATATATATGGCCCATTTATTTTATGTTCATGTTGATGTACTTAATTTACATGTTACTGTTCATCATGATGTGTATATTGTTAGGTCATGTTAGATATGTTCATTTAATGTGATTGCAGATAGATGTGTATGTGATATTAGTTATTTGACAGGCGCCGTATATTTGATGTTTGTGTTGTGATGAAATTATACAATTCTTGTGTTTTGTTAGATGATCATGATCACTGTGATTAGATGATGTTAGCCAATTTGAATGTGTTTTTTAATTGAATATAATGTTTGTACGATGGTTATCATGATCATGATGTTTATTTTTAATATTAAATCATGATATTTATTAAATATTATGTCGTGATTGTAATTGAAATTTTAATTTTAATTGTATGTAAAATTTTAATTGTAATTGTACGTAATTGTATTGTGAAATTGTAAAATTGTAATTATAATTGTATGTATTCATGTTACGATTCAATTTTATTAAAATTGTAAAATTTGTAAATTTGTAAAATTTTAAAAATGTAATTGTAATTGTATGTATCATGATCATAATTTGAATTTTAATTCTAATTGTATGTAAAATTGTAAAATTGTAATTGTAATTGTAATTGTATCTAAAATTGTAAAATTCTAATTGTAATTGTATGTAAATTTTTTCTAAAATTGTAATTGTAATTGTAATTGTATTGTGAAATTGAAAAATTGTAATTGTATGTATTGCCATCTTTCAATTTTATTATATTTTTTAAATTGTAAACTAATTTTCAATTTTGAACCATATTACTACCATAAAAAAATGTATACCGTAAATATTGTTAAATTACCATAATTGTAAATTTGTATGAATATATATAATTGTAAAATAATAAATCTAAAATAATATGAATTTTTGTAACATAATAAAGTTTAGAAAATAATGCAAACAAATTTAGGTTTATAATTTTCATTATTTTATTATGACCTTACATACCGAAAATAAGAGTATAAATTTGAAGATATCATTGACACAAATTTAAAGCAATGAAGTAGTTGAATTATGTTAGGAATTGACATTATAAAAAAAAACTTTATACAGTACGCCATTGTTTTCAAGATCAACATAATTGCAAATTATCAAGTGAAATGATTTTAACATTAACACAATGCAAACCAATTAATTCAAAATACATATTATTATGTTTAGAAAAAAAGAGTCTTAGTTATAAGGTAATCAAGTCATCTTCTTTATAAAAACCCATTTTAAAAAGTATAAATGATGAAATTAAACATGTACCATATCACTCTTAGTTCTCATGATCACCCTCATTATCTTCCATCTTGCTTGGCATGATAACACTATTGTTCTCAAAAATATGTTTTGATCTAGGGTCATGTCTCAATACGAACCACCAATCCCTATACAACACATCTAGGTAAAGAAACATCTGGTTGCAGTGTTTGGGGAAAACATAGGGCTCCTTAGCTTCATCCCACATATTTATAGAGTTGATACATATCATCCTAGTATCACGATCTTCCTTTACATTATTTCCATCAAAGTTGTCTCACCACTTTCACCTAAAAATAACACATTGGAAAGAATTATAGAAGAGAGGAATAGCCTGTTTTTGAGTTTTTTTAATAACCCAACATTTTAGACTTCCTAAGTGAGTCCATCATCAGGGGTAGACACCAAATATTCTTTGAAATGTTGAAGATAGATCCATTTTAATGATCTCTTGTATGATAGATTGGAGGTTTATGTGGTGTATATTTTTAGATGTAAAACTCGAAATCTCCACAGTCTTCAATTTTATTTGACGTTTCGAGTCTAAATCAAGACTCATCTTCAAGACAAACCTTCAGGACAGTCTTCATTTTTAGTCGACGTTTCGAGTCTAAATCAAGACTCGTCTTAAGGTTTGTCTAAATAAAGACTCATCTTCAGGACAAACCTTCTGGATAGTATTCATTTTTAGTCAATGTTTTGAGTCTAAATATAGACTCATCTTAAGGTGTGTCCTGAAGATGAGTCTTTATTTAGACTCAAAACGTTGACTAATAATGAAGACTGTGGAGATTCTGAGTTTCACATCTAAAGGTCTCTTATATATTTCCAACATAACATAACGTCTCTCATACTAGGCTTTGACCATGGTGGCTAGCTCGATTAGAATGATCAAAGTCTACTTCCACTACACAGGCTTGTGTCATGTCTCCATCATCATCATTTTATGTGAAAAAATGGTGTCCATATGCCCACATAGAGGGGAACAAATTCACTTATAAAAAATTTAAAAAGCATAGTGTCATGTGTCTTATAATAACCCAAATGTTAAAATATGAAATTTATATGTAATTAAATTTCAAATGTTCATTATTAAGTTTGAAATGTAGATAAATATATTATTACCAATTGGGTGCACCCAATCCCTACGTTTAGAGCATCCTCTTCAGTACGTGGGTAACGACCAGTTGCATCGTAATTCTCTCTGATTTGGTCAGCGAGCCAACTATTGCGTCATATATTTGCCATATTTACATTTAAATTATCGAGATAAGGAAAAATTATACCATTCAATTGTCTGAATTATTTCCTGTCACTATCCCATTTAACCCTTTTATGTTCATACAATGCAACCCACAGTTTTGTCAATTTGGAATTGTAAATAATGAATTTATTTATTGCTTCAATTTTTGAATTCACTGATGAAATAAAAACAACATATAGTACATATGAGGTCAAAATATATATTATATCGAAGTTCAACATGAATATTTACTTTGTGTAAATTTGAAAAATTATAAATCACTTACTCTTTATCAAGTGCCTTTTTCCATTCATTCGGATGAGCTCCCCTTCTCTTTTGCCTTCATCCCTTTCATCGTCACAAATCACCGCACCTGGTGTGTTGTTGATCTATTTTATGTACTCATTAGCATAATAGAAAGAATCATACGATATGTACCCCTTTGCCATAGACCCCTTGGGTTTTGCCCTTTCTCGAACAAAACCTTTCAATTTCTTCATGTACCTCTCTAAGAAGAACATCCAATGACAAGAAACCACCCAAAATAATTGAAGCTCATCTACTAGGTGGATGAGAAGATGAACCTGCAAGTCCATGAAAATCGTCGGGAATTTCACCTCAAACATAAAAACAATCTCAACTATCTCTTGACACCACCATGGAATGCTAGCCACATGAATCTCCTTTGACATGATGCAACATAAAAATGTAGATAATTTAGATTTGGCACATCCTAGGTCTTGGGGGAATTCATGTTTCACACACCCACACACGAACAAAGGATAATGACATTGCAAAGTTATAAAAGCATGCAATAATATACAAATTTTTTTATGTTTTATGATACCTGCATTGGATAAAATTTATTAATATAACAAATAATAAAATCATGTTTTTGACATTATACTTACTCTTAGAAGATTCAAATGGTCATGTGATTTCAACCGCAACAAATGGTCATCCACGGTGAAGAAAAATCATAATGAAGACTCGTATGAAGATGACACCCTCACACACATTATAGCTTCCTTTTCCAAATAAAGATAATCATTTTCTAAAATCCATGGGTGATCCAGGTGGCTCAAGAGACACACACACAGGAAAAGAGGGCTTATGAGTGCTCAAAAATGAAAGTGGCAGAAATGTGGTAAAATAAGTGTTAAGTTGAACATCTCATCGTCCTGATCGTAACAGTGAAAATGGTTTATCAAACCGAGTTCACATGTGAAAGTTAGAGCT
Source organism: Pinus albicaulis (assembly GCA_034641835.2). Taxonomy (NCBI): domain Eukaryota; kingdom Viridiplantae; phylum Streptophyta; class Pinopsida; order Pinales; family Pinaceae; genus Pinus; species Pinus albicaulis. The sequence goes on from CM076579.1 coordinate 1,663,839,720, forward strand.
GGTCAAAGTTCTGGGGTTGACTTAGTGACATGGCAGGTTAAGGAGGATGCAATTTTGTAGGATTCCGGTGGCTAGATTCTGGCCAGCTCCAACCAGATTCCAAGAAATTGTTTTGGACACTTAATTTGTCCAATAACCCCTTTTTTTCAAGAAGTTCTATAGTGTTGGTTATAAAACAAATAAAAATTTAAAAAAAGTGTAGTGGGGCCACCAATCTCGCCACCTGATCGAACAATATAAAAATAAAAATTATTGTTAAAGGGTCGGTGGGCCATGACTCCCATCGGACCCCATGCCACCACTAAAGATAACATAACCAATATGGTTCAGAGGGCGGGTTGTCAACCCCGCCACCCTTGCGAGCCTCCTCCTTATAAAAGCAACGAATCCCATATTATATTGAACCGTAACGGGGTCGGGTCAGGTCAGACTGCATGGATTTGACCCACCTGCCGACCATAAAAAACTCAAATTCATTCAATATAAAAAAGGAGAGGGGCATGATTTAATCCCCTGACCCCTCTCCTCAAATTGTGGAAACTTACTAGTGCACCACAACCATCGGTGTTGTAAAGTCTGCCCAAGATTTTATATATAAATCCTCATTTTTGCAGATGCACCCAGGTAGAGGAGAGTGCAGAGTTTGAGACAAGTATTAACTAATTGCAGGTGGAACCTTGAACCAGTATACAAGGGCAGTGGAACTATGATTGAGCCTCATTTTGAGGAGGGGAAAAATTTCCCAGTGTCCAAATTGCGCAAGTTTTATATGGATTTTACACCTCTCAAAGACACGAAACTGATGGCAGTGTTAGTTTCTGCAATAGAGGTCTCGATTTTTTGGCCATTTTATAGAATAGAATGACGATGTCAGATTTCAACATGTGGACATTTCATTTCTTGCCATTCGACACCGTGATTTCGATGGTGCATTCAAATCTAGCGAATAAGGAGCTTATACTTCAGCCAACATCATAGCTGAGAAATATGAAGTGTTGTTTCCATGTACATCATTGATTATTTTTGTGAGATGATTTATGTCATGTTGATTCCTGCTTGATGTATGATGAAGAATATTTATGTTTATTTGTTGTTTTTGATTCCTGCTTGATGTAAAATGCATCATTTTTATGTGTATTTGATGTGGTATGTATTTATCATAGATGGTGATTCCTGTTCTGATATCTCTTTATTGCCTTGATGGCGGGATAATATTTGTCACCATGTTTGAAGTTGTCATGCTAATAGGAGGTCTGTATGAGTGAGAGTTCCCTGCACTGAAATGTCTCGTGGAGAGAATTTGCCACTCATGTCGAGGGCCCATTTCATTGTATGATAAGTCAAAAGAATCCATGTAAACCATAACCATTTACAACACCAAATGAAGTAGCCAATGCCATCGAGACACAGAGGCCCAAAGACGTAGCCCACATGGGACGAACTCCGTTATTAAACGTCTTACATTTTTTTTTGTAATTGTTGAGATGTTTTCCTCTTAATTATATCTGCACATGTGTTCATTAATTATTTTTTATAAAGTGTAATTCTAACACATTAGTCGAAGAAAAAGGTCTTGGTTAAAAGGGTAGCATAAATTTACTCGGATCAAGTGGTATGAGGGCAGTATTCTTGCTAATGTGAATTGCAAGTGTGAACCAGTGAATGTGAAACAATGGAAGATGTCAAAGGCATGTATGAGGCCATGCTTAGGATTTCTAAAAGGGCAGACATGTTATATGAAGCTTATGAGAAACAAACAATCGATAATGGTAAGTTGAAAACACTTCTACAAGACGAGAAGCAGGTCAAGCAGTGATTGCAGCTTCAATTACAAGCCATGACAAAGGCATTAGAAGAATTGAAGCATAATGACCAAAGTATTAAAGCAAATCATGATGCATTAAAGACACTTCTACGAGAAGAGAGGAGGAGAAGCAGTAGTAATAAGCTACAACAGAGGCCTTGGAGTATGTGAAGCACAAGGAAGGCTCACATAAGTCCTCATCACATGCTTTGGTTTGATATTCAAATCCTATTATTTCTATTAGAAATGAGAGATCCCCATTACAGGAATTGGAATGAGATTCCTTATAGAGATGGGTTACAAAGGAGGAGGACTTGGAATTCATCGCCAAGGCATGACTAAGCCATTGGAGGTTGTGCTGAGACCTCGATACGTAGGTTTGGGATACACTGAAAGAGAATTCTCAAAGGTGTCAGAATCTCCCACGACAATGATGAAACTGTCGAGGAAAAATACTGATGGGAACACTTCCCCGTCATCTTATGAAAACATGTATTTCAAAGAGAGGGTTGAGGCAACCTCTCATTGCCATCATGAAATCAAAGGAAAACATACATTATTGAGCTCGTCATGGGTAAAGAATGATCGAACCACTTCACCATCATCCCATGGAAGTGCATGTCGCAATAGAAGAGATGAGCTAAGCTCTCGTCACCATGATCGCACCAGAGATCACCAGGAAAGGTATAATAAGTCTTGATATTCACAAGTTAATTTTGATTATAATCGTGTTGCCAATTATGAATGTAAATCATGGAATAAGAAAACTTTTTGCTTTTGTGGTTTACATAACCATGTCATTGCTAAGCGTTGAAAAATAATGGCAGCACAAAGGAGGATGAGGTGTGGAAAGCCTTCTCCACAGGAGGGAAAGAAACTAGTTAAGAAGGTCTAGAGGAAGAAAACCTTTTGCAACCATTCCAACCAAAGTGATCATCAAATATCCACGTGTTCGAGGCTCCATCTAGAGGAAAACCTTAAGGATGAAGAATCAGTGCATGAACCAGTTAGAACAATTCATCCACAAACAAATCCACCACATTCATGGTGGTCATCTTTATTAGGAAAATGATGGTTTTCCTAGATGTGTTAGTGTGTCATGGCCATGTTTTGTAAATCATGTATTGTATTTATAATTGTAAAAGTGATGATGTTTTTTTGCATCACTTTCAATGTGACAATGAGTTGGCCTTGTATTAATAGTTGGGGTATTATTGATTCCATTTCCATGTAATCTTGACTAATGAGTATGTCTCTTAAACTCGTGGCAAGTATGGAATGCTTGGGTCATAGTTGTTCATATTTGAGCATAAAATTTTCAAAATATTTTAGTCCAGGTTTGCAGAGGATGCAGGTGTCAGTTCATCGCTTATGGCTCCGAAGGACAAAGGTGAAGGAGAAGGAAGGGTGACCTTTTTCAGGAAAATTGTGGTGCATACATCGTACACAATAGTTGCATATTATTGTTTATTATTTTGAAGGACAAAAATCTCCTCAATAGACAGGAATGATCCAGGTGGCTCCAGAGACACACATAGGACAAAGAGGGCTTATGAAAGCTCAAAAATCAAAGTGGCATAAATGTGGAAAACTAAGTTTCAAGTTGAATATCTCATCGTCCTGATCACAACAGTGTGAACATTTCATCAAACCAAGTTCACATGTGAAAGTTAGAGTTGGTCAAAGTTCTAGGTTTGACTAGGTGACATGGCAGGTTAAGGATGATGGAATTTCACAGGATTCTGGTGGCTGGATTCTTGCTAGCTTCGGCCAGATTCTAGGAAAAATTTTTATACACTTAATTTCTCCAATGATCCCTCTGGTTCAATAAGTTCTCTAATGTTGGTTAAAAAATAAATCAAAAAGTAAAAAAAAGGGTGGCGGGGCCACCAATCCTGCCACACGGTAAAACCATATAAATATCAAAATTATTATTAAAGGTTTGGAGGTCCATGACCCCCTCCGGACCCCATGCCACCATCAAACATAGTATAACCAATACATTTGAGGGGACGGGTTTTCAACCCCGCCACCCTCGTGAGACTCCTATATCTAAAAACAACAGAGCCAGTATTATATTGAACCATGCTAGGGTTGGGTTGGGTCAGGTTACGTAGAGCCAACCTTCCTTCCCACCATAAAAACCTCAAACAAGTTCAAAATAAGAAAAGAGAGTCATGGGATTTTATCTCCCAACCCCTCTCCTCCAATTTTGGAAACTTACCAATGCACCACAATGACCAGTGTTCTAAATTCCGCCTGAGATTTTATACATAAAACCTCATTTCCATAGATCTACCCAGGAAAAGGAGAGCATGGAGTGTGAGACAAGTATTAAGTAATGGCAGGTCAAACCCTAAACCAGTATGAAGGGGCAGTGGAACCATGATTGAACCTCATTTTCAAGAGGGCCAAAATTTCCGAGTGTCCAAATTAGATAAATTTTATATGGATTTTACAGCTCTTGGTGACACGAACCTGATGGCATTGTCAGTTTCTGCAATAGAGGTCTGGATTTTTAGCCATTTTCTATAATGGAATGAGGGTGTTGGATTTCAGCATGTGGACAATCGATTTCTTGCCATTCGAAGCCACGATTTCGATGATGGATTCAAATCCAGCAACTGAGTAGCTTATTATCCAACCAACATCATAGTTGAGGTATACAAATTTTTTTTACCATGTACTTCATTGATTATGGTTGTGAGATGCTTTATGTTGTGTCGATTCCTTCTTGATGTATGATGCAAAATATTTATGTATATTTGTTGTTGTTGATTCTTGCTTGATTTAAGATGCAAAATATTTATTTGTAATTGATGTGGTATGTATTTATCATAGATGGTGATTTATGTTGTGATATCCCTTTATTTCCTTGATGGCGGGATACTATTTTTCACCATGTGTGAATTTGTCATGTTGATAGGAGGTCTATATGAGTGAGATTTCTCTACATCGGAACGTCTCATGGAGAGAATTTTCCACTCATGTTGAGGGCCCATTTCCTTGTATGAGAAGTCAACAATGTCCATGTAAACCATAACTATATATGGCACCAAATGAAGTAGGCAACAACATTGAGATACCTAGGCCCAAAGACGTAGTCGACATGGGTTGAAATATATTATGAAACATCTTGCATTTTGTTGTGTGATTATTGACATGTTTTCCTCTTAATTATATCTAAACATGTTTTCATTAATGCTTTTTGATAAAGTGTAATTATAACTCATCATTCGAAGAAAAAGGTCTTGGTTAAAAGGGTAGCAAAAATTTACCCGGATCAATGGTACATCACCTTCTTTGAAATACAATTTAGAGGGACCAGTGCCTTATTGTGATCCTGTACTTTCTAATCATCTTGGCCAATGTTTCTTTTTAGTTTTGAAGTAGTAATATCTTTCGTAACAACCGATGTGTCACTTTGTTTCAATGATATGTGCCTCCATAAAGAAGATGAAACATTTTTAAATATATGCATGGGATCTAATAAGTGGGTAATCTTGAGATGCTCCCAAAATGGGAGATTATAAAATATAGATTTACTTTCCATTCCAATGGGAAATTTCTCAACATAGGTGTTGAATAATTCTCGATCATCGCACATAGGCTCCCCATTTGAATCAAACATTTCTATGAACTCCTCCTTCTCTCTCTCATATTCTCGAAGCCATTTAGCTGGTGTCGTTATTGGAGGCCTTTAGGTTCTCTCTCATTTACCATTGAAAGTGGATGTTTCTCTTCTGCAAGGGTGTTCTTCTGGGAGGAATACCCTAGAGTAGTCATAAATTGGCTTTCATAGGTTGTTGGACCATCTAGCATTTAAAGAATTTCCACATCAGTTACATCCAAAATACCCTTTTTCTATAGGACCTGCAAAATTATTGTATACAATATATATGCAGGGCACGTTAAAGAATATCATGAAGAGAAGAAAAATTACAATGAATTAAATAACCAATATGTGAAAGAATATAGTTACGTATATAAACAAATCAATAAACATGTAGTTTGCCAGAGAAAATTCCTAAGCCTGGATAATCATGTGTCATGTAAGCACATATGCCATACAATGTAAAACTCTGCTCTGTTGCGATGGGTCTTGATACATCATATACATTTATCCCACCCATAATTCCTTCAATTAATCTACTAGTGGTTGTAAGTAGATATCCATATTATTCACTTTTCTTCTACCAAGGACTATGAAAACCAACATAAGATGTTCATTTTTCATGGAAAACCATGGGGGGATATTGTTATTGAAAACTACTATAGGCCAAACATAATACTTCGTGTTCTGGAGGGAAAATGGGTTGATGCCATCCATGGCTATGCTGGGTCGTACACTTCATACTTCATCCTTGAATTTTTCGGGCCATGTATCCTCTATATGCTTCATGGATATTGAATCTGTTGGGATTTGCATAACTCCCAACTTGCTTTTGTGTGAGGCATGCCATCCATGCAACATAGCTAATTCTTTGGAATGAAATATCCTTTGAATCCTTGGGATTATAGGAATGTGCCTTAATATCTTAAAAGAAGGACCACGTGATTTACCCTTCTTTTTTGATTTATCATACTTCTCATGCCCACATTTTGGAAATATCTATTTGTCAGCATATTTTCCTCTATATATAATAAAATCATTTTGACATGCATGATATGATACGTACTCAACACCCAAAATTTTCAAAAATCTCTTTGCCTCTTCGCAACTACCGAGTAAGACATTATCACTTGGAAGAAATTTATCATTGAATAACCTGTAGTTTTTCATGGACAATATTAAATGTACATTAATGCCGATATAATTATTAATGTTCATAAAATTGACCTTTTGTAATGTTCGTTGTGTGATTATATTTCTCAAAATATAATGGAGGACTTGATGGTCAATTACCTCAAAATTTACATGAAACATGCATTCGACAAGCCAAAATTTTCTCTCAAGTTGTATAGTAATATCATTGTCCCCAACTGGGTAGACTTTGACTGACTTCCACGTCCAAAGAGAGGGTTTGTGGAAGAAATTCGAAGTCTTTCAAAAAAGGTATCAGCGATATGAGCATCGTCCCCTAGCTTATCAATGTTTTGGAATGCATCTAACAACATTTTCTCCATGGCAGTCATATCCCTTAAGTGATCATCCATACCAACCTCTATTTGATTTCCTCCATTACCAGCTTGTGAAGAAATACTATTATTGTAGTCATTCCTAATTGGTGAATTAGGACGTAGTGGGACTTGAATAGGTGGTTGGTTCAACCATTCTTGGTATCGTTCCTCTCTAAGTTTTTCTCTTAAATCAACCTTCTCTCGATTTGAGATTGTTGTGTGGTGCAAAGGAAGATGGTAGGTAGGTCACTCATCATCACTAGAATCCTTATAATTTCAAAAAACAAGTTTGAACATGGTTAGTACAAAATTGATGACGTCATTTAGTAAGCACGTCGACAATGCTTGATTAGTTGGTTTCACGTTGAAATAATTACATTAATATACCAAAAAATTATTACCATCATTGTCCCGGGATTGTGTCTAGAAGATGTAATGTCACAATCGGCAGGGTGAAGCAGTTGTCCATTTTCATCTACCAAATTCGCCTTGCAGCATGAAGCTCTTGATAAGAGCTTCCGACGTTTTGGAGTTGTTTGAATATTTTGTGCATATGAACTCGATTTTGAATCTCTGTGAACCTTCAAATTTATATACATTAATTTTATTCAGATGATTGAAATGGATAATATAAATAAATTTAATTAGATAATGAAAATATAAATAAAATGTTAAATAAATATTACTTCTGGATATGGATAGGGAGAACTTTGTGATGGAGTTTGAGAAATATTATGGAACGAGATGGATTCTGAAGAATTTCCCATTTGATATAATTATGATATTTTATCCCTGCATTTCAGCAAAATAAAAAATAAATTTTGGTTTACATACCTAAAAGTAATTTCGGTGCCTTAAAAATGGACTTATTGTTATCGGTTCTAAAGTGCAGTTAACTGCACCAGTGTGTTTTAGTTACTGCACACTGGTGCTGTGTTATTCACTGATGCACTGGGTGGTTAGTTAAAAAATGCACCGAAAAAAGCGCAACTTTATTCTTTTTAAGTGAAAAAAAGAGGTAAATTGAAAAATGGACGAAAAATTATTTTCGGAAATCTAATTTCATAAAAAATTCTTTATACTAAAATCTATTCATTATTTCATTATTTTTGCAAAAAAAATAGGGGAGGGATTTTCATGAGAGACATATCTAGAGCAGGAGAGCAGGAAAGCACTCTAGAGTAACAAATACTTTCAAACAACAACACTATTCATAGAAACATAATTCGAAACATCTGGTGATTCACACAAAAAACCTATAGTGTAGTAGAATGTTAAATTTTATTGTAAGAATTGTTTTTTCTACAGTTTTTTTTGTATTTTAATACATGCATAGAAACACATTTAAATTATTTTTGTGCATTTTCACAAAAAAAAAAAACCATTTTTACGTTAATCCCTTGCTTCTTCTTGATTCTGTGACTTCACAATTAGGGATTTTCATTTTATATTTTTATGGTTTGTATTGCTATATATATATAGGCATATTACATCTAACCTGCAGGATGACTTGGAGAGCCATATCTCAATCCCTATCGGCCCTTGCATGGTTTAAAAAAAACAGAATTTTTTTTAATCGATGCGCCCTATATAAAATATCGCATCGGTGCTCTATTTTATTCTAATGCATAGGGTGCGTACTATTTCATAAAAACATATTTTTATTAATTTATGTATGTGTTATTTGGTGCACCGATTAACAGATAACACACCAGGTCTCCTTATTGACAGAGTGATCCGTATAGTGTTTCTACTGTTTTTGCGGTGCATTTATAAGAACGTGGCACACTGCCTCCTCCATGACATCTTGTGCTACAAAAACTAACACTAGATGTTTTTTATTAATTTTTCCGTGTTAATCGGTGCACCAGTTAACATATAATGCACCAATTCTCCTTCTTGACATACAACATCGTATGGTGTTTCTACTATTTTCACATTCCGTTTAAATGAAATTTTTGCACCGCCTTTGATGCGTACTGTTTGAAAGGCACATCATTTTCTTGAAATATTTTTTTTTTTTACCGGAAAATTTTGTGATTTATTTATAAAAAATATTAATGAATGGTATGGTACATGTTTCATATTGGTAAATAAATTGTTGAAAACAGATCAAGTAACAAAAATACTAATAGCACATCAAGAATAGAAAAAAAAAGTCAATTTATTTGTAAATTCTTTACAAAAATTATTATTTTTGAACTATATGTAATTTTAAATAATATGTACTTTTTATTTTGTATCATGCAGAGCCACAAAATGAAAAAGATCGATAAGATTATTTATGATCTAAGACGAAAAGAGCATAAAAGCTTGATGGAAAAATTGTAGAAGGATGAATCAGGTGAATGAAAAATACTATCGATCCAATAAGAGTTTATTTTTTTAATTTTCATTAATAACATAATTAAATATATTATAAAACGTGTTTCAAGAAATCTATTAATTTACATATGCTTAATGTTTTACATGAACTAACAATGAAGAAAAGTAATGTTGTTATAAGAAGGAAAAAAATAGAACATGCAAATGAAAATGAATTTCTCCTTAGCTCATTTGGAGTGGTGTTGGAGGTTAATGAAAGAAGTAAAAAACTTTTACAAAACTTTGAGGGATCTAGTGGAATGAATGTATAGACGCTCTTTCCACTTACAATATAAAAATCAATCCAATGATTCCAGGAACCAAATTTTATTTGAACTACATGATAAGTTTCCAGAGAATTGGTCAATGAGACATGTCAGAGTTTTAATAGCAAAAATGTACAACAACCAAAAAAGAAGGGATTAAAAAGTAATATTCCTTTAAATGTTTTTCTAGAATTATATGTATATATTACTAGAAAGCGATCATTTATAGATATCAATTTTGTTATACTGACATTTCATATATCAATATTAAAATTAAATAGCTTATTGTCATGTTACATGTTCAGGAAGATTATGAACATCTTAAAGGATGAACGAGATAATATCGTAAATATGCTAGTGAATTTCCAAAAAGGTGTACAAGGAGATGGTCAAAGAAAAGGACATAATTTCATCTCTCAAGGAGCCATCTCAACAAAAATGTGCTTCAAATGTAATATGTAATCATTGAATTTTCCGATTAGGTACAATAAATAAATAATTTATCATTAAAAATTAATTTTCAAGTATTTTCTTGCAAACAAGAAAAGAAAATGGAACTCGTTCAGTACATAAAATAGGATGACGAGGAATAAAAGGGTTGATATCTATGTTTGTGAGTAATTTTTACTTCCTTATAACAACTTAACTAAATTTCATTTTTGTATATTTTAAGTTGTTTTACAACAATCATAATTGAATGTATTCAAAGAGGTGCTAACATACAAAGAAGAACCATCACATGAATTGATTGACATTGGGTTAAATATGGGTTGTCAATAAATGTTGGCATAACATAAATTAATTGTGGAATTTGTAAGCATCTATATTGTTTTACTTAGCTTCGTCTACAATTAACAGAATAGAAAAAGATTTTATAATAAATATTTGATTTTTTATGGGGTATAAAACTCGCAGGAAACAAAGTATGGAATTTCACCAACAAATGAATTGTTGAAAAATGGCAGGAAATTTGGTTTTGAAAGAATGTGTATAGTTCACGAGTCAATTCATCCTTTGGTACATTTCTTTTCGATTTACATCGATGTATATTATTTAATATTGCAATTCTCGTTATTATCACCAATGTATATACACTAATTACAATTCATTCTTATGTTTGTAGACTGAACTTAAAGAAGAAGAAAACAATCAAGATAGTGAACACAAAATTCCTCAAAATAACCCAAGTCATGGAAGTAGCTCGAGAAGTGACAAAAGTTCCAGTGTAAAATGATGATGAATATGTTTCGATGTCAAAGAAATATTTTTTATTTTTTGAAATATTTGTTTGTGAAATCAGGCATTTGTTTAATGTAATGGACATATTGTCCCAATTTAAAGATAGAGGGATACCAATAACTGTCCCATTTTGTATGAAAAAGAGTGCCTTATTCATATATATATATATAATAAAATACATTTGAAATTATTCTATTGTATTCTCCATTGTCGCTCTGAAATGTTAGACCACTTATTAAATATATGGATGATTAAATATTATAATGAAGAGATGTGAAATCTGATGATATGATATAACAAATTAATCTAAGCATCACATTCAAATGCAATAATAAAAAATTAATTGATATGAATATTGTTATAAGATATGTGTCGACTTTTGATGAATAATGAATTTAAAGAAATCACAATAATTGCACGGTCACAGGTCCATGTTTCTAAAGAATACAAAATGAACACTAGTGCGTGTTAGTCATTGTGCATTGGTGTGTTTGTATGATACCATGTGCTGGTGCATTTTTTATGACCTATGGGCACCACACAAATAACAATACAAATTAGAAAGGCCGGTGCACTTTATCAACGACTACCACCCAGGCAGTGTGATAGGCATTGCCTACACCAGTGCACTTTACCTTTAACCCGCAAATGCATTTTTATGACTTGACGGTCTGATGTGTTTTATCACCTACAGGGCCCAGTGTGGTTTTATACCTTAACTACCCCGTGCATGCACCTTCCATCAGCCTAGAGTGACTCGCTGGCTGACACGCACTAGGCCATTCCTAAATGCTCTAGGGCATCGCAAATTTATTTTCCATCCCAGTGCTTGGTGGGTTTACAGTACCGGTGCATTCACGGTACAACACATCGGTGCATTTACAATTGATGCACACATAGATGAGAAAAACATCTGTAACAACCTCCAGCCACCCATTTAATTTTAGTTGTGTTCAAATTCTGTTAGAAGCTCCACTAAAACCTTCGTTACTGAAAACAGATGTTGTAGAATTTTTTTTTTTGACAATTTTGGCCAATTTTATAACACTAAAAACCTCCTTTATAACCTCCTCTAGAAGGTCTTTTCCTTGTAGTGATAGGATGGAATGTGCCTTGAGCATTACGTTTTTTAATCTCATCTTCTCAAGTCACCATTCCTAGTTGAAAAGCTTCCATCACATTTAACTTGGTAAATAACTTGCTTCTGCAACATGATCTTCTCTAAATGAAAATGTGCAGAGGTTCCACCAGGGTTACTTTGTCCGGTTTGACCTAGATTCACAATTATTATGGTAATTAGTTTCCTTCCATCATTATTCAAGGACATATATATATATATATATATATATATATATATATATATATATATATATATATATATATATATATATATATATATATTGTTTCAATATTCCTTATGAATAATATCAATTGTTATTAATATACCCAACAAGGTTATCAATATGCATGATGACCCTAACAATGGTCAGTAACGTGCATTCAATAAGAGTTAGCAATGTCATCATAACTCATCAATGTAAATTTCTTACTTACCTACTAGTTAGGAAAACTAACAAAGGCCCGATCATGTGGTCCCTATTAACTACCCACAGTTTCCCAAGGCTGAGAAAGGAAGCCAAAGGAATAACCACAAACCAATATTTAATTTTGGTAGCTAGCCCTACCAAATCAGATAGGGCTCTCTCTATGTCAAGCTCATAGCCGATGGAGATGATTCGAGAATAAGGATTTTAGGCTAGTTATAAGCTCAATAGGGTTTTATTATGGATTTTTTGTTTAATTTTTCTACTAATAAGTATCATTCTAAGAACTAGGTCCATTATTTCACAACGTGAGTTGCAGACACATAGGATGAGGCAAGACAAATATGACTAGTGACACAATTGGAATTTGTCATTGTAATGTAGTGAGGGAAAAGTGATGTAGAAAAATTAAAATGAGCATACAAGTATGAATTGATTTAATTAGAACACTGAGAAATTTACAACAAAATATCATATAAAATATATCATATGAAGCAATGTATTTTCCTTAATACTTGTGAGATTACCACATGAAGAACATAGATGGTTGTAATAATTACTTAATCATCAAATGCAAGAGGAAAAATGAGGAAAAACACTGTCACGAACCATATCAGAAGAATCTGATAAGAAGCAACTAATTAATGCACCTAATGACTCATAACATAATTCTATGGGAGTAACAAACAATTTCCCATTTTTTAGCTAACACGTTGAATTTTTCTCTCAAGTCATTAAACATAAGATCCTTTAAGAAACATGACCATAAATATGATCATTAACCATAAAAAAACTCATGAGATAGCTATTATATTGACCATTTTTAATTTTTGACCTCCCTGTGTCAAGAAACATCCTCAAATGAAGAAACAAAACGAAAAATTGCAGAAGCGCATGCTCTGGCAAAAGAAGCATAGCGAACTTTGGCTAGGTGTTTGGATGAATTTGAGGGATCATTAAGCTTTGTTGAAGGTTGGTACATGTAGCATAGGATTTCTACTACACCTTCAAAGCTTCAAATCACAAAAATGCATCTTTAATACACCCAAAAATGGATTATAGCACAACTACTCCAGAAGCGCAGCTAGTAACTCAAAACAGTGGCAGAAGGGTGAAAAATAGGTGGTTTTTGACATTTTTTTTTTGGAAAATCCATGAAATAAAAATTAACCCCAAGTATATTTTTGGAATGTACTAACAAAAATACACCTCCACGTGATTTTCAATCCTTATTGGGAGCCTCTGGGAAAAATTGCAGTGAGCACACACTACATTTCTATGCACTAGTTTTTCTTGTGTGATAGAAAAAACTCAAAAATTCTCAAACTTTTCCAAAATTTCTCTCCAAGACAAAAGTCTCTATATCCTTCAACTTGAATAGTTATGATGTCATTAATGTCTTTTTGGGATTGAGGAGGAGATGGCTATTTTTCAATTTTTTCTCTTCTCGCTTCTGCTCTAGCTTTAGGCCTTCTTAGTTGTGTCTGAATGTTTTTGTCTTCTAATTTCTCCACATCAATTATGGATTTTCCCTTGTTATTTTCTACCACATCTACCTTGATGGATGATGGATGTTTCCCTTGTGGTTTTCTTTGCAACAATAGGTTTAGTTTGAGTTGCCTATTGTCTTGTTGCAAAAAATACACCATGAAATTTTCCTTGGCAAGATCATCTTTGAGCTCTCTTATCTATGCCTCTTTTTCTTTTAATGTGCCTTTAGTTGCCTTTTCTTCATGGTATTTTAGTAGGTGAGTCATCTCTATTGCAGGAGGCACTTCTTCATGATGTTGGAAAGGTGAATTATCTATGTCTCTAGGTGATTCCATCATGGCTTCAATATGCACTTATTTATCACTCACAACTTCCTTATTTAGTTTCTTAGCATGAGACCTAGTTCTAGTTCTAGGTATAGGCCTCTCCTTTTCAATATTAGGAGAATAAAATAGCCTCTTATCTCTGTTGTAGGTCTTTGAAACCTCTGTTGTGGGTTGAGTTTTTTGTCACTAATGGCTTGCTTCATGACCCAACCTCCTATGGTCTAGCTAATGAAGGAAAACTTGAGCTCTTTGAATGACTTGAGGTGGGTATAAGACATGTTGCCTCCAAGAAGGTTCCCCATGGCAAGTTGTTTTGTGCAAGCTGGCGGAGAATTATGATTTTTATCAAAGCATGATGAAAAAATCTACCTGAATGGTCCTTTCCCTTTGACTGCACCTTATCTATCATTTTAACCAAACTTCTGAACAAGTAATTGGGTAGATTTACTGGTTTGATGGAAGTGAAGTGCATCAAAAATATTATGTGATAATGAAACAACCTACTAAACCTGACTTCACAAGTGAAATATTTCTTAATCATCTTCATCAAAGGAGTATATTTATCCAAAAATTTCCTGCAAGGGAAAATATGAGAGGGAGCTTCCTTATATTGTGGTTTCAGGAAAAATTTATAATTTTCTATGTCCAAATCCATCCCTTTAACCAAATTTCTCCTTAGTTAGGGATAGCAGTATATGAAGCTATGACCTCTTTTGATACCAATAAGTCCATCCCTGCTATGGTCGTCTTGTTCCTCTTAAAATTGGTATAAAATAAACTAATCAGCTTACAATGGTTTCCCACCTCTTGTACTTTCTCACAAAACCCTAGGTAGCCCACTTGTCCAAATGACCTCTTGATGAACTATGAAGCATTGATATCCTACATAGGAGTTAGCTCATACCTTGAGACATGTCCCGCCTTGATTTATTCCACCTTTTCACTCGCCATGTTGTTGGTTTTTCTTGACGGAAAACCCTAGTTTGATAGGGGAAATGGTAGGGGATTAGGCAGAAAACATAGGGATTTTCTCTTTGGTAGAAAGAAAAAACCATGGATTATTAAAAACAAAAGCATAAAACCCTACGAGAGGGATTTCATCACTTTTTTAAAGAAATCACTACATGATAGGGCTGATGAATGATTCACTTACTTGTTTAGGAGTGTTGAAAACTTCTTCGATGAGAAATGACCCGTTGTTTGATTACTTTGACCTTCAAACTCAAAAACCCAGCGAATGTTTTAAAGTGTAGCGAATGCACAATAGAAATGTAGCGATCTGATAGGCAAGGAATTTGGTGATGAAAATTGATGCTTTGATGGCTAAGCTAAGGCACAATGTTGGAGTATAGAGCTTGAAGCATGAAATGATGTTTCTTGAATGCTTGGATGGACTTTTCATAGCTTGAAACTTGATTTTTTGCTTTGGTGGTAGTGTAACATCATATGTACTTTTGAGAATCGACTTGATGAGCTAATTTTACTCAAATATAATTTCTTGAAAAGGAAAGGTTACATTTTCACTTTATTCCCTGATTTGCTGACTTCCATGACGATGACCCAAATGATGGACATGGCTCCCCTTTTTCTTTTTATGACTAACATTATGACGGAAATCAAATGAAAATCCTATACCATGATCTATATGATGACACATTAACTCTTTTGATAACCTAGGACACCTAAATTGTGACATGACCATGATGAGTGATGATGACCATGAGAAATTGAAGGGAGTAACACTGACCTAGAAAATAACCAGTGACCATATGCCAACAAAGAGCTGTCAAATTTATTTGGAAATATAACCATTTCACCCTAATACCTTATCAATCACATGGAAAGAGTATATTGAATCACTGGTGACTCATAGGCACTAATAGGTCCATTATAAGTTTTAGAACACAAAGGTATCAATTTTTCCTATACTATTGCTTAAGAATAATAATATGTTCAGAGACCATTTATTGTTCTTTTCATTTATGGGAAATTGTACTAAATAATACTTCTATACCTTTATCTTAATTTTAATGTTACATACACGCTAATCATACACAAGTAGCGTGTTATGATAGCTTCATTTTCTTTCCTTACTCAAGATGGCTATATTGTTGTCTACTTATCCAAGTAGCTTAATTATGTTCATCTTGGATTGCATTTTTTTTTCCTTTCACAAAACACCAAAAGTCACCTTTGTATCATTTTGAATTTTGAACTCTTTGTCATGATAGATTACAGGTGGTGGATAAAAGTGATACAAACTTTTCTTCCATGTGTAATCATGGAATTCCTCTCTTGAATTTGTATGTCTATTAATCATCCCACACTCCCCTATTGATATAGTATAGTGCCTTTCTTAAATGTCAATTCTTAGCATGTCATTCACTTCACTCAATCAGAATGCTACTTTAATGCATTTATCCTATTATATCCTATGTAGTTTAAAAAAATAAATAACAATATTAACTTATTCATTTCATAGTAGTCATTCTTGTTATCATCATTTTTTTTTTCTAATTTAAATTTTCATTCAAAGGATATTTTGTCATATTCTCCCCATAATGGCTTGCAACTTGTTAGAAACCTATAAATATAGGATTCATAATTTTGACTTGACTGATGATAGTCTTGTAAATATGTACATACTTTTCTTTCTGCAAGTTCTATTCCCACATTTTGTAAAAAATAAAAAAATCAAAAAAATCAAAAAGAGGGTAAAAGGTCCTAAAAGAAATATCAAAGGACTTAGAAAAAATAATATACCCCAAAAGAAAAAAGATGAATAAAACATGAAAGTGTACAAGTCTAAATTCCACTACTTTTACCTTTTGCAGTTGATTATGGCAGAGTGTCAATAAATGCCATAATCTGTGATGAGTTCAACAATATAATCTTGACTCTTCATTTTTCAATTTCAAATGTTTTAGATAGAGAATGAAGAATTTTCATACATTTTAATCATGACAATTCAGTAGCTAGATAGAGAATAAAAGAATCCAAGAGTTTAATCTGGATTCTTGGATGAAACAAGTGTAGAATTAGATAGTTTACTACTTTCAAAAAGAATAAAAGGTTGTAAGGTTGCTAGTTCAAATGCACCTGATTAAAATAGAAGGAAAAAATGTTAGAACATAATGACTGGGTAGGTAGAAGAAGGTGGGAAACATCATTGTAAATATATTTCACCAGGCTATAAATAAATAATTTCCCTTTCTCATAGCAATTTGATATTTTAGACTATCAGTCAAAGAGGCTCAAGGCATTTCCTTGACTTCTGTTGGGACTGGACCCAGGGCTCAATGACTGATTAGTTGAAAATTTTAAGTTTCTATATTAATCCCAGAAATTTTTCATCATTTACCCCTTCATGCACTCATCACCATTTAACTTCATAAGTGAGAACTCTTTTCCTACTTAAAAAAAAAATCACATCAAGGTCCACTTGATTAACCTCCTCGATTTTACAAAGCATAAAACCCTCAAAAACATGATACTCTAAGTAAAAGTGATTAAGTTATGATAATGAAGCATGGCTTTAATTTTCACTTTCCTTAGCTTCATTTATGAGTTTTGAGTATTCATTGTCCCTTTTCATATTAACACTTAACATAGTTTATTAACTCCCTATCAATTATCCTAGTCCTATTAATATAGCTCCCTTTTATTTAATATCCCCAAAACCCTCTTATTATATACTTTTCATGTCAAAGATATTAAACACATGTTGAAAAACATCCCAAAATTATCCCTTTGACATGAAACTTATCCATTATAGAATATCCCATCTCCCCTATAGTTTTAGACATTTGAAAAATCTGAAACTATATAATAAAAATTATATTGAAAATGTTCAATTTATTTACAGAGTGTGTATATAAAACAGTGAAGAAAAAGAGTTTATTTGCCTTTCCCCTCATAAGCTTTACCCATGGTTAAAGCTTTAAATTTATCCCATTTTCCCTATACATATCACTTACCATAGACTAAACCGTGGTTAAACCCTTTATTAACCTGTCCCATTCACTTTATTTTATGTATAAACTCACTTTATGCATAAAAATCCATCTATTAACCCAACACCCTCTCGATCATTGTCATCCCTCCGATCATTCTTATATTCAAATCCAACGATCTGCATTGAGCACGATCATTTGGCATCATGCCCCACCATTCCCTATCGCATTGATTGTAAACCGTCGATCTTCTCTCATCGAATCAACGACGCTGATCAAAGTACCCGATCCCACCTTATTTTCCCACAACTTCCCAATGCATCTCAGCTATTCGCATCGCTCAACCAAATCCAATGGCACAGATCCCATATCGCATTACCAAACTAATTGGGCGAAATTTTCAAAAAATTTTGTGATAAAATTTGTTTTATGAAACCACCGCCTGCTATATGTCCTAATTTTACTGGATCGCATTGCAAAAGCAAAAAACTAGTTATCGCCCAGAAGAAATGTGATAACCACTAATGGTTTCACCTTCAAATGCAAAAACCACTCCCTCCATTTGAGTTTGACCTGTAATTAATACCCTGCATCTCAATTAAACCTAAGGTTTTAACCTTAGTTCCGCATTTTTTCCATATCATTTGTGCCTTCTTCCTTCAGAAAGCTACTCCGAAAACTATTACTAAGCCTTTGCGAACCTAAAAGCCATTTCCCCTCTAAAATTCACCTCCAAATACTCTCTGTGCCTTCTACCAAGCAAATGCGACCAGTTTTAAGACTGGTATAAACCCAGAAAGCCCTGTTTTTTACTGTGAACCTTTTTAAAGCCAATTTCATCAATTTTCACAATTTAAATATTAAATTTAAGGATCTGAACAACTAAAACCTCTAAATTACCTTGATATTCCCTCTTTTCAATAAAACCCATTCAGGAAACTTAATTGAGCAAGAAAGCCCAAAAGAAGCCATCCTTAGTCTACATTGCTCAGTTTCATCTCTGTTAAAGTGAATAACTCCTGTAAATAGTCTAATCTTGCAGTAGCTACCCAAAATGCCTAAAAAAAAGAGTTAAAAATCCACAGACTGATCTCATTCCATAGGTCTTTCAAAAAGCCTACAATCACCTCCCTGCAGACCTGTATTTCATTAACAAATTGTTTTATTTTTGCATGTTATTATCAGAATATGGATTTGGGCTAACAGTTTCAATACTAGTTGAAAAAATTATTTACTCTGAATTTCCATATCTTAAATCAAAATCTTCATTCAACAAACATTTTTTATACAAAGAAAAAATAAAACGAAGTTAGTGAGAAATCAGAATGATGGAATTTGTATAGTGAATGGTAAAAATGAAATCAGAATTCAAAATGACACTGAAAACATAATAGTCAAAGAGTATCAGTGGTTAAAGTGTATCAGGTAAAAGTCAGAGTGAAAGTTAAAACAAATTTACAGAGCAGTCAATGGAAAATAGTAAAAGTAAATACAGAGGTAGTAAATGGTAAAAAGAGATGAAAATAATTTCACCAATAATGAAGTTTATCCAAAGTGAAACTAAAACAGTTAAAACAACAAAAAGGTGAAAAGATGAAAACACAACAAGAAGGAAAATTTTTGCAGGAATTCATGTTTAAGCCATTGTTTTGCAGAAACTATTGTGACCAATCCAAGATGAATTTTTCAAAAATGAAGGATTTTTATGTTCTTAAGAGGTCCACCTACCAAAATGTCTCTCAATTTTCTAACAGCCATTATGGATTGGGAAATATTAAACAATATTGGAGAGCACTTTTTGCAAAAAATTCCTATTAATTCATCGTTGTACAGAGAATATTTTGGCCAACAATAAATACATATTAACAAACTGAAGGAGGTTTTTTCCCTAAGAGAACCATCTACGAAAACCCATCTCACTTTTGGCACAGTTATTTCAGAATGAGAGATACAGGCACATCTTTACAGCCTATTTTTCAGACTCTATAAAATGATGGTTTAAATAGATTTTTGCAGAGCCTTTTATGGACATATGGAGCATAATTTTAGGAAACTGAAAGAGGTTTATTGCACCAACATATTTATCTAAAATAACCTCTTTCACTTTGTACATATCTATGACTAATTGAGAAATAAAAAGATATCATTGGACCCCATGTTTGCAGAATTGTTGGAGTAGAATGCACAAAGAAAGGAAGCAATTAGTGACTTGGATGCCTCATCATCAACTAAGAGTTGGATCAAATTCAAATTCCCTTCTTAGTTATCACCTATCCATAAAAAATAGTGCCAAATATATGCATTAGTCTTGAGTGTCCTTTACTTAAGTTCTATTTATGTAAAACAGTTAGAGATATTTGTGAAACAATCTTGATATGTTTTCAAGATATTCTAGTTTAGAATTTCTATAAATACTTCACTCTTTGAAGTATTGAGTGTGGAATAAAAATTATCAAGACTACTATAGACTTTTTTGTTGAAAACATTGGGATTTTATGTGAGTTAAGTTGAAGCAACGGGTTGGAAACTGAAACAAATAGACATCATAACTAATGATCCTTGTGTTGATCAGATGAGTATTATATCTTCCAGTTTTCATTGTTTATTTCTTTAAGTTTCATTCATACATCTTGTGTTATTTTCCATCTTAAATGAATAACTAGGAAAGGTATTACAGAATCAGTGTAAAAAGCTCTCTGTTATTACTAGTTTTCATGTTTATGTTTTCTGCTGATTTCGAGACTTTAGAATTCTTAATTGCTCTTTAGTCTCGTTTCACCTCAATTTCCCTCTTCCTTTACTATGATCTAAGGATTCTTAAGTGACCTTAGTCCAGATCATACCACTTCATCAAAATAGCCTTTTCAAACCCTCTGAAGATCATCTATCTTGCCCTTAGCAGATTTGTTCTTTTGACCTTAGTTTTCTAGTCTTGTTTGCTATACATTTGACTCCATTTCCCAATGGTTAGGTAGATCTTTCTATGGTTTCCCTTGTAGTCCTTTATTCCCACCAACATTTAGAAAATCAAACCAAATTGTCCACTCATAGATAGCCTAAAATCCATTACAAAACAAAGCTAAATATTAAGGAGAGATCCCTTTCTAGAACTCAGGAAAGCTAGATCCTGAATTCTAAAAGAGGTTCTTGGTTACCCCTAGTTTTCTTTAACTATAAACCAAAATCCCACGAACTAAGAATTACTAGGGTGATAACATACTCGCGACTCAACAAGGGAACTAACTACTCTCCAGTTTTAAGTTTAATCTTAGAAGAAGATTTTTAAAACATATCTTTTCTACTTTAAGATTAAGTTTAAAGGTTTTGGGTAATATAATGAAAAATCTATTGGGGAAACTAAATTTTTCTTCAAAAATATTTTACAGGTTCAGATCTGATCTATGATGATGGACAGTGATCAGACACACAAAGGTTAAAATCATCCACCTGGCGACTCCACACCAATTTCACAATCAAGACTCCACTGGAGGAATGAACCTGGAAGAAAAATATGGAAATATCAGGCTTTGAACTTAGATCTTAATAAAATACATTATGTTCTTTCTCATTAAGAAAGTTTTTCAATATGTATTGTATTTTATATAAGGATCTATCTTGGTTTTACAGATACCGTGGCCTTTCTTTATGGCTAATTTTCAAGATGATCCAAGAATAAAATGACGAGATGCTCCCATGAGCAGAGATCACATACCTGGATTTCCACACAAGCTTCCAAAGGTAAATTGGGGTAACAATCTGCCCATGTTTCAAGATGAGAACATTGATGATCCTTTACTGCATCTCATTAAATTTCATATACACTCATCAAGATTGAAGGGTGATTGGCATGAGGATTTCCTCATGAAAATATTCATGGCAACCTTATAAGGAAAAAAAACAGAATGGTACGAAGCTCTCAAACCTGAAAGTTTTTTTTTCTCTAAAATATTTTCATAAGGTATTTTATGAGCATTACAAAGAAGATTTTCCATCTTTATCATTAGCTGAAAATTGTTGTGATCAAGCTGAAGATCTTATACATTACCTTAAAAATATCGATGAATATTTTAGAAATTGGCATCCTGAAGTTTTATTAGAATAAGTCCAGAACATTCATTCTCAAGTTAAATGTCATAATAATCAAAGGAGTTAAAAAAATATGAAATAGATCAGGATATGAATCAAAATCCCCAAAGCCCCTATGTATTAACAAATGATGCTTCATTTAATGTTTTGAATGGATTTAAAGAAAATAGTCAACCTCATGATCAATTTTTAGATAAGAGAAAAAACAATTGTCATTTCAATCTAAGAATTCAGAGATTCCCACTCGCCCTCACCGAAGAAGAAATCAATTTGCTTCTAAACATGCAACCATCCTCAAAATATTTACATAATGAAGAAATTGTTTCTACTTCTTCTAATGTTGATGAATGTACTAAAGTTTTTATCCATGAAGAGACAGAAGAACAAGTTGATGCTCATGTTATTATATCTTCCCAAAAAGGCCCATTGCTTGATAGCACTCCTATTGAGCAAAATAATGACTTTCAAATAGAATGCAACCAATCTAATCAAGATATATTAGGATTGTTGGAAGAGAAGTCTGCTGATCCAATGTTTATAATTGATGACATTCCTTCTTCTGAAGATTTGCCTAAATATGATCAGTATGATGATAATTTTGTTCTTCAAATTCAAGATAACTTCACAGAACAAACACTAGCTAGTTTGAAGGATGAGATATTAGATTTTCAATTTGATGAGGATTTTCTAAAAATTCTCTTTCTTATTTTTAAATCAAGAAAATTTTCTCCTCAAGTTAAAAAATGGCTTCTTGATATAATTTCTGAAAATTATGAAACTGAAATCAAACTTTTGCATTCTCAAATTTAGTCATACAATTTCCGAAATCCTAAAAGTTTCTTTGAAAATATTCCTTCTCCAAAGAAAGAAGAAATTGTAATACCTTTTGACTTGCATATTGAAGATGATTATTCTTCCAAACACAACACTGAAGAAATAGTTTCATGGTCTAATATTCATAATTCAACTAAAAAATTAGTCATTGAAGGCCTAGAGGTAAATAACATACATCATGCTTTTATTGATACTATATCAGATTATATGGAGAATCTTTTTAGCCCAAATCTGCAAACAAGTTTTCTCTAAAAGGATCAAATACATCAAAAGTGGCCTTTACACATCATATCATTTATTATAAAGGCACATGATCATAATATACTTCCAATTTTGAACACAAGCAATCAAGTTATCCATTTATTTTTACAGCTACTTGATTGGCTTCATTGGCATTCTTGTATTACCTGATTCAATAAGATTTTTAGTAGATCAAAGTAGGTATATGAGTGCCAATAAGCTCAGAATTTTTAGCATTTTTTTTTAGTTTTTAATTTTCAACTAGTTTTTCATTAAGATTTAAAGCCAAGGATGAGGTCCTAAAGATGTTTAAGATCTATAAGTTGGTTTGAAAATTGTTGTGTGTTGTTTTAGTTTCAGATCATATTTTAGTTTGCAGAAGACATAAGACACTTACCAAGATCATCAAAGATCAAAGATGAAGGCTATTGATCTCAAAGTTCTTGACATTCCACCAGGAAATTCCATCCCCAAGTGAAGCCGATGTTTGCAACCTATAAATATAGCATTCATAATTTTGACTTGACTGATGATATTCTTGTAAATATGCACATACTTTTCTTTCTGAAAGTTGTATTCCCATATTTTGTAAAAAATAAAAAAAATCAAAAAGAGGGTAAAAATTCCTAAAAGAAATATCAAAGGACTTAGAAAAAATAATATACCCCAAAAGAAACAGATGAATAAAACATGAAAGTGTGCAAGTCTAAATGCCACTACTTTTACCTTTTGTTGTTGATTATGGAAGAGTGTCAATAAATGCCATAATCTGTGATGAGTTGAACAATTTAATCTTGACTCTTCATTTTTCAATTTCAAATGTTTTAGATAGAGAATGAAGAATTGTCATACATTTTAATCATGATAATTCAATAGTTAGGTAGAGAATAAAATAATCCCACAATTTAATCTAGATTCTTGGATGAAATAAGTGTAGAATTAGATATTTTTCTGCTTTCAAAAAGAATAAAAGGTTGTAAGGTTGCTAGTTCAAATGCACCTGATTAAAATATAAGGAAAAATTTTTAGAATATAATGACTAGGTAGGTAGAAGAAGGTGGGAAACATCATTGTAAATATCTTTCACCGAGCTATAAATAACTAATTTCCCTTTCCCATAGCAATTTGAAATTTTAGACTATCAGTCAAAGAGACTCAAGGCATTTCCTTGACTTTTGTTGGGATCGGACCCAGGGCTCAATGACTGATTAGTTGAAAATGTTAAATTTCTATATTAATCCCAGAAAGTTTTCATCATTTACCCCTTCATGCACTCATCACCATTTAACTTCATAAGTGAGAACTCTTTTCTTACTTTAAAAAAAAATCACATAAAGGTCCACTTGATTAACCTCCTCGATTTTACAAAGCATAAAACCCTCAAAGACATGATATACTAAGTAAAAGTGATTAAGTTGATAATGAAGCATGGCTTTAATTTTCACTTTCCTTAGCTCTATTTATGACTTTTGAGTATTCATTGTTCCTTTTCATATTAACACTTAACATAGTTTATTAACTCCATATCAATTATCCTAGTCCTATTAATATAGCTCCCTTTTATTTAATATCCCCAAAACCCTCTTATTATATAATTTTCATGTCAAAGATATTAAAAACATGTTGAAAAACATCCCGAAATTATCCATTTGACATGAAACTTATCCATTATAAAATATCCCCTCCCCTATAGTTTTGGACCTTTGAAAAAACTGAAACTATATAATAAAAATTATATTGAAAATGCTCAATTTATTTACAGAGTGTGTATATAAAATAACGAAGAAAAAAATTTTATTCGCCTTTCCCCTCATAAGCTTTACCCATGGTTAAAGATTTAATTTTATCCCATTTTCCCAATACATATCACTTACCATAGACTAAACCGTGGTTAAACCCTTTATTAACCCGCCTCGTTCACTTTATTTTATGTATAAACTCACTTTATGCATAAAACTCCATCTATTAACCCAACGCCCTCTCGATCATTCTCAACCATCCGAACATTCTTATATTCAAATCCAACGATCTTCATTGAGTGCGATCATTGGGCCTCATGCCCCACCATTCCCTATCGCATTGATTTTAAATCGTCGATCCTCTCTCATCAAATCAACGACGCTGATCAAAGTACCCGGTCCCACCTTATTTTCCCACAGCTTCCTAATGCATCTCAGCCATTCGCATTGCTCAACCAAATCCAACAGAGTAGATCCCGTATCGCATTACCAAAGTGATCGGGCGAAGTTGTCAACAAATTTTACGATAAAAGTTATTTTATGAAACCACCACATGCTACGTGTTCTAATTTTACTGGATAGCATTACAAAAGAAAAAAACTAGTTACCGCCCAGAAGCAATGTGATAACCACTAATGGTTTCATCTTCAAATGTAAAAACCACTCCCGCCGTTTGAGTTTGACCTGTAATTAATACCTTGCATATCAATTAAACCTAAGGTTTTAACCTTAGTTCTGCATTGTTTCCATATCATTTGTGCCTTCGTCCTTCGGAAAGCTACTCCGGACACCATTTCTAAGCCTTTGCGAACCTAAAAGCCATTTCCCCTCTGAAATTCACCTCCGTTTACTCTTCGTGCCTTCTGCCAAGCAAATGTGACGAGTTTGAAGACTGGTATAAACCCAGAAAGCCCTGTTTTCGACTATGAACCTTTTCAAAGCCAATTTCATCAATTTTCACAATTTAAAGATTAAATTCAAGGATCTGAACAACTAAAACCTCGGAATTACCTTGATATTCCCTGTTTTCAATCAAACCCATTCAAAAAACCTAATTGAGCAAAAAATCCCAAAAGAATCCATCCTTAGCCTACATTGCTCAGTTTCATCTCTGTTAAAGTGAAGAACTCCTGCAAATAGTCTAATCCTGCAGTATCTACCCAAAATGCCTAAAAAACAGAGTTAAACCTCCACAGACTGATCTCATTCCATAGGTCTTTCAAAAAGCCTACAATCACCTCCCTGCAGACCTGTATTTCATTAACAAATTGTTTGATTTTTGCAGGATATTATCAGAATATGGATTTGGGCCAATAGCTTCAATACTAGTTGGCAAAATTATTTTCTCCAAATTCCCATATCTTAAATCAAAAGCTTCATTCAACAAACAGTTTGTATACAAAGAAAAAATAAAGCCAAGTTAGAGAGACATCAGAATGGTGTAATTTTCACAGTGAATGGTAAAAGTGAAATCAGAATTCACAATGACACTGAAAACATAACAGTCAAAGAGTATCAGTGGTTAAAGTGTACCAGGTAAAGGTTAGAGTGAAAGTTAAAACAAAGTTACAGAGTAGTCAATGGCAAAGAGTAAATGTAAATACAGAGGCAATAAATAGTAAAAAGAGATGAAAATACTTTCACCAACAATGAATTTTATCCAAAGTGAAAGTAAAACAATTAAAAGAAAAAAAAGGTGAAAAGATGAAAACACAACAAGAAGGAACATTTTTGCAGAAATTCATGTTTAAGCCATTGTTTTGCAGAAACTATTGTGACCAATGCAAGATTAATTTTGCAAAAATGAAGGAGGTTTATGTTATTAAGAGGTCCACCTACAAAAACCTCTCTCACTTTTCTAACAACCATTACGTATTGGGAAATATTAAACAATATTGGAGAGAACGTTTTGCAGAAAATTCCTGTTAAGTCGTCATTTTGCAGAGAAGATTTTGGCCAATTAGAAATAAATCTTAACAAAGTGAAGGAGGTTGTTTCTATGAGACCCATATACAAAAAAATATCTCACTTTTTGCATAGTTATTTCAGAATGAGAGATACATTCACATATTTACAACCTATTTTTCAGACTCTGTAAAACTCTGTTTTACACATCTTTTTGCAGAGCCTATTATGGACAGCTAGAGCATAATTTTAGGAAACTGAAAGAGGTTTCCTCACCAACATATTTATCTACAATAAACTCTTTCACTTTTTACATATCTATTACGGATGGAGAAATAAAAATATATCATTGGACCCCATGTTTGCAGAATTGTTGGAGCAGAATGCACAAAGAAAGGAAGCAGTTAGTGACTTGGATACCTCATCATCAACTAAGAGTTGGATAAAATTAGAATTATCCTCTTAGTCATCACCTATCCATAAAAAATAGTGCCAAATAGATGCATTAGTCTTGAGTGTCCTTTACTTAAGTTCTATTTATGTAAAACAGTTAGAGATATTTGTGAAACAATCTTGATATTTTTTCAAGATATTATAGTTTAGAATTTGTATAAATACTTCATTCTTTGAAGTATTGAGTGTGGAATAAAAATTATCAAGACCACTATAGGCTTTTTTGTTGAAAACATTGGGATTTTATGTGAGTTAAGTTGAAGCAGCAGGTTGGAAACTGAAGCAGATAGACATCATAACTAATGATCCTCGTGATGATCAGATGAGTATTGTATCTTCCACTTTTCATTGTTTATTTCTTTAATTTTAATTCATACATCTTATGTTATTTTCCATCTTAAATAAATAACTAGGAAAGGTATTACAGAATCACTGTGTTATTACTAGTTTTCATGTTTATGTTTTCTGCTGATTTCGAGACTTTAGAATTCTTAATTTCTCTCTAGTCTCATTTGACCTCAATTTCCTTCTTCCTTTTATGTGATCTAAGGATTCTTAACTTCCCTTAGTCGAGATCATACCACTTCATCAAAATAGCCTTTTCAAACCCTCTGAAGATCATATGTCTTGCCATTAGTATATTTGTTCTTTTGACCTTAGTTTTCTAGTCTTGTTTGCTATAAATTTGACTCCATTGCCCAATGGTTAGGTAGATCTTTCTATGGTTTCCCTTGTAGTCCTTTATTCCCACCAACATTCAGAAAATAAAACTGAATTGTCCACTCATAGCTAGCCTAGAATCCATTACAGAACAAAGCTAAATCTTAAGGAGAGATCCCTCTTCAGAACTCAAGAAGGCTAGATCCTAAATTCTAAAAGAGGTTCTTGGTTACCCCTGGTTTTCTTTAACTATAAACCAAAATCCCATGACCTAAGAATCACTAGGGTGATAACACAACTAAAGATGTGTTCTTTAGACACCATCTAATTTCAGAATTTTAGAACAAAACATTACCAAGGTCTTAGGAAACTTTCTTCATTTACCATTTTCGCAGCAAGTATTACCTTTTTATATATATATTGATTATTGTTCAAGTGGACCTAGTCTCGTCTGTATTACATATATTTTAATATTTTCGTGTAGAAGTATTTAGTCTAATTAGTTTCCCTTTCCTTTTATTCTTCCTGAGCATAACCTTCTCAACACGTGATCTTAGTGTGGTCATCCTGATATGGTATTTGTAAACAAAAATTCATTCCTGTCAGTTTCATTTTTGACCAAACTGAGTTTGTGTCCCTATGATTCGTCTTTGAGGTATTAATCTAGGGTAACATTGACTAGTGGTGTGCTGCCCTTTCCATGTCATCATGCATAGATAAAAATATATCAATGTCCTATCAACACTCTCTTTTCCTCAACTTTATTTTTTTTTTAAATTAGATGACATATCCCTCACTTATCTTACTTGGATATTTGTTTATTCCTAATCTTCATTTTACCTGAACTTGCTACTTATTTGTCAAAGCATGTTACGACAATGGAATTTTTAGATATCTTCAATATAATTGCTCATTTTCATGTATACCTCACACATATATACACATATACATACATTATTATGTTTTCCTTTCCAACTTATGATATTGGAAAAAAATTAAAGAAAAGACATCAAAACAGCACGGACTTGGTTGAGAATTCCCATTATAATTTACAATTTTACCATTTTGTCTTGCACTTCCACTAAGCCACCCAGGAAAATTAGTGTGCATTTGTTCCTATTCACCTTATTGTACCAACTTCACTCAAATAATTATATATCATAATTAAAATTATCAGTCATTTTAGTTAATCAAAATTATATTGTCATATGGTTTTCCATCATACTTAGCCTTCCCAATTTTGAGGAAATTGTAAAATAATTCATTTAGAGAATAATTCTAGGATTTAGTATTGCGAGTTTGTAACTCACATAATTCTCAATTCCTCCCTTAAATCTATAGGCTAGATGAAATTTAAAATTTATGAGTACTTTTTTCTATATTTTAGGATCATTTCATACTCTTCTCAGAAAATTATGCTATATGTTGAAATTTATTCTTATCTTGCTCACTCTATACTTAATAAATTTGGTGCAGAATTGATATGCTTTTGAGTTAACAACATTTTTCTCATGTGTGTTTGTGCTTATTTGATGTCTTTGTGGGATTCAGATAGTATTTTTAACTTACGAGCCTCCTATATACTACTTCACCATTTCCAAGACTAGTCTTCTTTCCATTTAAAATTATTATGAAATCTTATCTCAATTTTTTTTTTCTTAAACAATCAAAAAAAAAATATGGGTGATTCTACTGCAATTCTAAATTACTTTTGTCAATTATTTTATTGTTTTAATCTTCTTTTTCTTCTATGAATCTACGCTGCTCATGGACTTTTTTAATAATGAAATTAATTAATTCCCTCATCAAGTTGTTTTCATCAGTCAGAGAATTTGTACAAGCTAGGATTCCTATATTAGAATTACTTATGCATGTGTTATAAGTTTTATCTTTTAATGTTCACCATTTTCAATGTTGGCCATGTCATTTTCTTAGTTTGATGAAAATGATTCCCATTTTTTCCACTATTTATACATTTTTTTTGTAAGTTTTTAATATCTTCGGTCAATATTTGGCAAAAATTGTCCTGAAGTATGTTGAGATGGTTGTGTCAGATAAACCAATTTCCGAATCATTGGATTAGGTGTTACAACATTTTTAGCCCCTTTAATTCCATTTCCAACATACAACCAATATTTCTTTCTCAAGAAAGAAAAATACAACTGGCTCACCTTAATCGTGTATAATATGGAGTTCATTTAGATTGTTGATACCTTGGTTGGACCGAGAAACTCTTGTAATCTAGGGTATAATTCAATCTGTGATTAAATAATACACTCATCTTCTAATATCCACGAGTTCCCTTTATTTTATCCATCTCAGTATTAATTTTTTTTTATGCACATTCCAATCAAAATTTAAAGTGCATCACTTAACCAATGGTTCAGATGGCATGACTTATAACTATGACTCCCTTCCAACTATAAAAATTCTTTTGAGTGGACTTCAAAAATGACTAATCATGAAATCATTATAGTATTGCGAAAGGACTTACGATAAATAGTAATAGTAATGTGTGTGTGTGTGTGTCTATGCTTCACTTTTGATTTCTTAAAGTGGTTATTTCTAGCAAAACTATTACATGGAGATAACTATGACTAATCATGAATGTTTATAAGTCCAAAATATTTATGAGAAATTGTTCTTCTTTAATATTCAAACAAGGAAACATGATAATTTCTATTAAGTTGCATTAACATATCGAGTTTATCAGGCTCAACATGTTTATTTCCCCAAACTAGAAATAAATGCATAGAGACCTTCTATTTATCATGACTAGAGATTTTCATAGTTACCATTTGGGGATAAATATTAATTCAGCAACATGGGCACCATACCTTCTAAGGTTTCCAATATTTGAAATTTGTATCTCTATTATTTTATAATCCAATGCTTTGTAGGAAAGAAGTGCAATACCATAGAGGCAACACCCTCCTCAAACTTTCTAGATGGAATATCACACCCTCGATTGCTTCTCTTCATCTTAAAACCAAACTTGCGCTCTTTCCCTCAGTTACCACATAGCCTTCTTGTGCTCACTTATGCACCGAAGTCATTAACTCTTGTAAATAAGAGCATTCCAACATATAGGTATTTAATAACCTTATGTAACAAAATTCTTTCCAATCTACCGATAAAATGGTTCTTCATTACCACATCCTTAATAAGTAATTCCTAGTGGCAAGGGTTATTCACTGGTATGTTATTTTAGATATAGACAAGTTTATAGGCCACAATACTATAACCTGTGGCTTTTATACCACCTGTAACATCCATCATTAACCTTAAAAAAAAATTCTTTGATCCGGATTTATGCAGGAACGCAATAGAATATGTATATAACCATAAATATGAAGATTCAGTGGAAAGAAGAATTAATTTCATTAATATTAAAGAACTAAAATTTTTTTACACACAAAATGGAGATAAAATAGCTAGGGCGCTAGTAGATTATCTCTGAGAAGATATGTGGTGGCTACAGGCATTTGAACACTATGCTACAATGAGGCTCGAAGGCCCTAAACATCCAAAAACCTAACTCTAGGAGATGAGACACCAGACTATGGGCCCTGTTGGGGTAAATTGGTACATCAATTTCTCGGGGTCGTAATTTTGGCACTATATCTTCATTCAATGCACATGATAGATTTTTAGAAAGATATATACAAGGACTACAAATAACAACCACAAATGTATATTTAGGAATAACTGATGCCCAAAAGACGTCGTTTATGGCCTCAAAATGGCTCCGAAAGTTCAGGACCCGAAAAACTTCTAAAGATATTAAGTTGTTCTGAAACTAAAAAAGTGAAAGAGACAATTGTGGGGCCCCAAGTGGAATAGGCTAGTGGCCACCAATATCCACCTGGATCATTCCTCCCCCCTTAGGAAGCAATGGTCCCCATTGCATTGAGTTCCTCCATGAGATGAGGAAACTTCTGCTAAACTTGGTCCTTAGTGAACCACTTCCCTTGGTGTAGGCGTTTGCCAGCTTT
Organism: Pinus albicaulis; assembly: GCA_034641835.2. Lineage (NCBI taxonomy): Eukaryota > Viridiplantae > Streptophyta > Pinopsida > Pinales > Pinaceae > Pinus > Pinus albicaulis. The sequence goes on from CM076579.1 coordinate 1,663,871,740, forward strand.
GAGAACCCGATACAGTTGGTTCTTATGTTGGCGAGTGTTATTGATTTGCATGTACATGATACAATCTATGGTGTCTTGTTTCATGCAGTCTGGGTTTTACTCTGCTGGTGTGATTTGTTCTGCAATGTCAGAGGTTTCCAGTAGAGGTGGGAAGTAGGGACGAAAGCAGTCGACATTGAATACTCGGTGTAGACAAGGAATGGTGGAATACTAAGCTCAAAGGAATTGTTCCCTATAGCCTTGGTGATTGTGTACGGCCCATATTGGTGTGGGCGAAGCTTGCAGTGGGGTCCAGTAAGGTGCTCCCTCTGCAAATGTAACCAGACTTTGTCGCCCACCTAGAAGTTGTGTGGCACCCGATGTTGATCATGTCATTGGTTGTACTTAACATTGGCTCTGTGAAATATGTCATGAACCTATTGGTGGATGTGCTAAATGTGCTCAATGAAAGTGTTCATTTTTTCAGCTTCAGAGTGGACATGAGCCGAGCTGGACTGAGTAGTCTCAAATGGCATGGCTACGTTAATGGGACATATTTGCTAGAATCCCAAGCCCACCTGAAAGGTTTTTTGGTCAGTTGAGCTGTGGAGAGCCTGATTATAACTGTGTTGTACATAGGGGAGGCTCTCATCCCATGTGTGTGGATGCTTTGAATTTTACATGCAAAGAATGTGTAGAAGCATGTTGTTGACAACCTTTGTGTGGTCATCCATTTGGGGATGTAAAGCTATGGACTTGGTGAGATTGGTGTCCAGCATTGACAAGAGGTTCGACCAAAATGTTCTGAGGAACCTGCTGTCCCGATCTAAGATGATAGACTTTGGGATCCCAAATTGCACCCACACTCATTCAAAGAAGAGTTTAGTAGTGGCTTCTGTTGTGATATTCTTCTTGCAGGCTTCCATAATGGCCATCTTTGAGAATCTGTCAACGACCACAAAAACAAAGTCATTTCCATTCTTAGTAGAAAGAAGGCCCAACATGTAATCCATGGATATGGACTCGCAAGGTCTACTAGGGGTATGTAGTAGAGTATAGAGGCCTTGATTATTAATGGTCGGTTTGGCAATGATGCAAGCAGTGCAAGATCTGATTTACATCCCGACATCTTGTCCAAGGTTCAGTCAATAGAAATACTTCTACAATACTGCCACTATTTTCTTGACCCCAGAATGCCCAACGACTCGACCATAGTGTGCCTCCGTTATCATCTTGGCATGATCACTTGAAGGAAAACAAAGGTGTCCCAGGTGACATAACAATGCATCTTGGAGGTGAAAATTTAGAGCTTTTGTACCCCCCAAGAGTGCCTTCTATGTGTGACCAAATTCTAGATCGCTCTTGTAGAGAGGAAACCAATCAGAAGTCTCATGCCCACAAGAGTTGAGAATGCTGGTTAGAGCCATGATCGGTGGTCAGGTGAGGCATTTTGAAACATTATTGGTGCTACCCTTCTTGTACTTTATGTTCAAATGAAACTGTTGCAGATATGTGGACCATTTATGTTGGTGATTGTTCTGGAACTTCCCTTTTGGGTGTATGGAATACAGGGGTTGGTGGTCTATGTGGATGATTGATTATTTCCCCAAAATGTAATTCTTCCATTGTCGACAAGCCTACACAATGGAATACATTTCTTTGTCATAAGTGGGATACTTGCGGACTGTGTCAGAAAATGTCTCATTGTGATATGCCAATGAATTCCCCTGTTGAGTAAGAACTGCCCCAATAGCGTAGTCAAAGTCATCCGTCTCGATCTAAAACGATTTTTGCAAGTCTGGTAATGTGAGTACTAGGGAAGAACAGAAGTGATGTTTCAATTCTACGAATGCCTTTTGTTGAGATTCCTACAAAAATAATTTTTCTTTCGCTCCTCCCTTGGTGACTTGACTCAAGGGCCAAGTGATACGAGAGAATCCCAACATGGACCTATAGTAGAAATTAGCAAGACTCCGAAAGTTGCAAAGCTCTATTAGATTGTTTGGGGTTGGCCCATCCTGAATGACTTGGATCTTGGTTGGAACCACATGCACCCCCCTTTCATCAATAACGTATCCCAGATATTGAACCTGGGTCATGCCAAAAGTTCACTTTTCCAAATTGACACACAAATTGTGTTGTCGAAGTGTTTGGAGGACTTCTGAGATGTGGTGAAGGTGCTCTTCCCAAGTCTGGCAAAAGATCAAAATGTCATCCAAGTACACCACTAAAAATGAGTTGGTGAATGGCCACAATATGTCTTCGATCAATAGGCTCATGAAGGTTGCGTGATCATTCGTCATCCCAGAAGGCATGACCAGCCCTTCGAAAATGCCCTCCTTGGCTTTGAAGGCATTATCCCACACATCAAAGGGTTTGATTGGTACTTCGTGATACCCAGAATTTAGGTCGATCTTGCTAAAATATTTCGACCCTTTGAATTGGTCTATAATGTCATCAATTTTTGGGATCGAGTACCTATTCCAAACAATGATCTTGTTGATTGCCCGATAGTCAATACAGAGTCTCCAAGTCCCATCCTTATTTTGTACCAACACAATCAAGCTCCCACAGGGTGATGAACTTGGCCTGATGTGACCTTTCTGCAGCAGCTCCTGGATCTACCTCTTGAGTTCTTCATTCTCTAGAAAAGAGTGTTAATATGTCGTTCCATTAGGTAGAGGTGCACCTAAGGTTATATCAATGGGGTGCCTGACCTAACAGTATAGAGGCACCCCTGTGGGTGAGGTGAAGATGTCCCTGTAGTCCTACACAACCTTGTCCATTTGTTTTTATCATGCAGAGGAGCCCTATCGAGAGGTCATGGCCACAACCTTCTTCTTGACCTGGGGATGGATCACCAAGAAAACAAATTTCCTAGTTTTGGAAATGATATTACTACATTGTTTTGTAGTAACCAAAGAGATAGTGGCAAGCGATGGTACCTTTGGAATCTTGTATAAATTTTTTCCCGAAGTAACAATAACAATGCGACGTAGGGAATCATACACAACATGTCACTTCCACAAGTATGGTTGGCCTAATAATACATCACAGACATCAAGAGGAGAAATGTCACATAATACCTCATCTGTTAAGGGTTTGATGTTGTAGGGAAGGCGACAATGTTGGCTGACGGAGAGATCATGTCCTTGGTGAAGCCACCCAATGGTGTATGGTTGTGGGTGTGTTGTGGTCAGCAAGCCCAACCACTTCACGACATCTCCTGAAATGAGGTTATTTTGGCTCCCATTGTAGACAACGAATTATAGCGGGGAACCCTTAATGCACATCTTGGAGTAGAAGAGACGCTCCTCCTCCTCTATATCTTCTGGTTCCTCCTTCTAGATCTTCGTAGTGACAGTAGTGGCATTGGGATATACATCAATAATATATTTCCTGCTTGCATTCCCCTTGTCATGTTTTGATTCATATTCGGAGCATGCATCTGATTCAAAAGCCCCCATATCAGCCACATGTGATTTCTTGGCCCGACACTCACTTGTGTTGTGAGTGGAGCTCTTATGGAACTCACACCACTTTCCCATGTCCTTCTTTGGCTTTGTGGTGTTTTTATTTTCTTGTAGCTTTGATAGGTTGTCTCGGGGCACCATGCCTTGGCTTTGTCCTTTGTTCTGCAGTCTGGGGGCACCTTTCCCTTGATTTTGATTCATAGATCCAAAGTCTCTCTTCTTCTGTTTAAATTTCTACTCAATCTTGGCAGCATACTGGTATGTTGTACCAAGAAAGGAGATGTCTAGGAACTCCATTTCCTCCTGACTATATCTGTGCGGACAACTGCGATACTTTAGCACAAAATGTATCTCTGAATATTTGATACCGAACTTTGTGTGCAAGGTATGGAACAAATTCGTTAGCTCATGCACATCTTCATCCCTTTGTTGTTGCATCATGGTCCATTTTATGTACTTGCACTCATAGCTCCCCATGGGATAGTATTGTTCCTTGATGGCATCTCGAAAATAATTCCAAGTGGGTATGGCTGAGAACGGAGAGGGTTATTTCTCATCCTTTTTCTCACAGTAGGTGTCCCACTAGTCCTTGATATGGGGGGTAGCTTTGAGGAGTGAAAAACTAATCTTCTCCCAGTCAGAAAAGTCATGAACCGAGAAATATCCTTCTAATAGATTCAAAAATTTATCTACAACATCTGCATCTATTTTACCCTCAAATATGGGAATGTCAAAATTTACTTGTACCTTAAAGGGATTTGTGCCTCCAGAGTGGATGTTGGATGCAGATGCACTGTCGATGGGCAGTTGTTGAAGGATCTAGGAAACGTTATCCATCATCACGTTCCTTTGTTTTTAGAGGGCCTCCTCGAGTAATATGTTGATAGGATCTCCCACTCCCTCATCTTTCTTTTCATCCCTCATAGGTGACCATCAAGGTTTGCGAGGCTGATCTTTCAAAGGTTCAACCAGATCAAGCCCTAACTCCTTATACCCTAACCTCGTTGGGGACATGCAAAGAAGGATCGAGAAAAAACAGACCGCTCTAAAACCACTGATCTAGATTTATGCATGAATGCAACAGAATATGCATATAACCATAAATACAAAGATATAGCATAAATAAAAATTCATTTCTTTAATATCAAAGAAATGAAATTTGATTATAGATAGAATGGAATTAAACTAGCAAGGGTGCTAGTAGCTTATCTCTGAGAAGCGATGTGGTAGCTATAGGCCTTTGAACTCTATGTTTAAATGAGGATTGAAGCCCTATATATTATTTAGAAATAATGGAAAACCCTAAAAATCCAAAAGCCTAACCCTAGGAGATGAAAGGCAAGACTATGGGCCCTGTTGGGGTAAATTGGTACATCAATTTTCTGGGGTCGTAACTTTGGCATACTATCTCTGTTTGACGCACAAGATACATCATTAGAAAGATCTATCCAAGGACTACAATTGACAATTGTGAATGTATATTTTAGAATGTGATCATATTCCCCTTACAAACGATGCCTAAAAAACATCGTTTAGGGCCTCAAAATGGCTCTAGATGTTTAGGACCCGAAAAACTGCTAAAAATGGTAAGTTGTGCCAAAATGGAAAAAATGAAAGAGACAATGGTGGGTCCCCAAGTGGAATAAGTGGATGGCCACCAATATCCAACTGGATCATTTTTTTTACTAGATTAGCTATTGAACCTCAGAATTACCCTCTCTTTGACATCATTTCTCACCTTTTTCCCTTATTTTCTCATAAGATCACATATCGCAATCAATGATAAATTCCATGTTTTGTCTTAAGGAATGAATTTAAATTACTTCCCTATTATATTCTCATGTACTTGATATTTGAATATATTTTTTCAATTTAGCTACTGAACATAGTCTATTCAGCAGCTAATCATGGATTCTGTAGCTACTCTCATGGTCTGACAGGTTCTAGGTGTCAAATGTAGAATAGAGCCACAGGGGAAGTTCTAGAATCATCTCCACATGGATTTTTTCCTATTCACTTGGTCAATATCGATAGAAAATAAGGCCTAAGATCATGGTCAAAGGCGTGGTCAGAGTATGTTAGCCGAGAATAGAAGGACTCTTGATTTTCTCTATCGTAGAAAATCAAGAGTTAAACAATATAATTTCAAGTCTATAAGTCAAATTAGCCACCTCTAGCAATATTATCTCATAGACAATTATGTTTATTTTCTTTAAATATCGGTTGTACAGAACCGAGAACAAGGAGAAATTAAGTTTTAAGTTAAATTTTAAGCTTTTGTTGATACACTGTGTATTAAGACTTTGTTCTATCATAATACAAATATCGTGTTTCCAATGATTGCTTATGTACATCCTTAACCAGCTAGGATTTCAGCCGAATCAGTTGCAGAGGGCCCCTGCATTGGAGGAGGTTTTTTTCATTTATTGTTTATAGTTTAATTTTCCTTACTATATTTTTGCTAATTTTGTTTTCTGAGTAGATTAATGTTTCATTCTAGTTTTGATCAATAGCATAATGATAAATCATAACTGTGTAAGCCTTTTTCTTCTAAAAAAAATTCATGAAGATAGATCTTCCTATTTTCAAATTGAATCAAGTTTGAAGTAATAAGAATTCACAATTATCTAGTTTTTTCTTAATGTTCTATTATTTACCTTCTTAGAATAGAAATATCAATTAATTGTATCAATGGATGTTCCTACAGATCAGTTCGAGAAGATGATTCCAAACTAAATGATTGAATGTCTAATTCATACAGTTATTGAATTTTTCCTCTACACGTTTTACTTGCTTTCTAGGAATTTAGAAACTGAGGTATAATTGATTTCTCATATAGCATCTCAAGAGGGTAATACTTCACATTGAATGATGGAGTAAATAAAACATACCTTATTTTTTTATAGTTAAGCTCCACACGTTTTCACATTTACTGTTACATCCTCATTTAATTGTATCATTGATGTTCCTAAAGGTCATTCCAAGAAATTTATTCAATCATGCTTCTATATTGAATGATTGAATGTCTAATTCATACAATTACTGAGGTTTTCCTTTGCATATTTTTTTTGCTTTTTCATTAAGTATAATTGGTTACTTAAATGTCATCTCAAGAAGGTGATACTTCAGATTGAATGCTAAAGTAACTAAACATACATTAGCTATTTTAATTTTCTATTTTTCCTTAGAATAGCACTAAAATTTCAATCCCAGTTATAGGAATTAGATCCATGGAATAAGACTAATGCTAGGTTAGAATTCAACAAGTTATATACTTTATTTTTTAGAATATACTTTAACTGACCAACAATCTTTGATTTATTTTTATGTCAAATAGATTACCTTAGGAACACTTCCTTTTCTTCCTTCTTAAAATTAATTAGATTCATTTAATTTCCTTTATAGTTATATATTAAATATTCTTAGACATCAAAAGACAAAATCCCCAAAAAAAAACATAAAATACAAACAAGGAAGTAAGAAGAAGGTTAATTAAGCACATACAGTGCACCACACTTCATCACTTTTCAAACCTCAGTTGATCATTTATGTAAGCAATTTGCGATATAAAATTGAGTAAACATTTTGGCTCCATTGTCAGGGAATTGTAATTAGGTAGCCTCATTTCTTACATCTAAAAAATGATAGGCATAAAGAAAGAAGCTATAGGGAAAGATTCAGAGCTAGAGGCAGGAGTTTAATCCCTACAACACCACTCACTCCACCAAGACTAAGAAGTGATACACCTCCATCTCAAACTCATATTCCATAATTCACTAGCCATAGAATTCCTAAAGTTCTAAGGTCAGAAATTCAATTAGGAGGATCTCATACTTCATCCACTGAGGCAGTCTTATAGGAAGAAGATCATAGATCTCCAATAGAAGGAGTAAGCTTTTTCACCTTTACAGGGGAACATATTCTAGATGAAGAGTTATAAATTCCTAGTGGAGAGGAAGAATAAGATCCTTTCTTCAACATACCATTGATAGAAGAACCAGAGGAAGAGAAATTAACCTTGCAGGTTGAATTTTATATCATATCCAAAGAATCTATAATGACAGGAAGACGAGAAGAAGGAGAAGGAGAAGGAGAAATTATAAATGAAGAAAATGTAATATTTGGAGTAGGTAGAGGTAGAGGAGGAGATAGAGGAAGAGGTAGAGGAAATGCAGAAGGAGGTAGAAGAAATAGGGCAATGGATAGTTCTTTTGGATTCCCTATAGTTGATGAAGAAACAAATGCCACAATGAAAAATATCGCACCTTCTGTCCTCCCAAATTTTCATGGATTAAAAGGTGAATAACCTGAAACCTTTTTGTTTGAATTTGAATTCTTTTGTAGAACTTATGATTATTTACAAGACTAAAAAAAACTCAAATTGTTTCCTTCAACATTGAAAGGAGAAGCTCTAAAATGGTTCATGAGTTTAATCACTTGGTCTATCAGAACATTGAATTGCATGAAAAGAGAATTTTTAGAAAGGTATTTGGATTATTTCATACTCATTAACCACAAGGATGAAATATTTAAAATGATGCAACAATTGGATGATAATTTGGAGGATTTAATTGAAAGATTCAATTTTAACATAAAAAGAGAAAAAATGGATAATTTAGATCAAGATACTTTTAAATTTCTTTTATTAAAAACCATTAGAGATGAATGGATAGACATTCTCAACATGATGAGAAAGGGTGATATCTCTCAAATTCCATTATTTGACATTGGTGAATTATGTATCAATCTCTCAAGGGGAAAATAAAAAACTGGAAAAAATACAACAGATCCTTCTCTTGCTAGAATAAATGGATCTGCAACTGGAATAGTGAGTAGGGCAGAAATTGGAAACATGCTTGATGAATTTAAAACATAAATCTTAGGGAGTCTTAGTGAACAGATAGACACCATTAAATTACAAAGCAAGTATAAAGCTGAGACTGATGCTTTACATATTTTATGTCCCAAATGCAGAAAGAAACATGCTTTAAGATAATGTCCTCTTGATGCAAAAGTCATAAAGACCTGTATGATTTGTTCAATAATTCATGAGACTAAGAGTTGCTCTTCAATTCTAGGTCTTAAGGCTATTTTTCAAGAGGAAACAACTTCAAATCCAATAGAATATCTTTGATTTGTCTCTATAAGACCATGGGAGGGGCCACAAGCTCAAGGCTTTAACAATCAAATGTATACTCAACCCCCACTAAATTGGAATTCTTGGTAGCAACCTTGGCCTCAATCTCAATCTCAATCTCAATCTTGGGCTCAAGGAATGAAAAATCCCTATGGAATATTCTCTCAATACTATCAATATCCTCCATCATATAAAAAATATCCTCCCTAACAAATTTCTCAACAAAATAAAAAATCCCAACTCCAAAACCAAAATCCACAACCTTCACTACCATTTCCATAGAGACCAAATCAACTACTTGACGAACCATTACCAAAGCCCAACAATAAAAATCCTCAAAATACCTACATGATAGAAGGGAAGAAATTTCCAACGTACATGATTACTCCTCTAGATGTTAATCATGTCCAACTTAGATCTAGTAGGATATTAGAAAATAAAAAGCCTTCTCTAGTTATTCAAGAACAAGAAAGTTTTGAGGAAAATTCTCTACAACAAAATAAACGTTTTGAGGAAGGAACGTCTCTTCAAAACCAAAATTAAGAAAATGAAAAACAAAAAGAACCAATAATCTCAACTCCTATCATAGAGCAACCATCAGTACCTACTTCTACACCTCCTTTTCTTGAAAGATTACAAGTTGATAGAGGGGTAGAAAATCAAATTATGTTTCCCAATTATGATTTTCTAGATGAATTGAAAAATGTTTGTATCAAAATCCCCTTTTTACGGGAAATTAAAGAGATTCCTATTCTAGCCAAAACAATAAAGGAATTGAGCATGAAGAAACCTGAAAGGAAAATAAAATAAATAAAAATAAATCAACTTGTAGGAAAAATTGCAGACATAATGTTGGGAAAAATTAACATACAAAAATATTTAGATCCAGGAAGTCCAGTTGTAAAAACACATATCAATGGGATTGAAATTCCAAATACATTTATTGATTTAGGAGCAGCAATAAACATCATGATCAAACAAATCATGGAACAACTCAAGCTTCCTAATCTTTTGTATACACCTACATTACTACAATTAACAGACAGATCTGTAATCAAACCAGATGGTGTGTAAGAAGATATTTCAGTATCCTTAGACTCTTGATTATCTTGTTGATTTTATGATCTTGACTCCTAAGAACAATCTAGGGGGACATCTACATATATTAATTAGACCTTGGTTGGTTACAGTTAATGCTTTCATTAGTTGTAGATCTGGTGACATGTATATCTCTGATGGTAAATCAACAAAGAAATTCACTCTATATCCTCTAGCAAGGACAATCACAGAGTTAGATGAAAAAGAATGGATTGATGATGAAAATGATGTACAACCTCTCTTCACTATTTCAACCATTAGTGAAGATAGTCAAATTCTAAATTCTATGGAAATTTTTGAATCATCTCCAAAATATGAACATGCTCAATTCCAGGAGAAATCTAATATTCAATATTTGTCATCTAGAAATATGTCTCTTTATTCTATGGAATAATTTGGTAACTCTACATTTGAAATCTTTCTAGGAAAAACTTTAAGCATAAACAATAACTTGGAAAGATTAAAACAGGAAATTTTAATCAAAACATTACAACAATATTCTTTTGCATATGCATGGGTATACAATGATATGAAAGGAATTATTCCTAAGACTTGTATACATCACATCTACATTGAGGAAAATTGTAAACCTATCAGACAACCTCAAAGAAGGATGAATCCAAATCTTAGAGAAATTGTGAAAGAAGAGTTGCAAAAATTGCTAAATGTAAACTTCATTTACCCAATTTCGGACATTCAGTGGGTTTCCCCTTTAGTTATTGTGCATAAAAAGAATAGTAAATGGAGGGTATGCATTGATTATTGAGAATTGAATAAATCTACCCTGAAATATCATTTTCCTTTACCCTTTATAGATCAAGTATTGGATACATTAGCAAGTAAGAAGTATTTCTGATTTTTGGATGGTTTTAGTGGCCACAATCAAATTCAGGTACCACCTGAAGATCAAGATAAGACCACATTCACATGTCCATGGGGGACTTATGCCTACTGAGTACTTCCTTCTAGATTTTGCAATGGACCTGCAACATTCCAAAGGGTAGTACTAAGAATTTTTTCTGATCCAATACATGATTGTGTAGAGGTGTACATGGATGACTTTACAGTTTATGGGATACATTTGAAGAAGCTTTAGAAAATTTGGAAAATGTTCTTAAAAGATGTAAGGAAGCAAACCTTTCACTAAGCCATGAATTTTTTTTATGATGTTTACAAAAGGTATTGTTTTAGGACATCACATCTGAGGAGATGGAATTAAAGTTGATAAATCTAAAGTTGAAGTCATCTCCAAACTATCAATTCCAAGCTGCCAAAAGGATGTTAGATTTTTTCTAGAATTCACAGGATATTATAGAAGATTTATAGAAAAACTCACTAAAATAGCATCCCCACTCTTCAAATTACTCACCAAAGATTGTGAATTCAGTTGTAATCCTGATTGCCAGTTGGCATTTGAAACTTTAAAAGCAAACATTTCCGAAGCACCCATATTAAGAGGTCCAAATTGGAAACTACCTTTTCACATTTCAACGAATGCTTTAGATACAGCACTGGGAGTTGTATTAGGACAAAAATATTTGATCCCCTATGCCATCTCTTACACAAGAAATAATTTGACTCCCACTGAGTTAAATTACACTGTAACTGAAAATGAATTCTTAGCTGTTGTTCATGCTATCAATAAATTCAGACATTATATAACGGAATATGAAACCTTTATTCATACAGATCACTCTACAATTAGATATTTAATGAATAAATCTATTACTAATGGTAGAGTTACAAGATGGTTATTACTCTTGCAATAATTCAACATCACCATTTAAGACAGACCTGGAAAACAAAACACAGTTGCTGATTTCTTGTCTAGAATTCAAAATATAAAATATGACACTCCAGTTGAAGAAAGATTTCCTGATGAATACCTTTTTGTAATAACTACTCAAACTCCTTTGTTTTCAGATATTGCTAATTACCTAATCACAGGAAAATTACCTTCACATTTGTTTCCTAGAGAGAAAAGAAAAATCATTCAATTAAGTGCAAGTTACTCATGGATTACTAATGAATTGTATAAAACAAGTCTAGATCTCATTATCAGAAGGTGTGTTCTAGAAGATGAAATGCCTGAAATTCTTAAGGTATGTCATGATGAACCTTGTCATGGACACTTTCCTGATAAGAGGACAGCCTATAAAATCCTTCATTTAGGATACTATTTGCCATGCATCTTTAAAGATGCCAAAGAATATGTCAAAAGGTGTGACAAATATCAAAGGGTAGGGAAACCTACTCCTTCAAATGAAATGCCATTACAACCTTAGGTACTTATTGAACATTTTGAAAAATGGTCCTTGGATTTTGTTGGGCCAATTAATCCACCATCTAAACAAAAGAGGTATATTTTGGTATGTATTGATTATGTCACCAAGTGGGTAGAGGCTAAAGCATTACTTTTTTCTAATGAATGTTCTATAGTTAATTTATTTTTGAGGATATCTTCACTCATTTTTATGTTCCACGAGAAATTATGATAGATTAGGGAGCCAATTTTACATCCAATTTGGTGAAAAAACTCGTGGAGATTACAATATCAAGAACAAAAAGTATACTCCTTATCATCCATAAGAAAATGGTCAATTATAATCCACCAATAAAATGATTGAAGGAATTCTCACTAAGACTGTGCATCTACACAAAAGAGATTGGGCAGAAAGGCTTCCCGAGGCCTTATGGGCCTACAGAACCACATGGAGGAATAAAACAGGACATACTCCCTATGAACTTGTTTATGAGAAGCAAGTCTTGTTCCATATAGAGTTTCAGATCCAAACCTTCAAGATGGCAGTCTGATTAGGACTTGATTTATTGGAAGCACAGAAACATAAATTGGAGTAACTCAATGAGCTTGATGAAATCATGAAAGATGTAGTTCAAAGAACCAGCATATTCTAGCAGCAAAGGGCTAAATGGCATGATAATTATATCAAGGAGAAGAAGTTTCAAGCAGGGGATTCGACACTTTTATTCGATTCAAAATTCAAATATTTTCAAGGAAATTTTCAGACTCATTAGGTTAGGCCTTATGAGATTGAAAAATTCTTTGATAATGGGGTAATGAAGATAAGGGCAATAGATGAAGAAAAGGTACCTCTTCTTGTGAATGGTCATTGGTTGAAAGTATATCATAAACCAATTTCAAGAGAAGAGTTTATCAAGATTTTACAAGAAAATACTGATATGAAGTTAGTGAAGAAGAATTCTTCTTCTTCACTAACTTAGCTTTTATTTTTCCTATAGAAACATATATATATATATATATATATATATATATATATATATATATATATATATATATATATATATATATATATATTATAAGGTTACTTTTTTCCATACTAGCCTCTCAATGATTGGCATACTTATACAGAAAATACAGGGTGAAAATCATAGATTTCTGACATCCTATATTTTCTATTTCTCTTTTGTAATAAGTAGTAACAAAAAACTACATTCATATTCCATCTTTGCAACTCATAATCTGCAAATTCATTCAATTTTACAGTTCATTCCATAGTCATATTCACTTTCATTCCATGGTCATAGTCATATTCCACTTCCATTCTATTTCACAATCATATTTCAATTACATTCCATTCCACAAACCATACTTCATTTCTTTTACAAATCACATTCTGCAGCTGACTACATTCCGCAACTGATCATATTCTACAGCTGATTTCATTCTGTAGCTAATTCTATTCTGCAGCCACATTTCGTTCAACAGTTCTGACATACATGTACAACCTACAAACAAATGATGATTACAAGAAATTGAATAATTATGTTTTGAAGACCAACATGCTAAAGGGTACCTAAAGGATCAACACCAAAGAAACAATAAATTAAAAAGTAAGTTCTAAAAGGTAAAGTTCAAAAATTTGTTTTAATAGCAAGGTTAAAACATTAGCATGTATAATATGGATAGTCATATGCTTCCTTGATAGATCATCATTTGATTTGATTGCAATCTCCATCATACCACACATCAGCCACATCCTCCGCATTATGTCTCATAACGATCCATAATTGACTCCTTCATTAATGATTAGCGGTCATGACCGGTTGACCTGACATACCTGTCTAGGTTTCTTTAAAACCCTTGCCACCTATTTATTCATACAAACCCTTTATACCTTTCATCAGCTTCATAACTCAATTCATTTCACAAATAGAGAAGGCTAATTCTAAAGGTTGAAAACTCTGTAGTCATGGGACTGATAGTTAGATCAGAACCGGTGGGGACAAAGTATATGGAAGGATACCCTCAAATCAAGGAAATGTTTCAGAAAGCTAGATGGCTCAAATTCATAGAGAAATTTGATGGTTTCCACAAGGAAATTACAAAATATTTTGCTTGGTCTTTTGATGGCACAAAAGTGGAAATTGGAGACATCAAGCTCATAGTTACTAAATCATTCATGGCCGAAGCCACGAAACTTCTAAGGCTTGGATAAAGGTGGTTAAAATACAAGGAGTTCCACAGTGAATCATGGAAAGCTGTACTCAAAAACCCAGGTATGGATGTCTCTGTTTTAAGAAAATGTATCCCCAGTTTAGCTCTTAAATGTAAATGGAGGAACATGCTCTTGATTTTACAGAAATTTATCACCTATGAAGGAAGGTTTGGTTGCATGTATGTATACCATATCCATTTACTGATGAATTTCTTAGAAAATGGTGAAATAAATCTTCCCTTATTTCTGCTAAATAGATTAAAAAGGAAGTCCACAAGCATGCATAAAAGAATATAGTTCATAGTTAACACCATGCATCACCATGGTTTGGTAAAGATATTGGTTGAGTCTCATTTAAAAAGCATACAAGATATTTGAAAGAGATTTCTTATTAGAAACCATTTTCGAGAAGCACCAGAACAACCCAAAGAAGACAATGTCAGAAAGAGCAGAATAAGACTAATATAAACATTGAAGACAAACCTGCATCTTTATTACAAAATAATGATGAAAATATCATCTATGAAGAGCTGGAAAAAATTAGAAAACAAAATAAAAAGAAGACAAGAGGAAATATAAGAAAGAGGAGAAGAGATACAAATGAAGAAAATGTAAATCCTCCACAACTCAGAAGGAGCTCAAGACTTCGAGGTTCGATGAAAATAAGACTACCAAAAGAGACAGAGTTTGTAATTTTGGATGAGTAAACTCCAATACCATCTCCTGTCGATATTTCTCCTCCACACTATCCTCAAAATTCTCCTATTCATAATTTTGAAGGTAGCGCCAGTAGAAAATCTCCAGGCATAGACCTAGTACAACAAGAAATATATGATTATGTAGAATCACTGGAGAAGAGAAGTGCATCATTGAATCCAGAACCTTCTATCAATCCATAAGAGCCTCTAGTTAATGTTCTCAAACATGATATTTATGAACTAGAGATATTGAATAGACACATCACACAGGAGAATGAGACCTTGAAGAAGCATAACAAGTTGGAAAAGGTAATTCATGACAATATCATTCTGCATTTAGGACTATGGTACAAGAAGAACAGGAAATTGAAAAGGAAGAAAAATTTACTAAACAAGGCAGTCATCAACCTCAAGTACAAGCTTCTTATGAGAAGGCCTGGGATGGAAATCACTTCAAATAAAAGTCAAAGAAGGAAATTAGATGTGCTAGCAAAAGTGTCTGAAAATATGCAGTAGGAGAGGAGAATTCACATTTTTGGAAAATTGCATGAGGACATGAAATGACTTAGCGGTGGGGGTATGTTGAACCTCAGAATTACCCTCTCTTTCACATCCTTTCTCACCTTTTCCCCTTACTTTCTCATAAGATCACAGATCCCAATGAATGATAAATGCCATGTTTTGTCTTAAGGAATGCATTTAAATGACTTCCATGTTATATTCTCATGTTCTTTCTATTTGAATAGATTTTTGAAATTTAACTACAGAACGCAGCCTATTTTGTAGCTAATCATGGATTCCATAGCTACTCTCATGGTTTGACAGGTTCTAGGTGTGAAATGGAGAATTGAGCCATGTGGGTAGTTCCAAAATCATCTCCACGTGGATTTTTTCCTATTCACTCAGTCAAGATTGATAGAAAAGAAGGTCTAAGATCATGGTCAAAGGTGTGGTCAAAGTACGTTAGGCGAGAATAGCAGGAATCTTGATTTTCTCTATTGTAGAAAATCAAGAGTTAAATAATCCAATTGCAAGTCTATAAGTCGAATTAGCCACCTATAGCAAGATCATCTCATAGACAGTTATGTTTATTTTCTTTAAATATCGGTTGTACAGAACCGAGAATAGGAAAAAATTAAGTTTTAAGTTAATTGTTAAGCTTTTGCTGATACATTGTGTATTAAAAATTCATCCTATCATAATACAAAGATCATGTTGCTAATTATTTCTTAAGTGCATATTTAACCAGCTAGGATTTCAATTGAATCAGTTGCAGAGGGCCCCTGCACTGAAGGAGGTTTTTCATTTATCGTTTTTAGTTTAATTTTCCTTGTTATGTTTTTGTTAATTCTATTTTTTGAGTATATTAAATGTTTCATTCCAGTTTTGATCAGTAGCATAACGTTAAATCATAAATTTGTAAGCCTTGTTCTTCCAAAAATATTTCATCAAGATAGATCTTCCTATTTTCAAATTGAATCAAGTTTGAAGTAATAAGAACTCATAGTTATCTATTTTTCCTTACTGTTCTGTCATTTACCTTCTTAGAATAGAAATGTCAATTAATTGTATCAATAGATGTTCCTATAGATCATTTCGAGAAGATGATTCTAAACTAAATGATTGAATTTCTAATTCATACAATTATTTAGCTTTTCTTCTGCACATTTTACTTACTTTCTAGGAATTTAGAAACTGAGGTATAATTGATTTCTCATACATCATCTAAAGAGGGTAATACTTTGCATTGAATGGAGTAAATCAAATATACATTAGTTGTTTACAGTTAAGCTTGATATGTTTTCACATTTACTTTTAGATCCTCATTTAATTGTATCATTGATGTTCTTAAAAGTCATTCCAAGAAATTTATTCAATCATGTTTCTATATTGAATGATTGAATGTCTAATTCATACAATTACTGAGGTTTTCCTTTCCATATCTTTCTTGTTTTTTCATTAAGTATAATTGGTTAATTAAACATCATCTCAAGAAGGTGATACTTCATATTGAATGTTTGAGTAACTAAGCATACATTAGTTGTTTCCCTTTACACACCTTACTTGCTTTCCTAGAACATTAGAAGTTAAAGTATAGATAGTTGCTTACAGAACATCTTAAGAATGTAATACTTCATATTGAATGTTGAAGTAACTAAACATACATTAGCTATTTTACTCTTCTACTTTCCCTTAGAATAACACTGCAATTTCAATCTGAGTTATAGGAATTAAATCCATGGAATATGACTAATACTAGGTTAGAATTCATCAAGTTATATCCTCTGTTTTTCAAACTAGACTTTAACTAACCAATAGTCTTTAATTTATTTTTATGTAAATTAGATTAAATTAGGAACACTTCCTTTTCTTCCTTCTTAATAACTAATTAGATTCGTTTATTTTCATAGTTATAGATTAAACATTCTTAAACATCAAAAGACAAAACCCCCAAAAACAACATAAAATATAAACAACGAAGTAAGAAGAAGGTTAACTAAGTGTTGGGGTCCTGTGTTTTGATAGATTGGCTAAAAAAAAAGCAAGGCAACATCAGAACCAATCTTTAGAGCTCTAGGATCTAGCCCTCCTAGTCTCAGAGAGGGATCTCTCAATATGTTTGTAAAGATATGTCTTGAAAGGTTTAGAAGTTGATTTTAGGCTAGTTATGAGGTGTAGGGCTGTTTGTTGGGCTTGGTTGCACAAATATGTTTCATGTAGTATAGATAGAGCATTGGAATCTACAAGCCATTGTGCAACGGAGTCATGTGAAAATCCAAATATTTCTAATTGAGAAGGAAGGGAAATCAGAGGGAAAATATAACTCGGTCAAGGATCTATTGAATAATATAGGTGAAATGGGATGAACATTAAGGACTAAGAGTGAAAAGAAAACTAAACCCTTTCACAATGGCTTAAAAGATTTGGGGAACACCCTATTTCATCCAGTAAGCTCATCATTTTTGACTTAATACTTAAAAACACTCAGAGAAAGGAGAAATGAAGACTAAAGCCTTCTTAATGAATTATAGGATTCGGGGAACGCCCTATTTCCTCCTATAAGTTCACGGTTGAGGGCTTAATCAATAAAGACATACAATTACATTCAAAGAAGAGGGAACACCTTAGACATCTAGGACTACAATTATAGGGACCTTCAACACAATAATTACAACAACGAACAGAGGGTATGATTGAAACAAGCCTCTCTGTCAAACTGCAAGCATTAATAATTAAAGGGAGATTTCAGATACAAAATTCAGTGGAAAAGAAAGAGGGAACGCCTAAACAGTCTTTAACACAACTGAATTTACCATTTCTGAAATAAAACATACTGAATATTCAAGAGAGCTATTAGACTACCCTGTCATGTTTAGTAGTGGAAAACATATAAACAATAATGGATAAACAGGTCAGAGGTGCTTCTAAGATACATTTCTCTACCTAAACTTTTTATCCTACTGTAAGTCAAAGCATAATGAAACAAAGTGATAAACAAGAAACAACGTTAACAATAAGAGATTACTTCACCAAAACCAGGCTCAGGGATCCAATGATACGACCTCCTTCATCAACAGAAAAATAGGAACCTCAACACTCCTTCAGAACACCAATTCTTCCTCAAAGCAGCAATATGTATTACTTTAGAAATCACCAAATGCCAACCCTTTATAATGAGAATTCAAAAAGTCTTTATTGGGGAAAAATGAGGAAGAGTAGGTGAGGAAAGTTTAATGAAAATTAGAGATAGGAGAGGGTATTTCGAATGCTCCATTATATGTCTTAAACATTTCATTAAATTCTAGACAGGATCAATAACTTTGTAGCTTGTTCATACCATTTTGCTATGACAGAAATCATCCACAGGGTGTCCTTGAGAGGAAAAACCATCTGGAGTGGTATTTTTGTCTTCTTGGTGTTAGTTAAGTGAAAGAATGGGCTATGAGGACTCCCATACTTCAAAATAACTGCTTCTGACAGTTTGTAGTAGCTTCCTTGGTGTAATAACTACTTGGCAGGCTTTTGAGCATGGAGATGGGCTATGCTTGTTTCAGTCTACTTTTGCACCAATAACTGCTCTGTTCCTTTGTACTTCAACCTGTTTTATCTCTGTTAATGCTTTCACTTTGCTGATTGCTCGAACTGATTTTGTACTTATGTTAATCTTCTATGCTATGTCTTCTGCGACTAGATATGTGATCTCCACCATTTCTGAGTGTTCTGTGTACAGGTGGAGTTTTTCGCTGAGCTGGAGGGTCACTGAGGGTTCATGGATTTGATCCATTGATTGACATGACCTCGCCTTTGTGTCAACTTTGTGACTGTAGGAAAAACTGCTAACAGAGTTACTCATTTAAACCTGCAAACACACAACAAACTGTTATAAAATCCTACGGGCTAGGTCTAGACTACTTGTAGAGGTTTCTGGGGTGGTGGAGGAGAAGTGAGGAGGTAGTGATTGCAGCAGAAATTGGGAAAAAACCCTGGCAGAGTAGCTAACCAGGCTCAGTGAGGTTCTGGGTGTGAGGAGGAACGTGGGCCATTAGATCAGGACGATCTAGGGAGGAGATCTCACGATGAGCATTTGTGAGAATAGATGAGTGGAAAATGAATTGATATCATGATATAACATGGGCCGTTTGATCTCAGAGATCGATGACTAGGATCAAATCGGGAGCAATGTTGTGGAGGGCAACGGTATAGTGAAAAACCGGAGATATTTTTTGCAAAATGAAATGGGGGGAGGCGGTTTTGCGTAGATGGAATGTGATTCCACACACCGGGTTACACGTGGATTCTTAAAACTACCTATTTCACAAAATTTTTAAACGCTAATCCTCGGACATAAAAATTTTGCGATATGGAGTGTCATCCGTTGGATGATAGGCGACAGATCTGACGGTGCGGATCACGTGCGGCAGATGAAGAGCTGCGAGGGCGAAAATATAGGTAGGGTCCATGCGATGATGTGTTCTTCTTTGTCATGGAGCAGAAAGCGGGGTGGTGTCGAGTTATGCACAAGCCGTTGGATCATTAGATCAGACGGTTAGGATTTAAAGATGAGGCAGAGGATTTTGAAAGGGGAAAAAGGGACCGGAAATAAATGGGCACCCAATGGTCGTTGATCTACAGAGATCAATGATCCACATTTGTTTGGGACTATAACGTCGAGTGAAAAAATTATAAAGAAAAGGTTCTTTCGCGGAGAAAAATGAGGAGAGGAGGGCTTAGGGATAAGCACTCGGGTGCGGTCCCATGAAGGGAAAAGGACCGGGGCTAGCGGGTGAGTATAAGCCCTCGGGGGCTTGATACTTTAATAGAGCGGAAGACTGTTTTTAGGCCAAAAATAGGGATTTTAAGGCCAAATGAGGGTTTCAGTAGGCTAAAAAAAAGGATTTTTAAACCAAATAAAAGGATGATATAAGGTTTAAAATAGGGTTAAGGTGATTTAGAAGTGAAATGAAGGGGTTTTGTGGGGTTTTTGGAGACAAGGATGAAAAATGGAGACTTTGTGGGAGTGAAATGGAGAGGTAAATGGTGGGAAATGGAGCATTATGAGTAGTTTTATCTTAGTAATGAGCAGGTTCTTGAGGGCTTGTAGTGAAACAATAGTGAATATTAATTCAAAGGACAAAGAATCATCATAAGACTTCAAATATGGTGGATTTTCAAAGGAAATATATCTCTTGAAGGCTTGAAAACAAATGTAGCCACCACTAGGTATATCAGAATTTATAGGTGGCTAACAGTGGCTCCACTTGGGGGGGACAACTTGCCCTTTAGGTTTCCATAACCTCAGTAATCTCTAGCTTTTCAGTAAACCAATGTCTTCATCCATTGGGCAGAAAATTTCCTTTCCCTTAGCTGACCTTTCTTTGATTTTATAATCTCTGCAGCAATCTGAAACAATGGAATTCTATCAAAACAACATCTCTACCTACCCATTCCTAATGATCCTAACATTTTTTCTTCTTTTAGAGTGCATTTTGACTAGCAAACTCTCTTCATCAACATTTTATTTTGCAAACAGAAAAATAAACCTATCTAATGCTACCCTTATTTCTCCATGAGTTCAGATTAAGCAGTTGAACTCATAAGTTTCTCCACCTAACTATTATCTGTCAGGGTTAAACTGTCTGACATATTTTCATTCTCTATATTCTAAGACATAAATTGAAAATACAGCCAAACTAAGATTAGACTGTCTGGCTTACTGTGGGTTCATGGCATAAAGACAAACTGCACATGAACTGAAACTTTGCATAAAGTTGAAACAAAAATGTGAGGGCTTGAAATTCTGGAAATTTAAAGCATCCCTCCTTCCTTTTATGACTCAGATTTTGAGCTTTTCAAAGTCACCCCTTTTCTTCATTTCAAATCTGATTTTGATCTTGTTAGAGCTGTTATCCTTTCTTTGCTGGTTCAAGTTTTGAGCATGTTAGAACCAGTTCTCTTTCTTCTCTTTGGAACAAGTTTTGAGAGAATTAGAGCCATATTTTCCTATGATTCTAGGTTCGGATTTTCAGCATGTTTGAACCATTCTTCCTTCTATCCTAATCTGTTCTACTGATAAGCCAAGATTAAACAGTTTGGAAAATGTTCTTCATTATCCTATGAGCAGTAAATTGAAACCCACCCAATCATGATTAGGTTGTATGATTGGACAATAGTGCTCCTTAAAGTAATGGCATTTGAGCTTGCACACTTTCATCTTTTCCTTTCCTTTTGGTATGGGGCTATACCTTTCTTGTTTTTTTTCTACCCTCTTTTTGTTTTTCTATTTTTTTTGTATTTTTCTTTCCCTTTTTCTTTGTGCAAATGGTATGTAAAATGGATAAAAAAACTCTGAAACTAAGACTCTTGACAAAAATAGTATTTAAGCATCCTGCCATTGATAGGGCCTCCCAACGCTTCTTCACCATTCAGTTCTTGCAAGAAAAATGCATTATGCCCTCTTATGGAATGAATAATGTAGGGCCCTTTCCATAGATTTTCAAACTTACCATGTTTTCCTTTCTCTTCCATCCTTGAATCCCATTTGAGACCCACATTTCCATCTTGGAAGTCATTTTCTTTAGTCCTTTTGTCAAATAACCTTTGATGTTTTCTTGGACTGCTTGAATTCTCTGGTAAACTTCCTCTCTAGTCTACTGCAAATGGATGGTGTAATTGATCCTTCTCTGCATATCATTCTCTTCAGCTTGGACTTCCTGAAGGAGTTTCATGACTGGAACTCCTAAAGACATTAGGAAAACAACATCCATGCCATAGACCAGCTGATAGGGGGACATGTTGATTGACTTTTTGGTGGTTAACCTGTCAGCCCACAAGGCATGAACAAGCTTACCATGCCATGCTTTCTGATTCTGCTCCAACAATTTTTTAATGATGTTAATCAGGCTCTTGTTTGAGGATTAAACAAGTCCATTTCCTTGGGGGTAATAGGCAGTGGAGTGGCCCAAGGTGATCTGGTATTTATGGCAGAAATCAACCATCCTCTTGGATTTAAAGGCAACAACATTGTCTGTGATTATTTTACTAGGACAGCCAAATCTGGAAAATATGTTGGTCTCAAGGAATTTAATAATGACAGAGTTAGTAGCATTCCTAGTGGGTATGGCCTCTATCCATTTGGTAAAATAATTAGTGGCTGTGAGGATCCATTTGTGCTGGGATGAGAACAATGGATAGATTTCCCCTATGAAGTCTAAACCCCACAGTTGAAAGGGTGCTTCAACACTAATGGGTTTCAAGGGTAAAGGCAAGAGTTTTCTTCTACCATCAAAGATTTGGCACTTGTGGCAAGACATCACTAGTTTATGGGTGTCTGGGAAAACGGTGGGCCAATAGTAACCAGATCTGAGGATCTTGTTTGTTGTGGTCTTCCAATTTAAGTGCCCTCCACATTCTCCTTCATGCATGATTTTTCCTGTATCATTCTCAAGTAAACATTTTAGTAATATCCCAACAGAATTTTTCCAATATAAAACTCCATCTATTATACAATAATTTAAAGCCTTCTTCTTTACAAATCTAGATTTTGTTTTTGACAAAGAAGGAGGAGCATTTAAATAAAGCAACATATAAATGATGTCAGCATACCATGGAGAGTTCATGAATGTTTCTTCAGTAAATGGTGTTGGGAACTCTTCTATTTCTTCCAAGGCATCAACCATATTCATATCCAAAGCTTTGAAATTAGACTCAGCCATCAGTTTTGCTAATCCTTGTCCCTTGATGAGTTTAGTAGGCCTGATTTCTAAGTCATATTCTAGAATAGTGGCAATCCATTTTCCCTTTTTACCATCGGGGTCCTGACTTAGAATATCTTTAACTACGGTGCGTGGCACAAAGCAATGATATGTGAATGTAAAATATACACCCTAAAGTCCTTTAATGCTTTTACCAGTGCCAAGGCTTGCTTATCCATGATATTATATTTGAGTGGAGCATATCTCAAGGCTTTACTGAAGAAGGATATGGGTTGTTCTTGCCCCAAGCTATTATTTTGCAACAATACTGCAGCTATTGTATGTTCAGATGCAAAGGAAAAAATATAGAAATATTTGGTGAAATCGGGGCTGATAAGGACTGGTGCTTGAGTAAGGGCTTGCTTTACTAGTTCAAATGATTATTTAGCTTGCATTGTCCATTTAACACCTACTTCTTTCCTGAGCATGTTAGTGATGTTTC
The DNA here is from genome assembly GCA_034641835.2 of Pinus albicaulis. Lineage (NCBI taxonomy): Eukaryota > Viridiplantae > Streptophyta > Pinopsida > Pinales > Pinaceae > Pinus > Pinus albicaulis. The sequence continues at coordinate 1,663,895,297 of CM076579.1, forward strand.
TTAATAGCTCAGCAAGGTTGGGTGTTGGGGCCCTTGTTTTGAATTTTTCATGAAAACATATTTTGGAGTTGTGGATCGGCACGTGGCATGTGCAACGATGGTAGGTAGCAGAGCTGCCAAGGTTGCGGAGGAACATGAGATAGAGGATGAGGATGGCACAGAAAATTGCAGACAAAGGGAAGATGCGGCAAAGAATAGATAGTGGAACTCATGTGCAACAAAAAGAAGCCAAAATCAGCTAAGGAAGAACACAAGAGAAACTAGGAGTTGCGCTGGCAGGTGGATAAATAGGAAGTCACCCAGTAGAAAAAGACATGCATAGATACAAAGAGAGAAGAACAAGTCTGAAGAGTAGATGCCATAGGGGAGTTTTGTTCTGAGCACGACATCCTTGTATTTCCTATATCTTTATCATTATGTTATTGTTGTAATATCTCTCTCTATCCTGCGGGACCTTTGTAATGGGATGGGGAAGCTCATTCTGTTGAGCAATGTAACTCTTGATCCGCTGCATGATTATCAATATATCTAAAGGTTTCTGTCTTACCATATGAGTTAAAAGTGTTGCATGATATCTGTGGTACTTTAAAATTTTATTTGCTTAGTATTTGCATGATGTTCTGAAGATATCTTCTGCATATAATATGCATGCGTATGATTCTATGTTAGCTTCGAGTTACGGATCTATCTACCGATACCGATCTGTTCCCATCCTTCATGTGGTCGTGGCACGCCTCGGGTGAGAATCTCTGCTCTTCGGAGTAGGGTGAAAATGCTGGCATGGTGCTAGACTACAACGGAATCCTTTTTTGGCCCAATCCCTGAACCTGGGTCTTGCCCGCGAGACCTGTTTCCTCACCAACAAATGGTTCTATTGCTGGGACCCTAAAATTCATTAGGGGAACTAGATCATGATATCAAGGATCTTTGAAGGAGAAATATGGAGATGGTGGCATAACCACCTAGACTAGTTTATAACTCAGCAAGCTGAGTTGAGAAGCCAAAAAGAGAAGGCAATCAGAGATCTAGTCCTCTTCTTGGATTCTGCCAGTGATACCTATGAGATCCTCTGGGGAAAGTTCCCCAGTGAACTCTATAGCTGGTTGAGGAGGCTGCAGACAAAAGTGGCTAAGGACAAAATGCGGAAGATCAACCACAAGTGGGTGCATGGAGATCTGGTGGCCCTTCAACGGTTGGATACTGAATTGACCAGAGCTGTAGATTTCTGGGTAGAATCAACCTTGGATGGATATATTGAGGAATTTGCAGCGGAGTGCTACTAGTCGTTCTCCAGAGCCGAAGCTATATTCCGATCTGAGCTAAGAGGGAAGCTGCTGAAGGAAATTCTGTTGTGGATTAAGGCTTTGATGGTGGATGAAGGGCTAATGGAATTCCAGAAATCAGGCATGGAAGCATAAACTTCCAGTGCTAGGGGAAGGGCTTGAGGGACCGATGCTGTGAGAAATGTGAGATGGGGGAGTAGGGGAATGGATGTTGAAACTGTAAGAAGGTTGAGGGAGCGGCGTGCACATCGAAGGGCACAGCTCGTTGAAAGGTGGTGAGAAAGGGTGATGAGGGAGTTAGAACGATAGGGGAATGGTCGGAAGGATAAACAGGATGCGCCTCAGGAGGTAGTGGACATTGAAGGCTAGGTGGGTCCCTAGGAGATGGGAGGGACAGATAAAGGAGTGCGGCGAGTACATGGGAGCCCAGCCAGGAGGAAGAGAGGGACGATGTCTGATGAAGGAGATGCAGACACACGCCCAAAAAAATATTCTGATGTCGAGTGGTATGTTGCAATGCAGCAGTTAATCCAAGAAAGGACGAAATTCATATTTCCAGGTATTTCGACTCCCCAAAATTCAAATAGCACAGATCCATACCTTCCCCTGGTACTCTATAAACCCTTAAGTGATATTTTTGTTAACTTAAAAGAGTTGAGTCGATTGAATAGAGGACAGTTGTTAGCAGCAATGCGTGCTAATAGTAGCATTATCAGTGGAATACTTAGGCAACCAGGACCCGGAAGGTTGATTCTAGTTACACCTTCACAAGTGAATATGGCGAGATCATTCACTTGGTACCCAGAATTTTCTGGGTGGGGTAATGATGATGTGGAACAACACTGGTACCTCTGTGAAGCCATATGGAGGGCAAGGCAGACACCAGATGAAGGAAAGCTGATCAAATTCCAAACCACATTGAGAGAAAGGGCATTGCGCTAGTTCATAAAGTAGTCAGAGGCCCACCAGAACCCAGCGATTGCGGATGTCAAGCGGGATTTTGTCAGAGAATTCAAGCTACCCCAAACAGACTAGCAAGGTCTGTCTGAACTATGGGAGATTAAGCAAAGGGAGGGAGAGACTGTGTGGGAGCTGATGCACAGGTTCAAAGATGCGAATGGAAAACTCAGCTATTTGATCGACCCGAATCATAAAAGGGACTGGTTCATCAAGGCTCTGCTTCCCTTGATGTGAACCCCCCTCACTCAGCAAAAGATCGACAACTTGCAGGATGCATTGGAAAAGGGTATGAAGATAGAGGCCATGGCAGGTTACCCCCAGGAATATAGGGGAGGGGCGGCCCCATAAAACCCATCCCTACTGGGACTGCAACATCAGATTGCCAATCTGACCGAAAAAATTAAGGAGATGCAGCCTATAAGACTAGCCATGCCCAATGTCTGGTGCACACATTGCCTGGTAGAAGGACACGCGGTGACCGAGTGTCCTCGGTTGCGAAGCCAGGGAGTGGGGACCTCAGCACCGGCAGTGTAGGGGGCTCCACCTATCAGAGGAGTTGTGTAGACAAACTCACAAGGGGTCTATCTGCTGCAACAACCATATGTTGGGTTCCCAAATCAACCAACCCAAGCCGCAACAGAGTACTGCGAAATCTGCTGAACAGTGGGTCATCAGCCTCAGATGTGCCTGATTATGCAGAAGTACTCCAATGTTCCGAACAATGTGTATTGTGAGTTCTGCGCTTCGACAACCCACATTATCAAAAAATGCAGAGCTTTAGACGCATTGGTAGACCGATTAGACTGGCCCTCCTACAAAGTGAATGAGGCTCCCAGAGGCAGAGGAGGTGGTATGAGGGAAGGCTATACAGGAGGACGAGGTCCACTGAGATGCTACAACTGTGATCAAGAGGGTCATGTGGCCTGAGAGTGCCCCCTACCTAGAAGGTCGTGGTGTTCCCAGTGCTGCGTGAACACCCATGTGACAGAGGACTGTCTGGAACTTATCAAGAAGTGGGAGGAACGAGCATGATAGAGAGGCACAAATCTGGTGAATGCACAACCTCAGGGGATAACGACTCCAGACATGCAGAACATAGCCATAGCGATGCGAGGAGGAAAGAAAATGGGGGAGGATGCTCGTGAGAAGGAGCCAATGCAAGTGATCAGACCTACATCCCCGAAACAACTGATCAGGCCGGAAATGCAGAAGCAATATTTCCAGGAGGCTGCCAAAACCTTTGCCCAACTAGGGGGAGACAAAGGTATTGAGTTACCTATGAAGAAAGATACCAGAGAACAGAGTGCTACAGGGGCTCTGATCGAGAAATGGCTCCACCTATTCCTTAAAATTGTTGACAATGCTTCCATGCGGGAACAACTCAAGCATACCCTGGAGGACGTGTTGCATGGGAGCGTAGGAGCGACCGAGTCCCCAGAACAAACACCATAGTATGCACAACGAGTAAAGCAGAACAAATGAAGAATGAGAAAGGAGTTCCAGTTAGACACACAGGTTGCGAGATTTCAGATCAGGGACACCGTGCTTGATTTGGGATCCGATGTCAACATCCTACCCCGGAAGACCTAGGAAGTTCTAGGCCAGCCACGGCTGACTTATTCGCCGATCTAGCTCAGGATAGCAAACCAGTACTGCATTTTTTCGATCGGCAGACTCGAAGACGTCGAGGTAGACATCGTAGGGGTAAGGACTTACACAGAATTCGAGGTAATAGATATTATGGGAGACAAAAATCCGTACCCTACATTGCTAGGAATCAACTGGGCTTTTGAAAACTATGCCATGATTAATCTCAAGAAGGAGTTAATGATTTTTGAAGATGGGGAGGTTAGGGTCACTCAGCCTCTCGACCCGTATCAAGTTATGAGATGTACAGAAATGGTCGATAACAGGGAAGATACTCAGCTATTGGACAACCTCTATCAGATGACAGCAAGGAAGAGGGAGGATTACATTAACCCGACGGCGACTGGCTTTGTCAGCTGCGAAGTGTCCAGAGCTCGGAGTTGGGCTCAGAACTTGCTTGGGAAGACTGGTAGCAAGGCGGGTATGAGACCAGCACAAGGAGATGCACTAGTATTGCAAGAATCCATTGGATTGGGGCTGAGATAAGGGAATACCCAACCTTGTCCAATATGCAAGACGTAAATACCTTCATTGCGAAGGTAGAAGACAAGGTGCCGGAGGAAAAAAAAAGTACCACTCTTGGATGTGGCATTACAGTCCACCTTAGCCAAGTGGTGGAAAAATCACCGCAACTCCCTGTTGCAGTGGAGTTGCGTTGCGACGGCTTTGATGGCGCGGTTTAAGGAAGACGAAGGACCTTGAAGCAAGCGAAGGTACAAAGGAAACTCCGATCTGAAAGATCATTTGAAAGTCTGTCAGGGGCAGTGGCAAAGTGTGGCGTACCCAGAGGAGATGTTGGTACATCAGTTTGTCCACTCCTTGGATACCATTCCACATGTCTGGTACTTAGAATAAGAGAGGAAGAGGAGGACCAGTTCTTGGCAGGATGTTGCAGACAAATTTGTTCAGTGCTTCTCATTTAAGGGGAAGACCAACCTGATATACCAGGCATTACAGGCCATAAAAGGAATATTGTTATTCCCCAATCAAAGCATTGACGAGCGACCAGTGGTGCTGAACCTCGATAGTAGACTCAGGTTGGCTTGCCAAAAAATTGATCACAAGCCAGCAGATGACAGTCTGGAGGACCTGAGGCACCTCTACTTTGAAGAGATCGAAGGATAGCGGAACATCAAAGAAGAGCCTACCACTGAAGGAATCCATATAATTCTGCTAAGGACTAAAAAACTAAATATCGGCACGGAGGAAAAACCCAAGATGGCTACAATTGGGGATTACTGGGACGAGGAGACGACAAAGGAAATTTTTAGTCTCCTCCAGGAATACGAAGACATATTCCCTTCATCGGTTGTGGATTTAAAAGGGATCAAAGGAGATCTCGGAGAGATGAGGATTATATTGAAGCCGGACGCTAGGCCAGTAAAGCATCGAACTTACCAGCTAAACCCATGGATAAAGGATAAAGTCAAAATAGAGATCGAAAAAATGCTGAAGACAGGCCTAATTTTCCCTGTGGAAGAAGTAGAGTGGGTAAGTCCCATCATCATTCAAAATAAGAAAGACAAATTGGAAATCCGCGTTTGTGTGGACTACCAAAGTTTGAACAACACCTACATCCATGACCCATTCCCCACCCCATTCAGCGACGCAGTACTAGACAATGTTGCAGGGAATGAGGCATACTCTTTCGCCGATGTGTTCTCAGGATATCATCAGGTGCGCATCACAGAAGAGGACAAAAAGAAAATGACATTCACCACAGAGTGGGGTTCTTTTGCATACCACGTGATGTAGTTTGGGTTGAAGAACGCATCTACCGTGTTTTCTAGGATTTTCATAGCCGCTTTCTGGGAATATATTCATAAGTTCTTGGAAGTCTACATGGATGACTGGACAGTCTAGAGCTTGCTGAAGGAGCACACCACCATGCTACGCATAATGTTCGACCGGTGTTGGCAATTGCAAATTTCATTGAGTCTGAAGAAATGCATCTTTGCAGTTCCATTTGGAACACTCCTAGGACATGTGGTGTAGGCAAGGGGTCTGTGTCGACCCCGCCAAGGTGGTAGTGATCGTCCACATGGAAGCACCGGAGACTGTGAAGCAGTTGAGATCATTGCTGGGGCACACGGGCTATTACAGGCGATTCATCAGGAACTATGTGAAGATAACTTCTCCTTTGGAAAAGTTACTGTGGAAGTCAAAGGTGTTCTAGTGGATGGATGACTACAAATTAGCCCTCGACACTTTAAAGGAGAAGCTGGCAACTGCGCCCATTCTAGTCCACCTAGATTGGGATAAGCAGTTCCATGTGCATATCGATGCTTCCGATATTTCACTTGGGGCTGTCTTATCAAAACCAGGGGAGATGAAAGTTGACCACCCAGTGTACTTTTCCAATCACAAGTTGTCTAATGCGGAGTGGAATCACACCACCACGGAGAGGGAGGCACTAGCCATGGTGTATTCACTCCAGAAGTTCTGCCACTATCTCCTCGGCGGTAAGTTCAAATTCTTTACTGACCACTCTGCATTGAAATACCTGGTCAACAAGCCAATTTTGGAAGGCTGGATATGCTGATGGCTCCTACTCTTTCAAGAATTCACCTTCGAAGTGATTTTCAAGCTCGGGAGGCTGAATGTCAGGCCCGATCACTTATCCAGGTTGGAGATTGGTGAAAATGAGGGCTCTCTAGATGATCAGTTGCCTGATACTGATCTTTTCCAGGTAGAAGCCATACCAGATTATTTGGCCGACACCGCAACATACCTCACCATGGGGTAGCGTCCTCAGCACTATACCTCGATCCAGAAATGACACCTACTCATCTGCGCCACTCACTACCAACTGATTGTGGGGTAGTTGTACAAATTGGGGCTTGACGAGATTCTGCAGTGGTGTGTCCTCGACCATGAGCGTGAAGCCGTTCTGTGGGAATGCGATAGTGGCATCATGGGAGGACACGTGAGGGTGAAACCCACAGTTAGGAAAGTGCTACAAACTGGACTATGGTGGCCGATGGTCCATGCCGATAGTAAATATTTTGTCAAGAAATGTGATGTTTATCAGAGAACAGGGAGGCCCTCGCACAGAGATGAGCTCCAACTACACCCGATGACCATATTGCAACCGTCCGAGAAGTGGGTTGTCGACTTCGTAGGCCCCATAGCCCCTATAGCTAGGAATTCCAAGGCCTGGTACATCATCACTGCCATGGAATATCTAACCAGATGGGCCGAAGCAATGGTGATAAGGGATTGTACGGTAGAGACGACAGCTCGGTTTATCTTTGAAAACATCATCAACAAATTTGGTTGCCCCAGGAGCTTAACCAGTGATCAAGGTACACACTTCCTTAACGAAACTATCAAATCGCTGCTAGACACTTTCATGATACAACATAACAAGAACAGCCCATACCACCCACAGGCTAATGGCACTGTCAAAGCGTTTAAAAAAATCCTTGAGAAAGGCTTAATGAAGATCTTCAATGCAAAACAAGATGATTGGGATGAACGTTTACCGGCTACACTGTGGGCCTACCGAACAACAGTGAAGCGCTTGATGAATCAAACACCTTTCCAGCTGGTGTATGGCTGTGAATATATGATTCCCACTAAGTTCACCATACCGAGAATTCTGATCACCACCTCTCTAAATTTATCAAAGGAGGAATCACTACAGGAACGCCTGCATGAATTACAGGAACTTGACGAGGCAAGGTTCCTTGCCGAGTTTCATCAAATGGTTCAGAAAGATAGGCAGAAGGCGTGGCATGATCGCCACATTAAGAGCAAAACGTTCCAGGTTGGTGGCAAGGTTCTGCTATACGATAGTAGGTTTAAAAAATTCCTAGGGAAACTGCAGATGCACTGGTTGGGACCCTACTTCATCGTCAAAATTAAGGATTCCGGAGCAGTTCGGTTGGCTCAACTGGACGGTACTATTTTACCTGGCTTGGTGAATGGCGCACGCCTGAAGCCCTATCATGACTATGTTTCTTTCGTTTTGTTAATAACTCTCACGCCTGAGAGCAGTTATTAGAGTAGCGTAGTTGAATAACTCTCTCGCATCCGAGATGAGCTTAGGTAGAGTCATTTGTCCAAGTATAAGTCGTCAATAATAGCTGGGATGCGGGGACTGCAACACAACCGATTGTGGTCAGGGAGGGGCGAGTCTAGCATGCCATCCCCGTAGGATAAGAATACGTGTCAAGTGTCAGTCCCCATCATTTCATTCAGTACTTGTGTCAGTTCGTAGGATCGCCAGGATTTGCAACATGAATTTCCATAGTTAGAAGTAACCTTGTAGTAATCATTTTTCCATAATTAGAAGTAACCTTAGCCGTCACATCTACCCATTTCCCCTCACCACCATTAGCAGATGTCAGAACACACCTTAGCTAGTGACTACCCACACGATTATCGCCATGGAGGACGCCAGGAAGAATTAATTAGTTATGGGGTCTCATCAACCTCACTCGTGCCGGTTAATTACATAGCCTACATGAAGAAAAGCGCGAGAATGCCGGAGAGATCCGAGTTAGAGTTAGAAATTTCTAAAGAAGCAAAGGAAATTGGAGCAAAACCACAACAGCAGAGGTGTCCTGAAGAAAAGAGCCAAGAGAAGGGGTCGAGGACTATTCTGAAGGTGTATCAACGACGAGCAAAGATGACAAGAGCCAATCCAGCAGTAGTAGAACATGAGCTAGACAATCGGATTCACAAAAAGGAGTCCCTAATCAGTAAGTATGACAGTGAAGCCCTCATTGATGCAGACCTCATGGATTTTTTTGAGTTTCCAGCACTCAAATGACAAGTGTACATGGAGAGCTACACCACAGAAGCAGGGCGAGTAGCAACAAGAATTCTACCTGAGTTTTGAGGCATTTAGCAGTCCTCGATATTGAACTTGAGGAACTTGCTAGTATTTGGGACAATAGGAACTACCATGCAATGTAACAAGTTCTTGCTTAGTAGAATTCATAACAGTTCCTTGTGGCTAGGGAAAGAAATTCCAATCCATGCCGAGGACATTCACCAGCTGACAAGGCTCTCACAGGAAGGCTAAAACGTCTCTTAAGCATTCCAGACCATCTCCAAAAGAGTGAAGAAGTCAAGAGACATGGATTATTATGAAAAATATGGCACCCGAATGGGAGAGAAGGGAGCGAAGAGCTCATCAAAAAGCCTGAAATCAGGTTCGCATGCTACCTCATTGCCAGTAAGACAATGAGGCATTACACTAAGGGGGAGTGTACCTTGGACACCATTTCAATCGTGGAGCACTGCATCCAGGGGACTAGGCTGAACTGATGCTCCTTCCTGTTGAAGGAGTTGTTCGATGCATGTGAGGATAATTACAAGAGGGCAACGAGATTCATCTATGGATACCTGATAGTCGCGCTGGCTATGTGGAATTGGCATTCCCACCTCATCAGGATGCTAATAGAAATAGTGGAGGGTCAGCCGCTGGCAATGAAGTTCATCCCATGGAAGGTGTCAGGAGACCCCAGCACCAAAGAGGTCAATGCAGAGGCCTTCCAAAGTTGGTATGGCTTAATGAATGATGTGGTGATGAGCCAGCAGAGGATCCCCAGAAATCTACTGGATGGATACAGCGAGCAAGTCTGCTTTGGGGTTACGCACAAGCACATGTTCCTCCGACCTACTTGCATGTTAGAGGAGACATTCCAGATGAGGCCATTGAAATTCCAAATCGATGAAGCAGCCTTCCACACTGAAGTTTGTTCGTGGCCAGGGATTGCGATGGAAGTTCGAAGCGGGGTATACACATACAATTTCGACAGGATGCTACCACATCGATTGCCTGGCAAATTGGCAACGGAGGCAGAAAACAAGGTCTCCAACCTGCAGCTCCTCCCAATCATTTTCCAACTAAATACACAAGTACGAAGCTTAAATGAAGTGGTCCAAGTGATATCCAGTAGTGCCACTCCTTGACCAGTTTTTTATGAATTTCAGGTTTCTTAGTTCAACCTGCTTCCAAACATGACCTCCATCACCACCCCCATTCCAAATGTTTTGTTTAGTTCACCAAGTCTAGTAGCCACGCCATTGGGGGGAAAGAGTAAGTCAACAACACCCGTAGTGGCTCCCAAGGCCAAGCCAAAACTATAGAATCAAGTCCGGTGGTCGACCTCACAGAGGAGGATCCACCCCAGCAATTGAGCAAAGGGGTACCCATCCAGGAAGAACCACTCATCGAGACAGGGGAAGTAGGTGAGATTCCACCTCAACCTCCCATTAACCCCTTTGACTTCATAAACATCCGTATTTCACCACCTTGTACCGACCCACTCCCACCTACCACTTCATCTGCACCATCCAACTCATCTGCCACCGTATCAGATCCAGTAATCCAGAACCTACTCAATGGGGACCACGGGACTAAGGTTGACTCGGGTACAATAGTGGTACCACCGGTCAACCCCATTGTAGACCCTTAAACCACTTTTACAGACTTAATCACACAGATGGCACAAATAGTTGCAGACACGGCTGGGCCAATCCCTAAGTCTACTCCATGCCAGCAGCCCATCCAAGTAGATCAAGGGGAGAAACCAGACCTAAACATGGCAGAATATGTACCCCATCAAACTCCACCACCATCCCCTCAAGGTCAGTCAACAAGATTGGTTGCCAGTGGGCAACCACTTCAGGAGCGGCGGTTGGATCAAGGTACTTCAGGGGCCGAAAACATGGAGACATGGGGCACGACTCAGCTGTACCACTTGATCCAGAGGGAAGCCCAACAGGCAGAATGAATCCACTTTGATCTACAACATAGGTGTGAGCAACAGCAACAGCAGATAATCGCGCCTACTAAATATCGTGAGCAGGTCACCATGGCGAATGCGCAACTACAGAACCAGATGGATAAAGTGGCCAGGGTTTTCAAGGAGGTATGGCCTATAGTGATGGTCCACTACAATCAAATGCCAGAGGATGTGCAAGACATGAATGTAGTAGAGTGATCAATCCACCTTAGGGTGTTGTATTCCAACCTACACCAGGAGAACACAGAGCTCCGAGCGACATTGGCAGCATGATCGGTGCTGCCTGACCCAGCAATAGTCTACATAGCACATATTTCAGAGAAATAGGGACAGGTAACCAAGATGCAGGAAGCTCTCAGTACTGCAGCCTGAGCTGCCTACGACCTCATAAAAGGTCTACAGGAATGCTCAACGGCCCTTACCGTGAAGACACAACCCATTTCAGCTCAGCTGCAACAACTCTCCAAAGAAATACCAGACGCCACAGACCCCTCACAGCTGGACTAACTATATGCCCAGGCGGATGCGCTAGAAGTCCAGATCCAATAGACAGAGGCTAGTTTAGCAATGACAAAGCAGGAAATTCTGGAGCTTCTCCAGCTCCTACAGATCAGTGCTTAGACAATGCAACATTTGGCAGCTGAGGCCGGAACCCAAATTAGCACTGTGTTCGGCGCTATATCGGCGAACGTCGGGGAAGAAGTTGTCACCAAGATCACGACGAAGACAGACGCATTGTTACAAGGGTGGTAGCAGGCTGTGGTAACCTTCCACGAGCTTAAGGCTTCATCTTTGAATGAAGTCTCGGAGTTAGGGCCCTTGTTTGGACAGCAAAATGAAGGTGCGCAGCAGGAATAGGGCACAGGGTCAGGTGGAGCTATGGAGGTGGAGACAGTGATTTTCGATTGAATCGGGACAAGTCAAGAGACTGTGGTCAGGGCCTGTTGGGGCCCTTGTTTTGAATTTTGCATGAAAACATATTTTGGAGTTGCGGATCAGCACGTGGAAAGCGCAACGACGGTAGGCAGTGGAGCTGCCGAGGTTGCGGAGGAACAAAAGATAGAGGACGAGGATGGTGCAGACACGTGCAGATAAATGGAAGATGCAACAAATAACAGATAGTGGAACTCATGTGCAATAGAAATAAGCCGAAAGCAACTGAGGAAGAACACAAGAGAAACTATCAATTACGTTGGCGGGTGGATAAATAAGCCGTCACCCAACAGAAAAAGACATGCATAGATACGGAGAGAGCAGAATGAGGCTGAAGAGTAGAAGCCACAGGGGAGCTCTGTTATGAGCACGAAATCCTTGTATTTGCTATATCTCTATCATTCTGTTATTGTTGTAATATCTCTCTCTGTCCTGCGGTACCTTTGTAATGGGATGGGGAAGCTCATTCTGTTGAGCAATGTAACTCTTGATCTGCTGCATGATTATCAATATATCTGAAGGTTGCTGTCTTACCGTATGAGTTAAAAGTGTTGCATGATATCTGTGGTACCTTAAAATTTTATTTTCTTAGTATCTGCATGATGTTCTAAAGATATCTTTTGTGTATAATATTCATGTGTATGATTCTATGTTAGCTTCGAGTTGTAGATCGATCTATTGATACCGATCTGTTCCCCTCCTTCATGTGGTCGTGGCACGCCTCGGGTGAGACTCTCTACTCTTTGGAGTAGGGTGAAAATGTCGGCGTGGTGCTAGACTACAACAGACTCCTTTGTTGGCCCAATCCCCGAACCTGTGTCTTGCCCGCGAGACCTGTTTCCTTGCCAACATTGGGGATGAACCTCCTCAAGAAATTAATATTTCCAATGAAAGACTGTTTTATTGCCTAAATCTACCTCAGGCTGAGAAAGGCAGAGTCTAGGGTAACATCAAACCACGCTTAATCTGGTAGCTAGCCCTACCAGATCGGGAGAGGGCTCTCTCCTCGTCAATCTCAGCAAAAAGTAATCAAGGAGGCTTTAGATTACTTTGAAAAAAGGCTGATTTTAGGCTAGGTATATATGTAAGGAGGTTGAATTTGATTTTGAAGGTTTTTTTTGGATCAAAGGGAGAGACAGATTTTGGGTCTGGGAATTAGGCCTAGTTTTTGCAGAGGTCTGAATGGGGAAAGAAAGGAAATTGTTTTGATGCTTTGGATTGAATGAATGGATAGCTCAGACTAGTGAGGAGCTGAAGAGGGCAAGAGGCTTTCAATAATCCTCTTCAAACAGTTTGAAAACATGGAAAATTAAAAAAAACTCAAGGTAGAGCACAACAATCTAATGAATTCCACCTTTATAACTTTTTTGTTTAACTTGAGAAGAAATGAGAAGGAAGATGATACACATGAAACATCAGTAAACTTACAATCACATAGAGAAAAACACCATCAAGACATAGAGCCGCATGGATCCCAAATAGTGCTACAAACCCTGGTCTATTCCTTTGCCAAAATTGCAGCGATGAAATGTACAATGAAGTGTTAAGCAATCCCAAGTGTCCAACCCTAAAAATGACTGAGAAACTAGAAGATATAAACATGCATAACTCATCCCCATGCCTCTACGGGTTGAGCTCACCATTATAGGAGCTGTTTCAACAAGATATAAACTAAGAACTGGAAAATAGGCAATGGAACAACTTGCCTGTATAAGATAGGAAACTGATTCATTCAGTTACATTTCACTTTTTGGTGAATGAATCTACTTGCATGAGTAAAAATGTGCCAAAATTACATACAAGTCATGAAATTACATCAAGTTACATCAATATTTCCACATTTGGAGATAAAAAAGTCAAACTAGCCAAAACTAGGCGAAAGTCTGAGTTGCTGAGTGAAAACTGAGCCAAAATTCCCAATGCGCCGCGCCTGAAATCTCTATGCGTTGTGCCACTTTGAGGCCTATTTTGAGGGCCTTCCCAGTGTCCAAATTAAGCGCAGGATAGCTCGTTGAAAATCTATACCTGTCTACTTTCCAACCCAATTAGAATTTATGATTTTGGTTTCCATTTACTCCCTCAAAAGTGAGTTTTCCCAACACTTCTTCCTATGTGTCCAAAAAGTGGCAGAGAGGTCAATTTTAGGGTGTTTTTGACCCTTCAGGCAACCCAAAACTTGTCAAAATCTCTAGGTAATAGGTAAGCATGCATAAATTTTGATTAAAAATCCAAAAATATAAATTTTTACCCAAGAGGGGCTCCCAATCGTAAGTGCGCGCCAAGTGGCGCGACGCGTCGGGCGAAAAAATTTGTGTTAAGGCCAAAAAATTCAAAATTGACAAAATGTGTCCAAAATTTCTTGAAATTTGGGCTAAGTGTCCTCTATCATGTGCTATGCTGATCCAAAGAAGCTTCAGCCAAAATTTGGAGTCTATCATGCCTTTTACAACGCTTTAGTGCCCTCTTTAACTTTGCCTTCAGGATCTTGATTCGCGCCTTGCAAACATGATTTTGCGCCCTATAATGGTTCTTCATGTGCCTCAACATGTTCTTTTCCTTGTTTTATTTTTCCAACAGCTTCTCCAAATGAATATTGACCCTTTTGAGCCAAGTCTCTCGATCAGCCTCAATCTCTCACTCAATGGATGTCATCTCGGTTTGGCTTCTTTGGGCAGCTTGCCGGTTTTCACGAGTATTTTGCAACTCCATGAAAGTTTGCTAATCTTCCAACTGTTTTTTTCACTGCTCAAGGTAATTGACGATCCATTGGGATCTCTGCAACTTGTCGGTCAAGATGTCTATCTTTGCTTTCTACTCTTGAATAATCTCTCTCAACTTTGAGCTAGGAGAGCTCAAATCCTCATCAATGAGTATGAAATCAGTATCCTGACCTCTTGAAGGCCTCTCATCCTGCATGGGCCTCTTACCTCTGTCCTGTACTTGTACCTATGCTGCTGATGATGGAAGAAATACCCCTTCCACCCTGGGTGGAGATAGTACTCGCCAGGCTGCTGCAAATAATGCTCTGGTGCCTCTCTGATAAGTGACATACATCGGCACACTGGTGGTCTGTGTCTCATGACCTTCATGCTGATATGAAGGCTCACCTGCCTCATGAACAATCCCTTTAGGAACCTGAGGAGCTGTGAAGAAATCATTAGCAATGAAATCCTCCCATGAAATGCCCTGCAAGCTGAGCTGATGCATCACCACAATTTTGATCAGTGCAAAGTGATAGATAATATTGTACTACTACTCAGGGGTTTTTCTTTGCATGAGAGTGGTCATCCTCTCAATATTCCGGCACATGAAATAAGGGATTTTCATCATCCTCACTCTAGTAAAATGCATCAATAACCTGATATGATAGGCATAGATATGTGAGAACCGACTCTCACAACTGAAATATATGATAATTAGTTTCATCAGAGGAGCATAGGAATCCTTCAAGAACTGGAAAGGAAACACTCTGCTGAGTTGTTTCACAAAGCTAGGCTTGATATATGGTTCATAGTGCACTCTGTCTACCTGTTGTCTTTTTTTCCATTGTTCTCCAACATTTGGTATTCCGGTTTCTTGAGAGATAGTTTCTGGTGTTAAAGTGAATGTCACACTAGCAAGGGTGACCTGACCATCATGTAAATGAAACACAAACAAATGAGCCAGCTCCTGATGATAACGGACCCTAGCAATCATGTCACAATATTGAAAACATGATTGTTGTTGAAAACATTCCATGGCAAATGGACAGGCCTGCAACTCAGCCAATGAGGTGGGCTCCTCTCTCACATGTCTGCCACTTTTATGAGGCCTTATAGGTGCATGTAACTCAGTGGTAGAATCACTGTATCGGTCATAGGATGTATCAGTATCTGTCTCCATGATGTCCAAGGTCTATGCACGGTCTATGTTGTCTTGTATACGAATTTTGGTGTTTTTTTTTTAGTGCCAAATGTATGGTAGTATTAGAGGGACTGTGGAGAAATAGGGCAGTGGGGACAATGGACTTTAATCAAGTTATATTTTAAGCGTAGGGACAGCCACTTGACTGCTTGGGAAACTTGGGGTTTGGGAATTTTTACAAGTTAGATGGGAAAATGAGAATGATAGGAAATGAAATGACTTAGGGATAGGGAAATGGGCTTAGGAATGAGTGACTTTGGGGATGTAAGGGGATAGGGGATGAACTGTAGTGATAAGATAACAGTGAGGGGAAGGAAAAAACAAGGTGGGGAATGGAGTATTTGGCACAAAATTATTTTTAAAACACCACCTTCAAAATCCTAAGGGAGAAATTCTAAACAAGATAATAGGGTTTGAGTTTTGGCATTCAAAATCTCATAATCAACATCAAACATTTGTAAATGGAAATTACAAGGTCACATGAACTTACTTGGATAAAATAGATCGAGTCGATTTGGAGTTTTTTTGCAGTAATGGCAAAAATTTGTGTTTCGGCCCAATGCGTCGCACAGCTAACCCAGTGCGCCGTGCCCTTCCAATGCGCCACGCTGGTTCAAATTTACACACAATCAGCTCGCTCAATGCGCCACACATGCCCAATGCATCACGACAGTCACCCAAGGCGTCACGCTCTATAACTTCAACTCAATATGCCCTCTAATTTCTTCTTTCACTCTCCACGGGTTCTCCTTTGCTCATGGCTGTCTCTTGGAGTGAAAATGGATCTTTGAAACATGAAAATATATTTATGCCAAAGATTTTGATTTTTTCTATTTGAAAACCCACTTTGTAATGTTTGCAAACTTGACATTTCACTTTAAAACTTTGTTTTGCTTGCTTTTGGCTTTTGGACTGAATGATGAGATTTTTTGTCTATCTTGCAGGGAATGGATGGCATGGAGCTTTCACAAAGGCAACCAAGGTTGTGCCTGAAGTATTATTACAACTGAAAAACTTGAAAATTACATTGAATTTATTTACATGAAAATGAAAAAGACAAATTTTCCTAAAAATAGAGTTTTGAAGAAAAATGATTATTAAGTGTTATGATGATGAATTTTTTTGCACCGAAACCTTATTTCGAACCTCCTCATGTACCCGCTGACATTATTAGGCATTCTAAAGACCAGATTAATGAAACCATAGACCTAATGAGACTGAAAACCTAATATGACTCTTTGCAGACTATAAGACCAAAAATGACTGTAAATAATTTTAATGAACAAACATAGGCCAGCAGGTATAAGACATGAGGAACATGAGTGAAAATCCCCTACCGTCAGAGGATCCATGCTCCTAATAGAATGTAGCTGACTGAACTGAGTGAGACACCTAAAATGAAATGCAACAAGAGAAATTTGGTCTCTGACAGAGGGATGAAGATACTGACTCTAACATTGGCTCCAATGGGGATGCTAGCTCCTTGGAGGTGCCAAGAATTACAGATCTCTGGGAAAGTAGGCAGTGCCTTTGTCCATTGGGCTATGGAATCAATAACTTCGAAAAACCAACAAGACTCTTGACTGATTTCCATGACTGAAAATTGACTCAAACCGACTCAATTTTGAAACCAAAATGACTGAAAGACCTAACTCAATAAATCAAACCAAAACTAAAATCAATCTTTAGTTTTATAGCCTTCACCTCGGGCCCCAATTTGAAAGAATGATGATAGCACACACATGCAATGGAATTTAAACAAACCGGTATATACAATGATAATGTATGATAGCAGAAAACATTTCAAAAATGATACCGCTTGAGCAGTCGACCATTGACCGGCCCTCCTGGACAGTCTTCTCCATTCATCTCTTTCAGAAGGAAAGCGTTTTGGCCTCAAGATGCAGCAATTTTAAAGGGTCCTTTCCAGAGATTCTCGAACTTACCATGCTTACCCTTTTCTTCGTTTCTTGCATCCCATTTCAACACCACTTCTTCTAATTTAAACTTGTCCTCTTTCACCTTTCGATCATATATTTTCTTTATTCTCTCTTGCAGCTTGAATGTGTTTTGAAAAACCTCCTCTCTAGTCTGTTGTAAATGGATCGTTTAATTTATTCTCCGTTGCATATGATCATCACCGCTTCCAACTTCCTGCAGAAGTTTAACCACTGGAACTGCGAGAGAGGTCGGGAATACTATGTCAACGCCATACACAAGCTCAAAAGGGGACATGCCTATAGACTTCTTTTGACTCACTCTATCTGCCCAAAGTGCATTGACCAAATTCTTATGCCAACTTTTCTTGTTTATTTCCAGCAGCTTTTTGACAATGTTGACCAAGGATTTATTGGAGGATTCGGCCAATCTATTGCCTTGTGGATGATAAGCGGTTGAGTGGCCCAATGTGATTTGATACTTATCACAAAACTCAATCATTCTTTTAGATTTGAAAGCTGCTGCATTATCGGTAATTAACTTGTTTGGACAGCCAAAACGAGACAAAATGTTGTTTTCAAGAAATGAAATTATTACCGAATCTGTGGCCTGCCTGGTGGGAATCGCCTCAATCCATTTAGTAAAATAATTCGTCACTGTAAGAATCCACTTGTGCCGAGCTGAAGAAGCAGGATGAATTTCACCAATGAAATCCAAACCCCACTGTTGAAAAGGAGCACTTACTTCAATGGGCTTCAGCAGAAAAGACTGCAATTTTCTCCTCCCTTCAAAAATCTGACATTCATGACAGCTTTTAACATTTTTGTACACATCAGCAAAGAGAGTCGGCCAATAATATCCTGCTCTCAAAATTTTGTTAGCCGTTGTTTTCCAAAAAAGGTGACCTCCACAATCTCCCCTATGAAAATCTTCCATAACCTACTTTGCTTCTTCTTCAACCAAACAATTTAGCAAAATACCACCGGGATCCTTCCAATAGAGTGCATTATTCATGATACAAAACTTGGCAGCCTTCAATTTCAGGGTTCTACTTTTGTTTTTAGCCATGCCTGGCGGTGGTGACAAGTTTTGGAGCACATATACAATATCTGAATACCAAGGAGAAAGAACAAATATTTCTGATACCTGAATTAGTGAACTTTCCTCATTTTCCTCAAACATAGCAGCAATAAGATTAATGTCCAAGGCGTGCAAATTTGACTCAGCCATCAGCTTAGCCAGCCCCTGTCCTTTGATAAGATTTGTAGGCTTTATCTCCACATCATACTCCAACAAAGCAGCAATCCATTTGCCTCGTCTTCCTTCTAGATCAATTTGTACTAAAACATCCTTAACAGCAGCGTTAGGAACATAAGCAAGTATATGAGAATGCAGAATATATACTCGAAAATATTTCAACTCTTTCACTAAGGCAAGAGCTTGCTTTTCAATAATGTTATACTTTAAGGTTACATCTCTTATGGTTCGGCTGAAAAAAGAAATTGGTTTTTCATGCTGATCTCTTTTCTGCATCAAAACTGTTGCCATAGTATGATCAGAGGCAAATGAAAACAAAATAAAATCCTGAGTATAGTCCGAGCTGATCAAATCAGAGCTAAAGAAAGCACCAATTTCACTAAATTTAAAGACTTTACAGCCTCCTCAGTCCACTTCACTACACTATCTTTCTTGAGCATGTTTGTGATTTCCCTTAAATGTTCTGCAAGATTCGGCACAAAGCAACGTAAAAAAATTCATCTTACCATTGAAAGATTGGATCTCCTTCTTTTTCTAGGGAAGATCAATTTGCTGAATAGCTTCTACTCGAGTTGGATCAATGCAATTTCCATCCTTTGAGATCCAAAAGCTTGCCCTTATCCATGGCAATTAAGCTCTTCTTCGGATTGAGAGACACACCATATTTTCTACACTTTTGAAAGAAAATTTTCAAATGATACAAGTGCTCTTCATCTAAATTAGAAAAGACCGTCAAATCATCAAGATACATGACTAGAAAAACATCCTTCTCATTTGCAAATGCCATATCCATTGCTCGCTGAAAGGTCGCACCAAAATTCTTCAAACCGAAAGGCATTTTAGCATAATGGAAAGTTCCCCACAGAGTGGTGAACGCCGTTTTGTCTCTATCATCCTCATGGACCAGAATTTGGTTATACCCGAAATAACCATCGAGTAGCGACATACGATATGCTCCAACTATTCGCTGAAGTATGTGATCCATTTTGGGCAATGGATAACTATCTTTCAAAGAAACTTTATTCAGATTCTTAAAATCAATGCATAAACGAATCTCACATGTTTTCTTGCACACGAGCACCAAATTAGAAATCCAACCTGAAAACCTTATGGGAACGATGATACCAGCCTTGTACAACCGATTCACTTCCTTCTCTATTGCAAGAAACAACTTTGGATTTATCCTTCTCAATTTCTGCCGAAAAGGTTTTTGATTTGGCTTGATTGGAATGATATGCTGAATTATGTTCGTATCATATGTCTTAAAATTTGAATAGTCCCAAGAAAATACATCAAAAAAAAAAGATAACAAACTGATATACTTTGCTTTTACCTGTGGGGACAATATTTTGGACAATTTCACCATTTTTGGATTCTCAGCTAATCCAATGTTCACCTCCTCAACTCCTTTCTCTATTGGCTGCAAGGTGGGTTTTCGAGCTACATCATCTTGGTGGAAAGGCTCTTCTAAAGGTATTATACCTTTAGGAATGACATTATCCTTCAGCTACAAAACTTCCATCTGATTGATTTGTACATCAGCTTCACCATCGTCATGCTCTACATCAATAGAAGTGTCTTTGAATCTGCCTTCATTTTCCAGAAACTCATCAATTTCTTCATCATCTTGAAACACTTTCCAATACCTTTGATTTTCCAGGACAGTCAGACGATGCTTCATAGGAATTTCAAATTTGTTACTTGAGTTCATCATAATTTTCAAATTACTTGCTGCTTTTGCAAGTGCATCTGCAATACCATTCTAAATACGAGGGACACATGTCAAAGTATAATCTAAAAACAATCTCAAGATATATAACACCACATTTCGGTAACCCCGCATTCGAGGATGCTTAGCTTGATATTCACTTTTCACTTGCTTAATAACCAACTCAGAGTCACCATACACTGTAATCCTCTTAGCATTTAATTTTCTAAGATTTTCAGACCAACAATCAAAGCTTCGTACTCAGCCTCATTATTTGAACAATCAAAAGCCAATTTATAAGAACAGACCCTTACATTACTCGGCACTCTGTTTGGGGAAGAAAAAGGGTTGCGTACCCAAATGCCAATTCTAGCACCGTCATTTCCTACTGCACCATCGAAATCCATGGTCCACAAACCATCTTCGTCTTCTTCCAAATGCTGAAATTCTGTTTGCTCTGTTATTTCTGCTCGCTGTCCATCAAATTTTTTCTGTTGTCCAGAGGCTGATTGCTCATCAGCACCCTCAAGTTTCTGTCTCTCTTTCTTTAAAACCTCTCTAAAATTTTCAGTGATCTCCGGAATGTCTTCTACTTCAACTAATTGACTATTTACATCATTTAAACTATCTGAATACAAAACAAATGATTCTAAATCAATATGTACATAATTGATCGGATGATTTATAGGTTTCTCCTTGCTGTTAATCATATACTTCATCTTTTGTTCCCGATATAATTTCCTAATTTGACCAAACACGGGAATAGTAGCATAGGAGAAATCAAGCTGCAATGTCCCTTTAAGTTTAGCTCCCCAAGATCTGGAAAGAAGCATGCCAAATCTAGGAGGAATATCCACCACAACCACATCCATCAAAACATTTTTCGTCGTAATCTGATCCAAACTAACCACCAAATATTTGATAAGCCCAATGCATCTTACTCTGCTAGAATCGAAAGAATAAAGATCATGATACTTCCTAGTGATGTCAAATCCCAATTTCTCCATGATTTCCCTAGGCATGAGATTATGAGAGGCTCTAGAATCAAACATAGCATTGTGTAACACATAATCATGCAATCTAAGGTTGATATAAAAAGGAGGTACATCACTATTTGGAGACTCACCATCCAATGCTGGACCAAAAATCAACTCAGGTTGATAATCTTCCACATTTACCATATCATATAATGGATAAAAATTCAAAATCTTAGACACCTAACCCTTATAGTTGCTATTCTTCATCAATTCAGTCAAAGGAATGGATACTTTTAACTTAGCAATTTCACTTTCTAAGTTAAAAACTGAAATTTTCTCTACCTCTTTGGCTGGAACATCCTTCTTTTCAACTTTCTCCCTTGATATATTTGGCTGATTAGATCTTTCGTTTGCTGATGGTGATTTTCCAGTAGTAGGATCAAATATCTCTTTTCCTTTTTTCTGCACAACAGGTGAATCATTCTTTGGTGCTATAGCTTCCTTTCTCTTTTGGATTGGATTAATGGGCACATCTCTATTTCTAAGTGAATATTGTCGTTGTTGGGCAGTCAAGGCATTCATATACCCCATCTGATACTCATCAGATTCTTCTTCAAGAGCTATCTCATTTGCCAAGATGAAATCCTCATCTTTTTGTACAGCTGAGATTTCGGAATACTCCTCATCTTCAGTGATAAAAATTGGCATATCATCAGGTGTAAAGAAATGATTTTCTTCTCCAATTAAATTCTCTTCATCATCTAATTCCAGACCAACAAAATTCTGCTGTAAAGGTGTCTTCTCCTGCTGTTGTACTACTGGTTCTTGTGCTCGCTATTCTCTTTGCTTGATTCTAAACTGTGGTTGCTGCTGGCCACGAAAGTTAGGATTTTTTATCTGTGTTTTAGGCTTATCAAGTGTTAATCTTTCAAACATCTTTTCCACTTTATGAAATACTTGATCTAAAGTGGAAACCTCTTCCTTTATTTCTACTTTCTTTTCAGCTTTGATTCTAGCTCTCTTGTCAAACAAATTGGCCTCAACGCTGATTGTAATTTTCTGCATGTCTTCCAAAGTGGTCGGATCTCTTTCTCTTAACTAATAAGCCATGTCCGGATCGAAACCATCTAGAAAATTTAGCAAAGCCGACCTCCTAGATGGCTTTATATCAGGAGGAATTGCATTGTAAACCGAATTGAATCTAATACAATAATCTTGAACAGACTCACCAATGTTCCGCTTGATATTGGTATATTCAGAAGTGATCTGAAGAGGGTCTTTCTTTACTTCCCATCGATCCAAGAATTGTCTCTGAAGATCAAGCAATGTCGGAATACTTCTAGCCGGCAAAGCTCTGAACCACTGTTGGCCGGATAAATCGTTCTTGCGGACAAGACCGATCTCCCTAGTGTCAAAATACAATCTAGCAACAAACGAACAACTAAGTTTGTCTTTCTCTAAGTATATTCATTTTACAAATAAATGTTATGAAGGTGTCGATCCTACCTTAGATCGAAATGCTTATTTGCGGTCGTAGTGCCTCCGTCGCATCAATAATCCTTCATCGCAACAAGAGCTCTTTTGTCACAAGAAAGTGTCGTATTTTGCCAACCTGCAATCACAAACAAGAAAATATCAATAGCATCTATATAACAAATAATTATAAAACATACCTATCATAGTGATCAAGGAATCTATGAAATAAACGATCAAACGACAACTTATTGAAATAAACATTCAAACGACAATTTATTGAGAAAAACAGAACTTGATTGTATTAATCTTAAAATATACAGAAGAACCTTACAACCTTAGCCTTGATGTTCAAAAGGCCTTCTCGGGGTTCGAAGCAGGAATCTCCTCTATTTTGATAAGTCTTGCACTCTTCCTTCAGGAGCACAAAGAGGTATGTGATATTTCCTCTCAAAAGCTCAGCAAAAAGAAGTCTAAATCTTAACAGCACTTCAACTCAAATCTTAAGCTTGACCTCTTCAATCCTCCATTAGTTAACTTAACTTTTTTCTCTTCACTTAACCCTTTGAGGCTACTCAATGCCTCCTTTTATAGAGCAGATGAAGAGGTTAGGATTCCACCTTTAAAGGGATAGAATCCTCCTTCAAAGGGATAGGCTCCTCACATCAAGGGATTAGTTCCTTAAGGTGTGGGATACATGCACCTTACTAAAGCGTACTCATCCCCAAAAAATCTCATCTAGAACCTTCCAGAATTGACCAAAAATCAACTTTTTCACTTTGATTTCGCGCTTTTTTGACTTTACAGGAAGTCGGCAGGCATAGCACTGGAAAATTGCGTTCTAGAACGTAGTTCCTATTCACATTACCTGCGTACCCTAGCCAGGAACGCAGGTAAGTCTCATATTAACTGTGTACTCAAAGTTTTTGAGCTTTTTAGGGTTTTTTCTCCAGTTTCAGGGCATGGAATGAGGAACAAAGGTTGTAAGACTTGCAAAGGAGGAATGTATGAGTGTTTAATGAGCTCATATAGTCAGTAGAATGTCAAGGTGACAATTTTTAGTGTAACAGATTGCCCCCTAAAGTGCGAAGTATGGAATAGATGAAGATGAAGTATGTCATATATGAAGAGTGAAGTACTTTATCATTTCAAGGATCATCCTGTGGACACCCCGGTCGGAACCTGTAAAAACATTCAATGCAAAATATATATATGTAATCATATCATCGCTGAGGTAGGCATTCCCATACTCAGATCAAAACTAACTAGAAACTAATCTAAACTGTTCTGATACAGGAATGATTTTCAATATTACATCAATAGTATAGACATATGTAGACACAACATGGATGCAACCATCTGTTTATAAATAGTCCACTGTATAATTGATAATAAAATTCCTCGCAGCCCGGATGGTGGAAACTAGATCCAGGGTCTTGATTTCCGCTTCCCAAACTAGTACGATTCTATCCATGCGATTAAATGTATTGAAGTCGAACATGGTAGAAACCACTTGATTACCAGTCAATGATGTAAACTGTTAACAAGTGTGAGAGTAACCACCAGTAATGTCAATGGCTCTCAAAGTACTCAGTACAATCCATGAAATGTTAATGAATGAGCTGAAGTCGAACATGTCACGGAATCATTCGATCGAAGGTCAATGATGCAACTTGTCGTCGAAAGCGAGAAACCTGCCATTAAGGCATGCAGATTTCAAGGTACTGATGATTTCTAGATCAACTTCCTAGATAAGGAGCTGTCGTCGATAGAAAGTGATCCGTTGTAGGCAAGCCCGCAACACGAAATCATAGATCAAGTTTTGAAAATATATTGGCAAGGACTGACTCAGGGATGGTCAAAATGGATGACAAATATTTCACAAATGAATGGTTTATTTGAACTGTCCTCTTGAACACATAACAACACCGCAGATGGCTTGGTGACAATTGACCCAAAGCTAATACCCAGAAACCGGCTGAAGACTTTCAATATGGTTTGATTAACTGTTAGGCAAAGGATTTTCCCAACCCAAGTGAACAAAAAAGTGTCGTGTTCAAGAGTGGTTAACTGGTTTTCTAAATAATCAAAATGTAACAAACAGGTTCGTTTTTCTCTCTTTTCCCCCACCATTTCTGGCAAGTACCTCTTTATTTTTGACAAGCTTGAGGAGGATAACATTTTCTTGTTTATAAGCTCATCCATCCTCCCGATGAGTCCAACTTAGTTTAAGATTCGAACCCTAAGAAGGAGTGGTTCGTTCCTGCTTAAAATTAAACAAAACTTCCATCGTTAAATTTTAACGAGTCCAAAGATAGGAGAAACTTGTTTTTCAATTTTAGGGAGTCAGAAGAAAAACTTAAGAAAACTCCATGGGTGTACTTTTTCATAAATTTAGTTTCTCGAGCCCGAAAAAGGATAAAATAATGCGGGAGAGAACTCTATTGACCGTAATTAGTCAACGTATACCTTTTTCGTAAATATTCCATTTCAGTCCGTAAAAGGGATAAACTTATACTGAAAGGACGATCATTCATTTACTTTAACAAGTTTGAATAATCAAGTGCTAGGCAATCTTTTCATGTTTAGAGAGTCTGAAAAGGGCTTAAAAGAGGACCTGTAGTTTCGAAGCCAGAAGTTTTAACAAGTTCAAAAAAGAGATAAAAATGTACTCATGGTTTTCACTTTTTTGTAAGTTTTAACGAGTTCGAAAAAGAGATAAAAATGTACTCATATGGCCGACTTTCAATTTAATTTACGAGTAGGAAAAGACGAAAATAACTCGGCATTTCATGTGTTTTACGAGAATGAAAAATAGCAAAATAATCTCGGGATTTTCATGAGTTTAATGAGTCTTGAAAATAACCGAAATTGACTCAAGATAGGTTTCATTTTTACAAAATCTTGAAACAGAGAAAAACTATGCTTCGGAGTGGTTTCATTTTTACACAAGCTTGAAACAGAGAGAAAAATGTGCTTGATGCCCCCTAAGCGTAACTGCTAGAGCGCATGCCCCCCCAGCTTCATTTCATTCAACTAAGTACACTGCTGGTAATTAATAGCTGGATGGAATGAAGGTTCATTTATGAGATCATATGAAAGACCCGACCTAAAACTGTAAGAAAAAATGAAATAACTAACCTAAATATACGACTTAACATTTACGAGATCTAGTCAAAGACTCGACTCAATTAAGGGAGGATTTGTTTCATTTTTTAACGAGCTTGACACAGGAAAAGAACTATGCTCATGGCAACTTGTTTCATTTTTTAATGAGGTTGACACAGTAAAAGGAACTATCCTCACCTACATGTTTCATTTTTTAACGAGGTTGACACAGTAAAAGAAACTATCCTCGTATCTATTTTCTACAATCTACCTATATAACCTACTTATTTTTTTTTTTTTTTAATGAGGTTGACACAGGAAAAGAACTGTCCTCACTTCGATCGATTCATTTTTTAATGAGGTTACCACAAGAATA
Source organism: Pinus albicaulis (assembly GCA_034641835.2). NCBI lineage: Eukaryota > Viridiplantae > Streptophyta > Pinopsida > Pinales > Pinaceae > Pinus > Pinus albicaulis. Next base: position 1,663,921,621 of record CM076579.1, read on the forward strand.
GAACTATCCTTCCGACTAACCGATTCATTTTTTAACGAGGTTGACACAGAAAAAGAATTGTCCTTATACCTGATTCATTTTTAACGAGGTTGACACAATAATGAACTATCCTCTCGAATTAACCGATTCATTTTTTTAATGAGGTTGACATAGGAAAAGAACCTGCCTCATACTCGATCGATTCATTTTTTAACGAGGTTGACATAGTAACAAATCCTATCTCCCTCAACCCACTGTATTCATTTTTTAACGAGGTTGACACGTAAAAAGAACTATCTTTGTACTCTTAATTACTGATTCATTTCTTAATGAGGTTGACTCATACCTAAAACTATGCTCTCGACTAACTGATTCATTTTTTAGCGAGGTCGACACAAGAAAAGAACTGTCCTCATACCTGATTCATTTTTTAACGAGGTTGACTCAGTAACGGGAACCATCCTCATAAACTACTTATTTCTAATCTATCAAACTACTTACAATCTACCTTAGATCCAAACCGAGATTCCGGGTTCGATCTCAAATGAGTCGCCAATTTGTTGGCTCTGATAAATCATTCTGGCTGCATAAGACCGATCTCCCTAGTGTCAGAAGACAATCTAGCAACAAACGAACAACTAAGTTTATATTTCTCTAAATATATTCGTTTTACAAATAAATGCTATGAAGGTGTTGATCCTACCTTAGATCCAAATGCTTATTTTTAGTCATAAGACTTCCGTCGCATCAGTAGTTCTTCTGGCACAACAATAGTCCTTCCGTCGCAACAAAGTGTCGTCTTTTCGTCACAACAAAGTGTCGTCTTTTCGTCGCAACAAAGTGTCGTCTTGAAAAGACCTGCAATCACAAGCAATCAAATATTAAATAGCACCTATATAACAAATAATTATAAAACATACCTATCATATTGATCAAGGAATATATGAAATAAATGATCAAATGACAGCTTATCGAAATAAATAATCGAATGACAATTTATTGAGAAAAACAAAACTTGATTGTATTAATCTTAAAATAACAGAAGAACCTTACAACCTTAGCCTTAATGTTTGAATAGGCCTTCCCAAGGTACGAAGCAGGAGTCTCATCTACTTTGATAAGTCTTGCACTCTTCCTCTAGGAGCACATAGAGGTATGTGATCTTTCCTCTCAAAAGCTCAGCAAAAAGAAGTCTAAATCTCAACAAGACTTCACTTCAACTCAAATCTTAAGCTTGACTTCTTCAATCCTCCATTAGTTAACTTAACTTTTTCTCTTCACTTCACCCTTTGAGGCTACTCAATGCCTCCTTTTATAGAGCAGATGAGGAGGTTAGGATTCCACCTTTAAAGGGATAGAATCATCCTTCAAAGGGATAGACTCCTCACATAAAGGGATTAGTTCCTTAAGGTGTGGGATACATGCACCTTACTAAAGTGTACTCATCCCCAAAAAATCTCATCAAGAACCTTCCAGAATTGACCAAAAATCAACTTTTTCACTTTGATTTCGCTACATTTTGACTTTACAGAAGCCCCACAGGCTTAACACCGGAAAATTGTGTTTTAGAACGTAGGCTTATTCACATTACCCGCATACCCTAGGGTTGAACGCCAGGTAAGTCTCATATTAATCGCGTACTCAAAGTTTTTGGAGCTTTAGGTTTTTTCTCCAGTCATGGCATGGAATGAGGAACAAAGGTTGTAAGACTTGCAAAGGAGACATGTATGAGTGTTTAATGAGCTCATACAGTCAGCAGAATGTCAAGGTGACAATTTTTAGTGTAACAGATTGCCGCCTAAAGTGCAAAGTCTGAAATAGATGAAGATGAAGTCTGTCATATATGAAGAGTGAAGTACTTTATCATTTCAAGGATCATCCTGTGGAAACCCCAGTTGGAACCTGTAAACAAATTCAATGCAAAATATATATATGTAAGCATATCATCGCTGAGGTAGGCATTCCCATACTCAGATCAAAACTAAATAGAAACTAATCTAAACTGTTCTGATACAGGAATGATTTTCAATATTACATCAACATTATAGACATATGTAGACACAGCATGGACGCAACCATCTGTTTATGAATATTCTATTGTATAAATGATAACAAAAATTCCTCGCAGCCTGGATGGTAGAAACTAGATCCAGGGTCTTGATTTCCGCTTCTCGAACCAGTACGATTCTATCCATGCAATTAAATGTGTTGAATTCGAACATGGTAGAAACCACTTGATTACCAGTCAATAATGTAAACTGTTAACAAGTGTGAGAGTAACCACCAATAATGTCAATGGCCCTCAAAGTACTCAGTACAATCCATGAAGTGTGAATGAATGAGCTGAAGTCAAACATTTCATGGAATCATTCGATCGAAGGTTAATGATGCAACCTCGTCGTCGAGAAAGCGATAAACCTCGCTATTATGGGATGCAGACATTTTCAAGGTAATCGACGATTTCTAGACTTCAACTTCCTAGGATAAGGAGATGTCGTCGATAAAAGAGCTGTCATCGATAGAAAGTGATCTGTCGTAGGCAAGCCCACAACACGAAGTCATAGATCAAGTTTTGAAGAAATATATTGGCAAGGACTGACTCAGGGATGGTCAAAATGGGAGAAAAATATTTCGCAAATGAATGGTTTGTTTGAATTGTCCTCTTGAACACATAACGACACTGCAGAGGGTTTGGTGACAATTTACCTAAAGCTAATACCCAAAAACCAGTTGAAGACTTTCAATATGGTTTGATTAACTGTTAGGCAAAGGATTTTCCCAACCCAGGTGAACAAAAGTATCATGTTAAAGAGTGGTTAACGGTTTTCCAAATAATCAAAATGTAACAAACAGGTTCGTTTATCTCTCTTTTCCCCCACCATTTCTAGCAAGTACCTCTTTATTTTTTACAAGCTTGAGGAGGATAACATTTGCTTGTTTATAAGCTCATCCTTCGGATGAGTCCAACTTAGTTTAAGATTCGAACCCTAAGAAGGAGTGGTTCGTTCCTGTTTAAAATTAAACAGGTCCTTTATTGTTAAATTTTAATGAGTCTAGTATAGGAGAAACTCGGTGTTTTTCATTTTTAGGGAGTCAGAGGAAAATACTTAAGAAAACTCCATGGGTGTACTTTTTCATAAATTTAGTCTCTCGAGCCCGAAAAGGGATAAAATAATGCGGGAGAGAACTCTATTGACCATGGAAAATGGACAGGCCTGCAACTCAGCTAATGAGGTGGTCTCCTCTCTCACATGTCTGCCACTTTTATGAGGCCTTCTAGGTGCATGTAAATTAGTGGTGGAATCACTGTCTCGGTCATAGGATGTATCAGTATCTGTCTCCATGATATCTAAGGTCTATGCATGGTCTATGTTGTCTTGTGTAACAGTTTTGGTGTTTTTGTTTTAGTGCCAAATGTATGGTAGTATGAGAGGGACTGTGGAGAAATAGGGTAGTGGGGACAATGGACTTTAATCAAGTTATATTTGAAGTGTAGGGACAGCCACTTGACTACTTGGGAAACTTGGGGTTTGGGAATTTTTACAAGTGAGATGGGAAAATCAGAATGATAGGAAATGAAATGACTTAGGGATAGGGAAATGGGCTTAGGAATGAGTGACTTTGGGGATGTAAGGGGATAGGGGATGAACTGTAGTGATAAGATAACAGTGAGAGGAAGGAAAAAACAAGGTGGGGAATGGAGTATTTGGCACAAAATTATTTTTAAAACACCACCTTCAAAACCATAAGGGAGAAATTTTCAACAAGATAATAGGGTTTGAGTTTTGGCATTCAAAATCTCATAATCAACATCAAAAATTTATAAATGGCAATTACAAGGTCACACGAACTTACTTGGACAAAACAGACTGAGTCGATTTGGAGTTTTTTTGCAGTAATGGAAAAAATTTGTGTTTCGGCCCAATGCGCCACACTGGTTCAAATTTACACACAGTCAGCTGGCTCAATGCGTTGCGCACACCCGATGCGTCGCGACAGTCACCCAATGCGTCGCGCTCTGTAACTTCAACTCATTCTGCCCTCTAACTTCTTATTTCACTCTCCACGGGTTCTCCTTTGCTCACGGCTATCTCTTGGCATGCAAATGGATCTTTGAAACATGAAAATATCTTTATGCCAAAGATTTTGATTTTTTCTATTTGAAAACCCACTTTGTAATGTTTGCAAACTTGACATTTCACTTTAAAACTCTGTTTTGCTTGCTTTTGGCTTTTGGACTGAATGATGAGATTTTCTATCTATTTTTTAGGGAATGGATGGCATGGAGCTTTGGCAAAGGCGACCAGGGTTGCGCCTGAAGTATTATTACAACTAAAAAACTTGAAAATTACATTGAATTTATTTACGTGAAAATGAAAAAAACATTTTTTCTTAAAAACAATGTTTTGAAGAAAAATGATTATTAAGTGTTATGATGATGAAATTTTTTGCACCGAAACCTTATTTCGAACCTCCTCATGTACCCACTGACATTATTAGGCATTCTAAAGACTGGATTAATGAAACCCTAGACCTAATGAGACTAAAAACCTAATATGACTCTTTGCAGACTATAAGACCAAAAATGACTGTAAATAATTTTAATGAACAGACATAGGCCAGCAAGTATAAGACATGAGGAACATGAGTGACAAGCCCCTACTGTCAGAGGATCCATGCTCCTAATGAAATGCAGCTGACTGAACTGAGTGAGACACCTAAAATGAAATGCAACAAGAGAAATTTTATCTCTGACGGAGGGATGAAGATACCGACTCTAACATTGGCTCCAATGGGGATGGTAGCTCATTGGAGGTGCCAAGAACTACAGATCTCTGGGAAAGTGGGAAGTGCCTTCATCCATTGGGATATGGAATCAATAACTTCGAAAAACCAACAAGACTCTTGACTGATTTCCATAACTGAAAATTGACTCAAACTGACTCAATTTTGAAACCAAAATGACTGAAAGACCTAACCCAATAAATCAAACCAAAACTGAAATCAATCTTCAGATTTATAGCCTTCACCTCGGGCCCCAATCTGAAAGAATGATGATAGCACACACTTGAAATAGAGTTTGAACAAACCGGTATATACAATGATAATGCATGACAACAGAAAAAATTTCAAAAATTATACCGCTTGAGCAACCGACCATTGACCGGCCCTCTTGGATAGTCTTCTCCATTCATCTCTTTCAGAAGGAAAGCGTTTTGGCCTCGATATGCAGCAATTTTAAAGGTCCTTTCCAGAGATTCTCGAACTTACCATGCTTACCCTTTTCTTCGTTTCTTGCATCCCATTTCAACACCACTTCTTCTAATTGAAACTTGTCTGATTTCACCTTTCGATCATATATTTTCTTTATTCTCTCTTACAGCTTGAATGTGTTTTGAAAAACCTCCTCTCTAGTCTATTGTAAATGGATCATTTGATTTATTCTCCGTTGCAGATGAACATCATCGCTGCCAGCTTCCTGCAGAATTTTAACCACTGGAACTACGAGAGAGGTCGAGAATACTGTGTCAACACCATACACAAGCTCAAAAGGGCACATGCCTATAGACTTCTTTTGACTCACTCTATCTGCGCAAAGTGCGTTGACCAACTTCTTATGCCAACTTTTCTTGTTTATTTCCAGCAGCTTTTTGATAATGTTGACCAAGGATTTATTGAAGGATTCGGCCAATCTGTTGCCTTGTGAATGATAAGCAGTTGAGTTCCCCAAAGTGATTTGATACTTATCACAAAACTCAATCATTCTTTTAGATTTGAAAGCTGCTGCATTATCAGTAATTAACTTGTTTGGACAGCCAAAATGAGACAAAATGTTGTTTTCAAGAAATGAAATTATTACCAAATCTGTGGCCTGCCTGGTGGGAATCGCCTCAATCCATTTAGTAAAATAATCCATCGCTGTAAGAATCCACTTGTGCTGAGCTAAAGAAGCAGGATGAATTTTTCCAATGAAATCCAAACCCCACTACTGAGAAGGAGCACTTACTTCAATGGGCTTGAGCGGCAAAGGCTGCAATTTTCTCCTCCCTTCAAAAATCTGACATTCATGACAGATTTTAATAGTTTTGTACACATTAGCAAAGAGAGTCAGCCAATAATATCCTGCTCTCAAAATTTTGTTGGTCGTTGTTTTGCCGAAAAAGGTGACCTCTGCAATCTCCCCTATGAAAATCTTCCATAACCTACTTTGCTTCTTCTTCAACCAAACAATTTAGCAAAACACCACCGGGATCCTTCCAATAGAGTGCATTATCCATGATACAAAACTTGGCAGCCTTCAATTTCAGGGTTCTACTTTTGTTTTTAGCCATGCATGGCGGTGGTGACAAGTTTTGGAGCACATATACAATATCTGAATACCAAGGAGAAAGAACAAATATTTCTGATACCTGAATTAGTGAACTTTCCTCATTTTCCTCAGACATAGCAGCAATAAGATTAATGTCCAAGGCGTGCAAATTTGACTCAGCCATCAACTTAGCCAGCCCCTGTTCTTCGATAAGCTTTGTAGGCTTTATCTCCACATCATACTCCAACAAAGCAGCAATCCATTTGCCTCGTCTTCCTTCTAGATCAGTTTGTACTAAAACATCCTTAACAGCAGCGTTAGGAACATAAGAAAGTATATGAGAATGCAAAATATATACTCGAAAATCTTTCAACGCTTTCACTAAGGCAAGAGCTTGCTTTTCAATAATGTTATACGTTAAGGCTGCATCTCTTATGGTTCAGCTGAAAAAAGCAATTGGTTTTTCATGCTGATCTCTTTTCTACATCAAAACTGCTGCCATAGTATGATCTGAGGCAAATGAAAACAAACTAAAATCCTGAGTATAGTCCGGGCTGATCAAAACCGAAGCTAAAGAAAGCACCAATTTCACTAAATTGAAAGACTTTATAGCCTCCTCATTCCACTTCACTACACTATCTTTCTTGAGCATGTTTGTGATTTCCCTTAAATGTTCTGCAAGATTCAGCACAAAGCGACATAAAAAATTCATCTTACCATTGAAACATTCGATCTCCTTCTTGTTTCGGGGAAGATCAATTTGCTGAATAGCTTCTACTTGAGCTGGATCAATGCGAATGCCATCCTTTGAGATAATATGACCCAGAAGCTTGCCCTCATCCATGGCAAACAAGCTCTTCTTTGGATTGAGAGACACACCATATTTTCTACAGTTTTGAAAGACAATTTTCATATGATACAAGTGCTCTTCATCTGAATTAGAAAATACCGTCAAATCATCAAGATACATGACTAGAAAAACATCCTTCTCATTTGCAAATGCCATATCCATTGCTCGCTGAAAGGTCGCACCAACATTCTTCAAACCGAAAGGAATTTTAGCATAATAGAAAGTTCCCCACGGAGTGGTGAACGCTATTTTGTCTCTATCATCCTCATGGACCAGAATTTGGTTATACCCAGAATAACCATCGAGTAGCGACATATGAGATGCTCCAACTATTCGATGAAGTATGTGATCCATTTTGGGCAAAGGATAATTATCTTTCAAAGAAACTTTATTCAGATTCCTAAAATCAATGCATAAACGAATCTCACCTGTTTTCTTGCACACGGGCACCAAATTAGAAATCCAATCCGAAAACCTTATGGGAACGATGATACCAACCTTGTACAACCGATTCACTTCCTTCTCTATTGAAGGCAGTAACTTTGGATTTATCCTTCTCAATTTTTGCTGAAAAGGTTTTTAATTTGGCTTGATTGGAATGGTATGCTGAATTATGTTTGTATCATATGTATTCAAATCTGAATAGTCCCAAGCAAATACATCAGCAAAAGAAGATAACAAACTGATATACTTTTCTTTTACTTATGGGGACAATGTTTTGGACAATTTCACCATTTTTGGATTCTCAGCTGATCCAATGTTCACCTCCTCAACTCCTTTCTCTGTTGGCCGCAAGGTTGGTTTTCGAGCTACATCATCTTGGTTGAAAAGCTCTTCTAAAGGTATTAGAGCTTTAGGAATGACATTATCCTTCAGGTGAAAAAATTCCATCTAATTGATTTGTACATCAGCTTCACTATCATCATGCTCTACATCAATAGAAGTGACTTTGAATTTACCTTCATTTTGCAGAAACTCATCAATTTCTTCGTCATCTTGAAACACTTGCCAATACCTTTGATTGTCCAGGATAGTCAGATGATGCTTCACATGAATTTCAAATTTGTTACTTGAGTTCATCGGAATTTTCAAATTACTTGCTGCTTTTGCAAGTGCATCTACAATACCATTCTGAATACGAGGGACACATGTCAAAGTCTAATCTGAAAACAATCTCAAGATATCTAACACTGCATTTCGGTAAGCCCGAATTCGAGGATGCTTAGCTTGATATTCACCTTTCACTTGCTTAATAACCAACTCGAAGTTGCTATACACTGCAATCCTCTTAGCATTTAACTTTCTAAGAATTTTTAGACCAGCAATCAAAGCTTTGTACTTAGCCTCATTATTTGAACAATCAAAAGCCAATTTATAAGAACAAACCTTTACATTACTCGACACTTTGTTTCGGGAAGAAAAAGGGTTGTGTACCCAAATGCGAATTCCAGCACCGTCATTTCCTACTGCACCATCGAAATCCATGGTCCACAAACCATCTTCATCTTCTTCAAAATGCTGAAATTCTGTTTGCTTTGTTATTTCTGCTCGTTGTCCATCAACTTTTTGTTGTTGTCTAGAGGCTGATTTCTCATCAGCACCCTCAAGTTTCTGTCTCTCTTTCTTTAAAACCTCTCTAAAATTTTCAGTGATCTCCGGAATGTCTTCTACTTCAACTAATTGACTATTTACATCATTTAAACTATCTGAATACAAAACAAATGATTCTAAATCAGTATGTACATAATTGATTAGATGATTTATAGGTTTCTCCTTGCTGGTAATCATATACTTCATCTTTTGTTCCCAATATAATTTCCTCATTTGACCAAACACGGGAATAGTAGCATAGGAGAAATCAAGCTGCAATGTCCCTTTAAGTTTAGCTCCCCAAGATCTGGAAAGAAGAATGCCAAATCTAGGAGGAATATCCGCCACAACCACATCCATCAAAACATTTTTCGTCGGAATCTGATCCAAAATTACCACCAAATCTTTGATAAGCCCAATGCATCTTACTCTGCTAGAATCAAAAGAATAAATCAGTATGTACATAATTGATTAGATGATTTACAGGTTTCTCCTTGCTGGTAATCATATACTTCATCTTTTGTTCCCAATATAATTTCCTCATTTGACCAAACACGGGAATAGTAGCATAGGAGAAATCAAGCTACAATGTCCCTTTAAGTTTAGCTCCCCAAGATCTGGAAAGAAGAATGCCAAATCTAGGAGGAATATCCGCCACAACCACATCCATCAAAACATTTTTCGTCGGAATCTGATCCAAACTTACCACCAAATCTATGATAAGCCCAATGCATCTTACTCTGCTAGAATCAAAAGAATAAAGATCATGATACTTCCTAGTGATGTCCAATCCCAATTTCTCCATGATTGCCCTAGGCATGAGATTATGAGAGGCTCTGAAATCAAACATAGCATTGTGGAACACACAATCATGCAATATAAGGCTAATATAAAAAGGAGGTACATCACTATCTGGAGACTCACCATCCAATGCTGGACCAAAAATCAATTCAGGTTGATCATCTTCCACATTTACCATATCAGATAATGGATAAAAATTCAAAATCTTAAACACCTGACCCTTATAGCTGTTATTATTCATGAATTTAGTCAAAGGAATGGATACTTTTAACTTAGCAATTTCACTTTCTAAGTTAAAAACTGAAGTTTTCTCTACCTCTTTGGCTAGAACATCCTTCTTTTCAACTTTCTCCCTCGATATATTTGGCTGATTAGATCTTTCATTTGGTGATGGTGATTTTCCAGTAGTAGGATCAACTATCTCTTTTCCCTTTTTCTGCACAACAGGTGAATCATTCTTTGGTGCTATAGCTTCCTTTCTCTTTTGGATTGGATTAATGGGCACATCTCTATTTCTAAGTGAATATTGTCACTGTTGCGCAGTCAAGGCATTCATATACCTCCTCTGATACTCATCAGATTCTTCTTCAAGAGTTGTCTCATTTGCCAAGATGAAATCCTCGTCTTTTTGTACAGCTGAGCTTTCGGAATACTCCTCATATTCAGTGATAAAAATTGGCATATCATCAGGTGTAAAGAAATGATTTTCTTCTCCAATTACATTCTCTTCATCATCTGATTCCGGACCAACAAAATTCTGCTGTAAAGGTGTCTTCACCTGCTGTTGTACTGCTGGTTCTTGTGCTCGCTGTTCTCTTTGCTTGATTCTAAACTGTGGTTGTTGCTGGCCATGAAAGTTAGGATTTCTAATCTGCATTTTAGGCTTATCAAGTGTTAATATTTCAAACATCTTTTCCACTTTATGGAGTACTTGATCGGAAGTGGAAACCTCTTCCTTTATTGCTACTTTCTTTTCAGCTTTGATTCTAGCTCTCTTGTCAAGCAAATTGGCTTCAACGCTGACTGCAATTTTCTGCATGTCTTCCAAAGTGGCCAGATCTCTTTCTCTTAATTGATAAGCCATGTCTGGATCGAAACCATCCGAAAAATTTAGCAAATCCGACCTCCTAGATGGCTTTATATCATCAGGAATTGCATTGTAAACCGAATTGAATCTAATACAATAATATTGAACAGACTCACCAATGTTCCGCTTGATATTGGTATATTCATAATTGATCTGAAGAGGGTCTTTCTTTACTTCACCTCCAAAGGTTTGTACAAATAGTCTCATTGTTACATTTTCCACATCAATTTCATGAAGGTCAAAGAAATCTGCCATCCTATCCGCTGTTTCTGAGCAGGAACACTTTGAGGAGTGCCATCAAACAATGGAATTTTTCTTTGATATTCAGCGGGCATGTCATCCAAGTTTTGAGGTAATACAAGGGGTGCAAATCAGGCAGCCATTGCTCTGGGTGGATTTACAACCAGATTTGGGGATATAGGAGGAGTCAGAGTAGTTGATGTATGAGGTGTATGTGGTGTGGATGGAGGTGAAACTACCGCAGATTGTTGATCAGAGATAGAAGGTTGCACGGGAATGGTAGGAATGAAAGGAGGCTCAATAGGAATTTGTGAACCCGATGTAATTGTGGATGACCCAAGAGTTGCAGATGCAGACACTATGAATTCAGGAATGTTTGTTGCTACAATGGAATTCTGAAGATTCAAAATGTAACTGTCAATGGATCTATTAGCTTTTTCAATTTCAAGATATTTGATAAACTCTCGATTTAGGATAGTAGAATGAATAGCACTTTCAGACTTAATCTCAAACAACAACAACTCAAATTCTTCATCAAATTCGAGGTCTTCAAGATACTCAAAAACAGCGGGACATGAATGAGATTTAAACAGAGGAATCAGAGGACTTTCTCGATGAAGGATTCTCCAAATGAGATTTGTATTTTCATACACAGGAGGTGGATCAAGATCCAGATTTTCTCTGGTATGTCGTCTGGAAGCTGCCACTATGTTATTGCCTAAATATACCTCAAGCTGAGAAAGGCAGAGTCTAGGGTAACATCAAACCACGCTTAATCTATTAGCTAGCCCTACCAGATCGGGAGAGGACTCTCTCCTCGTCAATCTCAGAAAAAAATAATCGGGGAGGCTTGATATGACTTTGAAAAAAGGTTGATTTTAGGCTAGGTATATATGTAAGGAGGTTGAATTTGATTTTGAAGGTTTTTGTTGGATCAAAGGGAGAGACAGATTTTGGGTCTGGAAATTAGGCCTAGTTTTTGTAGAGGTCTGAATGGGGCAAGAAAGGCAATTGTTTTGATGCTTTGGATTGAATGAATGGATAGCTCAAACCGGTGAGGAGCTGAAGAGGGAAAGAGGCTTTAAAGAATCATCTTCAAACAGTTTGAAAACATGGAAAATTAAACAAAAATCAAGGTAGAGCACAGCAATCTAATGAATTCCACCTTTATAACGTTTTTGTTTAACTTGAGAAGAAATGAGAAGGAAGATGATACACATGAAACATCAGAAAACTTACAATCACATAGAGAAAAACACCATCAAGACATAGAGCCACATGGATCCCAAATAGTTCTACAAACCCTGGTCTATTCCTTTGCCAAAATTGCAGAGATGAAATGTACAATGAAGTGCTAAGCAATCCCAAGTGTCCAACCCTGAAAATGACTGAGAAACTAGAAGATATAGACATGCATAACTCATCCCCATGCCTCTAGGGGTCGAGTTCACCATTCTAGGAGCTTTTTCAACAAGATATAAACTAAGAACTGGAAAATAGGCAGTGGAACAGCTTGCCTTTATAAGATAGGAAACTGATTCATTCAATTACATTTCACTTTTTGGTGAATGAATCTACTTGCATGAGTAAAAATGTGCCAAAATTACATCAAAGTCATAAAATTACATCAAGTTACATCAAGAGTTCCAAATTTGGAGATAAAAAATTCAAACTGGCCAAAACTAGGCGAAAATATGAGTTGCTAAGTGAAAACTGAGCCAAAATTCCCAATGCGTCGCGCCTGAAATCTCTATGCATTGCGCCACTTTGAGGCCGATTTTGAGGGCCTTCCCGGTGTCCAAATTGAGCACAGGATATCTCGCTGGAAATATCTACCTGTATAATTTCCACACTAAGTGGAATTTCTGAATTTGGTTTCCATTTTCCCCCTCCAAAGTGAGTTTTCCCAACACTGCTTCCTGTGTGTCCAAAAAGTGGCAGAAAGGTCAATTTTAGGGTGTTTTTGACCCTTCAGGCAACCCAAAACTTGTCAAAATATCTAGGTAATGGGTAGGCATGCATAAATTTTGATTAAAAATCCAAAAATACAAATTTTTAACCAAAAGGGGCTCCCAATCGTAAGTGCGCGCCAAGTGGCACGACGCGTCGGGCGGAAAAATCTGTGTTAAGGCCAAAAAATTCAAAATTGACAAAATGTGTCCCCAATTTCTTGAAATTTGGGCTAAGTGTCCTCTATCATGCACTATGCTAAGACAAAGAATCTTTGGCCAAAATTTGGAGTCTATCATGCCTTTTACGATGCTTTAGTGCCCTTTTTAACTTTGGCTTCAGGATCTTGATTCATGCCTTGCAAACATGATTTCGCGCCCTATAATGGTTCTTCATGTGCCTCAACATGTTATTTTCCTTGTTTTACTTTTCCAACAGCTTCTCCAAATGAATATTGACCCTTTCGAGCCAAGTCTCTCGATCAGCCTTAATCTCTCACTCAATGGATGTCATCTCGGTTTGGCTTCTTTCGGCAACTTGCCGATTTTCACGGATATTTTGCAACTCCATGATAGTTTGCTGATCTTCCAACTATTTGTTTCGCTGCTCAAGGTAATTGATGATCCATTGGGCTCTCTGCAACTTGTCGGTCAAGGTGTCTATCTTCGCCTTCTACTTCTGAATAATATCTCTCAACTTTGAGCTTGGAGAGCTCAAATCCTCATCATGAGTATGAAATCAGTATCCTGACCTCCTGAAGGCCCCTAATCCTGCATGGGCCTCTTACCTTTGTCCTGTACCTGTACCTATGCTGCTGATGACAGAAGAGAGACCCCTTCCACCCTCGGTGGAGATAGTACTCGCCAGGCTGCTGCAAATAATTCTCTGGTGCCTCTCTGATAAGTGACATACATCGGCACACTGGTGGTCTGTGTCTCATGACCTTCATGCTGATATGAAGGCTCACCTGCCTTATGAACAATCTCTGTAGTAACTTGAGGAGCTGTGAAGAAATCATTAGCAATGAAATCCTCCCATGAAATGCCCTACAAATCGAGCTGATGCATCACCACAATTTTGATCAGTGTAAAGTGATAGATACTATTGTACTGCTACTTAGGAGTTTTTCTTTGCATGAGAGTGGTCATCCTCTCAATATTCCAGCACATGAAATAAGGGATGTTCATCATCCTCACTCTAGTGAAATGCATCAATAACTTGATATGATAGGCATAGAGACATGAGAACTGACCCTTACAACTAAAATATCTGATAATTAGTTTCATCAGAGGAGCATAGGAATCCTTCAAGAACCAGAAAGGAAACACTCTGCTGAGTTGTTTCACAAAGCTAGGCTTGATATATGGTTCATAGTGCACTCTGTCTACCTGTTGTCTTTTGTTCCACTGTTCTCCAACATTTGGTATTCTGGTTTCTTGAGAGATAGTTTCCGGTGTTAAAGTGAATGTCACACTAGCAAGGGTGACTTGACCATCATGTAAATGCAACACAAACAAACGAGCCAGCTCCTGATGATAATGGACCCTAGCAATCATTTCACAATATTGAAAACATGACTGTTGTTGAAAACATGCCATGGCAAATGGAAAGGCCTACAACTCAGCCAAGGAGGTGGGCTCCTCTCTCACATGTCTGCCACTTTTATGAGGCCTTCTAGGTGCATGTAACTTAGTGGTGGAATCACTGTCTCGGTCATAGGATGTATCCGTATCTGTATCCATGATGTCCAAGGTCTATGCACGGTCTATGATGTCTTGTATAAGAATTTTGGTGTTTTTGTTTTAGTGCCAAATGTATGGTAGTATGAGAGGGACTGTGGAGAAATAGGGTAGTGGGGACAATGGACTTTAATCAAGTTATATTTGAAGTGTAGGGACAACCACTTGACTACTTGGGAAACTTGGGGTTTGGGAATTTTTACAAGTGAGATGGGAAAATGAGAATGATAGGAAATGAAATGACTTAGGGATAGGGAAATGGGCTTAGGAATGAGTGACTTTGGGGATGTAAGGGGATAGGGGATGAACTTTAGTGATAAGATAATAGTTAGGGGAAGGAAAAAACAAGGTGGGGATTGGAGTATTTGGCACAAAATTATTTTTAAAATACCACCTTCAAAACCCTAATGGAGCAATTCTCAACAAGATAATAGAGTTTGAGTTTTGGCATTCAAACTCTCATAATCAACATCAAACATTTGTAAATGGCAATTAAAAGGTCACACGAACTTACTTGGACAAAATAGACCGAGTCGATTTGGAGTTTTTTTGCAGTAATGGAAAAAATTTGTGTTTCGGCCCAATGCACCGCGTAGTTAACCCAGTGCGTCGCGCCCTTCCAATGCGCCACACTGGTTCAAATTTACACACAATCAGCTGGCTCAATGCGCCGTGCACGCTCGATGCGTCGCAACAGTCACCCAATGTGTCGCGCTCTGTAACTTCAACTCAATCTTCCCTCTAACTTATTTTTTCACTCTCCACGAGTTCTCCTTTGCTCACGACTATCTCTTGGCATGAAAATGGATCTTTGAAACATGAAAATATCTTTATGCCAAATATTTTTATTTTTTCTATTTGAAAACCCACTTTGTAATGTTTGCAAACTTGACATTTCACTTTAAAACTCTGTTTTTCTTGCTTTTGGCTTTTGGACTGAATGATGAGATTTTCTGTCTGTCTTGCAGGGAATGGATGGCATGGAGCCTTGGCAAAGGTGACCAGGGTTGCGCCTGAAGTATTATTACAACTGAAAAACTTGAAAATTACATTGAATTTATTTACATGAAAATGAAAAAGACAAATTTTCTTCAAAACAAAGTTTTGAAGAAAAATGATTATTAAGTGTTATGATGATGAAATGTTTTGCACCGAAACCTTATTTCAAACCTCCTCATGTACCCGCTGACATTATTAGGCATTCTAAAGACCGGATTAACAAAACCCTAGACCTAATGAGACTAAAAACCTAATATGACTCTTTGTAGTATATAAGACCAAAAATGACTGTAAATAATTTTAATGAATAAACATAGGCCAACAGGTATAAGACATGAGGAACATGAGTGACAAGCCCCTACCATTAGAGGATCCATGCTCCTAATGTAATGCAGCTGACTGAACTGAGTGAGACACCTAAAATGAAATGCAACAAGAGAAATTTGATCTCTGACGGAGGGATGAAGATACCGACTCTAACATACTGCAATTATTTGAGGTTCCTAGGGTGGCTGATATTCAATATGCCATCAATTATTTTAGGATATATTTTGATCCCTTCTTCAGAGATTATGTGACCAATAAGCTTTCCTTCCTAGAGGCCAAAGAGTGTCTTTTTTGGATTTAAAGACAAGCCAAATCTTCTGCACTTCTCAAAAACTTTCCTTAAATGTTCCAAATGTTCTTCATCAGTTTTAGAGAAGACAGTAATATCATCAAGGTAAATGATTATAAAATAGCCTATGTCTTCTGAGAAGGCTATGTCCATGGCCCTCTGGAAGGTGGCCCCTGCATTCATCAAACCAAATGGAATTTTTACATACATGAATGTTCCCCAAGGTGTGGTAAAGGTTGTCTTATGTTGATCACTTGGGAGAACTAGAACCTGATTGTAACCTGAGAACCCATCCAATAATGATATTCTTTTTGACCCAACTACCCTTTGAAGAATGTGGTCCATTTTTGGCAAGGGGTAGTTATCTTTCAGAGAGGCTCTATTAAGGTTCTTGAATTCAATACACAGCCTAATCTCCGTTGTCTTCTTCCTGACAGATACTAGATTGGAAACCCAATCTGAATATCTAAGAGAAACAATGATCCCTACATCATACATCTTCCTAATTTCCTTTTCTACTGCAGGCAACAAAACGGGGTTTATCCTCCTTAATTTCTGTCTGAAAGGTTTCTGATTTTCCTTAAGAGTAATCTTGTGCTGAATGATGCTAGTGTCATATGATTTGCAATCTTTCTAGTCCCGTGAAAAAACATCTATAAACTCTTTGAAGAGTGCTATGTATTGTTTTTTAATGTGGGCAGGAAGGGTGCTAGATAACTTAATCATTTTAGGCTTAGTTGGGCTTCCTATCGTTAGTTTCCATGGGTTCTGCTTTTGTTTCCTTAGCCACATCATTGAAATCAAAGAGTTGTTCTAATGGAGCTAGGCCTTTGGGTATGGTATCACCTTTACACTCTAGAACTTCCAGGTCCTTTTGGTCTGGATCATCAGATAATTTTTCTTTGAAAAGATGATCAAACTGATTTATATCAGTAGGAGAGGAGGAATTTGTTTTAGGAATTAGTTCTCCATTTAAACATTCTTTTTCATGGCTGAAACTTGGTGATGCTATGGAAAACTCATTTTTTGACTGCAGGAAATCTTCTATATGTTTATCATTGTTAAAAACCTGCCAATGATCTTCATTATCAGGCACTGCTAGTCTGTTTTACACCTTTATAATGAATTGCTCGTCAACTTGTGGTATCTGGAAATTACTGGCAGCAAAAGCTAGTTCGTTTGCCAGGTGATTTTGGGCTCTTGGTATGAACATATGGTCATATTTTTTGAAAGTCTTCAGGAGATCTAAAATAGTCTTTCTATATTCTCTGAGTCTGGGGTTTTTGGTTGAATATTCCCCTTTGATTTGTCTGATGATTAACTCAGAATCTCCCTGCACTGATATCTTTTTGGCTTTTAAATCTTTAAGTATGTGCAGGCCAAGGAGAAGGGCTTCATATTCTGCAATGTTGTTGGTGCATGAAAAATCTAATTTGTAGGCATGTCCTTTGTTTTTGTTATGTATCCATACACTAGCCCGTGCACTATTTTTGTTGCAAGAGCCATCAAAGCTCATTCTCCAAAGTGTTTCTGTTTCATTATCATCTGTTTTGTGTTGCTCAAGGCTGTTGGGAGTTGAGATATCTAGAGGTTGAGAGGAAGACAATTTTGAATGCTCGAGTGCACTAATGTCCTGCTCATTCTCCTTATTTGTTTGGGTGGCTTCATCTTCATTGTATAAAATAAAGGAATCTAGATCTGAATGGGTGGAATAAACAGGAGTGTTGTGAGGTTTGTCCTTACTGCTCACCATGTATTTCGTGAGGGTTTCCCTATATAATCTCCTGGTTTGACCAAACACTGGTATGGTGGCATAAGACATATCCATCTAAAGGCTGCCCTGAATCTTAGCTCCTCATGATCTAGACAAGAGCATACCATATTTTGGTGGAATGTCAGCTACTACTATGTCCATTACAAGGTTCTTGGCAGGAATTTGAGACAAGTTAACACACAAATCTTTAACTAACCCCAAGAATTTGACCCTTCTGGAATCAAAGGAATATAAGTCTTTATATGGTCTAGTAATCTCTAATCCTAAGCTTTCCATTACCACCTTGGGCATAAGGTTGTGTGATGCCCCTGAATCTAGCATGGCATTGTGTAAGATTTTGTCATGTATGTTTAGACTGAAATAGAAGGGAGGCATAGCCCCTTCCTGATATTTTCCTTCAATTCCAGGACCAAACAACATCTCTGGCTTGTCATCTGTCAAGTTCACAGTAGCAGTACCAACATGTATATTCAGAGCCTTTAGGACCTGGTTTCTGTACACTTCCTAGGTCACTAATTCAGCCAGAGGTATGTTAATTTTAATATTTGCAATCACTCCCTCAAGGCTGAAAGGAACTATTGATTTTGTTGTATTTACATCTGTTTTCTCACTTATGTTTCTTTCAGAAATTTTGGCTTGCTGAGTTTTATTAGGACTGTCAATCTGAGTTGTTTTAATAGGGCCACTAGTAGAGGTGCTAGGGCAACTTTGTTCAACATTTGGCTGGCTGCTTTTCTCTTTGTTTAAATATGTCTTCTTAGCCAAAATGTAGGTATTTTCTGCTGTTTTCTTAGGCTGATTTTTAGTATTTTTCCTAATAGCAGAGCTAGTGTTTTTGTCATTTGGACTATCTATGTTCCCTTTGCTTCTTAGATCATAGTGTTTGTGTACCTCCATGATTGCGTTCTCAAACCCTAGTCTATAGTCTTTAGACTCCTCATATGTATCTTCCTTTGGTTCTAAAGAGAAGAAACCTTGTTCTTCTTCAGTGAGGAAAACATCATCCCCATTGTCTAATCTAATCAAGTTTACATGGCTTTCTCCGAACCTTTAAATCTCTCCTTCTTTCTCTTGATATACGTAGCTTTGTTGGAAGGGAGGCCTAATTTTTTGGTCATGATCTCTTTGCCTATCATGAATTTTTTCTCTTCTAAAGTTCTGATTTCTATTTCTATTTTGGAGGTTGTTTTGGTTTTCTCTTGGTGGCACTCTATCATTCAAGTTTATCTTTTCAAGCACGCTCTCCATCACCTTCACTAGGCTGTCAATTTTGGTATCAGAGGATGATGTTGAGGGTGTAGTATCATCTTTATAAGTGACCCTCTTCTCTGATATTAGCCTAGCTCTACACTCATAGCTCCCTTCTGCATGTCTTCTAGAGTTAAATAGTCTCTATCCCTTAGTTGATAGGCCATATCAGCATCGAAACCTTTAGGATATTTTACTAAGGCCATGCCTTGGGGAGGTTTCATGTGAGGTCAAAGAGCATTGTAGATACTGTTAAACCTGGTGGAGTAATCATGAACACTCTCTCCCTGATTTATTTTAAGTTTGTTATACTCTGTTAATATTTGGAGAGGGTTGCTTATGATTTACCATTTGTTTATAAATGCTTGATGCAAAGAGGGAAGGTCACTGATGCTATTAGGAGTTAAGCCTTTAAACCAATTCTTTACTTCTCCTCCTAAACTTTGAGCAAAGATTCTCATCTTTATGGTCTCGTCTTCTATTTCCATATAATCAAAAGCATCTTCCATCCTATCTACATGTTGTTGAGCTGTGGTAGATTCTTTTCCAGTGAAATGGGGAATTTTAGACTGATAGTCATTTGGTAAGGGAACCATAGGTCGTTGTAACACTAATGGGGCATACCATGCTGCCATGTCTGGAAAGAAAGGTGGATTTATAGTGGGTGGATTGACAAGAGGGAAAGTGGACTGAAATGGAATGTTTCGGACAGTGGTGGTATGCTTTGGAGTGGAAGAAACACTTGGGCCAGCAAACTGGTTTTGAGCAGATTGGTTATGAAAGAGGCTAAAGTGGTGAAGGAGTTGTGAATCAGGAGGAGTAGAAGATGAAGCTTCTATACTAAAGCTCTCTTGCAAACCTGCAGTTTCAATATTAGTTTGGTTTAAATCTCTTTGAGATCTAGCTCTAAAGATGTTCTTAGTATGATGTAATTCAAAGTGTAAATCCTCCAAGACAACAGGGTTTTCAGGGGGATATTTTTCTCTTGGGATGTTCCTATCAGCAGCTAATTTTCTAACTTTAGAAGTCTGCCACAAATTTCTCTCTAGATTGTCAACTATTGTAGAAGGATTAGGGTCCGGATGAGATCTAGTGTTGACCCTATGTGAAGCCAGACTACTTTTTAAAAATTGAGAGAGGCTGGAGTTTGTAGGAAATGTCTTGAAAGTTTGGCCTCTTAGAATGTCTTATCTGATATGGGACTAGGCTTCTCAATTTCTTCAAGGCTGATTAACACAGTCCTAAAGAGATCTGTAGACCTAGATGGGTAATAGGCCTACTGGGGCCAATGGAGTCGCCAGGTGGAAGTTTTAGCTTTTTGTGAAGGTAAAAATGTTTCATCGTTCCACCACCATGCTTACTATGAAGCCAATCTGAAATATTTTTGGATTTTTTACATTTAATGGTTGTGAGAGTGTCTTATGTCTGATCTCAACACTTAGCTAAGGTGCTCAAACAAACAATGTCTACTCTATGGCTTACTAACTGGTTTTCTTAGAGATTTGTAGGACTAAATAGTGCACAAGAGTTAGCTAGACTATCATATACTCAGTAGGTCCCATTGTGATCACCATTATGTTGGGGTCCTATGTTTTGATAGATTGGCTAACAAAAAGACAAGGCAACATCAAAACCAATCTTTAGAGCTCTAGGATCTAGCCCTCCTAGTCTCAGATAGGGATCTCTCAATATGTTTATAAAGATATGTCTTGAAAGGTTTATAAGTTGATTTTAGGCTAGTTATGAGGTGTAGGGTTGCTTGTTGTGTTTGGTTGGACAAATATGTTTCATGTAGTATAGATAGAGCATGGGAATCTACAAGCCATTAGGAAATGGAGTCATGTGAAAATCCAAATAGTTCTAATTGAGAAGGAAGGGAAACCAGGGGGAAAATCTATCTCGATCAAGTATATGTTGAATAATATAGTTGAAATGGGATGAACATTAAGGACTAAGAGTGAAAAGAAAACTAAACCCTTTCACAATGGCTTAAAAGATTCGGGGAATGCCCTATTTCCTCCAGTAAGCTCATTTTTTTTTACTTAATCAATATAAACACTCAAAGAAAGGAGAAATGCAAACTAAAGCCTTCTTAATAAATTATAGGATTCGAGGAACGCCCTATTTCCTCCTATAAGTTCACTGTTGAGGGCTTAATCAACAAATACAAACAATTGCATTCAAAGGAGAGGGAACACCTTAGACATCTAGGACTGCAATTATAGGGACCTTTGACACAATAATTACAACAATGAATAAAGGGTATGATTGAAACAAGCCTCTCTGTCAAACTGCAAGCATTAATAATTAAAGGGAGATTTCAGATATAACATTCAATGGAAAAGAAAGAGAGAACGCCTAAACAGTATTTAACACAACTAAATTTACCATTTCTGAAATAAAACAAATTGAATATTCAAGAGAGCTATTAGACTACCCTGTCATGTTTAGTAGTGGAAAACATATAAACAGTGAAGGATAAACAGGTTAGAGGTGCTTCTAAGATACATTTCTCTGCCTAAACTTTTTATCCTACTATAAGTCAAAGCATAATGGAACAAAGTGATAAACGAGAAACAACGTTAACAATAAGATATTACTTCACCAAAACAAGGCTCAAGGATCCAATGATCCTACCTTCTTCATCAACAGAAAAATAGGAACCTCAACACTCCTTTAGAATGCCAATGCTTCTTCAAAGCAGCAATATGTATTACTTTAGAAATCACCAAATTCCAACCCTTTACAATGAGACTTCAAAGAGTCTCTTTAGGGGAAAAATGAGGAAGAGTAGGTGAGGAAAGTTTAATGAACATCAGAGATAGAAGAGGGTATTTCGAATGCTCCATTCTGTGTCTTAAACATTTCATTAAATTCTAGATAGGATCAATAACTTTGTAGCTTGTTGAGAACATTTTGCTATGAGAGAAATCACCCACAGGGTGTCCTTGAGAGGAAAAACCATCTGGAGTGGTACTGTTGTCTACTTGGTGTGATTCAAGTGAAATAATGGGCTATGAGAACTCCCATACTTCAAAATAACTACTTTTGACAATTTGTAGTAGCTTCCTTGGTGTAATAACTTCTTGGTAGGGTTTTGAGCATGGAGATGGGCTATGTTTGTGTCAATCTACTTCTACACCAATAACTACTTTGTTCCTTTGTACTTCAACCTATTTTAGCTCTGTTAATTATTTCACTTTTATGATTGCTTGAACTGCTTCTGTACTGATGTTAATCTTCTATGTTGTGTCTTCTACCACTAGATATGTGATCTGCACCATTTCTGAGTGTTCTGTGTACAAGTGGAGGGTTTCGCTAAGCTGGAGGGTCACTGAGGGTTCATGGATCTGATCCATTGATTGACACAACCTCGCCTTCTATTCTAGTCCCCTTGATGCTGATTCCTAGTCCCAAGATTTCTATCCAAGCCTTTGTGTCACCTTCGTGACTGTAGAAAAAACTGCTAACATAGTTACTCTTTTAAACCTATAAACACACGACAAACTGTTATAAAATCCTACAGGATAGGTCTAGACTTCTTGTAGAGGCTTCTGGGGTGGTGGAAGAGCAGTGAGGAGGTAGTGATTGCAACAGAAATCGATAAAAAACCATGGCAGAGCAGTTAACCAGGTTCAGTGAGGGTCTAGGTGTGAGGAGGAACATGGGCCGTTAGATCAAGACGATCTACGGTGGAGATCTCATGAAGAGAATTTGGGAGAATAGATGGGTGGTGAACGAATTGATATCGCGATATAACATGTGTCGTTCGATCTCAGAGATCGACAACTAGGATCAAATCAAGAGCAACGTTGCGGACGGCAGCGGTATAGCAGAAAACGGAAGATGTTTTTTGCAAAATGAAATGGGGGGAGGTAGTTTTTCATGGATGGAATGCAATTCCATACACCGAGTGACACGTGGATTCTTCAAATTGCCTATTTCGCAAAATTTTGAAATGCTAATCCTCAGACATAAAAATTTTGCGATATGGAGTGTCAAGAGTCAGATGATGGGCGTCAAATCCGACGGTGCGGATCGAGTGCGATGGATGAAGAACTGCGAGGGCGGAAAGATAGGTAGGGTCCATGTAATGATGTGTTCTTCTTTATCGCGAAGTGGACAGCGGGGTGGTGTCAGGTTATGCGCGAGCTGTTGGATCATCAGATAAGATGGTTAGGATTTAAAGATGAGGTGGAGGATTTTGAAAGGGGAAAAAGGGACCGGAAATAAATGGGCGCCCGATGGCCATTGATCTGCATAGATAAACAGTCCACATTTGTTTGGGACTATAATGTCGAGTGAAAAATTTATAAAGAAAAGGCACATTCGCATAGAAAAATGAGGAGAGGAGGGCTCAGGGATAAGCGCTCGGGTGCAGTCCCATGGAGGGAAAAGGACTGGGGCTAGCGGGTGACTTTAAGCCCTCAGGGGATTAATACTTTAATAGAGCGGAAGACTGTTTTTAGGCCAAAAATAGGGATTTTAAGGCCAAATGAGGGTTTTGGTAGGCTAAAAAGAAGGATTTTTAAACCAAATAAAAGGATGATATAAGGTTTAAAAGAGGGTTAAGGTGATTTAGAGGTGAAATGAAGTGGTTTTGTGGGGTTTTTGAAGGAGACAAGGATGAAAAATGGAGACTTTATGGGAGTGAAATGGAGAGGTAAATGGTGGGAAATGGAGCATTATGAGCAGTTTTCTCTTGGTAATGAGCAGGTTCTTGAGGGCTTATAGTGAAACAATAGTGAATATTAATTCAAAGGACAAAGAATCATCATAAGACTTCAAAGATGATGGATTTTCAAAGGAAATATATCTCTTGAAGGCTTGAAAACAAATTTAGCTTCCACTAGGTATATCAGAATTTATAGGTGGCTAACACTAAGCATATAAAGTGCACCAGACTTCATCAGTTTACAAACCTTGGTTGATAATTTATGTAAGAAATTTTAGACATTAAATTGACTAAACACTCCTTCAAAAATGTGTTGTCCTCAGCGTTTGAGTAGCTCTAAATGCTTATGTATAAAATTCTCATTCTCCGATGTGGAATATTCAGTGGGTAAGTTCTTCCACTTGACGAGATACTCTGAAATTGATCGATTTCATACCTATTGAGTTCTTCTTTCCATGACTGCTTCAGGTTCCAATATGATTTTTCCTTCCTCATAAAGTTTTGGCAATATTATTTGAATTGGAAGTTTGTCACCTATAACCTTCTTTAAGCTAGAAGCATGGAAAACTGGGTGCACTCAAGAAGATGCAGGAAGCTCCAATTTGTATACCATAGTACCAATCTTTTGCAACACTTTGTAAGGACCATAGTACTTATATTTCTTAGGTTGCTTGAGGGACATTTGTTTGTATGGTTATATTTGTAAAAATACCTAGTCACCTACATCAAAACTTCTTTCGTTGCGAAGTTGATCTGCCTGTTGTTTCATTCAATTCTGTGCCAAATTTAGGTTATCCTTTAAGAGTTGGAGAACTTGTTTTTTATGCTTGACGTGATATTCCACTGCTTGAACCTTAGAATTTTCTCTTAAATTTGATGTGATGGAAATTAGATGATATCCATAAAGTGCCATAAATGGGGTCATTTTTGCTGCAGTGTGGAAGGAAGTGTTATACCACCATTCAGCCAGAGGTAACCAATTGTCCCATTGTGTTTTTTTATCAGATACAAAGCAACGAATATATCCTTCCAAACATTTGTTCACTATATCAATTTTCCTTTTGGATTGAGGATGATAAGATGAAATATGAGCTAGTTGAGTACCCAAACAAGAAAATAATTCTGTCCAAAAATTTCAAGTGAAAATGGGATCTCTATCGCTTACAATAATATTTTGGTTTTTGTGTATATTTTGAATTGTTTGCATAAATGCAATAGCAATTGTACTCGCTTTAAATGTATGAGATGATGCACAAAAGTGTGCATACTTGGTAAGTCTGTCAACTACCACCATGATGACACTCTTTCCTTCAGACTTAGGTAAACCTATGATAAAATCCATTGAAACCTCCTCCCAATGTTGACTTGGAACGGATAAAGGTTGTATCAAGCCTAGGGTCTCAATTGTATCAAATTTATTTTGCTAGAAAACCAAAAATTCCGCCACAAAATTTTGAATATCAAATTTAATTCCATCCAAAAAAGTATATTTCTTCACCCTGTGGTAAGTTTTTAAAATCCCCGAGTGTCCTCCTAAGGGAGAGGTGTGCAATTCCAAAATATTGTTTTGTTTTAGTTGGGAATTCTTACAAATATATAAGCGATGTTTGTACCATAAGGAATCATTTTTCCCACTAAATGTACTATATGTACTGGGATCTTGCTACAACTTTTGAATCAGTGTCCATATTTCTTCGTCATTCTTCCATTCCTCCCTTACTTCGGTTATCCAATCTGGTTGGATAATAGAAATGGCACAAAAAAATGCTTCCACATCCTCACCCTTTCTTGATAGTGCATCTGAACAACATTTAGCTTCCCTTTTTTGTAGATGATTTCATATTCATAACCCAACATCTTTGTGACCCACTTTTGCTGCTCTTTTGAAGATAGTCTTTGTTTCAAAAATTATTTAAGACTATCATGATCATTTTTTACCTTGAAGTGTCTTCCTATTAGGTAAGGTCACCATTTCCTTAGTGCATGTAGTATTTCCAACATTTCCTTCTCATAAATAGCTTTCTGAAAATAATTTCCTTTGATTGGACGGCTTTCAAAATCAATGATTCTTCCTTCTTGCATTAAAAAAACACCAATTCCATTTGTTGAGGCATCACATTCCACAATAAAGGTTTTTGTTAAGTCCAGCGTAGCTAAGACTGATGCTTGGAACATTTCCTCTTTAATATGTTCAAAGGACTTAGTTACTACAGGATTCCATGAAAATGCATCTTTCTTCAATAATTTTGTTAGAGGTACTGCTCTTCTCCCATAATTCTTAACAAACTTGTGATAATACCCCGTTAACCCAAGAAATCCTCAAAATTGATTTGTGGTTGTGGGAACTTCCCATTCCTTAATGGATTTAATTTTGTTAGGGTCTACCTCAACACCCTCCTAAGATACAATATGACCCAGATATTCCACCTCTTTTACTCCAAAGAAACATTTGGAATTTTTTGCAATAATTGTTTCTCCTCTAATAGTTTGAGCACGCTGTCAACATGTTGAACATGATCCTTACAAGACCTGTTGTAGATTAGTATATCATCAAAAAATAATAACACAAAGTTTCTAAGGAAGGGTTTGAAAATTAAATTCATCAACCCTGGAAATGTAGAAGGTGCATTGGTAAGGAGAAAAGGCATGACCAAAAATTCATAATGACCTTATGAGTTCGAAACTTTGTTTTCAGAATGTCTTGAGTCTTCATTCTAATTTGATGATATCCTGAACGAAGATCCAACTTTGTGAAATAAATTTCTCCATGTAATTCATCCAATAATTCATCAATCATAGGAATGGGAAATTTGTCTTTAATAGTGAGCTTATTGAGCTCCCTATAATCCAGGCACATGCACCATGATCCATCCTTCTTGTGCACCAATACTACTAGAGCAGAGAATAAATTTGACTAGGTTGAATTATACGAACCTATGGCATTTCTGCAATCACACGTTCAATTTCGCTCTTTTGGACATAAGGATATCTGAAGGCTTGATGTTTGGAGAAGAAATTCCTGGAATCAAATCAATAGCATGATTATGATCACGAATAGGTGGGAATCCTTTGGGAGTTTCAAACATCTTGGAATGATTTTACAATACTTTTTGGAGATCTGGGGAAATAGATGATTTTGATGTTGAAACTTCTAATGAGCATAATTGTGCAATTATGCCTCATTGGTATTTATTCAGAAGCATTGTCATGACATTAGAGCTTATTATATTTCCTGGATTCCCTCTAATACCCCATAATTCAACTTCCTTTCCTTCCAAAAAAAAATTCAAGAAAATTTCTTGAAAATTAAAAGCTACCATCCCCAAATATTGTAACCATTGTACTCCTAGTACAACATTGACACCACCCATTGGAATGGAAAGAATTGGAATATTCAATACATATTCCCTCATGGTTAGCTTGATATTATGTCACTTTTCAAAGAAAATTACAGCTCCTCCATTTCCATCATCACTTCACACTCTGGCACTGGGTATAGGAAGAAATTTAATTCCTTGCCTACCTTACAATGAATACAATTATGGGTACTACCCGAATCAAGAAGAATTATTACATTTTTCTTCTTGATATATCCTTCTATCTTGAGAGTTTTAGGAGTGGTAATTCCTACCAATTCATTACAATATATGGTTAGATTCATTTATTCTTTCTCTAGGGTTGGTTCCCAGTGTATATCCTCTTCTTTTGAACTTTCTTGTTCCTTTTCTTCCTCCTCTTCACAATATATGTAAAATAATTTCTTCTCAGCACACTTATGACCTTTAGTGTATTTTCTATCACAACTATAGCAAAGCCCATTTTCTCTTTTTTCTTCCAATTTTTGTGGTGTCGACATTCTAGGTTATGGAAGTCTAGGAGTAGCAACACTTCCATCTTTATAGTTGTGATTGGTAAGCTTCCTTGTCACCATAATTTTTCTTTAATTTTTTCTTGCCAGCCTGAATGCCTTCTCCAATGTATTAGGTTCTCAAAGGCAAACCCCATGTTGGATGTTATCCTTTAGATTCCCTATGAGGACAACTATCCTATGTTCCTGTGGAATATTATTTACCCTTATATTCAATTTTTGGAAATCCTCAATGTGCTCCATCAATGAACCCTTTTGTTTGAGATTTATCAATTGGATAAAGAAGGTGTTTTTCTTTGTATCTTCGTAATGTTCTATCATTTCCTCTATAAAAATTGACCAAGTGAGCAGTGGTTTATGAGAAAAAATCCATCGATACCATACAAACTGATTTTGTTCTAAATATAAAGTTGTAATGTGTACCTTTTGTGTGTTTTGCATATTATGGAGATCAAATTATTTCTCCATTTGTAGTATCCAAGTTATCAGATCCTTGCCATCAAACTTCCTCATATCTATCTTTGGAATATGGTGGGTCTTAAGTCCAACATTAGAGTCTATGAAATCATGATCAACATTTCTTTTGTTCTCATGAGTTTTCTCTACTAACGTTTCGCCATTAGGAGGCTTTTCATGTAGAAAATTTGCCAAAACTTCCTTCAAACCTTCCATTTATTTCTTCAAATATTCCATGTTTCCTTCTATACTATCAATATTAGCTTCCATTCCATCCATATTAGCTTCCATTCCATCCATAATAGCATCCATCCCATCCATCTTGGGTTACACGCCATCCATCACAATTTCCATGCCATCCATCTCAGCTTCCACGCCATTCCTCAAACCATCCATCTTAGTTTCCATTTCATTTTTTGTTACCCTTTGCGAGAGAGAAATTTGTTGCACTTGGTCTTGTAATTTTGATGTATCATGTTTTACTTCTTCCTCTTCATGAGTCATAGTAGAGCCTTCTAAGGGCTTAATGGGTGTTGAATTCTTTTTAGGGGGATTTTAGAACCCAATACTGATATCTATGCTTCAATATTCCCTTGGAATCACTTCAAACTGATTTTTCAAATAAGACTTCTGCAATTTTGAAAACAAATACACACATTTTTCTTGCTTTTGAGGAGCTTGATATTGAAACTGATGTATCTCTATAATTTAGGATCCTCAATAATTTATCTTCAGTCCTTTGGTGGCCCATTGAATCTTATTTCCAATGCTATTGGTCTGACCTGATTTGGATTCTTCAAGAGAAAATTATGCCCAATCTCACACAATGACCTAATTATGGACTATTTCAGTAGAGCAAACTTGTATGACATGCCATGTGTCCATATTTCCTCCTTCAACTCTAAAATTGATACACAGGAAACTAAATTCTGTACAATTTCAGCCATTTTTTACATAATTCCAATCCAATTCTTAGAGAGAGAGTTATGACAAGTTTCCCAAGGTTGCCTCTCTGATATGAAGTTCGAGAGCTTGCAAAAACGCTAACTTCCAAATATCCTATCTATGAAAATATTGCAAACTAAGATCTAAAAATTGTCCATGAAGTTCCTCCAGCGTTCGGCGCAGATGTGTTTTTGTTTTAGCTTCTGAACCTTTGTATAAATAAAGTTATAGTGCAAATTCCATGATGACTTGTTTGAAGCAGTGAAACCCTAGAATCCAAAGCTTTGATACCAAATGTTTTGAAACCAACTCACAAAATAGAATAAAAGAGAGATCAACGACTTATAAATCAGCCACTTTGAGGGAGAAACCTCCTTTACTTTACATAAATGAAAAATTCTTAGATGATTCAAATGACAAAACCTCCTTTCTATATATAAGAGTTCATGGGGTCACAATATAATCCTAGCCGACCTAACAATAATAATGTGAGGGCAAAACAATAACAATAGTGGGATATTATGGGGCACAATAATAACAGTATGGGGACTACAGGGGTACAACAATAACAATAATGGGGCTACACTACCAACAATAAGGGACTATACTAACAATATAGAGCCCTAAAATGTGGAGAACATATTTTTCTTGTGGACAATTATTTTCCAAAATGTTAATTATATTTTTTTTATGAAAGTCATTATATCCTTGAAATTACATGGCCTTACATTAACACAACCTAAAAGGGTCTTACAATTATCAAACATTCCTTCTTATTTTTTATATTATAGCTCTTAATTTCCTTTAGTGCACCATATAATTATTTTTCCAAATGGTTAATGTCCCAAAAAGTTATAGCAGAATTAGGCAATGGATGTATTTTTAATATTTTGATATTTTTCAAGAGAAAAATGTATTAAAAATAGTAAAAAATATATGCATGCGTGTGTTGTAAACCAATAAAATAATGAGAGAGGGGGTGAATCGGTATTTTAAAACTTTTAACAATTATTTAGCCAATTAAAAACATTCAACATTGCATAAAATAATCAACAACATAAATTTTGAACACAAGTTATTTACATGGAAACCCATACGGGAGAAAATCACAATTTCATTTTAATTATGATGCAAATACAAGCATCAACTCCAAATTAAATCAATTTGTGTTGGCACCAACCTACGGTAGGTTTTAACCCCATTTTATTTGCAACAACCCACTCGGTGGAAGCACCAAATCCCATTTCTTGTAGGCTCCACCTGCTGGAGGCACCAACCCCCTGATCTTTATAAGAACCAACTTGAAGGAGACTTCAGTCCATTTGATCTAGAATCACCTACTTGCTTGTCTTTCTATATCTCTCTTTCATCAATTTTCAAACTTAGATTTGAATATTTTTAATTAAATATATCATTGATACAATTGTTAAATAATAGATTTGTTTCTCTTTGCTCTGCAACCACCTATATTTATTTGATTCTCTTATTCAACTAAGGATCCTCACCCTTATTATCAAATATTTTATTGATTCAATTTATTTTCTACAATACCATTCATAATTTTTCATATCTATAATTGTTCAAATGTGCAACAACTTCATATCTTAACTAATATGCACACTTAACAATCTACATATCATAATTAAGTTTGTTCTTACTTAGATCACTTCAACTTAATGTTTATTTTTCATTTATTCTACAACAATTAAACTCCCTCTCCCAATTCCTTACTCCTACATTGTTCTTCGTGTACACAACAACTTTTCCTGTTTATTTTTCATGAAAACTCCACCCATCTCATGTTGTTTTTCCTTGTATTTATAGATGTGAATTTTCCATTATTTTTCAAGAACAAACTTTAATTTACTCCACCTTTTTAATTGAAATTTGGCACCCAATGCCACCCAATTGATATCTTGTA
The DNA here is from genome assembly GCA_034641835.2 of Pinus albicaulis. Classification (NCBI taxonomy): domain Eukaryota; kingdom Viridiplantae; phylum Streptophyta; class Pinopsida; order Pinales; family Pinaceae; genus Pinus; species Pinus albicaulis. The sequence continues at coordinate 1,663,952,669 of CM076579.1, forward strand.
GCCTACCATTTTCTCATATCCCTTAAGCATGTGACAAAGATTCATAACCTTGTGTTTAATCTCCAAAAGAACTTGTCCCTAGACCATTTCCATCTGGCTTTTCCTCTACAGTGAAATTTCCAAAATATGACATCCACCCTTACACTCAACAACACACTCTCAAAGGATATTTGTGCTCGTATTTCCTCGCATATGAATAAGCAGGGATCTAATATATGGTACCCTCTTCCAAACATCAAAATTTTGAACCCTATTATAGCTCCAAAGCCCATATAATCCTTAAGGGATTTGATGAAGGGTCAACCATACTTCTCAAAAAATATGTCGAAACTAGCATCCTGTAGATCTAACGTTTGAGTCTTTCTTAAGTGACCACACACATGCATGACCCAACCCCCATATATATGGATTCCTAGGTAAATTGAACTTTTTTCTGGTGGAATTATGAAAAATATTTCCTTCAATAGATTGGATCTAATAATTTGGTAATGGTGCATGTGTGTGCACCTTCAGGCCACTGGATGCCCAACTGGCCTTTGCCTCTACACTCCCAAAACACGAAGGGCACCAAATTTCCATTTTACTATGAAACCTTATCAAAAAATATCTTGACATGAATCCCAATGATTTCCACCTTAATGACCATGTCACTTCCATATAACTTGCCTGTCATCTCTCTACCACCTGTCGTGCCACATCACTACCACGTGTGACTCAGAAAAGGGCCACTTCACCACCCAACAAAGTCTGAATTCACTTGCCATGTATCATGACCAACAGGTTCCACGTCATTATCTTGCCACATGTCTCTACCATCTAGATCCATATGCACTTCAACATTTTACTAGGGTCCACTTCATTTTGGCACTAGAAATCTAGTATCTGGTTTCATTCATTGTGTGTTACATGGTACGCCTTTTGCACCCTGAATGCCCAAATAAGCATTGAAATCCTAAATTAATTTAGTTATTTTACCATATGGCTTATTAAACAACATCCACCTAGCTTAAACCCCCCCCCCCCCCAGATAACCAAATACTATTGACCATTCGGAACCATGACCCATTGGAACCATGATTAGACTCCAACGCTACAAACCCAAGTTTTTATTTATTCCTAGGGAGTTAGGTTAAGTTTCATATATCATTGGAAATCTATCTGAAAGGGATATCCAACCAAGAAATTTCCATTTTATTTTAAACAACTTACTATAGTAAAATTTCCTTAAAATATACATTACTAAGGTACACATCCAACAACCAACAAACACAATGCACATCAATAACAGCATAATCATTTTTCCTGAAGACTCAACATGCTCCCCTTGAATGTTTCATCACTTTAAATTATGAATACACTTGAAATAAATGAAAACAACTTCCAACATGATAAAGAATATCCCCTTTTGGAATGATATAAATACCACCTAAAAAACCACTATTTTTCGACTAAAGAAACCATGACTTTCTATTCACTCTCCCTTTTTTTTTAAGTGACAGTGTTGTCTCATTCTCCTCTCGGCTTTAAGGTGCTATTCAATCTCATACCACCCTTTATGATTACTCTCCTCCTTTCACATCAATGGAAAATGGATTTAGGTGCTCCTCCTTTGGCCATGCTCCCTAAAAGGGGCTTTAGGTATAACCCTGGATATAACATGTTTTAAAATTTAAAGTTCCCCTTGAGCTTGGTTTCTTATCTCTTCTCTAGCCATAAAATTACCCTTAGAAATATGTGGACACTTGGTCACTTTGTTGTTAACGAACATTAGTTAAGAGATGAGGAAGAAATCACTTCCAAATTTTTCCTTAAGTACTCAAAAGGCTCTCAGACAAGAGGCTTGGTAAAGGTATAAAAAACTTGTTCTTTTGTGGGTATGTATTCCAACCTCACAATTTAATCAACCACATGTTCTCTAAGACAATGGTACTTGATGGGTATATTCTTGATTTTAGAGTGAATAATGAGATTCTTTGATATACTAATATCACTTGTGTTATCACATATAATGGGAATGAGTTCTTTAAAAGTTACCTTCGAGTCCTGAAATGTTTGCTTCATCCAAAAAATCTGAGTGCAACTTACCACAATTACTATGCACATGGCTTCAATAGTAGAAAGTGAGATAGAAGTTTGGTTTTGGCTCAGCCAAGAAACCAAACAATTTCTGAATAAGAAATCAACACCACTTTTTATTTTCCTATAATCTACACTTCCAAACCAATCCACATATGTGTAAGTAGTTAATGAGAAGTTTTGACCCTTTGGATACAATATACCATATTAGTCCATTGTTGCTCCTAAATATCTCAAAATCCTCTTGGAAACTAAGAGATGACTTTCTTTAGGGGTTGATTGATACCTTGAAACTACTCCAATAGATTGCATAATGTATGGCTTTTAGCTTATTAGGTACAAGAGGATTCCAATCATTCATACATACATTATTTGATTTACCTCTAATGACTCATCATCTTTGTTGAGTTTACATCCAGTGTACATAGGAGTACTAATAAGAGAACATTATTTCATTCCAAATTTCTTTAAAATATCTTTGAGGTAATTGGTGTAGGAAATTAATATACCTTCTGTTGAGGTGTAATATGTAGGCCAAGGAAAAATTATAATTCTCTAAGAATATACATCTCAAATTCAGCATTCCCATCTGCAAATTCTTGGCTGAGTAAATTTGCATCAATACAAAAATGATGTTATCAACATAAACAACAATAAAAAAATATTATCATTTTCAGGTTTGATATGAAAATTACTATCAATTATCCATATTTTGAATACTTGTTTTTGTAGGTGTTTTTCTAATCTTTAATACCATGCCTCATGTGCTTGCTTTAGTCCGTACAATGCCTTTTTCATCCTGCACACATTCTTAGGATTGAATGAGAACTAAAAACCTTCATGATGTTCTATGAAAACCTCTTATTCAAGCTCGCCATTCAAGAATGTTGATTTTACATCCATATGATAAACTTTGAAATTTTAATGATAAGCAAAAGTTAGAAAAATTAGAATTGCCTTTAATCTTGCTACAGGAGCAACAATTTTTCCAAAATCTATTCCTTCAACCCAAGCATAACATTTTCACAGTAATCTAGCTTTGTTTCTAATAGCTTCCCATCCTCATTTAAGTTTTTCCTAAAGACCCAATTTGTGCCAATGAAATTTTTATTTATTGGTCTCGAAAACAATTCCCAAGGTTTTTTATTCTCAATTTGATCTAATTCCTCATTCATGGATTTTATCTAATGTTTATTTGACTAGATGGGAAAAATATTTAGTTCCAATCATGGAAATCATAGCAATATGTGAATAATTGGGGGTATTTTGCTATGAAACCAGCTCAAAAAATAGAAGAAAAAATACCTCAAAATTCCCCTAATGCTTTACATTACATAAATGAACGATTCTTGGATGATAGAAATGAAAAATCTCCTTTATATATATATATATATATGAGTCCATGGGGTCACAATATAATCCTATCCAACCTAACAATAATAATGTAAGGGCACAACAATAACTGTAATGGGATTTTATGGGGTACAATAATAACAATATGGGGACTACAAGGGTACAACAATAACGATAAGGGGGCTACACTAACAACAATAAGAGACTACACTAGTAATATAGAGACCTAACATGCCCCTCTCCTTCAAACAAGTGTTGTCCTCAATGCTTGATTATTTCTAGATGCTTTTGTATAAAATTATCATCCTCCCCTGTGGAATCTTCAATGGGTAAGTTCTTCCACTTGCTGAGATACCCTGAAATTTATCGATTTCGTAGTTGTCGAGTTATTTTTTCCATGACTTCTTCAAGTACCAATATGATTTTTCCCTTCCTCATCAAGTTCTAGAAATATTGTTTGAACTAGGATTTTTTCACCTATAACCTTCTCTAATCATGATACATGGAAAATTGGGTGCACTCGGGAAGATGCATCAACTACAATTTGTATTCCATAGTACCAATATTTTGCAGCACATTGTAAGGACCATAGTAATTTAGTGATAATTTATTATAGTTCTTAGCTTGCTTGAGGGACATTGGTTTGTATGGTTGTAGCCGTAAAAATATCTAGTCACCTACATCAAAACTTCTTTCGCTCTGATGTTGATATGCCTGTCGTTTCATTCAATTCTGCACCAAAGTTAGGTTATCCTTTAAGAGTTGGAGAACTTGTTTTTGATGCTCAATGTGATATTCCAATTCTTTATCATCCATATTAGCTTTCATTTCATCCTTCAAACCATACACTTTAGCCTGCATTTCTACTTTTAAACCATATATGTCATCTTTGGTTGCTCTTTGTGAGATCAAAATTTGTTACACTTGGTATCGTAATTTTGATATATCATACTGCAATTCTTCCTCCTCATGAGTCATAGTAGAGCCTTCTAAGGGCTTAATGGGCGTTGAATTATTTTTAGGAGGAAATTTAGAACCCAATACTGATATTTATGCTTCAATATGCCCTTGGAGTCACTTCAAACTTATTTTTCAAACAAGACTTGTGTAATTTTTTAAACAAATACAAAACTTTTTCTTGCTTTTGAGGAGCTCGATATTGAAACTGATGTATCTCTGTAATTTAAAATCCCCAAGATTTTATCTTTGGTTTTGTAGTATCCCTCTGAATCCTGTTTCTCATGCCACATGTATTACCTAATTTGGATTCTTCAAGGCAAATTTATCCCCAGTCTCCCACAATGACCTAATTATGGATGGTTTAATAGAGCGAACTTGTACGACATGCCATGTGCCACTATTTCCTCCTTCGGATCTGAAGTCCATATACAAGAAACTATAGTCCATTTGATTTTGGCCACTTTTTACATAATTCCAATCTGATGCTCAGAGAGAGAGTTATGACGATTTTCTCAAGGTCACCTCTTTGAGATGAAATTTAGGAGCTTGCAAAAACCCTAACTCCCACAGATCCTATCTCCAAAAATATTGTGAACCAATATCTGAAATTGTTACATGATGTTTGAAGCAGTGAAACCATAGGATCCAAAGCTTTGATACCAAATTTTATGAAACCAACTCACAAAATAGAAGACAAGAGATATCAATGACTTATAAAACAACCTCTTCGAGGAGGAAACCTCCTTTACATTACATAAATGAACAATTCTTCAATGATACAAATGACAAAACCTCCTTTCTATATATAGGACTCCATGGGGTCACAATATAATCCTAGCCGACCTAACAATAATAATTTAAGGGTACAACAATAACAATAAGGGCGCTACACTAACAACAATAAGGGACTACACTATTAATAGGGACCTAACATATTTATTAATCATATTTGAGTCTTGACTCCTTATTCCATATTTCCAATAATCTAATTTGTGGTACTACAACAAAATAGGCCATTAGCGCCACAAGTAGTGCGATAATAAAGTGTTTCTGAGCATGTGAATTGGCTTCAAGAAATGTTGCAAAATCTAGTGAAAATCGCATGTTCACATGGGTGTCTTTATTTATGTTGGGAATATCACTTGGAATAATGTTAAGCATAGCACTAGGAATAGCACCAGAAATTGTGTCTTCCATTCTTGCTTCCACTGTTGCATCCATTTGTACTTCTATTATTGCTCCTAGTTGTGCTTCCTATGTTTCTTTTGTTATGGCATCGAAAATATATTATTTTTTAGGTTCCTAATTAAAACCAAGTTATTCTTCCATCTTAACATCAAGTTTTGCTTTCAATATGGCAACACTTGTTGCATCTATCTTTTCTTCCATTATGACATCTTCTTTAGCTTCTAATATGGTGTCCATTATAGTTTCTTTTGTTTCTTATAACATTTCTTCCACTATTGCTTCTTGGTTTTCTACCTAAATGGCTTCTTTGTTTCCTTCTTCTTGAATGCCAAGTTTTCCTTCTAATATTGCTTCCATTATTACTTCTTTTTTTGCTACTTGAATTGACTATGTTTTTTCTTCTTAGGTAATGCCAAGTTTTACTTCCATAATTATTTCTTTGTTCGTTATATGAATTTATTTTCTTTTTTATTCTCATGTAACGCCAAGTTTGGCTTCTAGTATTTCTTCCATTATTACTTCTTGGTTTTCTACCTAATTTTTTTCTTTTTTTGCTTCTTAGGTAATGACAAGTTTTTCTTCCAAGATTTCTTCTAGTGTGCTTCTAGTATGGTTTCCATTGTTGCTTCCTTTTTTTCTTCCATAATTATTTCCTTGTTAGCCTCATGGTTTTCTTCATTTTAGTTGGAAGCCTTTGCTTCCTATCAAGCAACCAATTTAGCTTACTATTTAGAGTCAGTAATGGCTCCAAGTATAGCTTCAAATTTAATGTCAAATTTTACTTCCATTTCAAAGCCACATTTTGCTTCCATTTTAACAACTCATGATGATTCCTTTATAACTTCCATTTATTACTTTAATATTTTTTATTTAAATTAAATTAGTTAAGTGTATCATACCTCTTAAATAACTTATATGATTATAGAGTAATTCATATTTCATTTGAAATATATTATAACATACCATTTATAAAGAATTTTAGGGAAATAGACATCCATACAATCTAACAACATTTTTTTTAACAATAATCGGTATTTTTATATTATTAATTAACAAAATTGTTGGTCATGAATAGATACACATAACGCAGGCCCAAACTCACATCATAGAGATTTCCAGACTAGATCTCTTTCATGTCTCTTGTAGTTACAAACCATACCACAACATTGGAACAAAATAACAATATAATATTGTTTAACTATAACATATAATTTTATATTATTAATAAAAAAAGTTGTTGGTTTGTGACTCGCTACACATAATGCATACCCAAATAATACATGTACAAATGATATAAGTCAAAATGATACAACTCAATATGTTATTGTAGGTGAAAATGATAAATATGATAATAAACAAGAAATGAGGCATCATAAATATTTATCAACAATGATCCATGATGGACTCTATGAGATCAATCTCATTGACTACTACCAATAGATTGCTCATCATCATCATCATGTTTATCATGATCATCAACATCTTGATTATCATCATTGTCATCATCATCATCATCTGCCTTAGTGTCCTCTCCATCTAGCTCATGGTCATTGTCTCGAATGTCTGAACCAAACCTAATATAATCTGGATCGATTTCATGATCAACTGGATCTTCTGGAAGACCCATGTTCTACATAAAAAAACATTCAAAATGAGAAGTTGTTATTTATTTCATTCAATATTTAATATTTCAATTATATTTATAATATTACAACATATGAAATGGAACCATACTTATATTACATCTTATCAAAGTGCACATATATACCATAATAAAATTTCGATTAAGATGTAAAACATGCAACAATTCTAATAACGTTAGTAAATCGTGGAATGGCGCCATATCTTCCTGTTGACTAGCTTCTTTGTTGTGTAGTGTATCAACCCCTACTAGGAAGGAAGGGACCTCTTTCTTAATAGAATCATTGGCTAGCAAGGTATTGTAGTTTTTTTCTTTATTTCCTCTCAAGTATAGTTCATGTGTGAATTAGTATTGTTGATGCTTTAATGATTGCAAAATCCTAACATATGTATTTTGTAACAACATAGGTCGTGGAGCAATCCCTTTGATAGTGTGACAATTATTTAATTCTCATTACAGTTTGATGGTGTGCTCATTTCATTTGAATGTACGTTTCAGCATTTGTTGAGAGAATGGTTTCTAGGAGTGCTCTTCTTTTATGAATGAGAGTTGTTAGCCACCTATAAATTTTGATATACCAACTAGTGGCTAAATTTGTTTTCAAGCCTTCAAGAGATTTATTTCCTCTAAAAATCCATCATATTTGAAGTCTTATGATGATTCTTTGTCCCTTTGGATTAATCTTCGCTACTACTTCTACAAAGGCGTGCCCAAAACCCTGCCAGATTTAGGGAAGAAATTGTTTTCCAAAGGCCTCTGAAACTGCCCATTTTGACTCATTTCCCCTCATTTTCATAAAGCCTCCTTTTCCTATTTAAGACCCCCATTTCCCTCTAAAAATACTCCAAAATCCTTTTAAGCCTCTGAAAATCCCTTTTACAGGTTTAAAACACCCTTTTCCCCTTTACCGAAAGCCAAGAGAATCCCTAAAAATCCCTGTTTTTTGGCCTAAAAACTCATTTTTGCACTAAGGCCTTAAGCCCCTTTCAGCTTTGGCCCTAGCCCCTTTTCCTCACATGACAAGAGCTATAACCAAGCTCTAATCGCAAATCGCAATCGGGGATTTCAGTCACTCTGTTCCCTTTTCATGTTTCCCCAACACCGATCCCGCGATTAGATCTAGATCGTTGAATCCACAAGAACCAGCAGCTAGATCTAATCGCGCTCCCTCATAACCCTTATCGCAAATCACAATCGGAGCTTTCCTTTTCCCAACATTACTTTGTTTCTTCCATTTTCCCGATGCGATGATCCTTTTCTCCATCGACGTCCACTTCAATCTCCGTCGTCGATCTTCTCAGATCCAACGGTCAGCGCTAAATCGCATTGTGCCCATCCTGTTAGTCATCAGTATTTTTTACTTGTTGGTGATGACTAGTTGTAACAACCAAGTTTTCCAACAGCCAATCTAAAAATTTGTCAAATTTGCCAGCTGGGAAAACACCCATAAAACTTTTTGCCCTCTTACCTTTCAGTCCGCCTGGATGAGATGGAACCTCATTATCAAATCCTACCTTGCCTCATCCATACTAGTCTGCCCATCAGCTCTAAAGAGACAATCTGAATCTATTCAAACAGTCTCCCCTAAGTTAGGAAGTGGTGCTTTAAGGCATTTCACCCTTGACAAACTATCCAAGAGCCAAAAAACCTCCATCTGCTATAGACCAGTCATAACAGACCTCCCACTCTGCTAATAAAGCTGGTCACAGCCCTAAGTCATGCCACTAATATACCCTTAAGTCTCAGCAATACACATACCATAATCTCAAGCTGATTTTAGGTGTTTTACAGTGTTTGATGGATCTTTCAAGGACAGAAACATACCAACATCTCAGAAGACAATTTATGGCTCCACATGAGAAGAAAATTGCTTCTCAATGTGATCTTGAGCCTGAGATGCATCTACAGGGCAAAGAGTTTCTCATCAAGCTCTTGCAACCTCATTCAAGACCTGAAAGGACAGTAGAAGAAAAAAAAACAACACTGTCAAGAGGCTATTGATATGACATGACTAAAATCCTTTTTCATTTATAAGCAGAGGGTTTGAAGACCAAAGAACCTCCTTCATCTATAAGCAGAGGGTTAAAAGTGCCTCCTTCATCTATAAGTAGAGGGTGATGGCCAATGTTTGACTTGAAAAGTTTCAACTGACTGTAAGACAGATTTGTTTTTAATGAACAGTGAGACAGTGACTAGAGTTTTCTGAAGGAAAGTGATGATTGAAAGCAAAGGTAAAAGCAGTAATGTTTTCAATGTTGTTTGCCTGCCATCATGTGTAAGAAAAACCCTTGTCAATATGTTCATCAGGCAGCCTTCATATGGCTGAGACAGAAGGTTGACAAAACATCAGATATTTTTCCAAGAGAAGGGCCTCCTTCATTCATAAGCAGTGGGCCAGAGCAATCATTATTCCTAGGGTTTCTCACTGACTAGTAGACAACGTAAGAACAGTAAGAGATACTTGAAACAGATAAATAATGTAAAGAGACCAAAAAGGAAAGCAGGGGTACCACTGCAATCCAAGGAGGTCAAGCTTATCTCTTAACAGGTTTTCTTTCAAAAGACAATCTGCAGCTCCAACAAAACAAAATTTGAAGACTGGTTGATGAAGTGAGTCATTGCACAGGCAAAGGACATGATAATGATTGTGTTTAAAGAGTACTGATCTCTCTACTCATAAAAGGATGTCTTTCAAATATGCTTATCAGAGTTGACAAAGGAAAATTTGAGTTTAGCTCTTCACAAGAAAGGTATTGCAACTAGGCACAGTAGTTCATATGATGCAAGAAGGACTTTGGCATGTTCTTTCAGGTTCTGGAGATCATTAAGAGCAAAGTGTGCATGCCACTGTCACAAAGTTAGGCACTTTCCCTATGAAAATAAGTCAGAGCACTCTGCTGTTACATTTTGGATAAGAGAATAGCTTTTAGAAGAAAAATTCCTTCTTAGACAGAGAACAGTGAAGCTCAGGCAAACATGACTAGGTCTCACCCACAGTCAGAAAGGAACATCAGTTAGAATCATGCAGCTGCAATTACAAGGTGGAGTTGATCCGGTATTCCTCTAGCAAGCAGATATAGGTGTATGGAGCAGAAAATGCCAAATCAAGTTTTGAAAAGATAGGTCATCTCCTTACAAATGGAAAAATGGCACATAGATCATTGATATATTATTTAAGTGGAGCTTCTATGTTAAATTGTCACCAAAGAGACAAAAGTGGCAGAAATCACCTTTCAAACATATATGCACAGTGAGAAGATTTTGACCTTTTAAAATATGTTTTTCAAATGGATAAGTTGATACCTATTAACTTGATTTAAAGGCATGAAAATTCCCTTGCCAATATGGTTCAAAGAGGTGGGACCCCCTCAGCAAAGTTAAGATTATTTAGGTTTCAAAAATGAGCCTAGGAATTGTTTCAAAGAGCAACACTTTCAAAAGACCATCACAAGTCAAAATCAAGGGGTTTTTCGATTTGTTGCATTTCAAAGGGACAAAAGACTTTTTGATCCATTTTGCAAGTTCCCCAAGCGCGAACAGAGCTCCTCTCGTTATCCTCAAGACCAAAAATAAGTGTTTGAGAAAAAATCACAGGTTTTTAGGGCTTTTTAACCCATGCGGCGCACTTGGAAAAGTGTGCGGCGCGCTCAGAGGCAAAAATACACATGCGTATAACTGTGGCGCAGCGCGGCGCGCCTGTACACTTTGGTCACATCGACCCGACACCTCTCCATTCACGCGATGCTCTTTCACACAAACATGCCGCGCATATTGCAACGGTTCTAACGCCTCCAAATCACTTTTAAAAGCTGCTCCAACTCCTCAAGAAGCATTGTCATCAATTTCAAAGGTATTTCTATACGCCTATTTACTCTTTCAAGACTGCCAAGACAGAGTGATATGGTTACAAATCACGGTAGGAAACCACAAGTTTGAGTTTGTGTTATTCGAAGAAATTTTTTTTGTTGTAGTTCTGGTGGCTAGAGATGAAGCATTAAAAGCTTGGGAGTGTTGTTGATAAGAAAAACCATGAAACTGCCCCCAAAAACAACTGTAATAAAAGAAAGGAGAGATAAGGTGTTTTAAGGGTGAAAACAGTAGGTCAGTTTTCAACACAGCCATCATATGAGCATTTTTGATCTTTCAAAGGAGTTTCCTCTATTTTTAAAGGGATAAAACATTGTTTTAACTTTCCATTCCATAAAGCATATCCAGTGAGTAAAGTTATCATTTACATTCAGAGATGGGGCAAAACTAGTATGAAGAACAGTGGGGTATAAAGAAAGCAGTGTTTTGATGGAAAAAGAGTTATTGTTGAATACTACAGGACTTTTTGTGACTACATAAAAAATAAAATAAACTCTGTCACCTTGTCCTTTAAACACAGTGACTTTTGACTGTATAAATACACTTTGGTTGACTGTGGGTATATTGTTGAATCCACTGGTGGAGTAGCCTACAAAAAAGAAAGCAGGGTTTTGAATTAAGAAGAATATTGTTTTGCCTTTACCCAAAAAACAAAGCTATCCTATTGTCTCAAAACACCTAGGGCTGAGTAATCTTATCACAAACACAGAAAAAACATTTTTGACTGTGTTTATTTTTATTGACTATGTGCCCATTATAAGTATTGTTTGTTTGGTACACAAAGGCAAGAAAAGGCATTGCTTTGAAAGAACAGGGGTCTTGTACCAAAGGAGACACTGTACACAGCATTCAAAACCAATTTTATCTTGATCGAGTTCTAGAGCTTCAAAGGAGGATGACCAAGCATTACCAAAAGCTAAATCAGTTTGCCCGTCGCAAGTTAAAGGCTGCCCAAGAGAAGCTAAAGGAGGCTAAAGGGAAGCGCCCGGCACGGAAAGGGAAGAAGGGAACATCAGGTCCTGATATTTTGGCTTCTGTTTTAGAGCATTTTTATAGGGACCCTTGAGGGTCATACACACCAATTTTGGGCACATTTTGACATGTTTTGGTTTTTTGGCATTTTTGAGTTTTTGGTCAAAACTCATGAAATTCGCCATTTCATTTTGGGGATTCATCAAAGGACGAGGATGGTATCATTGGATGCCATAATTTCATGATCACACCCTCAGCGATTTTCGGGACATTTGGAGATCATTTTCTCCCCCAAAGTGGCGAAAAATGCTCATTTTTTGCACACTCAACCCGGTCTATCAGCAAGCTGTAATTTTTGGTTTTTTACACACAGGTCCGATTTTGGAGGATTTCAGGCATTAGATTGGGAAATTTTTAGTTGCTCCAGAAAATAGACACTCATAGCTTTCCAACGAGCTATCATGAGCATCTTTTCGACATCAGGAAGGCTGCCAAATGTTGCCGGCAAGTCAGGGGACCTTTTGCTGATGTAAAATTTGAATATTTTTGTAATTTTTGAACCTTAAAAAACTGATATTTCCTCATGTGCGTTTAGCTATTTTTGCACATGAGAAGTTGTGTAAAGTCACTTTAATTCCCTTTTTTAGAATTTTTTAGATATTTTATGGGATATTTTGTGCCTTGGGCTTTGCAAAGCCTCAAGGACAAATTTAGATATTTTGATTAGGCCAATAGGAATGCAAGTTGAACCATGAGGTTTTCCTCACTTGAGCCTATATATTCCAAAGGCTTTCATTGTAAAACAAGGCTGAACTTGAGAAGAGAAGCAATATATGGTCATATAAGCTTTGGAAGAAATACTTGTCTTATGCTTTTTGATTGCCTCTTGGATGCTCTTGGATGAATGAAGAAGGATTGTTGTTGGATTCCATGACTTGGTAGAATGGTATAGTGTCTCTTGCTTTGTTGTTGTCTTCTAGTTTTCATTCATGAATACATGTTTCTTGCTTGCTATAGATCAGTAGAGAACAAATTTGAGATATGCCCTTGGAGGCACCTCAAATTTCCTGTTTCTTCATAGCTTTCATGTTTTCTTCCTCCTTAGTTACATTAAAGAATTCTTAACTACTCTTTAATAACTTGAGGATATTTTTGCTTGTTTCATTCATAGTTCTATGCATGCTAAGTATGATTTACGGTATGCCCTGCTTACCTATGGCTAGTTATAGTTCCATCTATGAAATTTCTCTTTGACTGATTAGATTATCATTTTGTTTGAACCAAGGAGGCATAGTTCTGATCTAGCCCTTTGCCTAAAGCTATGCAAGTCTCGTTGTTAAAAGTGCCCAATAACTTGAAGTACTGTGTTTAGGCGTTCCGGCATAGTAAGTTAAGTTGTTTTTCTGTCTTAAGTGTTTTCCCCAAAGTCTGATAGCCATTTCCCAAAGTTAGAGGGTCATATACTTCTATGCATGGCTTGAATGTTTATTTCTATGTATTGATTAGCTTGTAGTTACATTTTGAATGATTAATGGTTTTCCCTACCATGTTTATGTTATCTATTAAACTAGTTATGCTTGAAACTCTTTGTTGTTCACAAAATTGATTTCCATTTACTCCATTTTTCCCAAAGATCCTTTCTACCTTGAATCAAATCGGCCCTTCAACAGCCTTTTATCACCGTCTGATATCTTTCTTGACCTTTTCGACCCCATATCCCAGTTGATCTAACATCTTTTTACCTATCTTATATCTTTGATCAGTTTCATCCCTCACAACTTAAAAAACCAAAACCAAAAAACCTACTTCATAACTAGAATAAAATCAGAACACAATAAACAAACACACAGATATCCCTTACACATATAGAGAGAACCCTCTCTGAGTCCAGGAAGGCTAGGTCCTTGGGCTCCAAAGCTTGGTTTGATGTTACACTGTCATTTGGCTTGCCAGTCAGCCAAATCACGAGAACCTAACACATCCTTCGTTTTCCCTCTGCCTGTGCGATTCCAAACTTAATCTGGGCCATTGATCTCACTTCTGATCCAACGGCCTACGCTTCATCACAAAATTGGCAATCACAAGTTCCCTTTTCCCTGGTTCCATTTCCTCCTCCTATGTCGATCTGCCGATTAGATCTGGAACATTGAATCCACAAGAACCAATGGCCAGAATCTAATCGTGCTCCACTCATAATTCCCCCATCATCACCCCGCCAATTAAATTTCCACCGTTGATCTTGCTCCAGATCGAACGGATGGTGCTTAATCGCGCATTGAAAATCCAAAAGTCTTCCCTTTTCATTCCTCCGATGGTCTGATTCTGCGATTAGATTCTGACTGTTGAATCGACAAGAACCAACGACTAGGATCTAATCACACTCCGCCTTTTCCTTGTCCCTTTACACTATTCCACGATCTACAAATTAGATCTCAACCATCAGAATCTGCAGATCTGACAGTCCTAATTCAATCTCGCACGCCTTTTAACCCCGCAACTTTCAACCTATTGCGCTCCTTCTGCACCGTCAGATCTAAGGCTCCAGATCCAATGGTCACCCTTGCATATCATGTAACTATTATGCCCGAAGTTTACTGTTTCAAAATTACGTGATAAAAGTGTTTTTGTGATTCCACGTGTCGATCCCTGATAGGATCACATTCCAAAAGTGAAAACCACCTACCCCCCTTTTAGTTGCGAGAAAACTATTCTTGTTTTCCACTTTACTGCCTACCCTCCGCAATCTTAGCTTTTAATCCTAGTTGTCGATTTATTTAATCTAATGGCCCATATTGTATCCCGTTCTCGTCCATTTTTCATTCATCAGCCTTTCCAAAGGACTTCATCGGAAGATCTCCACCGTTGATCTTTGACACGATCTGACGGCCTGCATTTAATATCCTTCCATACTCTCAGTCCCACCACCAAACATGCCACTGTTGCCTTTCATTTTCACCTTTTTCCTTTGTATTTCACCCTAGTCATAAACTTTATGTTTTGACACTAAAGTCATTTTTCACGCTAAATCATGTTTAAACCCGGGTTTTATGGTGTTACGCCATGTAACTTTTCTCTGCCACGCACATTTCCTCTGCAATCGCTCCTCCACCTCCTCTAAAACCTTTTTGAAGCAGTTTTAAGCCCCACACAGGATTTCATAACAGTTTTTTTGTGTTTTGTAGGTTTAAAATCATCTTTTACTGAAGATATGGGTTATTCACTTCGAAGTTAACCCTCCGGTGCCTTTGCAGCCTGTGTATTCATAAAATAGGACAACAGAAGTTTAAAGTGTATCAGGATGAGATTAAAGGGTTGAAGGCGTAATATTGAAGATTAACACATCCTTTGAAGACATTAGAGCTAAAGCAGTTCAAGCAATCAGCAAAGTTAAAACATAAACATAGCCAAAATAGGTTGAAGTACAAAGAGATAGAACAGTTATTAGTGCAGAACGTTGACTGATGTTATCTCTCTGTAATAAGCAAGATTGGCAAAGTCCGATCACAGAGTTAACATCGTTTCAACCAACTTTGGGATTCTAGGATCTAGCCCTCCTGAATCTAGAGAGGGATCTCTCCAATATCTACAAATATAGATTTGTCTTTGAAAGCTTAAGGTGATGATGTTAGGCTAGTTACGAAGTCCAAGGTTTTTTTGCTTGTTTTTGGATGATTGAATATGATTTCTGTTAGGGGTGGAAAGATCTATATGCAAATAGGCTCAAAGGTGAGAAGTTGCAAGTAATCCAGAGTAAGCTTCGATCTAGAAAAAAGATAATTGCATTTTTTCAGTCCATTGGGCTATGGAGTCATAAGAGGGTTTAATTGGAACAGCAAGAGGCAAGAGTAGTCTATGGGGCAAGTCATCTATGCCTAAGGATCTCTTTAAAGGTTTTTATTTATGGAATGGAGTGATACATTAAGAAGGGGAAATAAACAAATGCAGAACAAAGAGCGGCCCAGGATCTGGTAAGTACTTTGAAACTAGCCAGCCTTTGACCGGGCACTTAAGAAAGACGTGAAAGCAAACTAGGATCTGGTAAGTACTTTGAAACTAGCCAGCCTTTGATACACTTTCAATAGAAAACATATAAAAACTAAGGGAAACGTGAAGGTAACCTTTGGAGTAGAGACTAGTGGGCCAGGCTCACCACAAATCCTCTCCTAGCTCTCCTTTACTTGGTTACACCCAAGACAATCACAAAGATAACACAGAATGGCCTAAGATCTGATAAGTACTTTGAAACTAGTCAGCTTTTAACACATTCCAAGGGAAACAATCAGACAGTTTGATCAGACAAGACTGGGACCAGGGCTCACCATATCCTCCTCAGTTCATCTTCACACAACATGTACTGAAAGTAACATTAAAAAATAATATTCAGCTCATGACAATAAGACGAGGGAACGCCAGCATTCCTATGCATGAACCAAATTAAAACATTTCCAAGTAACACAGAGGGAAGAAAACATTAAAATAAAGATTTCTCAGCCAGAGAAGGTTACTGTTATGCAGAAAATCCTAAAACTGTTTAAACTATTCTTTACAAAAGAAAATGAAACATAATAAAAACAGGAATAAAATCACAAGTTACAATAAAAAAAACATCACCGTCAACATAGACCAGGATCCCATAAATCAGCTTGTATTGATGCTCCGAACCAGTTACAATCTTCAGGTCCAGTGTTTTAATCCATCTTTCTCTCATAACCTAACTTATCTGTTACAAGCAGAGCTCCAAGAGCCAGTGAATCACTATTTACAAATAGAAGTCTTCAGCTCAATTACATAACAATGCTTCAGCAATTACATTAGCAACTAACCCCTCACTCATCTTCTACTAAAGTATTTATAGAAAAATGAGGAGGTGAGATCTGCTAAAAGATCTCAAAACCAATTAATACTGACATTAATGTCTTCTCGGCCTTTGAGGGGCTTTAACGAAGAAACTGTACAGGTGTTCCATTGTATTAACTGATTTACATTTATGATTTTAGCTCAGTGGGAGCTTTGTTGACCTTTGGGGCTTTGTGTATAACTAGGGTTACTCTGTGAACAATCTGTCATTACATCGGAGGCAGAAGTAACTTCTTCGGCTATTTCGAGGCAAAGATCTGATCTTGTTCAATAAATTCGGCCTCTAATTGAGTGTTTTGAGACAATAGGTGGCACTGCGGTGGTTGAGGAATCAATTTGCCTCAGATATGGCGGCGGAGGCAATGTGTCTGATAAACACTTTTAGGTTTTCTCCTTTAAACTGTGTTTTGAGTCGGAGATTAGGCTTTTGATAACTGTCTTAGCCGTAATCCCCACTCACCTAATCATTAACTCCATGCCCTGGTCCATTTTTGTCTTTCTGCAATCTGATATTCTTTTACTGCAATTTCTTCATTCTTTTCAAGTTTTACAGGGGTGCACGGCAACAAAGGCTCATGAGACCTTGATGAATGTGTGATTCAACACCCTGTGGTTGATTCCTTTGGATAAATCGAAAGCACGAGGGTCGTCACCCTCATCCTTCGGATTCTCTTTGATCATGGCGAAAAGAACCTTAAACCTGCAGAAAACAAACGAAATTATAAAATCCTGCGTTTATATGGACATCTGCATCGGAAGGTGTGCGGAGGAGTGGGGCGATCAGAGTCGTTGATCGTGCTATGATCAACGGTCGGGGGTGATTTGAAAGGTCAGTGGAGGAGAAATTTCAAATGGGCAATGGAATCAAGCATTTGAATATGGGCCGTCAATCTGCAGAGATCGACGGTGGAGATCAATTTTCGATTGCGCCGGGGCCCGGATAAATAGTATGCAAGTTGGTTAAAGGTTGGGCAGCTTTAGTGAAGGGCAGCCATTGGATGTGAAGGATCAGATCGAACGGTGATCGTTGATTCCAATGGGCGGTCATGGTCCGATGGATAATGCACAGGGGATTGACTTTACGCAGTGGTTTTGGAATGGTACGGAGAACGTGTGGCAAGAGGTGTGCGGAATCGCTGGGCCTTGGGCCAAAACGGCCTTTACCCAAAGAGTGGTGCGAAATAAACCGTGGTTTTGGGAGACATCGCAAGGAATGGCGGAATCCACAAGGCAAGTAGCGCTCCGTGTTGTCCTATCTGCGAAGCAGATTGATGACCCAAATTGTTTTGAAAATCACGTGGGCGGAAAAACTTTGAAATTTGATTTAAATTTAATTTCCATAGTTTACAAAGTTTTTTGGTGTTTCGGGAAGAGAAAATTATAGAGAAAGGATAAGCACCCGATACTTGTAGCATTCGGTTTTGGCACTCGGGCGCATGGAGGAAAAAGAGGAGGAGACTTAGCCTGAGGGGGCTTAAGTCCAGCACATAAAAAATAGGCATTTTCTATGGTTTTTTAAAGGGAAATGAAGGTTCCGGTAAGGTCAAAAAAGTGGGTTTTTAACCTTATAAAATGGGTTTTAATGAGGGGAAAACAGATTCATGAAATTGAGAGGTTTTCATGGGAGATAGGAAAAATATAAAAGGAGGTTATTTTTAAGGAGAGGATGGGGAAAAAGGGGTTCTTTGCAAGCATTATATGACTGTGGATTTGTATAGGACTTCAGATGAAGGATTTGGACAGAGGGAAAAGGCAGGAGGCCTTATAGAGACTTCAAGAGCCAACAACTTTTATTGATAAAATTTGTTCCTTGGAGGCTCCAAAAAATTTTAGCCACCCTTTGGTATAACAAAATATTATGGGTGGCTAACAGTGGCTCCACTTGGGGATGGTGCCTTCTTGAAGGCATCAAGAATTCAGACTTGATTTCTCTGGGGGGCTGACTTGTGCCTAATAATTTGGATTGCTCTTTTTTGCTGAATGATCTTGCTATGCTTCTGAAAAATAAGATCAGTGGTGAAAAATAAATGGACTTCATCAATACAACTTTCTACCTACCCAATCCTACTGATCTAACATTTTTTCTTCATTAGAGTGCACTTGGATTGGAAAACTCTTTACACAACATTTTATTCTTTTGAAAGCATAATAAATAATCTAATTCTACTCCTTATTTCTCCCTGAACTCAGATTAAACAATTGAGCTCAGATATTTCTCTACCGTATCTACTGTCTGTTGGGATTAAACTGTCCAACAAACTTTATTCTCTAAATTCTAAAACTAAAATTTTAAAAACAACCAAGTCAAGATTAAGTTGTTTGACTTGCTGTGATCTATGGAATAAAAACAAGTTGCACATAGATTATTATTTGCAGAAAACTAAAAACAAAAATATAAGGCTTAAGATCTGAAAGTTTAAGTACTGCCTTCTCTTTTCTGCACAGCTCTGTTTTGATTCTTGTGTTGAGTTGTCTTTGCTTTTCTTCTGGTTCAGGTTTTGAGCTAATTAGAACCAGGTTCTCACATCTCTTGACTCAAAGTTTGAAGCATATTTGAGTCATTCTCTTTTTGGATACTTCGGTTCAGATTTTGAGTTTGTTTGAACCTCTAATTTCTATCCTAATCTCTCTATTGATAAGCCAAGATTGAACAGTTTGGCCAATCAAATTCACTATTCCTATCAGCAGTAAATTGAAAGCTAATTAGTCAAGGCTAAACAGTTTGACTAACTAGAAGTGTGTTTTTGAGGAGTGGCATTTGAGCTTGCACACTTTCAGATTTGTTTCTCTTTTTTGGCATGGGGCTTTGCCTTTCTTGTTTTCATTTCTGCCCTCTTTTCTTTCTTTTCTTTGTTTTTTTATTTTTTATTTTTCTTCAAAGCAGAAAATAACAACTAACTACATGCTCGGAACTAAGCTTTATTGGCATTCCTATCTAACCTATTCTAAACATGGAGTATTTACATATTCATATGATACAAAAGTGCCAATGCAACCAGCTGAGTAATGTCAAGGAGAAGAAGAAACTCTGGCTGCTTGTCAGAGGTATCCATAGAACATATTGAAGATTAACCTTCAATATCAAGGCTATCACAGAAGGTGACAGCTTTTCATGTTTCTGGCTCTTGTAAAGGGTCACTGTTTGATAATTTGAGCCAGTTGGGATTTCTAAACACTCTTCCATAGGATCAACAAAGAAAAGATGAAGATTCTCTTCTTTATGGTCCTCCATGTCTGGTAGATTGTCTGCTTCCAAGACTTCAGCTTTGAGGAGCATATCTTCAGAAATTTGCTTGAAAGCTTCGTCATCCTTAACCTGCACAATAGCAAACTGTGAAATATTTTCTTTCTCTAAACACATGCTTGCTTCTAATATACATTCAGGTTCTTTGGATGACATTCTGACATTAATGAAGGGAGAAGTCTCTTCTTGGGAAGATGGTATATCCACAGCAGGATAGTCTAGTATTTGTTTCTCTCCCTCTTCTTTATCATCATCTGAACTAGAAGACCCATCATATTTGGCAGTGTTGTCCTCTTGTAGCCCTGGTATGCTTGGATTCAGTGCGCTGAACTCTGTGAAGAGGTTAATATATTCTTGAGTGGGGGTGTTTTCAATGGTTTCCTCTTGCTCAAAAATTTCTTCGTTACTCTTCTCTTCACCTTCGGAGTTGAAAGGCTGCTGATTCCCAATAAAGTGAAATATTTTTATGATGGATCAAAAAGGATGATTGCGGCTTTCAAGCTGATGATGGTGAAACTCATAACACCAATCAAATGCTGGTTGCCCTGCATGATTAGTTTCTACTTGGAAATCATCATCATCATAAGACTTATCAAAGTTTGAAAATTTATTAGAATAAACAATTTCATCAGTCAAACATTTTGGGATATCGGTAAGTCCTTCTTCATTATGATCTACAAAAGAACTTTCCGAATCTGTACAACAAATTTCTCTATGTGAATGGGCAAGAGTGTTTGTTTTGCAAAAAGTTTCAGAGACTGACAGTTTATAAATAGTCTGATCTATCTCTTTTTCTGTCAAAGGGGAAGATGTTTCTATGTTCCTTTGAACAGGAGTACAACAGTTCTCTGTCTCTTGCTAAGACTGATTGTGAGGCTGGATGTCTTCTTGAGCCTCAACTATAAAGGATGATGAATCAATATTTAAGTTTCCAGGGATATCTTGAGGGATGTTCATTATTTCTTGGGTCATCTCTTCCTCAATTGATCCATCTATGTTCTTAAAATTTTTCAATGGGATATTAAACTCATGAATGGTTGTTAAAAGATCTTCAAGATGCATCTCTTCCAAAGCTTCCTCATTATCTATAATGTGTTGGGTGATGTTTTGTGATGGATCATAATATATTGCACCCAACGATAATGATGTAGTATTTTCTTTATAGTTCTCATAGAACACATATTCAAAGTCTCTTAAAGAAAACAAACTACTAGATCTTAAGCATTCATACCAATCCCTAGCTTTTCCTTCTAATGTTAACATGAACATTATCATTAGGCAGTCTTCATGCCATTCAATTTTCAACCTCCATGCATGTATATGAAATTTGATGAGATGTAGTAGAGGGTCATCAAACTTTTCACCTTGAAAAACAGGCAGGTTGTCATCCCAATTCAACTGGGGCATCTTATGAGGAAACCCAGGGATATGATCTCTACTCATTGGGGCATATCTTCGTTGTATTCTTGGAATCATGTTTATAAATCTGAAAAGAGGTCACTGTGTCTGGTCAATCAGTTCAGGGTCTTCTACCGGTGGAGTCATTCGGTCTTCTGGGAGTTTCAGAGTGTGGAGTCGCCAGGTGAAAAAATTTTAGCTCCTAAGGAGGCAAAATGTTTTATGGTTCCACCACCATATGATTTTTGTAGAGCTGCAAGATTTTCAGGAACTGAATTAGCTCTCAAGGGTGATCTGAAAACAGTTGATAATTTTGTGTTAGGAGACTTCCTAAGGATATCTTTCTGCGTTATCAACTATTTCAGGTGAATCAGGGTCAGGATAGGCTCTAGTATGAATCTTTCTAGGAGCCACTATGCTGTGTTTTTAGACCCAAATAAACAAGAAAAGTTCAACCAGATATGACAATATTTAAGAGGTTAATTAATCTGTTTAGGCAAATTTAATCCTACAGTTCTCTAACTGAGTTTGACTGATATTATAATGATAAGGGTTCTTCCCAGTGGAGTCTTAAGGTCTGTTAAGGATTGTGGAGTCGCCAAGTGGAAGTTTTTAGCTCTTTTCAGAGGTAAAAGGTTTTATGGTCCACCACCATGTTTATTGGATACCAATCTAAAATATTTTGGGTTTTTTCTGAGTTTTTATAGTGGTTCCTAAGAATGTACTAACTTTGCTTCAAAACTTAGCTACAGTTGTGAGGCAAAGGAAGTTAACTCTCATGGCTAAGCTAGCTGATTTTTCAAGGTTAGATAAAGTCCTATGAGAATCCTAGGGTTGACCTAGATTTCCACTGATTCAAATGAGTTTTATCGAGATTACCATTTCTTGGTAGTGCTTGAAAAGGCTGCTTTTTACTCCCAAGGTTTTGTGTGAAAATCAAGGGAAAAATGAAATTAAAAACTCAATTCGATCCCCAGCAGAGTTGCCAGAAATGTTATGTCTCTGTAATAAGAAAGATTGGCAAAGTCCGATCATAGAGTTAACATCGTTTCAACCAACTTTGGGATTCTAGGTTCTAGCCCTCCTGAATCTAGAGAGGGATCTCTCCAATATCTACAAAGATAGATTTGTCTTTGAAAGCTTAAGGTGATGATGTTAGGCTAGTTACGAAGTCCAAGGTTTTTTTGTTTGTTTTTGGATGATTGAATATGATTGCTGTTAGGGGTGGAAAGATCTATATGCAAATAGGCTCAAAGGTGAGAAGTTGCAAGCAATCCAGAGTAAGCTTCGATCTAGAAAAAAGATAATTGCATGTTTTCAGTCCATTGGGCTATGGAGTCATAAGAGGGTTTAATTGGAACAGCAAGAGGCAAGAGTGGTCTATGGGGCAAGTCATCTATGCCTAAGGATCTCTTTAAAGGTTTTGATTTATGGAATGGAGTGATACATTAAGAAGGGAAAATAAACAGATGCAGAAAAAAGAGCGGCCCAAGATCTGGTAAGTACTTTGAAACTAGCCAGCCTTTGACCGGGCACTTAAGAAAGACGTGAAAGAAAACTAGGATCTGGTAAGTACTTTGAAACTAGCCAGCCTTTGATACACTTTCAATAGAAAACATATAAAAACTAAGGGAAACGTGAAGGTAACCTTTGGAGTAGAGACTAGCGGGCCGGGCTCACCACAAATCCTCTCCTAGCTCTCCTTTACTTGGTTACATCCAAGACAATCACAAAGATAACACAGAATGGCCTAAGATCTGATAAGTACTTTGAAACTAGTCAGCTTTTAACAAATTCTAAGGGAAACAATCAGACAGTTTGATCAGACAAGACTGGGACCAGGGCTCACCATATCTTCCTCAGTTCATCTTCACACAACATGTACTGAAAGTAACATTCAAAAATAATATTCAGCTCATGACAATAAGACGAGGGAACGCCAGCATTCCTATGCATGAACCAAATTAAATCATTTCCAAGTAACACAGAGGGAAGAAAACATTAAAATAAAGATTTCTCAGCTAGAGAAGGTTACTGTTATGCAGCAAATCCTAACACTTTTTAAACTGTTCTTTACAGAATAAAATGAAACGTAATGAAAACAGGAATAAAATCACAAGTTACAATAAGAGAAACATCACCGTCAACATAGACCAGGATCCCATAAATCAGCTTGTATTGATGCTCCAAACCAGTTACAATCTTCAAGTCTAGTGTTTTAATCCATATTTCTCTCATAACCTAACTTATCTGTTACAAGCAGAGCTCCAAGAGCGAGTGAATCACTATTTACAAACAGAAGTCTTCAGCTCAATTACATAACAATGCTTCAGCAATTACATTAGCAACCAACCCCTCACTCATCTTCTACTGAAGTATTTATAGAAAAATGAGGAGGTGAGATCTGCTAAAAGATCTCAAAACCAATTAATACAGACATTAATGTCTTCTCGGCCTTTGAGGGGCTTTAACAAAGAAACTGTACAGGTGTTCCATTGTATTAACTGATTTACACTTATGATTTTAGCTCGGTGGGAGCTTTGTTGACCTTTGGGGCTCTGTGTATAAATAGGGTTACTCTGTGAACAATCTGTCATTACATCGGAGGCAGAAGTAACTTCTTCGGCTATTTCAAGGCAAAGATCTGATCTTGTTCAATAAATTCAGCCTCTGATTGAGTGTTTTGAGACAATAGGTGGCACTGCGGTGGTTGAGGAATCAATTTGCCTCAGATATGGCAGTGGAGGCAATGTGTCTGATAAACACTTTTAGGTTTTCTCCTTTAAACTATTTTTTGAGTCAGGGATTATGCTTTTGATAACTGTCTTAGCCGTAATCCCCACTCACCTAATCATTAACTCCCTGCCCTGGTCCATTTCTGTCTTTCTGCAATCTGATATTCTTTTACTGCAATTTCTTCATTCTTTTCAAGTTTTACAAGGGCGCACGGAAACAAAGGCTCATGAGACCGTTATTTTAAAGAGAAAGTTATTTTAAAGAGAAAGTTATATTAAAAATAGAGCTGTGAGGCCGGCAGCCCAAAACCGAACCCGTCCTTGCCATCCTCGATCCCTGACTGGCCACCCAAGCATCTACGTCGTATGCAACCGTATGACAGGCACCTTATCCACTGTCTGCAGTGTTTGATTGTTCGTTGTTAACCCGCGTCCGACATAAACAAACTACGCTATTCTCTCCACCCTGCTCACCCTTTGCCCTTTTTTTTTCCCGTGACCTCCGACCACCATTCTGTGCCGACATTTTTCAACCTTGTCTAAATACCGGCGACATCACTGTGCCCTGTCCTACTCAGCCCTTGCACATCCGTCTTTCGCCCCACCACTCAACACTGCGCTCGTCTATCTTCCACTGCCCCCGCATCCAATAGCTGCCACCGTGCCGTGTCCAACTCTGTCTACACAGTTTATCGTTACCCCTGTTCGTGCAACATAAATTAAAAACACGCCTCTGTCTAAACATTTTATCGTTTACCCATGTTTGTGCAACTAAATTGAAAGAGATTATTCACTTCAAAAGGAGAAGAACGACGTGACCTTGATATATGAAAAGGCATAACTTTTTAAAGTGATTTTAAATTTTATAAAAAGGGGTAAAACCAATTAGATAATATTTAATCCCATTCGTTCACTTAAGTTGAGGTTATACCAGTATAAAGGAATTAAAGTTGAAGTTTTAAGAAATCAACTGATCAAGAAGTTAATTATAAATCAAAGGGTACTTTATATATATATATATATTAAAAGGGGATTTTTGAAGTTAAAAGGAAAGTGTATATATATATATTAAAAGGGGATTTTTGAAGTTAAAAGGAAAGTGTATATATAGAAGAGTTTAAAAAAAAAAGGGGACCAAGAAAAAAGTCAAGCATATTGAAGGTTTTATCCAATTTTACAAAGTCAAACTATTCAAAGGGTATTATATATATTTATATATATAGGTATATGAGACAAATTGTCATATATAAATAAATAAATAATAAATAAAAAGCTTTTAAAAGGAAGGGAAGCTTTAGAAAAAAAAACTATTAAAGTAAAAGTAGAAGAAAAAAAAAGGTATTTTGAAGTTATTAAAGATTTATAATCAAGGAAGTTTATAAGTTAAAAAGAGTGAATTTGAAGAATATTTATCTCAACAAGCAAAATGACATCTAATACAAAAATGAAGTCAGGACGATTTTTAGAATTAGAAACGCTACCTATTGACCCTAAAGCGCTACTTAAAATTAAAGGAAGTATCGCAGGGAAAGATGTCACTATTGCTATATCACCCGCTGAAGAGAAAAATTATATAAACCCTAAAATTTCCAACCAGTTGGTGATTCCTGAGTCAAATATAATCGAAAAATTAGACATTTTTGACAAGAAAAAATACGACATAAAAAATCTACAACTAAACATTGGGGATTATACTTTTATCTCTCAATTTACCATGAAAACCTTACTTTTGGATAGTAGTGATATTGTGTTGGGTTCACCATGGATGGAAACCTTAGGTTCAGTTATCCTAAATACGAAAAAGAAATTTTTGACATTCACCTACAAAAAGAAGAAGATAACGCTACAAGACGTTAACTTGAAGCCAAATTCCGTGACGCCTGAAGACGTACAAGAAATTTCGTAGGTAATTTCTCAAGAAGGTAAAAAGGTGATACAAAATATGCAAAAGGAAATCAACAAAATCACCACTAATAAGAATGAAGAAGTTGCTCGCCTCAAGGACCACAACGAAAAATTACTAACGCAAATTAAGAAGTTGAAGAAAGACAAGAAGTCATTAGAAAACAAGGTGCAACAACTTGTCGAAAATAAAGCATCGAATGTAGAAATCCAAGTTGAAGAGAAGGAAACTGGTACTAATGCAGTAAATGTCATAACTCAAGAAGAAGACAAGCTAGTTGCAAAAGATGCAAACTTAGAAGTTGTAGTTCCGGCGATGAACATTTTAAGCGGAAGTTATGTAACCAGCTCAATAACATCATCGCCAAAAGAGAATCAAAACATCACCACACAACTTTGATGGAATTAAACTGCAGCTCTGATTGGCAATCAAATTGTCATAGAGTGTACAATTGATCAAGCTAAGTGCTCCTGAACAGTTAAGTTGATATTCAGAGACAAGAGAAGAACTGCAATCCACTCAAGTGATAATTCAGCACAAGTTTCAAGTCACCGCGAGATTCCACAGAAAATTGATTTAGGATGGTCTGATCCATTCTCAGTGTGACAATTTTTTTTGTCACTTAGAGGATCATATCAACTTGTGTCGACAAGGATGACTGCCCCGAGACGAGAAGATGTTCATAACAGGAAAAGGAATTGAGGCCTTTCATCAACAAGCTTTGAGGACAAAGCTTTTTGAGGAGAGAGGCAATGTAATGAATAAAATAATGTAAATAGTGATTAATTAGTTAATTAGTAATTAGGTTGAAAGGCCATGTCTGATAAGACATGACCTTTCGTGAAGAGGCACCTGCGTGGGTATATAAGCAGGCCTCATTTGTAACATTCAATCAATTCATTCATCATACCTTCTAATATAATATTTGTATCCTCATGGATATTCGGATATTTCAAGTCTTCTGGAATATTTAGCTTGAGAAGGAACTTTGTTCGCTTCAACGGCCTTTACCCAAAGAGTGGTGCGGAATAAACCGTGGTTTTGGGAGACAGCGCAGGGAATGGCAGGGTCCACAAGGCAAGTAGCGCTCCGCGCCGTCTGATTTGTGAAGCAGATTGATGGCCCAGATTGTTTTGAAAATCATGTGGGTGGAAAAACTTTGAAATTTGATTTAAATTTAATTTCCATAGTTTACAAAGGTTTTTGGTGTTTCGGGTAGAGAAAATTAGAGAGAAAGGATAAGCACCCGATACTTGTAGCATTCGGTTCTGGCACTCGGGCGCATGGAGGAAAAAGAGGAGGAGACTTAGCCCGAGGGGGCTTAAGTCCAGCGCATAAAAAATAGGCATTTTCTATGGTTTGTTAAAGGGAAATGAAGGTTCCGGTAAGGTCAAAAAGTGGGTTTTTAACCTTATAAAATGGGTTTTAATGAGGGGAAAATAGAGAATCATGAAATTGAGAGGTTTTCATGGGAGATAGGAAAAATAGAAAAGGAGGTTAGTTTTAAGGAGAGGATGGGGAAAAAGGGGTGCTTTGCAGGCATTATATGACTGTGGATTTTTATAGGACTTCAGATGAAGGATTTGGACAGAGGGAAAAGGCAGGAGGCCTTATAGAGACTTCAAGAGCCAACAACTTTTATTGATAAAATTTGTTCCTTGGAGGCTCCAAAAAAATTAGCCACCCTTTGGTATAAAAAAATATAATGGGTGGCGAAAAATTGACACAGGCATAGCCTATCTCCATGCTCAAGGGCCTATCAAGCAGATATTACATCAAAGGAAACTACTACAAACTGTCAGAAGCAGTTATTTAGAGGTATGGGAGTCCTCATAGCCCATCCTCCACTTAACTATCACCAAGAAGATAACAGTACCACTCCTGATGGTTTTTCCTCTTAAGGACACCCTGTGGGTGACTCCAATTATATCAAAATGGTCTCTACCAGCTGCAAAGTCATTGATCTTGTCTAGAATTTAATGAAATAATTAAAACACAGGATGGAGCATTCGAATGCATTCCTCTTGTCTCTGATGATCATTAAACTCTCTCCACCTACTTTCCTCATTTTTCCTATAAAGACTCTTTGAAGTCTCATTGTAAAAGGTTGGAATTTTGTGATTTCTAAAGTAATACATATTGCTGCTCCGAAGAAGCTTTGGTGTTCTAAAAGAGTGTGAGGATCTGTGTTTTTCTGTTGATGAAGGAGGCAGGACCATTAGATCCTTGAGCCTAGTTTCAGTGAATTTCTTCTTATTGTTAATGTTATTTCCTTTTTTTCCCACTTAGTTCCATCATGCTTTGCTTACAGTAGGATAAAAAGTTTAGACAAGGAAATGTATCTTAGAAGCACTTTTGACCTATTTATCCTTCATTTTTTATATGTTTTCTGCTACTGAATGTGACAAGGTAGTCTAATAGTTATCTTTATATTCGGTTTGTTTTATTTCAAAAATGGTTAACTCAGTTGTGCTAAAGACTACCTAGGCGTTCCCTCTTTCTTTTCCATTGAATGATGTATCTGAAATCTCCCTTTGATTATTAATATTTGCGGTTTGACAGAGAGACTTGTTACAATCACACCCTCTGTTCATTATTGTAACTATTGTATTAAAGGTCCCTATAATTGCAGTCCTAGATGTTTAAGGCGTTCCATCTTCTTTGAATGAAATTGTATGTCTCTATTGGTTAAGCTCTCGAAGGTGAACTTGTAGGAGGAAATAGGGTGTTCCCTGAATCCTAAAATTCATTTTGAAGGTTTAGTCTGCATTTCTCTTTTCTTCGATTGTTTATATTGATTAAGTCCAAAGCAGTGAGCTTACTGGAGGAAATAGGGTGTTCCCTGAACCCTTTAAGTCATTGTGAAAGGGTTTAGTTTGTTTTTCACTCTTAGTCTTTAATGTTCATCCCATTTCACCTATATTATTCAATAGACCCTTGACCGAGTTAGTTTTTCCCTTTGGTTTCCCTTCTTTTTCTGTCAGAACTATTTGGATTTTCACATGACTCCATTGCCCAATGGCTTGTAGATTCCCATGCTCTATCTATACCACATGAAACACATTTGTCCAACCAAAAAAAAACAACCCTGCACCTCATAACTAGCTTAAAATCAACTTCTAAACCTTTTTGAGACATATATTTATAAACATATTGAGAGATCCCTCTCTGAGACTAGGAGGGCTAGATCCTAGAGCTCTAAAGATTGGTTCTAATGTTGCCTTTTCTTTTGATTAGCCAATCTATCAAAACACAGGAACCCCAACATAATGGCAATCACGGTGGGACCTATTGAATCTATGATAGCCTAACAAACTATTATAAACTCTTTAGTCCTACAAATCTCTAAGAAAATCAGTTACTAAGCCATAGAGGAGACTCTGTTTGTTTGAGCACCTTAGCTAAGTTTAAGATAAGACATAGGACATGCTCATAACCAAAAAATGTTCAAAATCCAAAAATATCTCAGATTGGCTTCATAAACATGGTGGTGGAACCATAAAACAATTTTACCTTCACAAAAGGCTAAAAATTTTCCACCTAGTGACTCCATTAGCCCCAGTAGGCATATTACCCATCTAGGTCTCTAGACCTCTTTAGGACTGTTTTAACCAGCCTTGAAGAAGTTGAGAAGCCTAGTCCCATATTAGATGAGACATTCATAGAGGCAAAACTTTCAAACAATCCCTACAAACTACAACCTCTCTCATTTTTTAAAACAACCTGGTTTCACATAGTATCCACACTAGATCCTATCTAGACCCTAATCCTCCTACAATAGTTGACAATCTAGAGAGAATTCTGTGGCGGACTTCTAGAGCTAGAAAGTTAGCTGCTGATAGAAACATTCCAAGAACAAAATCTCTCCCTGAAAAACTTTTTGTCTTGGAAGATTTACACTTTGACTTACATCCTACTAAGAGCATCTTTAGAACCATATCTCAAAGTGATCTAAACCAAACTGATCTTGAAACTGCAGGATTGTAACAGAGCTTTAGTAGGGAAGCTTCACCCTCTACTCCTCCCGATTCACAGCTTCTCCACCACTTTAGCCTTTTTCATAACCAATCTGCTCAAAACCAGTTTGCCAGCCCAAGTGTTTCTTCCACTCCAATCCATATGACCACTACCCAAAACACTCCATCGCAACCCACTTTCCCTCTTGTAAATACACCAACTGTAAATCCACCTTTATTTCCAGCCATGGCAGCACGGTATGCCCCATTAGTGTTACCACAACCTTTGGTTCCCTTACCAAATGACTATCAATCTAAAATTCCCCATTTCACTGGAAAAGAATCTACCATAGCTCAACAACATGTAGATGGAATGGGAGATGCATTTGATTACATGTAGATAGATGATGAGACCATTAAAATGAGAATCTTTGGTCAAAGTATAGGAGGAGAAGTAAAGTAGTGGTTTAAAGGCTTAACTCATAATAGCATCCATGACCTTCCCTCATTACATCAAGCATTCATAAACAAATGGGAAGTCAAAAGCAACCCTCTCCAAATACTAGCAGAGTATCAGAGCCTTAAAATGAATCAGGGAGAGAGTGTCCATGATTACTCCACTAGTTTTAACAGTGTCTACAATGCCCTTCCACCGCACATGAAACCTCCCCAAGGCATGGCCTCGGTAAAATATCCTAAGGGCTTCGATGTTGATATGGCCTATCAGCTGAGGGAAAGAGATTATGCAACTCTAGAAGACATGTAGAAGGGAGTTGTGAGTGTGGAAGCAAACTTAATTGAAAAAAGAGCTAGGCTAAGATTAGAGAAGAGGGTAACTTATAAAGATGATTACGCACCCTCAACCTCATCCTCTGATACCAAAATTGACAACTTAGTGAAGGTGATGGAGAGAATTCTTGAGAAGATAAACTTGAATGATAGAGTGCCACCAAGAGAACCTCAAAAAAATTTCCAAAATAGAAGTAGAAACCAGAACTTTAGAAGAGAAAATAATCAAGATAGACAACAAGATAATGACCAATAAATTAGAGCTCCCTTCCAACAAAACTACTTAGATCAAGAGGAAGAAAGGGAGATTAAAAATTTGGGAGAAAACCATGTGAACTTGATTAGATTAGACAGTGGGGATGTTGTTTACCTCACTGAAGAAGAATAAGGTTTCTTCTCTTCAGAACCAAAGGAAGATACACATGAGGAGTCTGAATATTATAGATTTGGGTTTGAAAATGCAATCATGGAGGTGCACAAACATTATGATCTAAGAAGCAAAGGGAACATAGATAGTCCAAATGACAAAAACACTAGCTCTGTTGTTAGGAAAGGTACAGAAAATCAGACGAAAAAGCCAGCAAACAAAGCTATCTTAATAGCCAAAAGCACTGATTTAAACAAAGAGAAAGGTAGCCAGCGAAATGTTGAACAGAGTTTCCCTAGTACCTCTGCTAGTGGCCCTATTATAACAGCTCAGATTGATAGTCCTAATAAAACTCAACAAGTCAAATCTGATGAAAGAAACATAAGTGAGAAAGAAGATGTAAATACAACGAAATCAATAGTTCCTTTCGGCCTTGAAGGAGAGATTGCAAAGATTAAAATTTATATGCCTCTGGCTAAATTAGTGACCCAGGAAGTGTACAGAAACCAGGTCTTAAAAGCTCTGAATATACATGTTGATACTGCTACTTTGAACTTGATAGATGATAAGCCAGAGTTGTTGTTTGGTCCCAAAATTGAAGGAAAATACTAGCAAGGGGATGTGCCTCCCTTCTATGTCAGCCTGAACATACATGACAAAGTCCTACACAATGCCATGCTAGATTCAGGAGCATCACACAACCTTATGCCCAAGGGAGTAATGGAAAGCCTAGGCTTAGAGATTACTAGACCATATAAAAACTTATATTCCTTTGATTCCAGAAGGGTCAAATGCTTGGGGTTAATTAAATATTTGTGTGTCAACTTGTCTCAAATTCCTACCAAGAATCTTGTAATGGATGTGGTAGTAGCTGACATCCCCCCAAAATATGGCATGTTGTTGTCTATATCATGGGGAGCTAAGATTTAGGGCAACCTCCGAAGGGATATGTCTTATGCCACCATACTAGTTTTTGGCCAAACCAGGAGGTTATATAGGGAGACCCTCATGAAATACATGGTGAGCAGCAAGGACAAACCTCACAACACTCCTGTTTATTTCACCCATTCATATCTGGATTCCTTTATTTTATAAAATGAAGATAAAGACACCCAAATAGAGAAGGAAAATGAGCAGGACATCAGTGCACCAGAACATTCAGAATTGTCTTCCTCTCGACCTCTAGACACCTCAACTCCCAGCAGCCTCGAGCATCACAAAACAAATGAAAATTAAACAGAAACACTTTGGAGAATGAGCTTTGATGGCTCTTGCAGCAAAAATAGTGTAGGGGCTGGTGTATGGATACACAACACAAACAAAGGACATGCCTGTAGATTAGATTTTTCATGCACTAATAGCATTGCAGAATATGAAGCCCTTTTCCTTGGCCTGCACATACTCAAGGATTTAAAGGCCAAAAAGATATCAGTACAGGGAGATTCTGAGTTAATTATCACACAAATCAAAGGGGAATATTCAACCAAAAACCCCAGACTTAGAGAATATAGAAACAAGGTGTTAGATCTCCTAAAAGCTTTTGAAAAATATCAACTTATGTTCATACCTAGAGCCCAAAATCACCTGGAAAACAAACTGGCTTTTACTGCTAGTAATTTCCAAATACCACAAATCGATGAGCAACTCATTATAAAGGTAAAAAATAGACCAGAAGTGCCTGATAACGAAGATCATTGGTAGGTTTTTAACAATGATAAACATATAGAGGATTTCCTGCTGTCAAAAAATGAATTTTCCACAACATCACCAAGTTTCAGCCATGAAAAAGGATGCTTAGATGGGGAACAAATTCCTCAAATAGAGTCCTTTTCTCCTGCTGATATAAATCAGTTTGATCATCTCTTCGAAGAAAAATTATCTAATGATCCAAATCAGAAGAACCTTGAAGTTCTAGAATGTAAAGGTGATGTCATACCCAAAGGTCTAGCCCCATTAGAACAACTCTTTGATTTCAACGATGTGGCTAAGGAAACAAAAGTAGAAACCATGGAAACTAATGTGGAAGAGCATAACATAGGCAGCCCAACTGAGCCTAAAATGATTAAGTTATCTAGCACCCTTCTTGCCCACATCAAAAAGCAATACATAGCACTCTTCAAAGTGTTTGTAGATTCTTTTGCATGGGAGTATAAAGATTTGAAATCATATGACACTAGCATCATTCAACACAAGATTCCTCTAAAGGAAAATCAGAAACCTTTCAGATAGAAATTAAGGAGGATAAACCCTGTCTTATTGCCTACAGTAGAAAAAGAAATTAGGAGGATGTATGATGCAAGGATCATTGTTCCTGTCATATACTAAGAATGGGTCTACAATTTGGTATCTGTCAGGAAAAAGAAAGGGGATATTAGGCCATGTATTGACTTCAGACACCTGAATAGAGCCTCTCTAAAAGATAACTACCCCTTGCCAAAAATGGACCACATTCTTCAAAGGGTAGTTGGGTCTGTTAGCCACCTATGAATTTTTTTCCAAGCAAACAGGTGGCTAAATTTTTTTTGAGCCTTCAAGAGATACATTTCCTATGAAAATCTCTCATCCTTGAAGCCTCTGTGTGTCCTTTTCCTTTGAAAATATCTTCATTTCTATTCCCATCCAAAAAGCCTCACTGCCTGTGAAAAATTATGCTCAGAAAAAACCTCCATTTTCCCTTTGTATCTCTGCAAAATTCCCCATTTTAACCCTTTTGCCTCTTTTCAAAGTTTCCCTTTTAACCCAAAAAATCCCTCCTAAGTCTCCCAAACCATCTAATTCCTCCTTTTAAACCAAGTGAAATCCCTTCATTTGATTTTAAATCCTTTTTTTCCCCCTACCGAAAGCCTATTTTTAGCCTTAAAAACTCTGTTTCCAAGCTAAAAAATTCATCTTTATTATAAAAAAGGCTTAGCCCCTTTCTGGCCAGCCCCTAACCACTTCCCCTCCATTAGCCTGAGCATTAATACCAAGCGCTAGTCCATAAGGTGCTTATCGCGTCGGAGATTCGGAGCGGAACACTCTTTTCCTTTGTAAACCATAAAAGTTCCGATGCGAGAGTGTTAAGTCTGTCGGCCTTTTGGAGTGATCTCAACCATTGATCTGAAAATATCTAATGGTCCATGTAGGTTTCATCGTGCCCTAACATTTCTTTGTAAAACCTCCCGATGGCAATCTCCACCATTCATTCTCATTCCCATCCGACGGCCATCGCATTATCAGAGCTTTTCCATCGCGCCAATCGCAAGCCCTTCCGATGCCCTGATTGGCCAATCCCCGATTGAATCAGAGCCATCTACCCATTGTAATCCCACGACCCATATTTCTTCTAGCTCCACCCCGCTTCCCCGATTGGTCACTCTCCAACCCAATCACAGCCGTTGATATGTAGATAATCCAATGGTCCAAAGCCAATCGCTTCATGAGCCCATCAGAGGTCTTGCCCCTACCCCCTCTGGTTCTGATTAGATCCTGACTGTTCATCCTTCTTGATCTGACAGCTCATATCAGTCCCACCCACTAACCACATCCTCTGCCTTTTTTCTCTCTCTCCAGATCTCGACCATTCATCGCATAGATCAGACGGCCCACAACTAAACCACCTTCCGTTGGCCGCCACTTTACCAATGGTGCACGTGCCTCGTATCACACTCCTCCATCACCCTCGGATCTCATGGGCCCAGATCCAATGTTCTACATCAATATTGTGCATTTTTGTATCCGGTGTTTAGCAATCAGAATTTACGCGATATGGGTAGTTTTCTAGAGCCACGTGTCCGCTGGAGACCCATATCACGTTCAAAAAGAAAAAACTGCCTTACCTGCTCTTGGCCACACAAAATCAGTGGTTTTCATTCCTAAAACCACTTCTCCACCTTTTGTGCCCAAAATTCTACTAACAGATCTTGACTGTTGATCAGTTCAGATCAACAACCCTCAGCGCATCGCATCCTCCTCTCACATGCTTCCATCGTGCGACCACAACAATGCATCGGATCATCGCAGTCATCAATCTCCTCCTGAGATCTAATGGTCCACATTGAATTTCCCTTCGCCCATGACCGGGTCCCACCATTCAGATTCATTTCATATGTTTTCATGCATTTTCCCATGTATTGTATTCAAAGGTCCGAACTTTGTGTTTTGCATTAAACATCATGTCCTTCTGCCCGCATCATTTTTTTTTAATGTGTTACATTGAAAAGTTATATCATTCCATTTACATTAAACCTTAATGTTTCACATTGGAGTTTATCTCATTTTTTCCCAACCTTTCAAAGTTAATTTCATTAATTAATCCCCACCGTCGATCATCACCTCTAGATATGATCAGACGGTCCACATGCATATCTCCACCAAACCTTCATCTAATCATTTTTCCATCGTTCCGCTGCATTTCTCCACTGCTTTACTTGCATCTACAGCATTCATCCATGCTGCACTGCCATCATCACAACATTCCACTGCATCTATCCTCCCCTATGCATGGGTTTCTTAACATAGTTGTGAGTTTTTACAGGATACAAGTAGTGAAAACCGCCATTGCTCACAATCAGTTTTATAGTGACACAAAGCGTAGAAGAGACCATTTTCAGAGCTAGAATTTGCAGGGCAGACTCCTAAAAGTATTTTAAATGTAGGTTTTATTCAAATCAAGTGGTTTGGCTATGTAAAACCTCTCTGGCACCATTAAAGCTCAAATTTCACAGACAGAGACAGTCATGAAGTGACAAAGAGTATCAGTGGATAATTAAAGAGTTTTAATGACTAGTATTGAAGATTTTAAGCCTTAATCTAGTGTTTAAAAGGAAACTGTACCAGATTGAATGCCTTCTGGATTACACAAAATGCCTAATGAGTCCTAAAGCATAGAAAACAATATATCAGTGTCACCATCAGCAGAATGTTCTATCTCGTGAAAGGATGAAGTACCCATACTGCTTTCATTCTATACCATGTTCCTGAGAAGATTTCTTCCCTGACAGAAGTCCTAATGCTACCAAAGCATTTGTTATGTAGTATGGTAGACCTCCAATTAATGTATCTACCTTTCGTTTATTCACCAAAGTACTGCAGTGTACTACAGCCGAGAGTACATCAAAGAACATACCCGAAGTAAATTTTAGCCTGTCAAAGACCACTCTTTCACCCAAAGAGTACTGAAGTTTAATGCATAGCTATTAAGACATAATGGGCCTCGAGCCCTATTCTTATAATTTGTTTTACTGTTTCATTTAGTGTTTCATCTACCTCTCTGATTCTCTTTCAACTATGAAAACTCAAGAAAAACACATTGAAAACGTTGTTGGTTGTTAATCGAATATCTGTGAACTGTAAGTTGTTTCTCTTGAGATATAGTTCTTTGTGTAAAGTTGTAAGATAGGCTGAGGAATATGTTATCAGACTGAACATCAAGCTGTTGGACAATGTTGTACATGACTGGTGTTTCTCTTTAATATGACAAGCACATTTCTTTGGATCCTGATTTAAAGCAACGGTGATGTTGTCTTACTTTGTCTCTGTTTTCCTTCTGTATTTCATTACATTTCATTTCTCTGGTAAGCATCAGAAATCTAGCTTAGGATATACCCTTGCATGGTACCCTAATGCTTCTGCTATCCTTACCTTTGATTTTTTCTGCTACATCTGTTATCTGAGCACTGATTCAAGATAATTTAACCAGTGTAGTAGATAATATTTACTGCTAGCTGATGTATGAATTAATGAATTTGTTCTTAGATGTTCTTGTTGGGTTTTAATTGAAAGAATTGGGATAATGGGAGTTTAGAATGCTAATTCTGTCTCACTAGGGTCTTTTTCGATCAATTAAACCTTTCTAAGTTCCCTTAAGTTGGATGTTGAAGCATTGAAAGTTCAAAGTCTTTCTCTGATCTCAGGTTTTCGCCTTTGTGTCTAAATCTTAAGTGTCTCTTGTTGTCTAAAGAGTTAACCCTTTAGGAGGTGGATCATAGGTGTCTAATGGCATGTCCTGTCCCTAGATCTGATTCATGAATGGTCACCTTGGAGGTTTCTTGTCATTCACCTTCTTTCCTTACCATTTCATACCACACTATCATCTTTAGGATCCAATGCTTTAGATGACTACCCCAATTGAAAGCCTTGAATATTGAATAGCAAGTAAACCCTTTCCTGACTCCATTTCCAAATGGTCTTGAGTATTATCTGCAATGTCTCTCTTTTTCCTAAAATCCTCTTTTCTCATCCTTGTCTTATACTGAACCCTTCCTTCCTGATTCCCAACAACCAAACAAACAAACAAATCGAACAACAAACCTTGTGCCTATAACTAGCCTAATACCTTCAAATCAAGCCTCAAAGACACATACCCCTACCTTTATAGAGAGATCCCTCTCTGGACCCAGGAGGGCTAGATCCTGAGGTCTAAAAGTGGTTTTGATTTTGTCTCATCTTTTGGTAGTGCCAAACTTTCCAAAACATGGGAACTCCAATAGGGTCAAAAAGAGTATCATTGTTAGATAGGTTCTCGGGTTATAATCAAGTGTTAGTCCTCCCTAGTGATCAGCATAAAACAGCCTTTACCACACCTTGGGGGACATTCATGTATGTCAAAATTCCATTTGGCTTGATGAATGCAGGAGCCACCTTCCAGAGGGCTATGGACATAGCCTTCTCAAATGACATAGTCTATTTCATAATCATTTACCTTGATGACATTACTGTTTTCTCCAAAACTGATGAAGAACATTTGAAACATTTAAGGAAAGTTTTTGAGAAATGAAAAAGATTTGGTTTGTCTCTAAATCCCAAAAAGACTTTCTTTGGTCTCCAAGAAGGAAAGCTTCTTGGTCATATAATCTTTGAAGAAGGGATCAAAATATATCCTAAAAGAATTGATGGAATATTGAATATTAGCCACCCTAGAAATCTCAAATAATTACAGTACTTCATTGTAAAGATTAATTTTTTGAGGAGGTTCATCCCCAACCTCGTTGAGCTATTAAGAAACATCACTAACATGCTCAGGAAAAAAGTAGGTGCTAAGTGGACAATGCAACTAAACAATCGTTTGAACTGGTAAAGCAAGCCCTTACTCAAGCACCAGTCCTTATTAGTCCTAATTTCACCAAAGATTTCTATATTTTTTCCTTTGCATCTGAACATACAATAGCTACAATATTGTTGCAAAAGAATACTTTGGGGCAAGAAAAACCTATATCCTTCTTCAACAAAGCCTTAAGGGATGCCCCACTCAAATACAATATCATGGAGAAGGAAGCCTTGGCATTGGTAAAAGCATTAAAGGATTTCAGGGTGTACATTTTACATTCACATACCATTGCCTTTGTGCCACCCACCATAGTTAAAGACATTCTAAGTCAGGACCCCGATGGTAAAAGGGGAAAATGGATTGCCACTATTCTTGAATACGACTTAGAAATCAGGCCTACCAAACTCATTAAAGGACAAGGATTAGCAAAACTCATGGTCGAGTCTAATTTCAAAGCTCTAGATATAAATATGGTTGATACCTTAGAAGAGATAGAATAGTTCCCAACACCATTTACTGAAGAAACATTCATGAACTCTCCATGGTATGCAGATATTATTTATGTGATGTTTTACATAAATGCTCCTCCTTCTTTGTCGAAAATAAATGCTAGATTTTTAAAACAGAAGGCTTTAAAATATTGCATGATAGATGGAGTTTTATATTGGAAGAATTTTGTTTGGATAATACTAAAATGTTTACTTAAGAATGATGCAGGAAAAAGCATGTGAGAAATGCATGAAGGAGAATGTGGAGGGCACTTAAATTGGAATACCACAGCAAACAAAATCCTCAGATCAGGTTACTATTGGCCCACCATTTTTCCAGATACCCCCAAACTAGTAATGTCTTGCCACAAAAGCCAAATTTTTGATGGTAGAAGAAAAATCTTGCTGCTACCCTTGAAACCCATTAGTGTTGAAGCACCCTTCCAACAGTGGGGTTTAGACTTTATAGGGGAAATCCATCCACCCTCCTCAGCCCAGCACAAATGGATCCTCACAGCCACAAACTATTTTACTAAATGGATAGAGGCCATACCCACTAGGAATGCCATTGACTCTGTCATTATTAATTTCCTTGAGACCAACATATTGTCCAGATTCAGCTGTCCTAGAAAAATAATCACAGACAATGTTGCTGCCTTTAAATCCAAAAAGATGGTTGATTTCTTCCATAAATATCAGATCACCTTGGGCCACTCTACTGCCTATTACCCCCAAGGAAATGGACTTGCTGAATCTTCCAACAAGAGCCTGATTAACATCATTAAAAATTTGCTAGAGCAGAATCAGAAAGCATGGCATGGTAACCTCATTCATGCTTTGTGGGTTGACAGGTTAACCACCAAAAATTCAATCAACGCATCCCCCTATCAGCTGGTCTATGGCATGGATGTTGTTTTCCCAACATCCTTAGGAGTTCTAGTCATGAAACTCCTTCAAGAAGTCCAAGTTGAGGAAAATGATATGCAGAGAAGGATCAATCAGACCATCCATTTGCAGTAGACCAGAGAGGACGTTTACCAAAGAACTCAAGAAGTCCAAGAAAACATCAAAAGGCAGTTTGACAAAAAGACTAAAGCAAATGACTTCCAAGTCAGGAATGTGGTTCTCAAATGGGATTCAAGGAGGGAAGAGAAAGGAAAACATGGTAAGTTTGAAAATATATGGAAAGGGCCCTATGTTTTTCATTCCTTAAGAGGGCATAATGCATTTTTCCTACAAAAATTGAATGGTGAAGAAGTGTTAGGATGTCCAGTCCATGGCAGGATGCTTAAACACTACTTCTATCAAGAGCCTTAAGTTTTATAGTTTTTCATCCATTGTACATACCATTTGCATCAAGAAAAATAAGGAAAATACAAAAACAATAAAAAATAGAAAAGAGGGAAGAAATAAAACAAGAAAGGTATAGCCCCATACCAAAAAGAGAGGTTCAAACATGCTGGAAATCTAAACCTAGAAGCATAAAGAAATATAGCTCTAATTCTCTCAAAACTTGAGGCAAAAGAAGAAGAAGCAGGACTGGTTCTAACATATTCAAAACTTGAACCAGCAAAGAAAAGGATACAACTCTAACAAGATCAAAACCAGAGCTGAAATGAAGGAAAAGATGGCTCAAAATCTGAGTCAGGAAAGGAAGGAAAGATGTTTTTAGTGTTCAGAACTTCAAGCCTTCCCAATTTTGTTGTAATTTTTGCTAATTTTCAGTTCATGTGCAGCTATTTTTATGCCATGGACCCACAACAAACTAGACAGCCTAATCCTGGTTTGACTAGATTTTCAATTTTTGTCTTAGAATATAGAGAATGAAAATCTATTAGACTGTTTAATCCGGACAGATATAAGATTAGTAGAGAAACTTATGAGTTCAACCGCTTAATTTGGACTCATGGAGAAATAAGGATAGCATTATATAGTTTTATTTTTCTGTTTGCAAAAGAAAATGCTGAAAAAGAGTTTGTCAGTCCAAGTGCACTCAAAAGAAGAAAAAATGTTAGGACAGTAGGAATTGGTAGGTAGAGATGTTGTTTTGAAGAGTGAAAGTTTTTTTTTCAGGTTGCTACAAGAGTATTAGATATAAAGAATAAAAATCAAGGAAAGAAAAGTTGCTGCCAAATGGAAAAGGCACTGGTCTGCTAAATATAGAGATTACTGAGGTTCTAGACACCTCAA
This sequence comes from Pinus albicaulis, assembly GCA_034641835.2. Classification (NCBI taxonomy): domain Eukaryota; kingdom Viridiplantae; phylum Streptophyta; class Pinopsida; order Pinales; family Pinaceae; genus Pinus; species Pinus albicaulis. The sequence goes on from CM076579.1 coordinate 1,663,993,681, forward strand.
GAACTAGTTGTCCTCCCCAAGTGGAGCCACTATTAGCCAACTATAAATTTTGATATTCCAACTAGTGGCTAAATTTGTGTTCAAGCCTTCAAGAGATTTCTTTCCTCTGAAAAGCCATCATCTTTGAAGTCTTACGATGATTCTTTGTCCCTTTGGATTAATCTCCACTGCTGCTTCTACAAAGGCGTTCCCAAAACCCTGCCAGATTTATGGAAGAAACTATTTTCCAAAGGCCTCTGAAACTGCCCATTTTGACTCATTTCCCCTCATTTTCATAAAGCCTTTTTTTCCTTTTAAGACCCCCATTTCCCTTTGAAAAGCCTCCAAAATCCTTTTAAGCCTCTGAAAATCCCTTTTACAGGTTTAAAACACCCTTTTCTCCTTTACCGAAAGCCAAGAGAATCCCTAAAAATCGCTGTTTTTTGGCCTAAAAACTCATTTTTGCACTAAGGCCTTAAGCCCCTTTCGGCTTTGGCCCTAGCCCCTTTTCCGCACATGACCAGAGTTATAACCAAGCTCTAATCGCATATCGCAATCAAGGATTTCAGTCACTGTTTTCCCTTTTTGTGTTTCCCCGACGCCGATCCCGCGATTAGATCTGGATCGTTGAATCCACAAGAACCAACGGCCAGATATAATCGCGCTCCCTCATAACCCTTATTGAAAATCGCAATCAGAGCTTTCATTTTCCCAAATTTACTTTGTTTCTTCCATTTTTCTGATGCGATGATCCTTTGCTCCATCGACCTCTGCTTCAATCTTCGCCGTCGATCTTCTCAGATCCAACGGTCAATGCTAAATCGCATCATGCCCATCCATCATTTTCCCTCCACCTGTGTGATTCCTGACTTAATCTCGGTCGTTGATCTCGCTTCTGATCCAACGACCTGTGCTTCATCACAAAATAGGCAATCGCAATTTCCCTTTTCCCTCGTTCCATTGCCTCCTCCAATGCCGATCCGCCGATTAGATCTAGACCATTGAATCGACAAGAACCAACGGCCAGGATCTAATCGTGCTCCACTCATAATTCCCCCATCATCACCCCGCCGATTAAATTTCCACCGTCAATCTTGCTCCAGACTGAATGGCTAGCACTTAATCGCACATCGCAAATCCAAAAGTCTTCCCTTTTCGTTCCTCCGATGGTCCAATTCTGCGATTGGATCCTGACAGTTGAATCCACAAGAACCAATGACCAGGATCTAATCACACTCTGCCTTTTCCTTGTCCCTTTACACTGTTCCACGATTTTCTAATTATATCTCAGCCATCTGAATCTGCAGATATGAGGGTCCTAATCCAATCCCGCACGCCTTTTAACCCCGCAGCTTTCAACCTATCGCGCTCTTTCCGCACTGTCAAATCTGAGGCTCCAGTTCCAACAGTGACCCTTGCATATCACGTAACTATTATGCCCGAAGTTTAATTTTTCAAAATTATGCGATAAAAGTGGTTTTGTGATTCCATGTGTCAATCCCTAATAGGATCGCATTCCAAAAGTGAAAACCACCTACCCCCCTTTTAGTTGCGCGAAAACCATTCCTGTTTTCCACTTTACTGCCTACCCTCCGCAATCTCAACTTTTAATCCTAGTCGTCGATTGTTTTAATCTAACGGCCCATATTGTATCGTGTTCTCATCCATTTTTCATTCATCAAACCTTCCAAAGGACTTCATCGGAAGATCTCCACCTTTGATCTTTGACACGATCCGATAGCCCGCATTTAATCTCCTTCCATACTCTCGGTCCCAGCACCAAATACGCCCCCATTGTCTTTCATTTTCACCTTTTTCCTTTGTATTTCACCCGAGTTATAAACTTTATGTTTTGACACTAAAGTCATTTTTCACACTAATTCATGTTTAAACCCCGGTTTTATGGTGTTTCGCCATGTAACTTTTCTTCACCACGCACATTTCCTCTACAATTGCTCCTCCACCTCTGCTAAAACCTTTTTGAAGCAGTTTTAAGCCCCGCGCAGGATTTCATAACAGGTTTTTTGTGTTTTGTAGGTTTAAAAGCATCTTTTATTGAATATCTGGGTTATTCAGTCTAAATTTAATCCTTCGGTGCCTTTGTAGCCTATGTATTCGTAAAACAGGAGAGCAGAAGTTTAAAGTGTATCAAGATGAGATTAAAGGGTTGAAGGCATAATATTCAAGATTAAAATAGCCTTTGAAGACATTAGTGCTAAATCAGTTCGAGCAATCAGCAAAGTTAAAACATAAAAAGAGCCAAAAAAGGTTGAATTACAAAGAGACAGAGCAGTTACTAGTGCAGAACGTTGACTAACATAGGTGTAGCCTATCTCCACGCTCAAGGGCCTGTCATTTATTACATCAAAGGAAACTAATACAAACTATTAGAAGTAGTTATTTAGAAGTATGGGAGTCCTCATAGCCCTTCCTCCACTTAACTATCACCAAGAAGATAATAGTACCACTCCTAATGGTTTTTCTTCTTAAGGACACCCTGTGGGCGACTCTAGTCATATCAAAATGGTCTCTACCAGCTACAAAGTCATTGATCCTTTCTAGAACTTAATGAAATATTTAAAACATAGGATGGAGCATTCAAATGCATTCCTCTTGTCTCTAATGATCATTAAACTCTCTCCACCTACTTTCCTCATTTTTCCTATAAAGACCCTTTGAAGTCTCATTGTAAAAGGTTGAAATTTTGTGATTTCTAAAGTAATACATATTGCTACTTTGAAGAAGCTTTAGTGTTCTAAAAGAGTGTGAAGATCTGTGTTTTTCTGTTGATGAAGGAGGTAGGACCATTGGATCCCTGAGCCTGGTTTCAGTGAAGTACTTCTTATTGTTAATGTTATTTCCTGTTTTTCCCACTTTGTTCCATCATGCTTTTCTTACAGTAGGATAAAAATTTTAGATAGAGAAATGTATCTTAGAAGAACCTCTGACCTATTTATCCTTTACTGTTTATATGTTTTCTGCTACTGAATGTGACAGGGTAGTCTAATAGCTCTCTTTATATTCATTTTGTTTTATTTCGGAAATGGTTAACTCAGTTGTGCTAAAGACTTCCTAGGCATTCCCTCTTTCTTTGCCACTGAATGTTGTATCTGAAATCTCCCTTTGATTATTAATATTTGCGGTTTGACAGAGAGACTTGTTACAATCACACCCTCTGTTCATTATTGTAACTATTGTGTTAAAGGTCCCTATAATTGAATTCCTAGATGTCTAAGGTGTTCCCTCTTCTTTGAAAGAAATTGTATGTCTCTGTTGGTTATGTTCTCGAAGCTGAACTTGTAGGAGAAAATAGGGCGTTGCCCAAATCCTACAATTCATTTTGAAGGTTTAGTCTGCATTTCTCTTTTCTTTGAGTGTTTATATTGATTAAGTCCAAAGAAGTGAGCTTATTGGAGGAAATAGGGGGTTTCCTGAACCCTTTAAGTCATTTTGAAAGGGTTTAGTTTGTTTTTCACTCTTAGTCCTTAATGTTCATCCCATTTCACCTATATTTTTCAACAGACCCTTGACCGAGTTAGATTTTCCCTTTGGTTTCCCTTCCTTTTCTATCAGAACTATTTGGATTTTCACATGACTCCATTGCCCAATGGCTTGTAGATTCCCATGCTCTATCTATACCACATGAAACACATTTGTCCAACCAAACAAAAAAAACAACCATGCACCTCATAACTAGCCTAAAATCAACTTCTAAACCTTTTCAAGACATATCTTTATAAACATATTGAGAGATCCCTCTCTGAGACTAGGAGGGCTAGATCCTAGAGCTCTAAATATTGGTTCTGATTTTTCCTTGTCTTTTGATTAGCCAATCTATCAAAACACAGGAACCCCAACAAGAGTGACAGTGATGCAGGTGCATTGATGGAGGACAAAGTTATATGAAAAATGGTCCAAGAGATTGCCAATGTGATGGGATGGTCACATGGTGATGTTGGAATAAATTTTAAATTTTTTGTTGATATATACATTTGAAAATGAATTTTGTTACTTGAAGGAATTATCTCCTAATGTAAATGCAATTGTAGTTTCCCTATTTTGTGAGAAGGGGAAACGATTCATCTTGTGACTCTTGGTTTCCCATGTTATCTTTATTTATAAATAAATGAGTGATTGAGAAAAAGAGTAGTGTGCAACATAGGAATAATAGGAAAAAGAAAGGAGAAGCTACAATGCTAGGAGAAGAGGCAGAGGTTGAGAGGCCTGGGATGCATATGCCCACATTAAATATTTTATCCAGTTTAATCTATGTTGAATTGGATTAATGAAAAACTTGTTTTATGACTCTATACTCGTTTATTTCTCTTTCAGTATAATGTTAACTTGATTTTTTAAGGGCTAGACATGTTTATTCAATTTATAGTAAGAATCTAGATTTTTTGTGAAATTTCATGGTTGTATGCCTTTATGCCAAATCTAGAGGTGTTGAGAAATTTCATGGTTGTATTCCTTTATATCAAATTGATAGTCTTTGGCTTAAATTTAGTTTGGGGTTGAATATATATATTTAACTTGTAACATCCCTAGGTTGAAGCTTCATGTAATAAAGGATAATAAAGGCAAAAATAATTAAACCAAGTTCATGGGACACATATTCCAAGCTGAATGTTGGGAAAGAACTATAGTTGCATCACTTGTTGTTTATTATGGCTAAGGAAATAGGAAAATTAATTGGAAAAGGCATCAAAAAAGGAAAATAGTCAATAATTGGAATTTAATTATGAAAATAAAGGAAAATAGGAAAAAAGGGAGATGAAGAGACACAAATTTGCATGAAGAGGAAATTAGAGGAAAAATGAAGGAAAATGAAGAAAATAGAGTCGTCAATGATAAAAAAGGCTTCTGAGGATTAGTTCACATCTTTTTTGACATTTTTAATTTGGAATTAGTTTCGGGGAGAGAGAGAGAGAGGGGGAGAGAGAGAGAGAGAGAGAGATCAAAGGTAAGAAAACAGAAGGAAAAGGACAAGCAAGGAATGTTTGATCAACAAATTTAGCAGGAGGGATTTGCAGGTAACAGGTTGCTTGGGTGATTTCCTAGCTGAGGTGTGAATGCATGGTACATGCATTTTATCATTTGGTTCATTTTTTGTCATTATCATGGGTTTTTCTTACTTTGACGATGGTTTCATCCTTGCCTTGCCATTTCCTGGATATCCAAGGTGTGATGGGATTCATTTCTTAGTTGATATTCCAATTTTCGGAAGGTTTTGGAACTGAGCGAGATAGTCTTAGAAAATTTCTAGAGTGTTGGGGGTAGAGATGGCTTTCTCTGGGAAGCCCTCGACAGGTTGGTGGAGACAGGGAAATTCCTCAAGGTTTTGTGAAGGAATTCTAAGGCATCCAAGCTTGTTTTCGCCTTGTGATCTCTTGACCGGTTTTGGTGAGATCATGGTAATTTGACAGTGTAGATGATTTAACCTCTAGATTCCCTTAGTTTTTTATGTTTTGGTTGATCCTATGAGATCCCTCATTCATGCCTGGAATATGGAACGAAGGTGATTGGCTGAAATACTAATATTTGGTTCAACCCAATTTAAAGTCGAGAAGTACATGGGAGTCCCTGACGTGGTTGGCTTTCCACATGTATTTAAGAGTTATTTTTATAGTATGATTAATGATTACATGTATTTGTATTTATAATGATGTTATGGTATATTTTTCATGGTTCCTAATCTGGTCATATGTTGGTTATTACATCATTCTATGATGTTCTTTAACTATGGCTCATGTTCATGAATCTATAAGTATTTGATGGTTGATCAATGCATGTGATAACAAGTGTTATTGAAACTAGCCTGAGAGGTCATTGAGCCTTCGTGAATTGAATTATTAAATAGATACGTATTTATAGCCTACAGGTACTATGTACGCAAAAATTTGTATAAATGAGTAATTTGGACCTCCAACTTCCCCAGGTCATCACTTTGGAATATAATCCCCATTTGACTATAATAATACATATTTTCCAATATCTCCATGAGGAGGCCGACAAGAAAATTTTTGGAAAAAATTTTGTTGCTTTCCGAATCTCTTTGTTTTCCTTGAAAATGTTGTTTAGGCCCTCATAATAGCCTCATAAGTTTAGAACCTAAAAAAATGCCAAAAATATAAATTTGTGTTAAATTCAAGGAAAAAAAACCGAATAGAAATAGTGTTGGGTCAAGTTAGGTTGATAACAGTGTGATCATGTGTCACTGAGTGTTTGCAGTCAATTCTGGGCATGTTGACACCATTGTCCGTAAGTGCACCTTGAAAATTGAGTCGTGCATGGTAACTCTCATCTCATGTTTACCCTAACGAGCTGGTTAAAGTGGGTAAATATGGGGTGGGGTGTTATAGATTGGTATAAGAGAATGGTTCAAATAATTGGACTGGATGGGCTAGATGCATGTTATGAATGCATTGTATTGGTTATGGTTATCATGCATGAGGTATTTGTATGCAGTAGTGTTATCATGCATGATGTTTATATGTTGATATGATTATGTAAATATGTATTGTTCTAATATGGATTGCTTTTGCAGACGAGATAGCCTCCCCTGAAATTCACTAAGGTATGATTTTGATTACGTATATATTTGGTTATCTAACATGGCATGTTTGTAGGAAGAATAAGATCAAAGATGATGAGAAAAATGGTGGATTACAGTTCACGTGACTCTCCCTACAAATCAATTGAGCAGCAAGGAGAGAGATCAAAATTTGCAAGGTAGACAATAAAATATTGATTGAGGCATAATAAAGACTTGCAAGGGCTCAGAAAAAGTAGGCAAAGGTTAATGTAGTGATTCTACATATTGTTTAATAGTTGCAAAGACATGGACAACTGAGGATTAGTCAAGGTTAGGAGGAGAATATTAATGGGACATATGGGAGTGGGTCTTGATCAAGACATAGATTTGATAGAGAGGACACAATCAGAGGTGGTATATCACTGGACACACTTGACAGGAGGAGTGTTATGCATGGGATTCATTCTAATTCTTCATCTAGGATTCATCATCATCATCTCCACCATCATCCTTTTCTGAAGAGTGATTATTTTCCAGAGGATTTCAAGAAATTCAAGCCTCCTACATTTGATGGAGAGATGAAGAAATCATAGGATGAAGAAGTTCTTTAGGTTTCATAACTACTCGAAGAACTTGAAATCTAAGATATCTACTTTCAGTCTCAAAGGGAAAGCATATATTTGGTGGGAAGATGTGAATAATTTCAGAGGAATTCGAGAAGAGGAGTTGGTTTGGGATGAGTTTGAGAGACTCTTCAAGAATAAGTACCTATCTAAGAGGTACTATGATGATAGAGCTAAGGAATTTTATGAATTGTGGGTGGTTTATATCACAGATAATGAGTACACTAGAATATTCCTAGAGATATTGAGGTATGTGCCTTACCTCAAGGATGAGAAGGCTAAGATTAAAATATTCATCAGTGGGTTTCCAACAACATATAGAGACCAGATTGATTTTAATGACCCTTGGTCACTGGACGAAGCCATCGGGAAACTGAAGCATTGTTATGAGAAATCAAAGTGCAAATTTAAGCCTAAGTATGAGTTGAAATTAAATGAGAAATCTAAAGGGAAGTGGCCATCGAAGTAGGGAAGACCTCAAGATGCAGGTGAGAGAGAAAAATGTGGCTCCCTACAAAAAGTATAATGAAACTAAGAAGGGACATGGACCTTAGCCTAGAGAGCAACAAAATAGAGGTGATGGTAGGGGACCTTTACAATGTTGGATTTGTGGCGAAGATAATTGAAAGAAGGAATGTTCAATGTACCACGGTGGTAGGAATCAGATCTACAATGCTCAGGAGGCACAAAAAATTGGGGATGTTGGTCATAGCATTCCTCGGATTTATGCAGTAGTGGAAAACAATTAAGTTGACCATAGGCAATCCATTATTGAGATGGAAGGTAATCTTCATGATCAAGTTGTTTATATTTTTATTGATCATTGATATAACTATATTTATATCAATCCTAACCCGGTAGATAAGTGTTTATTGAGAAAATAAATGCATCCAGAATCTTGGTTGGTTTGGTTGGTTACAGGAACCAATAAAAGAGTTCACCATTGGGTGAGATCTTGTGCATTTTAGCTGAATGGTATGCCTACATAAACACCTCTAAATGTGCTTCCTTTGGGTTCATATAACATGATTTTGTGCATGGATTGGTTGTACCTTTAGAGGACACAGGTATATTTTATGAAAATCCTATTGAATTCCTGGATGATAATGGAGAAAACATAATCTTGCAGGGGAAGAAGAAGTCTACATCAGTGAGGATGGCTAAAACCATGCCGAGGATAGTGAGACAACATGATTCCATCATGGTTGTTTTAGACAGGTTTAAAAAGGTAGCGCACTTCATTCCAGTGAAGTATACATTCTCAAATAGCAATGTCGCACAATTGTTCATTAGAAATGTGGTCAGATTGCATGGTGTTACAAAGAAGATTGTGTCAAACAGGGACAAGAATTTACTTAAAAATTTTGGAAGGAGTTATTTTTAGGTTTGGCCATAGAGTTGGCCTTCAATATAGATTATCATTTGCAGACATATGGACATACAAAGAGGATCAACATGATATTGAAGGACATCTTGAGGATGTATGTGATGCATCAACAAAAAAAGTGGGAAGAGTATCTTCTAGTGATAGAGTTCGATTACAAAAATGGGTATCAGGAATGATTGAGGATGATTCCATTTTAGGCATTGTATGGGCGGAGTTGCAATATTCCCATCAATTGGATTGATATGGTTAATAGGGTGTTGATTGGACCAGACATGTTGGCATAAATGGAACGGGAAATACAGGTGATCAAGAAGAATTTGAAGGCAGCACGGGATAGGCAGAAGAGCTATGTATATTGGAACAAGTTGTTCAAGGAGTTTTAGGTTGTGGAACATGTGTAATTGTGCATGAAGCCCAAGAAGAGATCCTTGCAGATTGGATCATGTGCCAAGTTGGCACCATAGTTTTGTGGACCTTTCAGGATCATCGAGAGGATTGGACCAGTAGCCTATTGATTTGGACTGCCTTCCACAGTGAAATTCCACAATTTTTTACATGTTTCATTACTTAAGAAGTATGTTGAAGTTGTTGATCATGTGATTGACTAGTCTGTATTGCAGGTGGAGCTAGAAGGAGAATTCTAGCCAGAACCATAGTGCATTTTGCCTAAAAATATGCTCATGCTATGGAATCGAGAAATAGAGAAATTTAAAGTGCAATGGAAGCACTTTGGGGCTGATGAAGGTATATGGGAGATGTAAGATGAGATGTGGGCCATGTATCCTTCCTTGTTTGTCGATTGAGGCAAAGAAATTTTGGTGTGATGTTGGTATATGTTTGGCATATGTTTTGATGATGTTTTCATATATTTTATGATGATATGTTTGGGTATATGTACATGTATATGTGGATGTAAATACCGCAAAGAGATATTTTATAAGATCCAATAAGCGATATGAGTGCCATGTTAGTATATTTGTCATGTTGTTATGATTCCATGTTGGTTTTCTTTTCAGCAGGGCGATCATTGTAAATACTGCATCGAGCTATGCTATAATGCTCCATGGCAAGTATGTTTGATTTTCAACGGTGTTGAAGAGGTATATATGTGATTGAACACTGAGGATGGTGTCCCCCAAGGTGGAGGGTTCTATAATAGCTCAGGTGAAAACTCCAAGTAATAAAGTTAAAATAATAACCACGGTTGGTGGGACAGGTATTCCAAGTTGAATGTTGGGAAAAACATCCTAGCATGGGTGTTCACGTGGATTATTATGGCTAAGGAAATTGGCAAAGGCAAAGGCAAAGTATTTGGTAAGGAAAAATGGCATATTTGGAACATTTGTTTATGAAAATAATGGAAATTATGAGAAAACAGAGGTGAAAGGTTGCAGGTTGCATGTGAAGAGGAAAATGGAAGAAAATAATGGAAAATGAAGAAAATAGAGGCCTCATCTATAAAAAGGATTTTGAGGTTCAGTTGCTACCTTTTGTCGGTGCATTTTTGTAGCTCACTCATTATTCTCTCTCTCTCTCTCTCTCTCTCTCTCTCTCATACTCTTGGATACTTAAGAGTTTTTTTGGAGCACTCTTGGAGGGTGTGGCATACTTGGTGATTTGAAGCAAGAAGGCAAAGGAAGAGCAAGAAAGTGCAAGAGGACATCAGGATCAACAGCCACAACGGATTTTGATTGAAGGTACCAAGTTGAATGTATGTTTTCCTCACTATTTTTGGCATGCATGTAGTTTCTTGATCATTATCTATCATTGGCATGGAGGTTTTCCTGGATTTAAAGTGGATTTGCCTAGCCTTTCCATTTCTTGGATAACCATGGTGTTGTGGGTTCATTTTTCATTGATTGTATTCTGGTTGGTTCTCATGTTCCTTTAGTTGTGGGTTGAGTTATTAGTTCCTGGAAGCCTTGGTCAGAAAAACACTCTAGAAGCCCTAGGCAAGTTGAGTTACTAGTCCAAGAAGCCCTAGTTGGAAAAACCCTCCGGAAGCTCTGTAACAGTTGGGTTGAGTTAATAGTCTTGGAAGCCCTAGTCAGAAAAAACACTCTCGAGCCCTAAAATATCTTGGGTAGAGACCAATCCATGATGGTTGTGATGTACGATCGTGAGATGGAATCACTAGTTGAGGGTTGAGGTAGTTTGGCCTCTGGAAACCCTGGATATGTTTTTATTGATGTGTTTGATGAGATCCCACATTCATGCTTGTAATATGGCACCGGGGTGATGTATAAATGTACTGGTTTATATGTGGATTCTATGGCTGTTGTATCCATGGTATTTTTGCTATTATTATGTTGGTTATAAACATGTATTCTAACACTGATCATGTATTGCTCTCCCCATGTTTTGACTTGTAAATGAATGCACAATGTATCTATTCTAAAATAGATGGTAATGCAACTAATGATGTAAAGGAGTAATGCTTCTTAGCGATTCTCAGATAAGTATGAGAAACCTATGCTCCAATATGTTGTTTATACATGTATTTTTCATGTTTGCTACATGTTTGACAAAATGCTTGTCATGGCTAGTCAGGGTTCAGTTGAGTCCTTGTTGATGTGTTTTCTTTAGAATCACTATTTGGTAAATATAATTCATCTCTTAAATTATAATGAAGTTTTGGGCAGTGGACTGGGTTTTGGGCATGAAAAAGTGGCTCAATTCCCAGGGACCCTAACACAACACTGGGGATTTTAGTGCCTTGACACTATCATGTGGGATTATGCATGTGTCTATAGCCTCATAGACGATCGTTTGTAGGCCTATGAATGCGTCAAGAGGTCTAGAAGCTAAAAGGTTAATGTGACCTAGGGGAAGAATGCCTGAATGGTTGGGTTAGATCATGGGGTATTATTGTTGATGTATAATGTTTGTGTGGTTTGTTTCCACCGATTCCACTTTCTTAAGGTCACCTAGGAGTTTGAATATGATCATAGTAGTCTCTTGTCATATGTTTACCCCAGTTGGCCTATTACTTGGGTAGATGTGGGAAGAGGGTGTTATAGGTGCCAAGTGTAAACTAACTATATTAAGATGCTACTCTAATTCAAGAAAACACATCCTATCAAAGAAAATTAACTCTAGCCTATATGTGGTCGAAATTATCAAACAAATCCTAAATCTACTGTTTCATATGGCCTTCCAAAGAACTTCTTACATAACAGAATCCAACCCCACAAATAGATTTGTTCATAGAAAGGTGCAGTAGAGAACCAACTACTACCCACAACTAGTCCTATAGGGTGCTTTCGTATGATTGGTCACTACGGTTACCTTCATCCCACCAGGGTGGTCGAGTCTTGAGCTTCTTGGTGATCCTCCACTGCAAAAAATTCCCTACTACGGGTTGGGTAGAACCGAGGAGAACTTCTCACACGATGACCTAGCCTAACACCCTCTAAATTGGGTTTCTGATGCACTGCAACTTTGGACTGTGGGATGGTGAAGAATTTTAAGCTCCCTATAAATTCAACTTCTATGTCTTAATGTAAATGATCGTTGGGTCTTATTAGAAGCCTATCTCACCGATCCTACACCTAACTACACATATTTTTTGGCCTTGGTGCCCAAGTGAGCTTAATATATGTGTGTTAGATTATTATTATGTGGCGTGCTTCAAGTCTTGGCTTGGCTGTGTTAACCAATCTCACATTCGCTAAGGGTTTGCAAATGTGTGTGAAAATTTTGTTCAATGTACGAGTTAATTGAGCATGTTTTATGATTCCATGTGCTGATGAAATAAAGTACTAAAAAACTATAAATAATGTTGTAAATGTACAGTAAAATAAATAGCCAATCCAAGCACACAAACCCCACCCAAAAGGCTATAAAAAAATTAAACAAGGAGAGACAAACAAGCTACTCAAAAACATACAAAAGTCCTCAAAGATATAATTTCAAAGGGATTCTGATCTAAAGGCACTAATATTTTGTAAATGGTACAGAAAAAAAAAAAAAAATTAGAGGTGAAAACAACTGTAAAGGACAGGAAAGAAGCTCTAAGGGGGGCCCTAAGGGGGGAGGCTATACTAAACTCAAAAAAGAGTTAAAATGATGAAAGAGAATATCCTAAAGGTTTGTAACAAAGTGGATCAGACCTTGAAAATTAGTGGTTTAATGTGTTTAACCCTAGACTCCTATCCTCATCCAATCTCTTCCTAAAAATGCGGAGGTGTACTCTAATGATCCAGGAGGATCTCAGAGGACAGGTGGCTTAAAATTGCTCAAAATTCAAAGTGGTTGGATTCTTTTGAATTGGGTTTAGGTTGAAGTACTTCTTCCCCTGATTCCAACGGTGTGAATGGATCTCCAATCTGAGCCCGTATGAAGAAGTTAGAGCAACTCAAAGTTTTGGTCAAAGTTGGGCAATGGGCCATGTTTAACTGTCCCAAAAATTCACTGTCAACCGGGAGGGAACCAAAATCTCAAAAATAGGTGAAATTATGGCCTCATTAATTTTCCCAATGACCCTTATTTTAATTATGTTTAAAAATGGCCCCTTTGTTTTAAAAATAACAAAAAATATTTTTTTTTTTGGGATGGTGGGCCACCAACCCCACCACCCCCTGTCGAAATCCAATCATATTAAATGGATATGGGGGATAGGCTATCACCCCCGCTCCAGTCATTGTAAAGTATACACATATATCACAATGGGTGTTGGGCGGGCTGCCACCGATCGACGCGGCCCACACCCCTCTCACCGGTCACCATCATAAACAGAAAGGCTAGTGTGATTTGACCCATGGTCAGCGGTACCACCGGCCCCACCCAATTTGGTGCACTTATATATATATATATATATATATATATATATATATATATATATATATATATATATATATATATATATATTCACTGCAACCATGTTACAATGTTTTAAAACCAACCTCCAAAATTACAAATTCTGTGGTTAATGCATGCTATTTGGAGTGGGCGAGGTTTGAGCCTGACCCACCTCAAACCTATTTTTTTTTGCCGCCAATGGCCCATTGGGCCTCACATTCAACAATCTGTCGTCTAAGTCTTATAAAAACTCACTTCCTCATATGTGCAAGGCAGACCAGGTACATGCGAGTGCGCGGTTTGAGGTGGTGGAACCCTGATCCATTAAGGGAGGCAGTGGAACCATGATTTGAACCATATTTCCAGAGGGTCTGAAATTTCCAGAGTCCAAATTGGGAAAATTTTATATGGATTCTACATCTCTTGGTGACAGTTATCTGATGGTGTTGTCCATTTATGCAACAGAGGTCTCCATTTTTCAGGCATTTTCCAGATTGGAGGTATAAGGGTGTTTTATGTAATTTTTCTTGTACTTCTTCTTCTTCACAACACTTAGTGAATGAATGCCTCCCCACTGTAGAGCAGGGCCTGGAGACGTAGTCCAAAATGAATGAACTCCGTAATCAATTTTTGGTGTCTTGGTCTCTTTTTTCTTTGTTTTATGTGGTTATGTTTCATGGTTTTAAATCCTATGTTATATGTAATTATTTAATTCATCTATAAAAAAAAGATATTGGATCAAGTGGTATCAAAGAAGGTATTTGTCGATGCGAATTTCATAAGTATATGCTAACTAGAAACAAGTTGCAAAGAGGTGAAGGAAAGCTTAAGTCTTTTCATCCCAAGGCAGGATGTGTGCGACGAAGAAGGAACATGGCAGATGAGGAAGCTCATTGGAAAGAAGAGCATAATTAACACAAGTCATTCTACAACATTGCAGAGAAAGTAGTAAAATTATCTGTAGAGTATGAGAATATCATCAAGCCTAAGAAGAAAAATTTAGATGACTATGGATCAGTAAACCATGGAGATGGTGGAGAAGAGCCCCCTCCCTCTCCATCTTCTAGTGATAGTTCCTCTTCTTCTACTCATCATTCTCACAGATGTCAAAGGAATACATCTAAGAAACTGTTCCTTAAAATAGATGTAAATTTTGACTTGCCTATGTATACAGGAGAATGTAATGCAGAAAAGCTCAAAAATTGGATTAGACATATTGAGGTTTAATGCTGAATTCAACAGACCAAGAAAGACAAGGCAAAGATCCAGTTGGCATCCCTTCGACTTGGTGGCACCACTCTCATTTGGTGGGAGAGAAAATTGCAAGGCAACAACAATCGGGGTAATCTTCTCTCCTGAACTTCACTGAAGAATTTAGAAAACAAGCATTGAACTTAGACAGTCTGTTAGATTCAACAGAAATTGTAACTAAGTATATCGGTTCTTTACATGGTTACATAAGACATTCATTATTATTGTTTGAACCTGCTACTATCGATGAAGCCAGTGTGAATTCCATGCATCTTGAACACAACGAGACATATGAACAAAATGACCATCCAAAAAGAGCTACAACAACAAAAATAAGAGGATCAAAGACCTCTTGTACCCATTGTGAGAAAGAAGGACACAACGAAGAAAATTGTTGGAAACTGCAACTTGAGCTGAGACCTAAGAGGGATGACAGGAAGGAGAGGCAGAAAAGAGATGCCACCATGCAAGAAGATCAAAGGTCTGAATCAGAGTAATATGAGAAGGTCACGACTGCGAGAGTTTCACGAGGTAGACCAATTAACTTGGGATCGGATTTAGGTGATGAAAGGAGGATTGCAACTCTTGGAATGGCAGCAAAGGGACCCATCGCTTTGGGTTCAGATTCAGGCGATCAAACAGAAATTTCAACACATATTGTAAGATAAAAATGTCGCCTAATGCGGCATGGATCCAAGAACTTGAGGAGATCAATCAAAGCATTCAGGCAAAGAATACTGAGCTAAGGAGACTCCTATAGGAAGCAAAAAATAGAAACAAAGGTTGCTATGCCAGTTGTGAGTTGAGGACGAGGCCTTGGAGAAGCTGCAACATCACCCCCTTGAGGTAAAAAGTGTTTCTTATATTTCATATACTTTTCATGATAACGATTTAGCTGCTTTTCAAAAACATACTACAGGTATCAAATCCAAACTGTTGAAGAATATGGGGTATCAAGGAAAAGGCCTCGGTATTAATGACTAAGGAATCATAAACCCTATCAAAGTAGAAGAATTACCCTGTCATGCAAGACTTGGGTACGTCAAGAAGGAAGTTAGGGAATGCTATAAGATAGCCAGCGACCCACCAAAGACAGATCATGAAAGTGCCTCGTCACATCCTAGTGACAGAGATGGATCCATGAGCACTTATCAGAGGCACATTGGGAGGAAGTGTTCCAAGACAATCCAGAAAGTTTGGAGGAGGAATAATCATTGTAGTTATTGCAATGAGGTGGGACACCAACAAGTCACATTTCAGATGATCCAAGCTCATAAAGAATCGACAGAGGAACTGACAGGTGAAAATGTTCAAAAAATGAATCCATCAAATTCATGGTGGTCTGCTTTATTAAGTAAAAGGTGGTTATTTTAGATGTAGTAGCTTGTTATGGCCACAATTTTTAAATCATGCATTGAAAGTAAATGTAAAAGTGATGATGTGTTTTGCATCACTTCCTAAAGCAACGGTGATGTTTGGCCTCTGTTTGTAGTTTGGGTATTTCTTCTATTATATAATCCTTGACCAAAGAGTGTGTGTTATAAACTCTTGGCAAGTGTGGGTTTTATTGAGTCATGTATGGTTTGTAAATGATTTTAAGAGATGTGCCAGAGTTACGTGCAGATGATTGAAAGTGTGGTTTGGCGAAGACACAAGCAGTGTGTTGGATGTGTTATTGCTTTTAGTGGTCCAAAAGCTCCTTAGTGGGGAGGATTGATCCAGGAGGATCTCAGAGGAAAAGTGGCTTAAAATTGCTCAAAATTCAAAGTGGTTGGATTTATCTCAAACCAAGTTTAGGTTGAATTAATCATCGCCCTGATTCCAATGGTGCAAACGAATCTCCAATCAGAGCCCATATGGAGAATTTAGAGCAAGTCAAATTTTTGGTCAAATCTGGGCAATGGGCCAAGTTTAACTATCCAAGAAATTCACCATTAATCGGAAGGGAACCGAGCTCTCAAAAATGGGCAAAATTGTGGCCTCGTTAATTTTCCCAATGAACATTATATTCGTTAAGTTTAAAAATGGCCCCTTTATTTTAAAAATAACAAAAAATGTAATTTTTTGGGGGTGGCGGGCCACCAACCGTGCCACCCCTGGTTCGAAATCCAATCATATTAAAGGGATATTTGGGGTGGGTTTTCACCTCTTCCACCCCCGCTTCAGTCATTGTAATGTATACACATATATCACCATGGGTGTTGGGCGGGTCGCCACCGGCAAACCCGACTTACACCCCTCTCACCGGTCACCGTCATAAATAGAAAGGTCGATGGGATTTGAACCCACGACCACGGTACTTCCGGCCCCGCCCAATGTTGGGTGTGCCTTATATATATATATATATATATATATATATATATATATATATATATATATATTCACCACAACCATGTTACAAATTTTTAAAACCAACCTCTAAAATTACAAAATGTCGCAGTTAATGCATTCTATTTGGAGTGGGTGGGGTTTGAACCTGACCCACCTCCAACATATTTTTCTTCGTTGCCAGAAACCCATTAGGCCTCACATTGACCACTCCTCAATCCAATTCTTATAAAACCTCACTTCCTCATATGTGCAAGGCAAACCAACTACAGGCGGGCGTGCGGTTCGAGGTGGTGGAACCCTGAGCCATTCAGGGAGGAAGTGGAACCATGATTTGAACCATATTTCTAGACGGTCTGAAATTGTACAGAGTCCAAATTGGTCAAATTTTTGTATAGATTCTACACCTCTCGGCAACAGGAATATGATGGTGTTATATTTTTTTGCAATTGAGGTCTCCATTTTTCACTAGTTTTCTAGATTGGAGGTATAAGGGTGTTTTATGTAATTTTTCTTGTACTTCTCCATCTTCTTCTCACCACTTAATGAATGAAGGCCTCCCCATTTTTGAGCAGGGCCCAGAGACGTAGTCTGAATTGGATGAACTACGTAATCAATTTTTGGCATCTTGTTCACTGAAACTACAGTCACCGAGGAACTGAATTACTAGACCAGTGGAGTCCCCATTTGTTGACAACAAATGTAGCTAAAAAACCAGTGTAGTTTCCATTTGTTAGTGTAAATATTTCGAGAATGTGTACCAAAAATTCTTCACTTAAGTCACTGGTGAAAAGTTACCCAAACAACAATATGTGGTTTTTTGTGCTTCAGATTTGAAATAATAAAATGAAAAAACCCCGTGGTAAAAATATATATGTGATTCAAAATAGAAAACAACAATAGATATCTAATGTAATAACCCAATATGGAAATAATTTTCAAAATGAATAAATCTTTATTGATAACACCTATTGAAGGATATTTGCAAAAAGGCTCTACAAATCCCCCTTCATGGGATGGGTCCTTTTGATGTCCTTACACTTCAGTGATCGATTCTCTTTCTCAATGTGTGAAAAACCCAAAACAATTCATAGAACTCTAGTGGGAGCTTGAATGTTGGAAGACTATAGTGGTGACGATGATAATGATCATGGTAAAATATGAAAGGAAATGCCTCTTATTTATACCAAAATATTGGGTTGATCTCGAAAATGGGAAATAATAAAATATTATTGACCAAATCAAGATCTAACAGTTAGGAATAATTTACTATATTTTTTGGCAAGGGAAAAGATATTAAAAATGGTCAAATATCTCTATTTAGTATTAATTATTTCATGAGGATTAAGAAAGGTGTGAAATTGAAAAAATTATTAAATAGCGATTTAACAACTATTCCAAAAAATATAATTAAGGAATAATAAATAAATAGTGATTTATTTAATTATTCCTAGGTGATTTAGTCAAATGTGAAAAGGAATAATTATCAAATAATGATTTAATAATTATTCCTTGAGAACATTAAATAAATAATGATTTATCCAATTATTCTCATTGGGTTTTTTTTTTATGAGAAATATTTGAATAAAAATAGTTTACAAAATTATTTCCTGTTGTGAAAGTGATTTTACTATGGTAGAATTATACATGGTGTATTTTGATCCATCTAGTTAGAAATGGTTAGGTGATAATTTTTAGCTGATAACACACAGCATGTTAATCAATTATGTACTAATAATAATACAATCATGTATTGCACAACATCATCATTTCAAACCATAAATATATTTACACATTCATTAACAGAGAACATACTTAATAAACACATATCTTATAAATATTTTGGAAACTGAGTTTGGGACTAGGACTCTCCACCCAAATGTAGATAGTTTCAACCACTTCTCTCTTGCATATATCACAACTGAAACAAATTCCATAGACTAAGATGGTTATCTCTAGGGATCAGAGACCAACTATTGGCTGAAACGAGGACTCTAGAGGATCTCCAAGTTCCACCAACCAACCAAATAGCAATCAACAAATTCCACAGGGAATCTAGAGTCATGTTTCCTCCATGTAACAACCTTAGGTTAAAATTTCATGTGATAAAATTTATAAAGGGAAAATAATACTAGGTTCATGGGACATGTATTCCAAGCTGAAGGTTAAAAATGACCCCTTTGTTTTAAAAATAACAATTTTTTTTTTTTTTTTTGGGGGTGGCAGACCACCAACCCCGCCACCCCCTGTCGAAATCCAATCATATTCAATGGATATGGGGGGCGAGTTGTCACCCCTGCCACCCCTACTCTGTTCATTGTAAAGTATACACATATATCACCATGGGTGTTGGGCGAGCCACTACTAGCGGACCCGGCCCACACCCCTCTCACCAGTCACTATCATAAATAGAAAGGCCGGTGGGATTTAAACCCACGATAGTTGGTAGCTCCGACCCCATCCAATGTTGTGGCCTTATATATATATGTTTTTTCTTTTTTTCTTTTTTTCTTTTTTTGGCTAGTTTAGACTAATCCTAATCACCCACGAGTTTCAAACCGATGACGTTGCAAATGGAGTGCCTTAACATTGCACCCCATCATTGACTGCTCTACACCATGTGGGCTTGGCCTTATAAATATATATGTTCACTACAACCATGTTACAATGTTTTAAAACCAACCTCCAAAAATACAAAATTTTGCGGTTAATGCATGCTATTTGGAGTGGGCGGGGTTTGAACCTGACCCACCCCCAACCTATTTTTCTCCACCACCAATGGTCCATTGGGCCTCACATTGAAAAATCCACCATCCAAGTCTTATAAAAACTCACTTCCTCAAATGCACAAGGTAGACCAGGTACAGGATGGCGCACAGTTTGAGGTAGTGGAACCCTGAGCCATTCAGGGAGGTAGTGGAACCATGATTTCAGCCATATTTCTAGAGAGTCCAAAATTCTCTAGAGTCCAAACTGGGAAAATTTTGTATGGATTCTACACCTCTCAGCGATAGGAATTTGATGGTGTTTTCTGTTTCTACAACAGAGGTCTCCATTTTTTGGGCTTTTTCCAGATTGGAGGTATAAGGGTGTTTTATGTAATTTTTCTTATATTTCTTCTTCTTCTTGCCACTTAATGAATGAAGGCCTCCCCATGTTGACCGGGGCCGAGAGACGTAATCTGAATTGGATGAAATCCATAATAAATTTTTGGTGTCTTGGTCTCTTTTTTCTTCATTTTATGTGGTTATGTTTCATGGTTTTAAATTCTCTATTATATGTAATTATTTAATGCATCTATAAGCAAAAGATCTTGGATCAAGTGGTAACATAGCAGGTCTTTGTCGATTCGAATTGCATGAGTATATGCTAACCAAAAACAAGTTTCAACAATGCGAAGGAAAGCTTAAGTCTTTTGATCTCAAGGCAGGACATGCGTGATGAAGAAGGAACATGGAATATGTGGAAGCTCATTGGGGAGGAGAGCAGAATTACCGCAAGACATTCTACAATATGGAAGATAAAGTAGACAAATTGTTTGTAGAGTATGAGAAGATCGTCAAGCCCGAGAAGAAAAATGTGGATGACCATGGATCAGTGAACCATGGAGATGGTGGAGAAGAGCCCCCTCCCTCTCCATATTCTAGTGATAGTTCCTCTTCTTCTTATCATCATTCTCGCAGACATCAAAGGCATACATCTAAGAAACCATTCTATAAACTAGATGTAAATTTTAACTTTCCTATTTATACAGGAGAATGTAATGCGGAAAATTTCAACAATTGGATTAGACAGATTGAGGTCTACTTTCAGATTCAACAGATCAAGAAAGACAAGGCAAAGATCTATTTGGCATCCCTTTGACTGGGTGGCACCACTCTTGTTTGGTGGGAGAGAAAATTGCAAGGAAAAAATAATCAAGGTAACCTTCTCTCCTCATGGTAAAATTTTATTTCTGCATTGAAAACTTAGTCTTACCCATTGGGTTATAAGAAAAAGGAATTAATGGAATGGAAACACCTAAAGCTAGGAAAAGGCCAAAATTTGCAAAAAATCACTGAAGAATTTAGAAAAAAAATAATTGAACTTAGAAATTATGTTAGATTCACCAGAAATTGTAACTAAGTATATTGGTTCTTTACATGGTTACATAAGACATTCATTATTATTGTTTGAGCATGCTACTATCGATGAAGCTAGTATCAAGGCCATGCTTCTTGAACACAAGGAGACATATGAACAAAATGACCATAAAAAAAGAGCTGCAACAAAAAAAAGAGGATCAAAGATCTCTTGTACCCATTGTGAGAAAGAAGGACACGGTGAAGAAAATTGTTGGAAACTACACCCTGAGCTGAAACCTAAGAGGGATGACAAGAAGAAGAGGTAGAACAGAGATGCCACCATGCAACAAGATGAAAGGTCAGAATCAAAGAAATGTGAGAAGTTCACGGCTCTGAGAGTTTCACGAGGTAGACCAACTAACTTGGGATCAGATTTGGGTGATGAAAGGAGGATTGCAGCTATTGGAATGGCAACAGAGGGACCCATCGATTTGGGTTTAAATTCACGTGATGAAACAAAAATTTCAACACATAGTGTACCAAAGATAAAAAGGTCTCCCAATGTGGCATGGCTCCAGTAACTTGAGGAGATCAATCAAAGCATTTAGACATAGAATATTGAGTTAAGGAGACTGCTACAGGAAGCAAAAAAGGACAAACAAAGGTTGCTATGCCAGTTTCGAGTTAAGGAAGAGTCCTTGGAGAAGCTATAACATCACTCCCTTGAGGTAAAAAGTGTTTCTTCGATTTCACATACTTTTCATGATGACTGTTTCGCTGCTTTTGAAAAACATACTACAGGATTCAGATCCAAATTTTTGAAGAAGATGGGGTATCAGGGAAAGGGCCACGGCATTAAGGACCAAGGAATCATAAACCCTATCAAAGTAGAAGAATTAACCCATCATGTAGGACTTGGGTACGTCAGGAAGGAAGTTAGGGAATTCTCCAAGACAGTTAGTGACCCACCAACGACAGATGATGAGAGCGCCTCATCACATCCTAGCGGCAGTGAGGGATCCATGAGCACTTATCAGAGGCACATCGAGAGGAGTCAGTCCAAGACAATCCAAAAAGTTTGGAGGAGGAATAATCGTTGTAGTTATTGCAATGAGGTGGGACACCAACAAGCCATGTGTCAAATGATCCAAGCTCAGAAAGCATCGACAGAGGACCCGACAAGTGAAAATTTTCAAAAAATGAATCCACCAAATTCATGGTGGTCTACTTTATTAAGTAAAAGGTGGTTTTTTAAGATGTAGTAGCTTGTTGTGGCCACAATTTGTAAATCATGCATTGAAAGTAAATGTAAAAGTGATGATATGTTTACCATCACTTCCTAAAGCAACGGTGATGTTTAGCCTCTATGTGTAGTTTGGGTATTGCTTCTATTACATAATCCTTGACCAAAGAGTGTGTGTTATAATCTCTTAGCAAGTGTTGGGTTGATTGAGTCATGTATGGTTTGTAAATGATTGTAAGGGATGTGCCAGATTTACGTGCAGATGATTGAAAGTGTGGTTTGGTGAGGGAAAACGCAGTGTGTTGGATGTGTTATTGCTTTTGGTGGTCCAAAATCTCCTCAGTGGGAAGGATTGATCCAGGAGGATCTCAGAGGACAAGTGGCTTAAAATTGCTCAAAATTCAAAATTATTGAATTTCTCTTGAACCAAGTTCAGGTTGAAGTACTCGTTGCCTTGATTCCAATGGTGCGAACGAATCTCCAATATCCTGTATGGAGACGCTAGATCAATTCACGTTTTTGGTCTAAATTGGGCAATGGGCCATGTTTAACTATCCCACAAATTCACCGTCAACCAGCAGGGAACTCAACTCCCGAAAATGGGAAAAATTATGGCCTCACTAATTTTCCCAATGACCCTTATTTTCATTAAGTTTAAAAATGGCCCCTTTGTTTGAAAAATAACAAAAAATATATTTTTTGGGGGCTGGTGAGCCACCAACCTTGCCACCCCCGGTCAAAATCCAATCACAATAAAGTGATATGGGGGCAGGCTATCATCTCTGCCACCCCAATTCCGGTCATTGTAATGTATACACATATATCACCATGGGTGTTGGGCGGGCCGCCACCAGCAGACCCAACCCACACCTCTCTCACCAGTCACTGTCATAAATAGAAAGTTCGGTGGGATTTGAACCCACGACCAATGGTACTGTTAGCCCTACCCAATATATATTCATCACAACCATGTAACAACGCTATAAAACCAACCTTCAAAATTACAAAATTTCACAAGTAATGCATGCTATTTGGAGTGGGTGCAGTTTGAGCCCGACCCACCTCCAACATATTTTTCTCCGCCGCCAGCGGCCCATTGGGCCTCACATTGAACACTCCGCAATCCAAGTCTTATAAAACCTCACTTCCTAAGATGCACAGGGTAGACCAGGTACAAGTGAGCGTGCAGTTCGAGGCGATGGAACCCTGAGCGATTCAGGGAGGCAGTGGAACCATGATTTGAGCCATATTTCCAGAGGGTCTGAAATTGTCCAGAGTCCAAATTGTGCAAATTTTATATGGATTCTACACCTCTCAGTGACAAGAATCTGATGGTGTTGTTTGTTTATGCAACAGAGGTCTCCATTTTTTAGGCATTTTCTAGATTGGAGGTATAAAAGTGTTTTATGTAATTTTTCTTGTACTTCTTCTTCTTCTCGCCACGTAATGAATGAAGGCCTCCCCACTGTTGAGTAGGGCCCACAGTCCGAATTGGACGAAATCCGTAATCAATTTTTGGCATCTTGGTCTCTTTTTTCTTCATTTTATGTGGTTATGTTTCATGGTTTTAAATGCTCTGTTATATGTAATTCTTTAATGCATCTATAAGAAAAAGATCTTGGATCATCTAAACCCTAGGGGAGTTTTTTTCCTTCATCAAAGAGAATATAGGCCTAGGGGAGACTCAAAAGGAGATAATAAACCCTTCCCATTTCACACACAACACTCTCAGCAAATATGAAAATATTTCGAAAAAAATAAGGAAAAAATGCAAAACATGAGTACTAACCTGTAAACAGTGGAAAATGCAAAAAACTAGCCAAAAAATGTATTGCATAATGCATATATGGGGCTGAAAAGTGTGTTTTTCTCCCGATACTCTTGGTCGGTTGATATTGCACAAATTGTGGCGTCTCATGCTCGGCTGGTACCTATGACCTACATAAAGAACTAGAAACCAAATATTTGACAGAGAAATAAAGGAGAGCTAAAAATAGAAATTGGGAGGTTATAAATAGCTGCAGAAAATACTGAAACTATAGTCACCGAGGAACTGAATTACTACACTAGTAGAGTCCCCATTTGTTGACGAAAAATGTAGCTAAAAAACCAGTGTAGTCACCATTTGTTAGTGTAAAGATTTGGAGAAAGTGTAACAAAAATTATTCACTTAAGTCACTGGTGACAAGTTACCCTAACAAAAATATGTGGTTTTTTCTGCTTCAGATTTGAAATAATAAAATGAAAAAACCCCGCAGTAAAAATATGTATCCAATCCAAAATAGAAAACAACAATAGATATCTAATGTAATAACCCAATATGGAAATACTTTCAAAATGAATAATTTTTTTATTGATAACACCTAGTGAAGGAGATCTGCAAAAACGCTCTGCAAATCCCCCTTCGTGGAATGGGTTTTTTGATGTCCTTACACTTCAGTGATCTATTCTCTTTCTCAATGTGTGAAAAACCCAAAACAATGCATAGAAATCTAGTGGGAGCTTGAATGTTGGAAGACTGTAGTGGTGACGATGATAATGATCATGGTAAAATATGAATGGAAAAACCGATTATTTATAACAAAATATTGGGTTGATCTCGAAAATGGGAAATAATAAAATATTATTGACAAAATCAAGATCTAACCGTTAGGAATACTTTATTATATTTTTTGGCGAGGGAAAAGATATTAAAAATGGTCAAATATCTTTATTTAGTATTAATTATTTCATGAGGAATAAGAAAGGTGTGAAATTGAAGTAATTATTAAATAGTGATTTAAAAATTATTCCAAAAAATAGAATTAAGGAATAATAAATAAATAGTTATTTATTTAATTATTCCTAGGTGATTTAGTCAAATGTGACAAGGAATAATTATCAAATAATGATGTAATAATTATTGCTTAAGAACATTAAATAAATATTGATTTATCCAACTATTCTCATTGGATTTTTTTTTATCAGAAATATTTTAATAAAAATAGTTTACTAAATTATTTCCCACGGTGAAATTGATTTTACTATGGTAGAATTAATCCTACAGTGTGTATTTTGATCCACCTAGTTAGAAATGGTTAGGTGAAAATTTTTAGCTGATAACAAAGAGTATGTTAATAAATTACGTACTACTAATTATACAATCATGTATTTTCTTAACATCATCATTTCAAACCATAAATATATTTACACATTCATTATTAGAGAACATACTTAATAAACACTTATCTTATAAATATTTGGGCAACTGAGTCTGGGACTAGGAATCTCCATGCAAATGTAGATAGTTGCAACTGTTTCTCTCTTGCAGCTATCACCACTGAGACAAATTCTATAGACTAAGATGGTTATCTCAAGGGCTTAGAGACCAAATATTGGCTAAAACAAGGACTACAGAGGATCTCCAACTTCCACCAACCAACCAAATAGAAATCAACAAATTCCACAAGGAATCTAGAGTCCTGTTGCCTCCATGTAACAACCTTGGGTTAAAATTTCATGTGATAAAGTTAATAAATGGAAAATAAGACCAGGTTCATGGGACACATATTCCAAGCTAAATGTTGGGAAAAACATCCTAGCAGGCATCACTTATTGTTTATTATGGCTAAAGAGAAATTGGAAAATGAATTGGAAAGGCAAAAAGGCACTATTAATTTTTTATTTAAGAAAATAAAGAAAAATATGAGACTCGGGAGATGAAAGGTCACATGTTGCATGTGAGGAGGAATTGGAAGGAAAAATAGAGGAAATTTAAGAAATTAGATGCCTCAATGATAAAAATGATTTTTAGGATCAGTTCACAATTTTTTTGGCCTTTTGTCAATTTGGATTTGGAGTTAGTGTGAGAGATGAAATGGGCACTGAGAGTAGAAAACAAGAAAAAAAAGTAAAGGAAGGACAATGAAATTAAAAGAAGAAGGTAAAGCAAGGAAAAGGTTGATCAAGCGGCTTCAGCAGGAATACTTGCAGGTAACAGATTGCATGTGTGATTTCCTATCTGGTTTTGGCATGCTTGTGTGTATTTGGTTCTCTTGTTGTTATTGGCATGAGTTTTTCCAAGTGTGACAATGGTTTCAGTATTTCCTTTCCAATTCCTTGATAGCCATGGTTTGATGGAATTCATTCTTGGTTGAGCTTTGGATTACCGAACGTTTTTGGATCCAGGTGAGGTGGTCTCACAAAAATCCCAAGGGTTGGGGGTGGATATGATTTTCTTTGCGAAGCCCTAAACAAGTGGGAGGAGATAGGAAAATTCGTCAAGGGACGATGGAGGAATTTTGAGGCATCCAAGCTTGTTTTGGTTTTGTAATCTCAGGCTATTTTAGGTGAGATCACCATAGTGTGAGGGTGGAGGTAGTTTAACCTATCACTAGTAAAAAATGATGAAATTAATGACTAGGTGACTAAAAATGTGAGTCACTGCAATTATTTCAAGTGAATTATTACTAAATTTGAGCAATTTTATGTGACCGAACTAAAAATGACTAATTTAGTCTTGGAATAAAATATACGACTGTTGCACCATTTTTTGGTCATCTAACCCATTATCGTTAGATGAACCCAAGTACACCATGTAAGACCAATTTTACCCCAAGTAAAATCGCTTTCACCACATATGTTTACATTTCTTGGTCATATTTAACCCAAAACAAGGTAATCAATTAAATAAATCATTATTTATTTAATTATTTCCTAAGAATAAGTTATTTAAATCATTATTTAAATACTATTCATAGTTAAATTTGACTAAATAATTTTTAAATAATTAAATAAACCATTATTTATTTAATTATATTCCCCTCATTTCCCTTAAATAATAAATAAATCATTTATTTATTTGTTATTTATAAATAAAGGAATTGATCCAAGTCAAAAACCCTTTTCCCTCCAACAAATATAATAAAATATTCCTAAAGGGTGATTCTAGAATGTGATTAATAATATTTTATTCATGCACCAAGTTCTAGAACACCCCAATATTTTGTTATAAATAGAAGGGTTTTCCGCATTCATTAGTCACCTCCATTGCATTGGATCACACTAGATCTACTCTTGGTCACCAATTTCATTTGTTTGCATTTTGAACTCCCATTGAGTTCCATGTTTGTTAGGGTTTTCCACATTAACCAAAGAGAGGAATTTTAGATCTGAAACACTGAGGACTTCTGAGAACCCATCCCACTGAGGAGAATTGGAAAACACCTTTCTTGTTTTCCTCTCAGGTGCCCCATTCTTTGATATAATATAAAATTCTTTTTATACATTGTTCTTGTCTTGTTCATTGGATGCATGGAGCCATTTTACATTTTATCTACTTAATGTCTTTTATGCTTAGATCTTATTTTATGCAGCAAACTTAAAGATATTTTGCAGCCATATTTGATGTTAGGGCTACTTGATATGCATAGCTAAAGTGATATTTTATGTCGAAAGAATCACACTAACAATTGGTGACTCCACACGGGTTTTCTTTTGCGACCACTGTCGTTTTCTATCTTTCTACATATCCAGTTGTTTCAGACCCTAGGGTTTCTCTTCCATTTTTTATTTTTCCTTTTTTTTCCATTTTTTATGCTATTTTTCCTCTCCAAAACCCTCAAACATTCAAAATTTTAAATTCTGTGTGTTTAGGGCCTTTTTGTGCAGGTGACCGACATCAGCCGCTGTTGAGACGACAAAATTTTCTGAAATTTGCCGCCGCCAGACCCGGATCTGCAGGTCGCACTTATCGGCCCAAAAAGTGCGACCTGGCCTGAAAACAGGCCCAAACCTGCAACCTGCAACTTTTTCTGCAATCTGCCAGCACTTTTTCTGGGTTTCACTGAAGCTTCTGTCAGGGTTTTCCAGCCTTTGTCTCCACCTGGTCAGACTTGTTGCTGATCTATTTCACTCACCTAAGTGGGACTCTTGCCCCTTAATGCTTAAGTTCCCTCCACTTTTCATGGGAGAGTTTTTTGTTGTTTTCAGACGTCTGAATTTCCAGAAGTTTCAGCCTGATTTTAGATCTAATACCTCCTGTTCAGATCCTCACAGGTCAGCTTTCCTTCCCTTTCTATACATTGCCTTTCGCTTTTTTTGGGTTCATCTCTAGGGTCACCCCTTTGACCCCCTATTTTTGGCTGATCTCCTATTTTCTAGCAGCAACCTTGCCCCTGCCTCTTTGCTCCTTTCTGCACCACTTTCCAGCAGATTTCTCCATTAGATCCCAGTCCCTCCGGACCTTAGATCTATTGGTCTCTTGTTAGCGTGCTCTGCCCCTTCTAGACTAGTTTTGAGAAACCCACCTTCTTAGGTTCGATTGCTGCCTTTTTAGTTGCTAATTTTTCTGTTCTTTCAGTTTTATTTACTGCAGATTTCTTTTCCATTACGCAGCACACTTTTTCTTTTACTCTCAAAATGTCTGGGATTAATCAATTAAAATTAACGCATGCCACACACTGACCCTAAGTGAAGAAGAGCTTGGTTAACACCGCTTGGAAAAGACTCTAAAATTAATCGAAACTGCACCTCCTTGCCCTTGTCGCGTCTTGCTTTTGCACCTTACTGCCCTTGTCGGTATTTCTTTTTCCCGTCATCATTGCTCCTCCAAGGCGTTTCTCCCGGCGACTTCTTGGCCTTCACCCTCAGTTTTCGGTTGGTCGACTTCCTCCTTCCCGTCATCATCGAGTAAGTCCTCCCCCGAGTCCGCACTCTGACTCTTCCTCTGATTTTTCGGGTTCTCCCTGTCATTCTGGTTCTCCCCCCTCTACCACACCATGTCTAGTTCTGGACCTAGCCCTAACCCCAGTTCTACTACTGGGTCCACTTCCAATGGAACCATTACGGGACCTACCTCGACTGCCCCATTACTTCCGTATATGTCCGGCTTCATTCTCCCCGACTTCAATTAGCTTATCAATTATCCTATCCGTCACGATGTCAGTTGGCCTTCTATGCCAACCAAGCTCCCCTCCGACATTCCCAAGTTCGAGGGCCTTGCTAGTGAAGATCCCTCCAATCATATCTGATCTTTCCACATGTGGTGCTCCTCTAATTCCATCACCAACGACTTCATTCATCTTCGTTTATTCCAACGCACCCTTACCAGCGAAGCATCCAATGGTATGTCGATCAAGCCACCTCTTCCCATACCACTTTTGCAACCATTGCCCAAGCCTTTTTGTCTTATTTCCATCTCCCTCTCTGATACGACACTAGCACCGAACTGTTGACCTCCTTTCAGCAATCCTCTTCAACATGTCTCTCCGCTCATGTTCAAGAGTGGCGAAGACGATGAAGCTTATGCCGTGCTCCCCCCTTTGAAGATCGCATTTACATGGATTGGTTCCTTCGCTCCCTCTTACCTCCCATTGGAAAAGATGTCGCCTCCCATCTCCCCCAAACCAAAGAATCCGCCCTCCAAATCACCTGAAAATATGACCTTATCTATGCCCAGTCTGGTTATGTTTATACTGTCCTTCCTGATATCCCCAAGCCCGGGGGCACTAATGCCCCCGGGACCTCTCACTCTACTGACGGTATTATCGGAGCCATGTCTCACACCTCTGCTCCACCTCTTATGCCCTACGGTTTTCCTCCCAGCGGGGCCAGCACCTCCAGCACCTTTCCCCATCCCGGTAACATGTATCCAGGCTTTGGCATGCCACCTCCTTTCGCCCACTCTCCTACTTACTTCAATGTTTCCCATTCTCACCCTTACCCTTATCCGCAGCCTAGTGTCCCAGCTCCTCCAGATTTTGGCCCTCCTGCTCCCTTGCCTCCTCCACCCCCACAGCCGCACTTACTACCCTCTCCAGGGCACGTATTTGCACAACACGGTGCGACTACTCCTCCTCCTCCTCCACGACGACGGCGAGGAAATCCATCTGTCTCTGGTAATCGTGGACCCAATCCTGCTAGCATTGACTCGAACACCGCTACCCAGCCCCAGGGCTCCCAACCCAAGCAGGACAGGCCGCTTCGCACAAATAAGCCTTGTTCATGTTGCGGTGTTTTCAGTCACTACACTCACGATTGTCCCCTCTTACCACAGATGCGACAGATGTGGGAGTCTCAGGCCACCATTCGGGGACAACACTCCTCTTCCCATGTCCCCCCCACTACTTCTACCTCTCAGCCCGCTGTGTTTACCGATCCTTTCACTCAACAAGGATTTGTGGCTACTCATGCCCCGGCATCAACTCACCCTTCTCCTTCTGGCTCTTCTGATTACCAGATTCTTATGATGTCCTCTGACCAACCTCTCACTGTTGACCTTAACCTTCAAACTCGGTCTCGTCAATACTCCTCACCTCCCGTACCGTCTATCTCCGAGTCCCCATCATCAACTTCTCCAGAGCCTCTATCGACACCCAATGGTCCCTTACAAATCCCTCCACCCAAAGTTGAGGTTCACACCAAAATTCCTAAGGGTCCATTACGCCGAAACGCTGCCTCTGGTCCGGCTGCCCATTCCTATAGCATAGTAGATGATCTAGCACAATCTCCAGCTGCCATTTCAACATTGGAACTCCTCCAGTCATGTCCTTCTCAAAAGAAAGTTGTACTATCTGCCATGGGTGCTGTAGATCCTGCTGATGACCTATTAATTGTTTTCGACACCCGTCAATCAGACCATCCCCCTCTTCCTCCTTCAGTCGCTTTCCAAATCCCAGTCAAAATCTGAAATGCCAATGTCGCTCGATGTATTATTAATGAGGGGGCATCTACCTGTGTAATGTCCGCTTCGGTTTGGAAACAACTCGGATCCCTTGAGCTGGCCCCTTCCACCATCACCCTCCATGCGTGGGATGGCCATGCCTCCCAACCCATTGGTATTTTTCGTAACTACCCTATCACCCTTGCCAGTAAGACTGTCTATGTCGGCGTTGAAGTTATTGACGCCCCTCTCGACTACAACATCCTTTTGGGGTGTAGTTACACCTACACCATGTATGTCGTCCCATCCGCAGTCCACCGCAAGATGTTTTTCCCTCATAATGGCAAGATCGTCACCATTGACCAGTTATCGTATCATGAACCTAAATCTAAAACCTCACTTGAGTCCACCATTTCTACTGTCACCAATAAGCAAACTGTCGACTCTTTAACCAGTGTCTCCCCTGGCGTCTACAAAGATTCCTCTTTGCTTGGCACCTTCCCCGGTCCCCCCCCTCCTCCTCTCTCTGATGCTAGCTCGGTGAATGTTTGCATGATGCAATCGTCTCAAGCTGCCCTCCTGCCACCGGCTCCAGCTAGTCAGCAACCTCCACCTCATCCGACTCACCCTACTCCTAGCCCATCTCCTCAGCTGTTTCAACCTCTCCCACCAGGTCCTTCACCTCCCCCTCACCCCTCGGAACCTCCTTATCCTCCCGTCTCGGTTCCCTCCGGACTCCCCCATTTAGACACCATCCCTCCTGGCCATTACTCCGCCGGTCAAATCCCTTTCCTTGGCCCTCCCCCTGGCGTCTATTCAGTTCCTGTCATGGCCACCCTTTCCCTACCTAATTTAACTTTGGGCATACCAGTATGGCATCTTACTCCTCCAACCGCAACCCCTCCCAGCCACCCTAAACCATACATTGCTGTGACACTCGTTCAACCGATTCCCGTTTCTCCTCCCACTGTTTCGGTACCTCTCGCGCCGTCGCACGACCCTTCTCATGCAGAACCTGCTACGAGTAAGAAACGAAAAACTCGCAGGGGGGCATCCAAAGATAAAGCCACCGCTCCTGATCCTACTCCCCCTCCACCCACCAAGCCTTGCGCTTTGTGTGATGTTGTCGGTCACGCCACCCATACTTGTCCTGAGTTGCCCCGTATCCAACCGATGGTCAAAGTCGCGTTCCCTGAATCGTCAGCCCCGGAAACCTCTGTTTCCTCTGCCCCCATACCCAAGAACCCAAAGGCCCTTCGTACCAACAAACCCTGCGCTTTATGTGGTGTACATGGCCATTATTCTCACCATTGTCCTCACCTCATGCATTATCGCACCTCTTTAGAGGTCATTCGCGAGTATGAAGTGGAACAGAATCAATCCACCTCGCCCATCCTCACTCAGTATGCGTCGAGTTTCCTCGAGGATCCTCCAACCACCATTGACATCCCTCCCCTTAATGTTGAGATGTCCGAATCTGCTGCTCCTCTCTTGTACCTATCATCATCCGCCCAACCCTCGGATTACATCCTATCCATATCCACTCTGCCTTTTTCATCTGATTCCCCTTCAGCACCATTCTTGGGCTCTTTAAGTTTTGACCATATTTTTACTTGTTCTTCTGTCATCTCCCCTGATGACCCATTTTTGTGCCTTTCTTGGTAGCTTTGCAGCCTCTTGAGGTTTCCACCACCTTCCCCTCTCTTCATCTAATCCCGATACTCCCATCTATCTCTATGATGTATGTCACAACACCAGTCCCCAATATTCTTCACTTCTCTTATCTTGTGATGTTGTTTCCTCGACCCTCTCGTCCACTCATTACATTGGTTACGCCGATGGCGTGAGTCGGTATTCCCAAAACCTTGCCTCAACTGCCTGGGCCATCTTTACCCCTATGCATACCCTTGTTCTTGCAAATGGGGTCTGCATTGGCACCACCACCAATAACCAGGCTTAGTATGATGTCGTTCGTGGTCTCTTAGCTCACGCTCTCTCCCATCGCATCCTCCATCTGCAATTTTATTTAGAATCCCTGATTATTGTCTTACAACTTAATGGCGTCTACCATGTGCATAATCCTATCCTGTTTAGACAATATTTACGGGTGAGACTTTTGATACAGGAGTTTAGATTTATTTCATTCAACCACATCCCTAGAAGTCACAATCACTATGTAGATCAGATCGCAAACCATGTTCTAGACTGGCATTTATCACACATAAGACAATAGCATCCAAAAAATACACATAAAACTCATATATATATAACATTTGTTTTAAATTCCATATAATTTGAAACATATGACATGCCCATAGCATGTTACAAAAACCACTACTACAAAAATGGGGGGCACCACTCGCCCCTACATCATAACTAGAGGGCACCACCTGCCCCACATCTAGTCACTCTCCGGAGGATCTCGAGCCAACGGCTCTGCTCCTGCAGCTCATAGATCACGCACCGTTTGCCCGGCCATCGCCATGCGTCGCATGATTCCTCGCCATTCCGAGGGGAGCCCAATACATAGCTCTATGTATCGGTCGTCTAAATCCTACCATCCATGCTCTGACACACCGGTCAGCAGTCCCTCACATCTACGACGGAGGTCCTCCACCAGTGCGACCATCTCTTCATTCTGTCTTGTCCTCGATCCACTTGCGCTTGTAGCACATGCTGCTGCTGGTCGTCCCATATATCCGGCCGGTTTCACTGGAGCTATATCTGCATCCCAAACAATATAAGGATTAGTACCATGAATACTAGTCACAAACTATAAAAAGGAACATAATAGATTAGTTGCTTATCACTTACCATCCAGTCCCCATACTCGACCAGGTGGCAACGGCAAGTCCGGATCTCCCCAATAACTCATCCCACTATAGGGATAGTCGTTTATGTATAACGACATCTAGTCCCAATGGGCAAATAACTCTGGTCGAAACACCCTCCCGACCACCCCTCCTCCTCCTCTACTCAGTATTGGTCCCCACTGACGCATCCGGGGCTCTCTGGGGCCCCTGTCAGGCAACTATATACGAGGTCATAAGGTCGGGATCTTCTCAAAGAAGAAAGAGCACAATACTGTCCCATACGCACAATCATGATTCACTTGCCGCTTACATAGAGGCAACTGTCGTTTCAGCAACACCAACATCATCTGAGCCCACCCATAGTAAGTCCCACCCAACACACTCTCCACAATCATCATCTTCCCTCCAGTGATGTGATGGAGCGCCTGAATGCCCACGATCCGCAACACTTCTGCGGCCACTGCCCGAGTCTCCAACCTCTCTAAATCCCCAATAGATATCCGAGTCCCTTTGACTCAGACACTCGGTCGAAAATTTCGCTCAACAAACTCCATAATGTTACGCCCCCGCGGTAACACTGGCTGCGTATTCCCCACCATCCCCAATGGAGGGAGTCCAGTCAAGAAATACAAATCCTGGACTGTCAGCTCGATCCTATGTCCCTGCACTATAAACACCTCATGATCTAGATCCCAATAACTGATAGTCCGGGCTAACAGGGGCTCACCAGCCCTCATCAAAGGATTCTCCAAAAATTTCAGAACCCCAAATCTAGCCAGTGCACGACAAACACCATGATCTGCTTCGATTTCTGTCCGCAGTGTACCTAGATCTCTCTCACTCCATTTGATCCGTATATCTACCATATCTACACAAAAACACCATCTTTGTCAGTCTACCGATCATCAAAACTGGATTAACTCACACCAAAACTGAATCTCAGCCCAAAACAGCACTGAAAACCCCTCCCTCTCACAGGTCGCACTTTTCAGCCAAAACCTGAGCCAGGTCGCACTTTTTAGGCTACAACCTACGTCCCAGGTCACAGTTTTTGCCCCAAAAAGTGTGACCCGGCCGTGAGGGAGAGGTAGGGGCAGTTACTGAGATTTCAGGCCCTAATATGAACTTTGAATCCATCAAAAACAAAGAGTAGGATTAGACCTCTTACCTGCAACTGACGAATCACGATTCCAACGGTCGGTTTGTCTGCTACGATCGCCGCAAGATTTAGGGCCTTCTCTCCTCTCCACATTCACCACAGCTACACAAGCAAATGAATGATTTTGGAGGGAAGAAGCCTTATTAGAAAAGAAAACCCTGTTTTTTCTTTCGCCAGTTGAAACTAAACCGTAGCCCCATTTGACAAACCATCTACATCGTTGGAAATCTCTCACCGAGCACTCAAATGGGTGTTTGTTAGTTTTTCATGTTTTGATAGTTCACCGGGACACATTTTGTCCATGAAGGACCTTTTCATCTCTCCTCAAAACCGAATTGCTTCACTTACAACACTCATACCTGGGGCACCACTTTGCCTCCTTACTTGTCTTTGTTCGTGTTGATTTTCGTCATGAGATACCTTATTTTACTCATGTTCTTATGGTTCCCCATTGGACCTTTAATATATGGTAGCACTATCGATTCGCCCTTCTTTATAGCATCCAAGTTGAGTCATCATCAGTCCCAGAGTCTATCTCGTGTCCCCTTTGTATCCCGCTATAGATCTCCATCCTTCATTACTTGGTCCCCCTCTCATAGCCCTCAGTCCCATTGTCCCCTACCCCTCATGATATTGTGTCAGTCGCTGCCAAGCCATTCATGCCTTTTATGCTCTAACAAGGGAAGTCGTCCATCCATCACTCGGTATCCCTCATTTCATCATCATTAGTGTTCGTCTGTTTGTCGCTCCACTCTTTTCTCTTGTGCCTTACTTGGAGTTCTCTTATTGCCTCACCTATGGTAGACCTACTTCTATCGACAACAGCTCATTTAATCTAGAAGTCAGGTCTAGGGGGCACTGTACCTTGGTTCAAGCTCTTTTGAGCATGATCGTGATCTATACACTTGATGGTTTAGTGATGCAGCAGCAGCTATTGGTGATACCTGGGTGTGTGTGAGATGTTTCAACCCTCATGAGGGGGTGGCCCTACAGGTAGCCCCCCACACACCCGGATGACTTCTTCATTCCATCCCTTGATGCAGCTCCTCTCATTTGATGATATCGGACTCACTCGCTTGCAGCACCTCTTCGCTTTGCACGTTTTGGTCCGATTTCGCAAGCCCTTCCCTGTGTGTAGGGGGAATTTGGGTGTATTCGTATCTCATGTACTACCATATTATTGTATAAGTCCTTACGCTTATTCCAAGCATCGCATGTATGTGGGATTCATTATTCTTGTTTTCTGGCTCATGTTTAGGCCAGCAATGGTTTTACTATTGTGTTCCGTGGTTTTCTGGGCGCCTTATTCTTTGTACTATTGTCTCGGCGGGCATAGGTATGCCTCCCCCGCCACCTTTCACATTGGTTCCACATCATACACTTGAGACTTGTTGCACCTGTAAGTCTCGTCTCCTCAGGGTCTAGTCCTCCATCACTTTAGATTACCTTACATTCCTCTCTTTCATTTCTCTCTTGTTGTCTAGTGATTGAGTTCTTACAATGTACTTCGGTCATACGATTTTCTCCTAACACTCGTACGTTGGGGGGAAATATGTTACACCATTTTTTGGTCATCTAACCCATTATCGTTAGATGAACCCAAGTACACCATGTAAGACCAATTTTACCCCAAGTAAAATCGATTTCACCACATCTGTTTACATTTCTTGGTCATATTTAACACAAAACAAGGTAATCAATTAAATAAATAATTATTTATTTAATTATTTCCTAAGAATAAGTTATTTAAATCATTATTTAAATACTATTCATAGTTAAATTTGACTAAATCATTTTTAATAGTTAAATAAACCATTATTTATTTAATTATATTCCCCTCACTTCCCTTAAATAATAAATAAATCATTTATTTATTTTTTATTTATAAATAAAGGAATTGACCCAAGTCAAAAACCCCTTTCCCTCCAACAAATATAATAAAATATTCCTAAAGGGTGATTCTAGAATGTGATTAATAATATTTTATTCATGCACCGAGTTCTAGAACACCCCAATATTTTGTTATAAATAGAAGGGTTTTCCCCATTCCTTAGTCACCTCCATTGCATTGGATCACACTAGATCTACTTTTGGTCACCAATTTCATTTTTTTGCATTTTGAACTCCCATTGAGTTCCATGTTTGTTAGGGTTTTCCACATTAACCAAAGAGAAGAATTTTAGATCTGAAACACTGAGGACTTCCAAGAACCCATCCCACTGAGGAGAACTGGAAAACACCTTTCTTGTTTTCCTCTCAGGTGCCCCATTCTTTAATATAATATAAGATTCTTTTTATACATTGTTCTTGTCTTGTTCATTGGATGCATGGAGCCATTTTATATCTTATCTACTTAATATCTTTTATGCTTAGATATAATTTTATGCAGCAAACTTAAGGATATTTTGTAGCCATATTTGATGTTAGGGCTACTTGATATGCATAGCTAAAGTGATATTTTACGATGAAAGAATCATACTAACAACGACTAGATAATAAGTGACTAAACTAAAAGAGACTAACTTAAATGACCGATTTAGTAATAAGTGACTAAAGTAAAAGTGACTAACTTAAATGACTAATTTAGTTTAGGATTAAAATATATGACTAGATAATAAGTGACAAAATTAATAATGATTAATGTAAATGACTATTATAGTCCAAGAATAAAAATATGGCCAAATAACAAGTACAAGTATATAAATTAGTCATTTATGTCAGTAATTTTTAATTGTGTCACTCCATATATGGAAAATTGCAATTTTGGTACCAAATTGTTACATTTCACTATAGGTGTCTCTGAATCCATTTGCAATGTTAAAATTTAGAGACAAAGGGGTCTCTGAATTTACAGTGTTAAAATTATGAATACCCTTTTTTCCTTAAAGTTTAACAATGCAGATGGATTCATCTACAATTAACATAATTGCATGTATCATATACCAACTTCACACTAATGCCTTCATTATGATTTTAGTAAAGGTTATAATTATATTAATTAGATAGCCAAATTAATATTTGTATTTATATTTAATATTTGGCCATAAAGTTTAATATTTAAACTTGATTGATTTATGTTAAAAGTGAGAGTTGTTTTAAATTTATAGTTAAATCTTCATATTTACATTTATTAAATAGATAAATATAACATTTCTTATGTTAAACATGTGAGTTCATTTCAATCTAGTATTAAATCATCATATTTACATTTGATAAATACTAAATAGATAAACCTAAAATATATATTTATAGACCTATTTAGTAAATAGGTATGGAAATTTCCTAGTTACGAGTGATAGATCGAGCTAACTAGTGTTTCCACTCGGACGCAAGGTGAAAAGGCACGTGTCCTCCCCATGCAAACACACATGGCTGCCTGACCAGGTTTAAATGTTGGAGCGTGGGGCATTTACCTGCCACCCTCACTCACCTCCCATTGACGTCCTCCACCTTAATCACTGTCCTTTGCACATTTACTTCGATAGTCCTACCTTGGTTGCCTCCCATGGCCCTTAAATCTGCCACCCCTACTCCTTCTTCCGCCATTCAACTATCCCTTTAGCTCTGTGCAAACACATTTGGGGCCTTAGCCAAGCCTTGGCTCCTATGCCCAATTCCTTGATCCTCTTTTCACTTTTATCTGGACTTCAGTCCTCCAGCTGCTCCCTTAGACACTTCTACGATTCACCAATAATCTCAGACCCATTCCCACTCCTCTGCCATGCCTAGACGCCACCGCATGAGGTGTTGTAGAGCAAGGGGATGTGGGCTTCCCTCCTGACCTCCCATCTCTGCCTCTATGGACAGGACGGTGAATCTCTCAGTTGACTGGGCGGAGCTAGAAATCGTCGACCCCATCAATATCTCTGCTCGCCTGTCTCTCCACCTTCCAGATTCTCCTTCTAAACCCTCTGGCTCTAGCCTTCTCCCTCAAAAAATATCTCGCAAGTCCACCATCTCTCTCACTCCTGCCTTCTCCCCCTACAAGATGGTAACCTTGTCGGTGTACAGTGCTTCGAACAGTGACCATGAAAACTCGAGCTCGGATGAGGGAGGAACCAGTGCGGGTGATGAGACTCATGCAGCTTCCTCCATTTCGCCTGACGCCCATGCGGTGCTTCTTCCTTCGTCGATGGCCCACGCGTCCAAGAAGGAGGAGGACGAGTCAGATTATGCATGCAGAATTGTGGAAGAGTCGTTTCAACCTCCAGAAAAGGATGACAACTCTCCATCTGCTTAACTATTGGGTGGTTATCTCTCATTCCAGTCAATTTTTTGTTATTTCAACATTTCTAGTGTTATGGTTATGTCTTAAACATGTCACTTGTAAGGTTGGTTTCCCACTATGGGCAATGTATTATCAAATCTCTATGCTCCACTCTTGGGTTGGTTTCCCTGTGTGGGGCAACACCTTTTTTGTGATTTTGAAAATGAAACTTCCTTCCATAATTGGCTTGCAAACTCCAGAGGAAGAGAAATGTAATCTTTTGTACTGTATGATATAATAGAAGTAGCCTAATTTAGAAAAAAAAATAGGTATGAAAATTTATTAATTTAAGTATGAAACTTAATTAATTTTTTAATGATGTATGAACCTTTTTTTTTGTAATTAAATGTTATATTCATGGAGGAAAAAATGAGTACATATAGCCAGTTACAAAACAGGTGGTCTCACCTTGACTCAATTTGTTGACAAAAAATTGCACCAAATGAAAAAAAATACAAAAGATGGACTAGGGACATTGTCCATAAACGGTTGGGCCAGAGGCACCAAAACACATATAAAACATAATTAAAGGGAACCAAATAGCATACTAGTCATCCAACATGATGGATACAGGGTTGTCCGAGGTTGTTCCTAGATGTGGTGGAGGACAGAAGTCACACAGACTGTGCCCTTCAAAGTATGCCAACCAAGTCTCCAACTTTTCTACTTTATTAGTGAGTTAATTTGGGCCTCGCCAAACCACTACAAGTCTCTCCTGGGCTTGGCATTGTAAATAGTGCATTCGATCCATGTTACCATATGCTTGCATGCTCCTCATGACATAATCTCTCAGTTTTGTCCACTCTTTCCATCAGGATGTTGATAAGTGCACGACAGTTCTCGGAAGTAATGTTGGATAACATGCCCCTCAATTACCTAAAATCAATCAAACCCATGATTCCCCTTGCCACCACGACATCCTCCGCCCCAATGACTCTAATTTTTAACCCTCAAACACCCACCTCTGCTATCCCCCCACTTACCTCCTCCACAGCCCCCATGCGCAACCACACTAGCGGGTTGCACACGCCCTGCAGTATTTCCACCCTATCGTGGAGCCACCATGATTATTTCTAAGTCTGCCACCCCCACAGGGTCGTGTACGATAGGGGAGGGAGGACACCCACACCACACTGGGGGCTTCATAATTCGCCAAGGTTGAGGAACCCCGCCATGTACAGAGTTCGGAGACCAGACCCCCCACTATAGAAAAAAAACACCACCTAGCAAAGGAGCCAAATGTCGTCTCCCACCACCATAGGGAAGCACAAAACACCTCCCACTACCAGATAAAGACTTCCACCACTAGCAAAATCAAATACCATCACCCACCAAACCAACACAGGAAATTGAACAACAAACAATGACAAAGTAGCCGACGCCTGAGCGTAAATTTCCCCAAGGCAATGACCAGCCTCCAAATTCTCCACATAGAGACCACACACCAATCCACCAAACACTATCACACCCATGCTAGAGGGCATGAAATTTGGAAAAGAAACTAGTTTTCCGTCACCACCCTCAAGGTTTCATGGACCGAAAATTCTAGCTTCCTCTCTTATCAGGAAAAAATAGGCTTACCAAAAGCCAAGAAAAATGGAAACCAGTTAGCTCACTTCCCTTCAAATTCCTATCCTTAACCCATACACAGTCAATGGCTAAGAAACTGAGTAGTAGGGACCAATTGAGCACATTGCACCAACAAATGCCCATGACAAGCACACACAATCCACTCCCTCCGTAAACCTTCCTGCGAAATTTATGGTTCCTCTTCAGAGGCCACCATCAGGACCAACACCAAACCATATTTAGGAGTATAATTTTGGGCTCCCTCATCTTCCCTCGCCTTATCCTTTCACCACCTCTTAACTCTATTGCACAGTTATTTTTCACACGAATTGCCAACTTGAAGCTAGTAACTCTCCCGTCGCATGTGTTATGGTGAAGGGATCGGGATTACCGTCCCTCACCCTTGCTCCAATTATATTTACTTAGGAAAGACACCTTCCACATGTTGCTCAGACCTCACCCCCATCGGGGAGTATTGTATGAACCGTTGTTAATTTAGTTATGAACCTTAATTAATTTTTAATGGTGTATGAACTTTTATTAATTGTTTGATATGAACCTTGGTTAATTTTTAATGGTATTATGAACTTTTGCTAATTTTTTAGGTATGAACTTTATTTAATTTTTTAATAATATATAAACCTTTATTAATGGTTATAAATATGTAATTCAAAATATTTAAGTATGGTTTATTTTGTAATAATTGATAAATGTATTTAGTTTTATCAATTTCTATGAGAATGTACCAATGGATATATTTATTTCATTTAATACGTAATTTACATGATTATATCAAATTAAGCTTTAAATAAAACAATATTATTGGTTTTATATTTGATTAATAATCAAAGTAGTAAATCTCTTTTTGAAAACATATCCCCTCAAGTCATGCATAGTAGGGACTTTGAAGCCCTTTCCTGTAGCTATAATAGAGTCCCACATAGCTTTGTAATAAGGTGAGAGAGCAACATTAAATGGGATATTTG
Source organism: Pinus albicaulis (assembly GCA_034641835.2). Lineage (NCBI taxonomy): Eukaryota > Viridiplantae > Streptophyta > Pinopsida > Pinales > Pinaceae > Pinus > Pinus albicaulis. The sequence goes on from CM076579.1 coordinate 1,664,035,326, forward strand.
CATCATACCACCATCTAGCAATGTATTGAAAAGAAGATTCTTTGCACAGTTACAAGACATGCCATATAACCCTCGATGATGGAGAGCTTGACCTTCACATTTTTGTTTGACATCTCAGATTTCTTGATGGGGGAGATGGTGAATGGGGTTTATTAGCATATATGGCAACACTAAAGAACCCTAATTTTGGAGGAAACAATGGGAAGAAGGCTCCTTTTGGAGGACCGATGACTTTTGTACATTGACAAGGGAAACCAAATATGTATGATAGTGAATGTTTCCATAACTCCATTTCTCTATCAATATTTATTCATCGAATACTCATAATGTCCCTTAGCCCAACATGGTGCTAGGTTTATGTACCCAAGCTCGTGCAATGGACCAGAGACAAGTTAAAACCCCTACAATGTCACCATCTTAGAGCTCGAAGGTGTGATCGTGGATTGGAGACAAGATCAAAACCCCTGCAGCATCACCATCTTGGAGCTCAAAGGTGTGAACTACAATAATGAGAGGGTTTTCAAGCTTAGCATTGTGGGATTTTGCATCGACGGAACAATATTTCCTTTCATTTTCCACTGCACCAATTTAGACTCCCTCGACATGTTGGAAAACTCTTTGACTAGCGAGATACCAATGAAGCTCCAATATATGGTCAATGCAATCTAAATCCCTTGTCGTGAATCCCTTGTGCTGATCTAAATGTCAAAGATCTCCACGATAATAGGATCACGGGAAAAGGAGGTGGACTTTGGACATTAAAAGAATGGATCCAAAGGTAGTTTTGGCCCTTGGGTACCTTGATCTTGAATACTTCAGAAGGAAGCAACTGACAGAGAAATTTGATGTGTATTATTTTGGAGTAGTGTTACTGGAGTTCTTGTGTGCAAGGGAAACACTTAATCTTGTTTTTCCCAAAGAAAAACTCAATATAGAAGAGTGGGAAATGCACTGGCAGAAAAAGGGCAAGCTTGAAAAAATAATTGACCCTCACCTTGTTGGGACCATCGACTCTGGTTCTCTAAAAATGTTTATGGACACTACCAAAAAGTTATTGGAAGCTTCAAAAATACTTCCATGGGATATGTTCTATGGAACTTGGAATATGAATTTCAACTCCAGGAGATATCCATGAAAAATGATCTAGATGAGAATAGTACAAATCATGTTGCAAATGTTCCTTTGTGCTACCTAGATCCTGAGCCTTTTGGTCCAAGTTCAGTATGAATTCAAGTCTTGTATGAAAGTTCTCAATTTATATATTTCATTAATGAGCATGTGGCATTTTGGAGTTCTCAACATCCCAGAGAGGGATATTTGTGAGAATTTACCTATTGTTTGGAACATGTTCTTCTCCAGTGTATATGACACATAGTGGATCCATACCTTGGTGCAATAGTTCCTTACCTTAGGATGTTTGCACAAGATTTAGGGCAAAGTGAACACACAACACTAGTGGCTTTGGTTTTGGAGGAGAGCTACAAGTATGTAGAAGAGATTGAGGGTGCATGCATTATGTTCCTTTTTGTTGTCGAGAGTCTGAGACTTTTTATACTAGAATTATTGGATGAGGTGTTGGTGGAAGTGATGATGATTTAGAAGATGCAACCAAAAGCATTGTGTTCTCAAAATTGGTTAATCCTCATGGGAGGTGATCACAAAAAAAGACTCCTTTGCCATGTTCCAAATTTACCAAATTAGCACATGCAGACAGAACATTAGTGAATGTGAAATGGTTAGGTTCGGTACTTATTTTTTTCATATCACATTAAAAATCTAGTACCTCATCGTATAATCGACCACCATTACAGAAGATTACACCACATTTGGTTTAGATATTTAGTTCGGTAGGTAGGGTGCCCCTATCTTGCACCTCCCTATAGAGTAATTTGGTCACATTTCTTTCTTCGATGATACTGATTCCTCTCTCTTAAGTCCAATCTCTCATCCTTCATCTCTCTCCTTTTCTCTCCTACCTCCTTCTCTCTTCCCCAATGTCAAGTGGAGCAAGAGTATAAGAGCCAACTTTCTCATGAATGTGGGACACTGGAACTTAAGCTTTTCTATAGCAGTCATGAGGTGTAATGTGGTTATTGAGACTTCATCATATGACCATTCTCCAGACTTAAATTGTGTGACAAAACTGTGGCTAAATTTGAAACTGGAGATTGAACATACATTTGGTTTAATTTCAATAGACATTTTCATCAATAAATGTAAAGAAATGGCTAACAAATACTAGAAATTAATAAATAGAGAAGACATGGAAACAAGCAACAATACCCACAAAATTGTTACATTGAGACACAAATAATAAGCAACTATTGTGCACAAACAGAGACCAATGAAACTATCATCTTAACCCCTAACCCATTTATCCCCATAAACCTCTAAAACCCCAACCCATTTAACCCCTATACCCTAAACTCTTAACCCCTAACCCATTTAACCCCCTAAATCCCTAAACCCCTAACCCATTTAACCCCCTAAATCCCTAAACCCCTAACCCATTTAACCCCCTAAACCCTTAAAACCTTAACCCATTTAATGCCCTAAACCCTAACCCCATTAATCCCCAACCCCTAACTGTTAAATCCCCTAAACCTCTAAACCTTTAAACCCCTAACCCATTTAACCCCCTAAACCCTAAACCTCTAACCCCTTAACCCCTAACCCCTTAAACCCTAATTCCCAACCCCTAACCAATTTAACCCCTTATACCCCTAAACCCATAACCCATTTAACCCCCTAAACTGTAAACCTCTAAACCCCTAACCCATTTAACCCCTAAACCCTTAACCCATAACCCATTTAACCCCTTAAGCCCCTAAACCCCTAAACCCCTAACCCATTTAGCCCCATAAACCCTAAAACTCTAAACCCTTAACCCATAATCCCTTAAACCCTAATTCCTGACCCCTAACCCATTTAACCCCCTACCTTAACCCCACTAACCCCTAACCCCCTAAACCTCTAAACCCCTAACTCATTTATCTCCCTAAACCTCTAACCCCTTAAACTCTAACACCTAACCCTAACCCCTAAAATCCTTAATTTCTAAATCCCCTAACCCCAACCCCTAACCCCTTAAACCCAAATTCCCAACCCTAACACATTTAACCCCATAAACCCTTAAAACCCTTACCCATTTAACCCCATTAACCCCTAACAACCCCTAACCCCTAAAATCAGTAACTGTTAAATCCCCAAACCCCCTAAACCTCTAAATCCCTAACCCATTTAACCCCTTAAACCCTAAATGTCTAACCCCTTAACCCCTTATTCCCAACCCCTAACCCATTTACCCCCCTATACCCCTATACCCCCTACCCATTTAACCCCCTAAACACTAAACCTCTAAACCCTAATTCCCAACCCCTAACCCATTTAACCCCCTAAACCCCTAAAACCCTAACCCATTTAACCCCTAAGCCATAAACCTCCAAACCCATAAACCCCTAAACCACTAACACCTAAGCCCATAACCCCTAAACCCATAAACTGTTAATTCTTAACCCATAACCCATTAACCCCTCACCACTAACCCCTAAAATCCTTAACTACTAAATCCCCTAACCCCTAAGCCCTTAATACCCAATCCCTAAACCATTAACTCATTATTCACCTAACCCCTAAATGTGCCTAAATCCCTTAACCTCTAAGCCCCTAATCCCTAATCCCTTAACCGCTAACTCATTGTTCCCCTAACCGTAAATGCGCCTAAATCCCCTAACCCATAACTCCCCAATCCCTAACCCCTTAACCACTAACACATTTTTCCCCTAACCCAAATCCCTAATCCCTTAACCACTAACTCGTTATTCCCCTAACCCATAAATGCACCTAAATTCCCTAACCCCTAAGCCCCCAATCCCTATCCCCTTAACCCTTAAGCTCCCAATCCCTAACCCCTTAACCACTAACTCATTATTCCCCTAACCCCTAAACCCCAAACCTCTAACCCCTAAGCCCCTATTCCCCTAACCCCTAAGCCCATAATACTTAATCCCTTAACCACTAACTCATTATTCCCCTAACCCTTATAAAAATCCTTAAAACACATTGGGATTATCCATTCCAAACAAGAGCAGGTCTAGTTGGGACCTATGATCAAATTAATTCCCCCTTGTTGGCAAAATGGAATACCATGAGAAAAACCATGGGTTGCAAAAACCTCTCCTAAATTTACTATTTTATCTCAATTTTATTTTAATAATTAATTAATTAATTTCTTTAAAAACTCTTTTGGATAAATCACATAATTTTTTTAAGATAAGATCCTTTCAAACCACTCATTATGTGGTTCATCATCAATGTTTTTAAAAATAAATTTATTATAATGAAATTGAATTGATGTTTGAAGCTTCTTTTTAAATCAATTGTTGACATTACAAGGAATCACTTAGTGCACTCAACATCCATCAAAACAACAATGGGTATGATATTAAAAATGATATTGAAGGGAATATATTAAAAATGATGTTTGGAAAAATGGAGGGAGGGAGTATTCATTTTTAGTTTAAATTTTAAACCTCGGGTTAAAATAACATTTCTCCCGCCTAAAACACATCACTTTCTTTTGGTCATCTTCCGTTGGTTTAGTGATTAGGGATTTTGTTGTGGTTATTGTTCTTGCAACTACCTTATTGTGTACTTATCGTGGAAGCTCTTGCCACTTGTTACTCTCATTTGATAAATCTAAACAAACCAAGTGATGAGGGTAAAGAGCTGGCAGTTAATGGCAAGGATTCACACGGTCTGTTATAAAATTTGATGTAGATATGAAGCCCTAAAGGGAAGAAATTGCAGGTCTGAGTAATAGGCTATGGTTTTTTTGTTGCACAAAGCTGATTTTCCCAAATGTAAGTTTATGTATCCCTCTTCTGTAATATTGTCTCGTTTTCCTCTTATGTGCATTTTTGTTCATTATTTTGCTAGTTACTGTTACCTTGGTTATTACCAGATCCCTTTTTTTAATTTTCTAAAGCTCTTTTATTTCCAACTGATGATCCACTAAATCCTTTTTTTGAAATATAAAACTAAAATTAAAAACCACCAGAGCCGTCCCTTGTCAGCCAAATCGGTTAGAATCTTTGTTCAAACTAGTTTTGTTAATTGTATTTCCCAGGTCCTGTACAAAGCCGGAAATTCACCAGAAAGGGGGAATTTCATTAAGTCCCTCTATTTCCAATTTCATAGCTTGCTTCTTATTTTACAATCGTAAATGTGATAAATCATTTGACGATGATAAAAATTCTCTGAGACAAAGAAATGTCACAGGTAAACTGCTAATCCATGGTTTTCAAAGCTATTTCTATCGATCAGATCATTATATGCGTAATTTACTCATCCTTAATGGAAATGGATGTCAATTTACTGCAATATTATCCAACTTTCTAGACCACAGAGGCATCTCCATTGAATGTTCGCTACCTCCCATACATACTATTTCACAATACACACAACAAACGCTTAGCAACATTCTTGAGCATCACTCCAATTTTTTCCAGGATCATGATCACTCCATGCATAATAGTTTTACGTTCACAGCCTCAAGATATTTTCCACACCCCAGGCTGAGAACATTTCAAAAATTATCTGACCATACACTGGGAATAAACAAATGCATCTAGAAATCAATCCACATGTAGGTCAGTGAATAAGATTGATTTTATCTTAAGATTCAATGTATTAAAATTAAATCATTTTTTTCTTGCGCTCATCCTTCCACAAGCAACTTTTCTTACTCAAAAGACTGTAGAAATTATATAAACTATGTGTTATATATCCAAGATTCTCTTGATCACACACTATTTTAACTTCATGCACAGTACAGAATCTATTCCACGATTGATCATCATATGCGGAAATTAAATCAATTGCAATGCACACATGAAACCATAAAAATTCACACACATTAACACATTTTTTTAATAGGAAAGCCTGAAGCTGAAAACCCCAACTATCTGTATATAATATATATCATAGATATCATGTAACAATCCTCATACAAAGCTGATCATATCAATCTCTCAGTACAATACAATCGCTACGCACTAATCATGCTCAATCTTGCAAATCCATGCACCGATCTCTACCACCTGCTAGCCTGCCTCTAATGCACAATCCCTGTTGAAGAATGGCTTTGAATGAACTCAAATCCACCTAGCTTGCACTACAAAATCCTCATTGGCATCTCCACTGAGTGTTGGATGCAATCAATGCATCACTATAGTCACAACTGATAGTCACACTTGCTCTTTCACCTACCTCTCCACTGGTCTCCACTGAACTGCCATGCACTGTAGTTAACTGATGTATTCTTTAGTTGATTAATGAGTTATTATTTATTGAATTAATTAACTAATTAATTCACACCACTCTCACTAGTGTATCAATCAGTTAGACTAGATACAACTAGCTCAACTGAGTCTAACTAAGTTAAACTGAATACAACTCCACCAACTACTTCTATAACTCCACCAAACTCTGTCACATGAGTTCTAACTGAATTCCTCATGCATTAGCTTTAGTAAACCCTCAGGAATAATGTAATTCCTTTTTTCAGATGTTGTGCCACATCTGTGGACTTAACTGAAGTGCTCCAAGAGAATAAGATAATGTTTAGAGTCCAAATATTATTAAGAGCTAATAATATTTGACATATCTATTTTTAGACTGGCAATCTAAAAATAGATTCCGCCCAATATGTCTAAAAACAGATGTCCATCTGTTTTTACAACTTGACCAACCATCTACAAATAGCATCCTACAACTCATAGAATATGATTGACATGTCTAAAAATAGACTTTGTGCCAAAACTAGCCTGCGGGCCCACTTAGTGAAGGCGACTCTTTTCACTAAGCTCATCATCTTGTTGAATCTCAACACTCCCTCTCAACAAGATAAGGATTATCTGCCACCCCGGTCATGTCTCTATGGTATTCGAATTTTCTCCTAGTGAGCGCCTTCGTCAGAATATCTGCATCCTGATCCTCCGTGGGAATGTAAGAAAGCAACATGATCTTCCGTTGCACACAATATTTGATATGATGATACTGGATGTAAATATGTTTAAATCTATCATGAAATACTAGATTAACTGAGATTTTAATGCAACTCTGATTATCACAATATATCACCATAGGATCTAAGTGTGTACCGAACAACCCAACTAGGATCTTCCTCATCCATATAGCTTCGCACGCAACCAAACTTGCTACCATGTACTTGGCCTCCACTGAACTGAGTGTCGTGGATCTCTTGTTCCTGCTGTACAAAGAAACTGTTGTAGACCCGATACTGAATATCCCTCCAGATGTGCTCTTTCTGTCCGTTGGGCTTCCTGCCCAATCTGCATTCGTGAAGCCATGTAGCTTCACCTCATCTGACTGTCTGTACCATAATCCATATCCCAATGTTTCCCTGAGATACCTCAGGACATGCTTGCCTACCCTTCAAAAGAGCTTGGTAGGCTTAACCATAGCTTGTGAAATCTGGTTAACAACATAGCATATGTTCGATCATGTATTGACTAGATACATGAGCAAACCAACCAACTGTTGGTAAACAGTGGCATCCACTACCTCTGCCGATGTAGTATCATCTTTCCTCCAACCACCAGGAAGAGGAGTGTCGATAGGCTTGTAGCCTTGCATGTGAAATTTGTCTAGTATCTCCTACGCATACTTGCCTTGAGACACAAACAGTCCACCCTTTTGCTGCCAAATTTCCAATCCCAGGAAATAATGAAGGAGGCCCAAGTCCTTCATCTCAAGCTCCTTTGCAAGATCTGCCTTGCATGAGTGTATCAACAGTTCATCACCTGTTAGTATCAAATCATCTACATAAAGTACAATGATCAACAACTTACTCTCCACCACAATCTGGTGTAGGTTCAGATCCGCCTCACTCTTAGCGAAACCAAGTCCGATGAAATAACTGTCTATCCATGTGTACCAAGCACGAGGTGCTTGTTTCAGCCTATAAAACGCTCTCTTGAGCCTGAACACATGCGAATCGCTGCTGAAGATCTCAAATTCTTCAGGCTGCTCAATGTACAGCTCCTCCTCAATGAATCCATTGAGGAACGTAGTCTTCACATCCATCTGATGAATGTACCAACCCATCTGCACTGAGAGAGCAAGGATGGTCTGTATGGAAGAATACCTTGCGATAGGTGCAAAGGTTTCTTCATATTCAATCCCCTCGATCTGTGAGAAGCCCCATGCAAAAAATATTGCCTTGTACTTCTCAATGCTCCCTTCAATAGCTTACTTCACTTTGTAGATCCATCGCAAGCCTACCAATAATTTCCCTTCCGGCCTTGGGACAATCTCCCATGCACTGTTTCTGACAATCGAATCATACTCTTCCATCATGGCATCTAAACATGCGGGATCCTCCACAGCTTCCTCGAAATAGGATGGCTCCGTCACGATACACTTGCTCATCATAGCCATGTATCTATTAAATCAGTCAGGTGACTGTCTCTTTTTGCACTGTGATGTAGGTGCTCCTACATTTTGCGCTGCATCATGATTCAGTCGCTCAGCTTCTGTAGTGTGCTTCCGCCCTCTGATGTTTGGCACTGAATGATTTGTTTCTTCCACTCCATGAACCTCCTCTTGTGGCTGATCCACATCCTGAGGCTCATCTTTAGGAACAAGTAGCTCCTCATCTGCATGCAAGTGTAGCTCCCTATCAAGTGATAACTTCATGGCTTTCTCCTCATGAAATTTGATATCCCGTTGCACAACAATCATCCAACTGTCTAGAAAATACACACGATAATTGCAGGGTGTTTCTAAGTACCCCACAAATATCCCAACCTCTGCGGTCGGCTCTAGCTTCTTCTTAGCATCCTTTGTCAGGTGAATGTAAACAGGTGAGCCAAAAATCTTCAAATGAGAAATATCAGGCTTCTTACCAGAATACGCCTCTTCGGGTGTACTCATGCCGAGTACTCTATGAGGACAATGGTTTTGCACATAAACCAGAGTGTTGCATGCTTCATCCCACAAGTGTATGGGAAGGCCTTGATCATGCAGCATCGCTCGTGCAACACCCATGATCATTCTGTTATTTATCTCCGCGACCCTATTTTGTTGTGGGTTATGAGGCGCTATGAGCTCTCTTCAAATTCCTTTTGCGATGCAAAAGTCTTTGAATTCGCTAGAGATGAATTCACCACCATTATCACTCCTATGAGATTTCACCTGCTTCCCTGACTCTTTCTCAACCAGTGCCTTGAACTCACAAAACTTTGAGTATGTCTCGCTCTTCTTTTGCATGAAGAAGATCCAACACTTACGAGAAATTTCATCAACAAAAATCACATAATACCTATGCTTTGTTGTTGAAGCAACCAAGAAAGGTTTACACACATCTGTGTGAATTCTCTCAAGGATCATTGTGGTGCGACTATCCTTCTCATAAAAAGTGGTCTTCACAAATTTTCCCAAATTACATCCCTTGCACTGATCTAACTGTGCAAGTGTACCCTTGGGAAGCCCGATAGAAATCTGCTGCAAAATTTTCAAAGTGCCACGGTGAAGATGGCCCAATCTCCTGTGCCACAATTCGCCCTCATCCTGGCTCCCCACTCCTTCTGCTTTGCCTGCCATTGTTGCGCAATCATCTACCTACAATCGATAAAGGTTCTTAACTCGAACCCCTATCCTCTGAGTTTCACCAGTTGTCTTACTGCACATGAAAGCCTTTCCCTCGCTACAAACAACATCATAACCCTTGTCTTCCAACATCGCCACAGAGATCAGATTCTTCTTCAATCCTGGAACATGCATGACATCCTTCAAGATGGAAGGTTTTCTAGACTCCCTCTCAAAGGAAATGGTCCCAATACCAGTCGCACTATATCTACCATCATCGCCCATCTCGATGTGCACTCCAAGATCCTTTTCTTCCAGATCACTAAACAAATATTCATCTCCGGTCATATGGAAAGATGCAACACTGTCAAGAAACCACACCGATCCCATCACACTTGAAACCAAGCATGCGATCAGTGAAAAATACAGCTCAAATTGCGAGGCTAAGGCCTCTCCAGCTGCAGATCTAGCAACCTGCTTATTTTTCTTCTTCTGTGGACAATTAGTGGCGTAATGTCCATGTGGGTGACAGTGAAAGCACTTCACCTTGGACAAGTCATACTTATTTCCTTTTGCACCAGATTGAGAAGGATTTTTCGTTCCCTTCCCTTTCCTTGCTTTGGCAGCCAAAGTGAAATTTTCTTCATCTTCATTCTTCGATGAATATCCATCCCTGGTATCCCGCCTTATCTCCTCCTACACAAGATCCGACCAAAGTCATTCCCATCCTGGTAGTTTCTCCCGACCATTGACAGAGTCCTCGTAGCTATGCCAAATCTTCAGAAGCCCAAGGAGAGCCAAGCTCACCAAGTCTTCTTCATCAACAGTAACCCCCACACTTCCCAACTCATCCTTGCAGTGAAAAAACTTCATGAGGTATTTTGGTATACTGTCGCCTTTCTCCATTTTTATTTTCCTGAGTTTGTCTTTATGCGCCAGCTTCCTTAGGTCACTTCTACTTTGGAAAAAGTCTGTCAAATATTTTCACATTAAGAATGGATTAGCTTTACCGTGAAGGCTAGACACAATGTGGTCCTTCACACCTTCCAACAGAATCCTTCGACATTTTTCCATCTTCTTTTGTCATGCGTCAAGTGCAGCAACATCGCTAGAAGCAGGCTTCGAAATTTCAGCATCTATGAACTCCTTCAACCCATTATCCTCCTGCACCACCTCCATCATGTCCTTCCATGCAATATAATTCGAGCTCCCATCAAGGGAATACTCCAATCACAATCCATTGAAAGACATCTTGACTTCGACACCAAGAAAACACTGCAGCAAATTTGAATTCCACCAGCACAAACTCAACCGCTTCAATAATTGCAATTGCTCCAATGATCAATACTACTCTGATCCCATGTAGAAATTATATAACCTATGTGTTATATATCCAAGATTCTCCTGATCACACACTATTTTAACTTCATGCAAAATACAGAATCTATTCCACCATTGATCATCATCTGCAGAAATTAAATCAATTGCAATGCACACATGAAACCATAAAAATTCACACACATTAACACAATTGTTTAACAGGAAAGCCTAAAGTTGAAAACCCCAACTATCTGTATATAATATATGTCATAGAGATCATGTAACAATCCTCATACAAAGCTGATCATATCAAGCTCTCAGTACAATACAATCGCTACACACTAATCAGGCTCAATCTTGCAAATCCATGCACCAATCTCTACCACCTCATAGCCTACCTCTACTACGCAATCCCTAATAAAGAATGGCTCTGAATGAACTTGAATCCACCTTGCTTTCACTGCACAATCCTCATTGGCATCTCCACTGAGTTTTGGATGCAATCAATGCATCACTATAGTCACAACTGATAGTCACACTTGCTCTTTCACCTACCTCTCCACTGGTCTCCACTGAAATGCAATGCACTGTAGTTAACTGGTGTATTATTCAATTGATTAATGAGTTATTATTTAGTGAATTAATTAAATAATTAATTCACACCACTCTCACTAGTGTATCAATCAGTTAGACTAGATACAACTAGCTCAACTGAGTCTAACTGAGTTAAACTAAATACAACTCCACCAACTACTTCTCCAACTCCACCAAACTCTGTCACATGAGTTCTAACTGAAGTCCTCCATGCAATAGCTCCAATAAACCCTCAAGAATAGTACATCTTTGTGTCGCTTATCAGCCACATCTGCACTTAATCAGCAAACAAGAAGATACTTAGAACCAAACATTACAAGAGCTTAATAATATTCTACATATCTATTTTTAGACCGAAATCTAAAAATAGATTCCGCCCAACATGTCTAAAAATAGAAGTCCATCTATTTTTCAACTTGGAATAACCATCTACAAATAGCATCCTGCAACTCATAGAATATGATCGACATGTCTAAAAATAGACATAGTCTAAAAATAGACTTTGCACCAAAAATAGCCTGCGGGCCCACTTAGTGAAGGCGACTCTTTTCACTAAGCTCATCATCTTGTTGAATCTCAACAAAGATACGCTAACATATCTTGGGGAAATGGCAACGACTCAATTGGAGAGGAAACTCTGAATGATGGTGGAAAAAACGATCCGGGGTATGGAACAAATTGTAAATGCCATCCATGGCTTTGGCAAATCAATAGAAGATGCGACATTAACAAGTATTTGTTTTCCATCCAAAGTAAGTCTGAATGTAAGGCCATCAAAAACTGTAGGAAGTATACAAGAACAAGAATGAAGCTGCACTACAATACATGCAGTGGGTGATTTGGGTAGGTCTTTATCAAAACTCCTAGTGGAAGCCTCATCCCTGGTAAGATATTTTTAATTTCTGAAGCTCTGTTTAACTTCTATATCACTTGGATTTGGGGAAGAATTATAGGCTTCATGGACGTTGATATTCTTTGAAACTTATCAAAGACGATGGCTTGGTAGTACAGTAATGTTTTTAGGGGAATGAAGCTGCACAGTCCGAGGGAGTTCTTAAATCTGCCATAGCATAAAATAGTTTTTCTGAATGTGTTAGGTTGGCTTGACTAGATGCATCTGAACATATGTTTTGATATTTAGATATGATTTCAATATTGCCCTGTAAGACAACAGATTGAAATCTAAGATGATCCTTTAATTCTAACATTACCATCACTAGGAGAAGGATATGTCCTCTGAACAGGGGGAAGTGTTTATGATTTATGTTTTGGCTTTATCCACCATTATCATTTTGTTGGCCATGTTTAAAACAAATTATAGAGAAAATGTTAAACAGAGGAAGTAGGATCGCCTTGCAAGAGTCATCCTCCGATTCAGAGTCTCTGCCATCACAAAAACAATCAAAATGGTATTATCTCTAGCGTAAGTGTGTGGAATCCTTTATCATCTCCAGACCCTGCAAGGATTTTGGATCTCAATTATTTTCCAGATGGTGGAAATGCCCGGGTTGTCGCTATTGCTGTTGTTGTCATGTTTGATAGTGTTTTTGTGAGAAACGACTGGTTTTTTCGATGAAAAAATTGCTTGCCAACCTATTTCCGTCCCTCTTTTGGATAACCGAAAAACAGATCTGACACCAAACTCTGAAAAACTGATCTATGAGGTTGATTTCCGCACTATTGAATATTGTCAGGGACTGAAAGTTCAAATTTACATGGTAAGGTGGATCGCTTACAGCTGTTTCAGCTGACAAATCGTGCACATCAAGACACCATGTGGTCTTGTTTGGGACTATCTAGGTTGTAGTGTATGGGGGTGACAACCTCCATTTAAAAGTGTAATAAGGACTCTAACATACCTCGCATTTGAATTCTTTATTTTACTCCTTCCAACATCTATTGGTGTAATGGGCTGACATTCTACGTCTTATAAGTTGTGCATGGGAGGGATCCAATTTAGGACTCAAACATTATTTATGTTTGTCTTGACAACCCTTTTATAAACAACAACACATTTACGTGCCATTCATCATTGTGGTGGGATTTGAATCTCACCTACCTGCCACCTCACATCAATATCAAGGTATACCTCAGCAATATACCTAACCTAATGGCAGAGGTTAATGACATTCTATCTTCAAACACTTCAGCTCAAGAAGCTCTGATTGTTTCTACGATTGAAGCTGAACAAAAAATATTGTTGGACTTGGAGGTTTAGGCAAGGCTGATTGCACAATTTATTGTCAAGCCCCCTAGTTTCATTGAGGCTTTGAAACACGACCGCGCGGAGGGAAGCCTAAATGATGGTTCTAAGGGTGCTTTTCGACACAGGGGCTGTGGACAGAAGTAGTATTCTTATTACAAGTCGGCCATGGACGTGAAGGAAGTAATATGGAGTATGATAATTTGTGGGGACGTGTGGCCAGCCTCTAGAAATGAGCACTAATTGGATGATGGATGTTTGCAGATGAGATTGAAGTAGACATGGTGGAATGGGTGAAACTATATTGGAACCTTATACTCATATACACACCTAAGGTGATATTAGTGCTAAATAGCTGGTTTAGCATTCATTTTATGAATGAGAAGGATGTAGTGAAGATACTTCAGAAAACATGGGTTTGGGGGAAATGTTTCATGCAACCTTTACCCTGGTATCTGGGTTTTAACCCTATTATGGAGAAACCCAAAAGCAAGATCATGTGGGTAAATTTACCTGGGCTCCCGCTCTAATTCTGGACCCTAAAGGCCCTAAGGGCCATTGGAGACTCCATCGGATGTACTAAGTATATCGACCCCCACATCATTAGCACCAGTGACAAGAGAATTTCTTGGTTATTAGTGGAGGTTAGCTTGACAGGTGGTCTGCCGGGCAATGTGGACCTTGTATGGGGACAAAGACAACATAAACAAAGAGTTGATTAGTGGGGCGTACTGTTCCGATGCCTAATATTCCATCGCACTAGTCACCTGAAAGGGATTTTCCCTATGAGATTCAGGAATGCTCATCGGGGAAATTCGAGTATTGATGAATCATGGATGGAAAAGGTGGCTGCCGGATCTCACGATGACCTCCTATCGGGTTTCTCACTACAGAGATGGACAACAAATATGGACATATGATATCCCCATCCCATGAAAATCAAGTGAATCTAATCTTCTGGTGAGCTGTAACAAGCGAGCCTGTCAATGTCCAATGATATATATATGTATATTAATCAGGATGCGGACTTGGCTGCAAGCGAGCCTGAGTAAAATTGCAACAAACCTTATGGTTTCTTTCATTAATCAATCATGTTTTTATAAGGGATGAAAAGACTAGTCAGCTTTGTTTCATAATTATGTGATTCATATTTTGATAAACGTACTTGTGAGCTATGTTAGGCTGAATTATGTTTTTCTTTGATAAGTTGAAAATCTTCGAATATGATTATAACTGTCTATGGATGGATGTATGAAAAACTGAGATATCTCATTACTGTGATATTATCCAGCTTAATGAGTATGATGTTCTTGGAATGTACTGTTTATATATCTAATAGACAACATTTTTTTTCTTTCTGAGAAAAAAAAAAAAAAAAAAATCTTTCTTACTCAACACATTAGTGGTATCTTCCATTTACAAGTCCCACCACATAAAGCTACAATAATAGGTTTATGATCATGCACAAGTCCACACAAAGTAGATTCTTTTGCTTACGCAAGTTCAGTCAATCTCCACACAAAATTGAAAAGTACTCAATTACTAAAAAATATATATTCACAAATGGTTCAAAGGCCCTCTTGACCTAATTTACATTGGCTAGCCCATTCTGGCCCTCAATCCAATTCTTGGATTTGCCTGCAAGTAAATATGCACAAATTTTTCTGGCTATTAATGAAAGCACAGGGCCTCTCGAGGGGAAAAAAGGGGCTCAAATAAACCCAAAATAAAATAAAAAAAAAGCATTCCTCTGAGAAATTAATTGTAAAGTTGGAAATCTTATGCCAACAGAATGTGAAAATGTTTTAAAGGTCAATGTGAAGCAAACAAAGAAAAGAAAATCATACAATATAGACAAACCTAGAAAGAAAGATGTTATCAAGGGGATAAATGATCAATCTATTTTTGTATCTAATTTTCAGTTAAAGGTTGTTGAAGAAAAAGTAAATATGAAGAAGAAGAAATGCATAGACAAGAAAGAGATGGATGAAATCATTTTTCCTCAAGGGAAGCCAATGCAGTTGATTGTAGGCATAGAATTTTCATTAAATGATATTGGATCAGCATTACAGTTTCTGTAATTTTGCTAAGCATTTGAACAAGTATGCACCTCTTATCCAAATTATGTTTTAAGTTTATATCTATGGTTCAAACTGAAAATTTTTCACCGTGGATATTTTATTTTACATCGTCGTAGCTATACCTTCAGCAGTACCAATTTTTTTCTACAAACACACTAGTGTGATAGTATGAAGTGAAAAAAGTTTAATATTGATCAGTTTACACCGTGATTTGGGCTAACATCACTTCCTACTTATTCAGTTCTTGATTTCTACATGTTAGATATAGCCCATAGCACCTTTCCATTCTTTCAGAGCTATGCTTTTACACTAGTCAACAATAATTGTTATAGAAGTTCTTTGATTGTTATAATAAAAGTAATCTTTTCAAGGCAGGCTTTTGGAAGTATCTGTAAATGAGGTCTTATATATGTACCTTATTGATAGATGACAATATATGATATGCTTGGTGCAAGTGAAATACCAAAGCCTCTATGATCATCAAGAAAATATGGTTTTGTAAGGTCTCTTTATTATAATGAATTTCCACTATGCTATTGTCCACATGCTTATATTGAAACCATGAAAGTTTAGTCCCAATTGTCAGGCCTTGGCCTTTATTCTATCCGAAGCAGCTCCTCTTGTTATAGGGCTTTGACATGTGCTTACCATTCAACATAGCAGTATATGATAAACTTTGTATTCATAAACAAATGAGCAATGATGACTCAGAAATGCCACTAAACGAATGAAAAAACCACTGTTCTATGGGGATGTGTCCCTTAAGGTGGGAGGGGGCACCTCCATGTTTCGCATGTTCCCAAGGTTTCTTTTTCTTGAAGGATGCTCCAAGAAACATTTTTCCACATATCTCTTCTGGGAAATGCCGTGAAACATAGAGAGAAATGCATTTCCCCAAAAGGGTTTTTTTATTTTTCCATTTTTTGGGACGATTGAAGAGACATTTCTCTACATATCTCTTTGCGAAATTTAGATGGAAACTTTTCCCAAATGTGAAGGATGCATTTTCCAAAAGAAGGATTTTAAGCTTTTCCCTATAAAAAAAAATGCACTTTTGGATGTCTCCTAGAAAAAATGAGTTGTCAATTTTTATGGTGTCCAAAATGCTTCTAATTGCTTGTTTGACCATCCCTATACGTGCAACCAAGTCTATGATTCCTTGTTTTCGTTCTCCAAGTGACTCTTTATTCACATTGTGTTCACTCTTTCCAATGCCATTGCAACCCTCATCTAGTCCAATATACGATCATTTCAACACGAGTCGATGATCCACGTTGTACTTTTGACTAATCAATGCTAATTAAATTGTACTTTGTCAATTTTGGATTTTTGTCCATGTTATTAGAACCCCATTGTCGAGGTTCCTAGTGTAGTCAATGTTCTTTATCCACGTTGTGTTCACTCTTTAAAATTCAAGTGCAACCCACACCTAATCCAATATACCATCATTTCGACATGAGTAGTTGATCCACATGGTATTTTTTACTAATCAATACTCATTAAATTGTGCTTTGTCAATTTTGGATATTTGGCGATGTCATTAGAACCTCGTTTTCGAGGTTCTTAGTGTGCTTGATGTTTAAGGTGACCAAAGGTTATAGAGATTTTTCCACTTTTAGTGGTATGTAGAAGTAATTGACTGATTTCTAGTAATAAAAGTTTGTTCCAATTATATATTGTGTGAGCTTTTAAAAGCCAAAAAAATTCTCTATCATTTTTCAGATAATATCATTGGATTGTTTACATATATAATCACAAAATATAGCAATAAGTGAGACAAAAAACTAGATATGGAAGGCAACAACCCCCACAAAATTATTATTCGTATACTCTTGGTTTTCTAGCACTTGCGGAATAAGTTGGAGAGCCTCCTTTGAGAGCTTGTCGGCTAGAGTATTGAGTTCATCATATATATGGCCACAAGAGAACCAATCCAACTTATTGTAGACTTGTTTAATACCTTGCAAAATGTGAGCCAAATGAGGGGCCACTATGCTAACTTTGTTGCAGCTCAATCCACAACAAGTTTTGAATCCCAAAAAATATTTAGTTTTTTTTTACATCTTTTTGGTTGACCACATTAACAAGAGCCTACAGAGTTGAAAATTCAACTCTCATGTTTGTGCCCATACTTGGAGCATATTTGATATGAAAAAAATGAGCAAGTTTTTCATACCACAATGATTTTATTTCATTTCTTTGATCTTTGATGTTGTGTCATCAATTAAAGATTCCATTCCTCCATTAGCAGGACTACGTACATACAAACCTCCACTTTTAGGTTCTATTTCTTTAAGTGGTCCACGCTCAATGAATTTCTACTCATCGATGCTAGTTGGGTCATATGGTAACCATTCATCTATTTTTCATCAACCTTTAAGACAAAAACCATCGTATCAAATGATTCATGCCCAATAACAAGACAATAAACTGACTACAATCCAATCTGGTGAGATGCTAGATATATTGAAACCATTCCCACAAGCTTCAGAAACCACTCTGGCTCCAGTTCAAGTTCTGAATGGAAAGACAAACTCCTTGCTAGAATCTCTTGGCAATCAATCAAGTTCTCTTGTAGTTGCATTTTTCAACAACGAAGATAATTGTAGTTTACAGTTTTCCATCAGTCCTCCATATAAAGTATTGACTATAGATAAAGCATATGGAGTTAAACTGTCACCAGTGAACATGCCTACTATGACAACATGTGATCTCTCTGATGGTACGGTTTCAAATTGTTCTTTAGTTTCTGCACTTGAGTCTGGATTAGATCATCATACTAGTAAAAAACAGAAAAGCATATCTAAAAAACAAGTAGGTATTTCAACAAATGAATGTTCAAATAAGATGACAAAATCTGAGCATAAGCATAAAAAGTAACAGATGCAACAACATGTGTCATTGGTAGGAAGCTCTTCAAATATGGAAAGGGAGTCAAAGGAGAGGTGGTTGCATAGGAGTCTAAACTTAGTGGTTCTCACAAGTAGGTGGATGAGTTACTTTTGAGTCAGACTTCATCATCTACCTCAACAACTCCTTTAATGACAGCCCTACAGAAGACAATTAAAGTTGTTGATGGAGGGGCTAATTCTAACCTAGCTATAGAAACAGTTCCACATTCTTCACTGCTAGAGCCTGATTTTGCATCCCATCCTTGTGGTTCATTTAGCAATCCCACAAAATGTGAAAAGATACTATTTCCAAAGAATTCATCAGGAAACATGGTTAATGTTGTGGACACTCCCTCGTTAAGGATATCAGGAGTTTCATCATCTGTAGATGAGATCACCGACAGGGATATTTCTAGGGGAAACTTGGAACCTTTACAAGATTCAAAATCTGTGAGTGAATTGATCATTGCTAATATGTCTTCATCTTTGGGAAGCTCTGGTGAGGGATATGAAGGAAAAATATAAACTTATGGGCTAGTTATAGAGTTTTCTACAAAGGATGTTGAAGTAGTAATGAAAGTAACAAAAGATATGAAGTTTGATAACAATAATGTTCTTATAAGAAAATTGAAGAGCCCAACATGCAGTGAGGATGGCATTAAATCATATTCAAAAATTAGAAATGTGAAGGATAAACAATTTGAATCTACAAGCAATAATGCTAGACAAAGATGCAACAATAATTTTGTTAATTCTGTAATTGGAGAGAAGAAAGATCTTGGAAATGTTCTCCATCCTGAGCATGGGACTGTTGTGGTTTTTGATTTCCCATCTAAGTTGTCAAGTTCACCTGATGCTGACATAAACAAAGAGCTGACTTATTTTTCCAATTCTATCATTTGAAAAGAAAAAGCTAGTTTGCATGCTGGGGAGAGAAAAATCAATGGAATGCATGAGAGTAGGTTGGCATCTCAACTGGCTACACATGAAAATGGCACAATGGTTTTTGATCAAAATATACTCAAAGAGAAAAAGGGTGAAGTGTTATTTGTATCTGAGAAGTAAACAACAGATACAAGAAAGGTGTCTGAAGGGGAATTACAATAAGAATCTACAACAATCCTCCCTAAAGCTGATATGGCTATTTTGGAGGAAAACCCAGGTTTTCTGTCTGGTAAAAATTTTTTTGACTGCAAACATTCTTTTGGATATAGAAACAAAGGTAGGGTTAACCATGATAGTGCCAAAGTACTTTGGGAAGGTTCAACTGCCAATGTGAAGGCAATTGACATAGAAGATAAGAGTCAAGTATCCACCACTAATAGTGATATTTGTGAAATGTCTCCTCAACTTCAGGTGTCATATTTTCCTGTTGAAAGTGAAGGCAAGCAGGATTTAGTAGCTAGATTGATAGAAAAGGAGAATAAAATTTCTTCCAATGTTTTTGCGAAGAATAGTGTTGCAAATATTGGTGATGCTGCCAAGGTAGTAGTTGTCAACAATAAGAAGAAAAAGAAGGATTTTTCTAGAAAGGAAAATGTTTTAGCTCTCAATAGGATTTATATAATTCTTATAAGGTTTAAGAGGAGAAGGAGGAAGATGTGAACATTCCAGAATGTCCATCCAAAATAGTAACCAATGTTGTCAAGAGTAAGACTTATTCAAAAGAGCCTGAGAAGCAAGTCCTGAAAGAAGTGGATGAATAAGAAGATGCAGTCGAGATTTCAACTCCTATGAAACAAGTAAATATTTTAGTTACTGAATGTTCATGAAATAGAAAGTACTCTAGAGATTTTTTGTTGACAATCAAGGATGAGTGAAAAGATCTACCAAATCATTTTGAAATTCATCCAAACATTATTGAATTACTTGGAAATTCCCAAGAACTTTCAAGTCATGTAGGAGAGGCTGATGCATTAGCAAGCATTGCAAGAGGACTTGGCAGACAGCTGAGTGGGAATAATCTACTTGAACGTCGTGGGAGCAATATGGCTAGTTTGGATGATGATAGATGGGCGTGGATGCTTTTGTTGATGGATGTGATATGCGGATGGATGCGGATCTTAGTGGTTCCTCTGTTGTGTTTCAACCTATCCAAGGTTATAATACTGGCTTTTTAAGAAATATATGTGCAACACAAATAAGTATGAATGTCATCCTTCCTGGAGGTCCTTATGTGTAAGCACCACTTCCACAAGTTGGACTAGTGAGAAATAATTATGATGTTGATATGTGGCAGTGTGCTTCTAGTTTGCAGAAGAGTTTGATTCCTCCTCCATAGCCTTCTCTCCCAAAAATTCATATATTAGAGAACTGATATGAAGTGGTCAAGGTTTCTGATGAGGATCAGTTGAAATAAAGACAAATTAAATCCATCCTCAATAAATTATTGCCCCAAAACTTTAAGAAACTTTTTGAACAGGTCAAAGAAGTGAACATTGACTTGGCATCATGTCTTCATGGTATAATATCTCAAATATTTGAAAAAACCTTGATGGAGCTAGCTTTTTGTGAAATGTATGCAAAATTTAGTTTTTTAGCTTGCTGTAGGAATACCAGAATTTTATGAACATAATGAGAAGGTTGTTTTCAAGCAAGTTATTTTGAACAAATGTCAAGAATATTTTGAAAAAGATGAAAGAGAAGAGGCAGAGGCTGAGAAAGCAGAAGAGCATGGTGAAAAAAGGCTTTCAGCAAAAGAAAGATGGGAGAAGAAGGCTGCAGCACGACAATGAATGCTAGGAAATATAAGGCTTATTGGTGAGATTTATAAAGAAAGTATACTGTCTGAAAAAATGATGCATGCATGCATCAAGAAATTAATTGGTGAATTTCAGCATCCAGAGGAGGAAAATGTTGAAGATTTGTGCTAACCGATGAGCACTATTGGTCATATGATTGACAATTCAAAGGCCAAGGAACATATTGATGCTTACTTCGATAGGATGACAAAAATTTCCAATAACCAAGGGCTTCCCTCTAGGCTGAGGTTCATGTTGAAGGATCTGATTGATCCAAGGAGGACTAGATGGCAACAAAGGAAGAAAGTTGAGGGCCCCAAAAAAATAGAGGAAGTGCATTAGGATGCTGTAAAAAAACTACATGGATACGGAGGCCGCTCTCGAGGTACCAATATGGGACATTCAGGTTGGAGACTTGTGACACCACTTGATCATGGTGTGAGAGGACCTACGATGCCACCTTACATGGCAGATGCATAGACGGGTTCACTTCCACATATGGGTGGGATTAAAGGGCCACAACCCCATGTGGGACCACGTGATTGTAGATTAACCATTTAAGATTCTCATATTGTGGATAGGGATCAATTTTAAAATCATTCTATGCCAACCCCTTCAACACACAGAGCTTTTGATGATCGCCACTTGACTCTTGGTCCCAAGGGAGGTCTTGACAAGGGAATAAGAGGGAGGGCTCAACCTCTATCATATGCTAAGAGTGCTCTATCATATATTCCACCATTCACATCCTGAGTAATAGACGAACAGGTGCATGTCTGATTTCAGGTTGCAGTTATGACAGGATGCCAGTTGGTATGAGGGATGAAATTTTGGCAAGGGCTTATGCTGCAGAAAAGCCTTTATTTAAAAAATAATGTGTCCAGGAAAGAAATTTTTTGGATAATCACATAAGAGAGTTTAAGAATTCATACTCATTAGGTGATAGAGGTGGGAAGACTTCAAATTCTTAATTTCAATTGTAATTCTTCTCAAATAACTTTGAGTTCATAACTCATTGAGTTTCAACATAGGAAAAAGGCTGAAATGGAAATAAAATAATACTGCAGGTGCATTCCTTTACAAAGCTTCCATGCAATTTAATTATGTCTTTTAGAGAAGTCGACAGGTTTCCATGAATTTTTCTTATTTTTTCATGACATGCCATCCAATGTGAGAGATTTGAAGGAGGCAAATTTTTGTGTAGATGACCTTAAAGCACCATTGTTCCATTCAACTATGGTTTCACTTTGTATATTAGATTCTTTTTTCAGGAAATATATTGAAATTGATATTCTAATGAATCTACTTACACATTTATGCAATTCTGAGCCTAACTTGCTAAATCAAGGACAACTTACTGAAGGGTAATGTGAAATTTTGTGTTTGTTCTTACTCAAGTTTGAATTTATTTAAGGACTGCTACAGTCTATGGTCATTTGCGATTATGAATTATAACTATATAGAATTTTTATGTTTCCAGGTTGGATACTATACTATTTTGGTTGGAGGATGCTACTGTGGATGCGCCCAAGGTTCTTGATTTCCTTGGTCATGTAGGGTCAAAATCCACTAAGCTGATTCCATGTCATTAGAAAAATTTTGCATCCTTATTGGGAAACAAATCCATTACGGAATAGGGGTTTCCCAAGAAGGAATTTATAACATGAAACCAAAAAATTACAAGCAATGTTAGTTTTTTCCAAGGCATATGATAGAGAAAATGGGATTTATTTAGGGCTACTCATCCATATAGGGTTCCATGTGCAATTGGTTAACTAGATAATGAATTTTCTTTCCTCAATATATGTGCAATTATAATTAATGGCTTAGCCTATTATTCTATCATGCCTACAAGAGACCATTGGTAGGTATGACTAATGTCTCGTCTGCCATTTTTTATTGCAGAGTAGGTGGTCTCAATAGAGTTATAACAGATTAGAAAAGAACTATAAGCTTGACAACTATACAAATAGGATTTGCCTTAAACTTGACATATTTACTCTTTGTTGATTATGTTTTTCTTTTGGGTGATATGACCAAGGTAGATGCAATTATACTGAAGGACCCCACCCTTGAAGAATTGAAATTCCTACCTTAAAAACTACCAACAACTGAGGAGCTACAACAATCAACACCATCTTTGATTTGAACCTAAATAGTCTTATTATCTCTGAGTATTTCTTTAATCACAATGACCAGTAGATTCTCCTCTTGGATTATTTCTCTCATTCTATTTATTAGTAAAATCCACAAAATGTATCCTTACATTTGAATCTTGAGAAAAAAACATATAATTGTTATCATTTAAATTACCATATCTCTTGGAGCCCAAAAATCCATTTTATTTGGATAGGCTTTGTTTATAACCTCAAAATCAACCCTATTATTAGTTGAAGGACCATTATGTCCTCTTGAGTCTTGAAAAAGTATGATGGAATGAAATTGGGTGAAGACTAGATCTAGGTTTACCATGTCATAAACTAGGTTCATTAAGATGATGACCTTGGTTTGAAGATATCCACCATACAAACTAGGACCACCCATACTTATTGTTGCCATCTCTCTTTCATCAACAAGATTAACATAATGAGGACCTATAACCCATGGAGGCCCATGATAGTCATTGCAATGTAATTTATTAGAATATATGCCATTTCTTATTATGATACTTACCACATCCAAAAATGGAATCATTCACATCATTTTGAAGAAGTCTACAAATTAGGTCAACATAATTTTTTTCACATTTACGACTTCCCTCACATTTTTTGGTTCTTTAAGCTCGAGAACTTTCATAAAAAAAGTAGGCAAAGTAAAACAATAAAAATGGTCCACTCTCTTTTCATTTTCTAATATTATAATGAAGTTTTATTAGAGACATTGTTTCTTTGCTTGTTTTTCTTAGAAAAGGTTTTTCTCTTGGTTTTATGCGACTTTCAATTTATCATATGTTTCATGTTGAGAAATGGGAAAGAATAATGTGTGACATTTATCCTGCAAAAATTGATGTTGAATGAAAGGATAAACAGTTTAACCAATCTACAATTCACTTTGGTAAAGGCGGAGGAACATCTTAAAAAAATGCTTAAGAATACACCATATGCAAAGTTTGACCATAAGTAATATATGAATTTTTCTTTCTAGATATGTTCTTTTTTCTACCCAAGATATCACAACAAGAAAAATATTGATATTGTAGAAATTGTTTGAGGACCTCATTAAGGTCGATTTTTCTGATGCCCTATTTGATTGATTCTTTCTCATATGTCAGGAAGGCTTTAAATATGAATTAATATGTTCATGAAACAAATCAGATTCAAATTTTATAGATATAAAAGATAAAAACAAATGTTAATGTCTTTGTTTGATTGTTACTTGACTCTACTATGGGCAGGTTACAAGAAATGTGACTGGAAAAAGGATGGGGAGATGATGCATATCACGTCTTGGATATGGTTCATTCGTTAGAATTAGACAACCAAACCGCTCAATTGAGAAATGTTTTAGGAATTCCTATGGTTTGTCATGTTTTGATTATTTCTTCACCTCATACATTTTGGCAAGCAAATGTTTTAGGAATGCTGTATACAACATGTCACGAGGTAATTTTTTTTTTTAATTGCAATTTCCATTCCAAGATATCCCCCTTTATTGTTTGATTGTATCAACGCTTCTTTTGATTTTATACTTTAAATATGAAATTGAAAATACTTAGTACCATGTCCATTTAAACAACAACCAAAGCTTGAAGATGAAACTAGTATTACACTATATTGATTGGAGTCCTTACAGCGATTTTGTGTTAAAATATTTTCATGACTATCAGAAAAAAGTTACTTTCATGTTGTTATTTGAGTACATGTTTATATACTTGACTAAGTTCATGCGTTAGAAAATGAAATGTTGTTGTGAATAAAACGAAAAGGATTAAACATCACACCTCAGATTATTTGTTTTGACAAGTTATCTACAACTCGAGATTTTTAGCGTATAACTTAGTTGACATGATTGTTATTAATATTTCCTTTAAAGTTGAATACTAAGTTACTAAAGTGTTCTTTTCTATATATGGTGATATTTTATTTTCTTTGCTTATACAGGTTATCTAGCCACATTATAGTGATAGTTATCGCCCCAATGAAGAAAATTTGTTCGAGTTTCTTACTTGTATGGGGAAAAATGGCTTTGACATTGTTGATGTTGAGGTGTATGTCGTATAAACTATTTATAGTCTAATTCAGTTTATACTCTAGTGTTCATTGTCTTTCATGTTTTACACTCACTGTATGTTCTTTTGTTTTCAGAAAATGAACTCAGTATTGATGGTAAGAAGCATGAATTGAAAAAAGAGGGGAGCAATAATATTGGAGCGACAAATGCAAAAAGAGAGAGAGGAGAATTAGTCTGGTGATACTCTTAGAGCCAATATCTCGCATGAGACACACATATAAATACTGATGGTCAAGTCTTCAGAGTTGTTGAATTCACCTGCAATGCCTTGAAAACACAACGATAATGTTTTGAAGTGATGAAACACCATTTCATGTGTAAATTGTAGTGCAACCAATATTAAGTTGGAAAATCATTTTGTAATACTTTAACATTTCATATAATATAATTTATGTGGTTGAAATTATTTATAGTTGCACTTGATATTGTTTAGCATTGTAATTAAAATATGTGACTTTGTGTTTTCATATTAGATGAACATGCACATTGTATGCCATTTTTTAAATCATACAAATTAATTTATGTTGATTAATAAGTAACACAAAATCAATTTAAAACTACCAAATTAGTAGTTTATATTGATTAATGATGAACATAAATAAAATGAATATATGACTACATTAGTTATTTATAATGATTTTTAATGAAAGTAAATGAAATGAATATAAAATACTAAATTAGACATTTATATAATGAATAAATGACTACTGCAAATGATAAATTTGTGACTACAAACGACGACTAAATTTTGCATATATACGACTATTAGTAGCTAATTTACAGTATCTTATAACACAACCAACATTTTTGGCTTTCTCGGGTGATCATATAGTAATATATTTTTTTTGTATTTGGTCATTAATTGTGACAATTATTGACCAAATAAAATATTAAATCAATGATTAAATTAATGACCAAATCAATGACCAAATTAATGACCAAATCAATGACTAAATTAACGATCAAATAAATGACTAAATCAGCGACTAAATTGATGACCAAATATACAACTAGACAACAAAATTGAGATAACCAATTAATGACTAAGCTAAAAACAACCAAAAGTTGGTCGCGTTATAAGACACTGTAAATTAGCCACTATTGGTCACCGATCGAAAAATAATCGTTTATATGCAAATTTTAGTCATTTTTTTAGTAACTAATTAGCCATTTTGTACTAGTGTATGATTCTATTAGTTGTTCATGTATTGGTTTATCCCATGAGATCCCACATTCATGGTTCGAATATGGAACAAGGGGTGTTTGCACGAAAGAAATAATGCAATGGAGTTCGTTCCATGGCTCCCGTGATAATGGGAAGTCACCGACTTCCATGATTTTGCATATGTTAATAAGAGCTAACTTCCTCTTGTATTTTGTGAGTAAATATGCGTGTTATGATTTGTCTTTCATGGTTGGTTTACCATTGTTATTGTTCTAGTTATAAGAATGGTTTTCTGGTAGATTCTAGCTACGGATATTAGCAAATTATTATTGGTAAATGAATGGTTATTGAATGCATGACATAATAGATGTTATTGCAGATATTGTGAGAGGGAATCAGACATTTTCTTTACTCTCAAATATGTTTCATATCTTTATCATTTTTTATATATGCATTCATGACCTGTATATTTCATGTTTGCCATATGCTTGATGGAATGATTGTCATGGTTAAGCCTAGTTAGGTCAAGTCCTTGTTTAATTTTTTTGTTAAAGTATCTGTTCTTATTTCATTTATTATTCTAGAAAGTTTCAAAAAGTTTTGGGCAATGGTTGAGAGTCATACCCTGAAAAAGTGGCTCAAATTTTGGGGTCGCATGCACAGAACTGAGAATTTTGGGTTGCAGTCGCTAGGAAGTAGGTTTATGAGAGTGACTAGAGGGTATCAGTTGTTGGATTACCTTGTTATGAAAGTGAATCAGAGTCTAGGTCACTAGAAAATTAATTTGTCTCAGGGTTTGGGCACCAGGAGTGGTTTTTTAGCTCATAGGTGTCTTGTACCTCCTGAGGATTAATGTCAGTAAAGTTTTGTTTATTCAATTCCACTTATTTAATTGTACTTAGGAGTTTGAGTCATGTCATAGTATCCCTCAGCTCATGTTTACCCTAGTAGGCTGGTGAAAGTGAGTAAATTTGGGAGGGGTGGTTATAGATTGGTATCAGAGCATATTGTGTTCTCTTTGGGTGATATCTGATGTCATATTGGTATCAGAGCATGGTTCAAACACTTGGACCAAATGGGCTAGATGCATGTTATACATGCATTTTCATGGTTAGGGTTTTCATGCATGAGGTCATGGTATGCAGTGGTATTTTCATGCACGATGTCGATATATTGATATGATTATGATTATACATGTATCATGCTAATCTGGACTGATTTTGCAGATGATATAAGCCTCCCCTAAACGTCATGAGGTATTATTCTCGTTATGGTATGTATTTGGTTTATCTGACAAGGCATGATTGTAGGAAGAAGAGAATCAAATATGATGAGAAAAATGGTGGACTACAATTCATGTGACTCTTCCTATAGACTAGTCGGGCAGCAAGGAGTTGATTATTCTCCTAAAATAGCAGAGAAATTGAGGATTTAGAGGGAAGAGATCAGAAGTTGCAAGGCATATAATGGAAATTTGGTTGAGGCTCATGAAATACTTGCAAGGGATTAGGAAAAGAAAGCATAGGTAAATGCAGTCATCCTTCAGATTTTGTCAGACTTGCAGAGATAGGGATAGTTTAGGATTATTCAAGAACGGGAAGTGAAGACTAATGGCGCATATGGTAGCAGGTTTGGGTCAGGATACAAGTTGGATAGAGGGGATACATTCATAGGTGTCATATCATTAGATACACTTGACAGGAGGACGGGTATGTATGGGTTTCATTTTAGTTCCTCATCTAGGAGACATCATCACCATCATCACCGCCATCATCCTTATAGGAGGAATGAATACATTCCTAAGGATTTAAAGAAAGTAAATCCTCCTACATTTTATGGAGAGATGATGAAGTCAATAGATTTAGAGTCATGGTTGCTTGGGATGAAGAAATTCTTTAGATTTTATAATTATTCAGAAAAAATGAAAGCCAAGATAACTACCTTTAGTATTAAAGGGAAAACAGATATCCAGTGGGAAGATGTGAAAAATGTCATAGGAATTTGAGAATAAGAGTTGATTTGGGATAAGTTTGAGAGACTCTTCAAGAAAAAGTACCTATCATAAAATATATTACGATGACAGAGCTAAGGCATTTTATGAGTTACAAATGGGTTATATGATAGATGATGAGTATATTAGCAGGTTCCCGTAGTTTTTTAGGTATGTGCCTTACCTAAAGGATGATAAAGCGAAGAATGAAAGGTTCATCGGTGGGTTTCCAAATATATATATATATATATATATATATATATATATATATATATATATCAGATTGAGTTTGATGAGCCTCAGTCGCTGGAGGAAGCCATAAGGAAACTGAATAATTGTTATGAGAAATCAAAGCGTAAAGTTCAACCTAAGCATGATTTGAAGGGGAATGAGAAAGTTAAAGGGAAGTGGCCACTGGAGCAAGGAAGACCTCAAGATGAGGTGAGAAAGAGGATGGTGTTCCTTACAACAAGTTTAAAGTAGTTGAGAAGGGACATGGGTATCATCCTGGAGAGCAGGATAATAGAGGGGATGGTAGGGGACCATTGCAATGTTGGATTTATGGCAAAGATCATCGCAAAAAGGATTTTCCAGTGTACCAGGGTGGCAGGCCTCATATCTACAGTGCTCAGGAGGTGCGGCCATTTGGGGATGTTTGCCATAACATTCCTTAGATTTATTCAACGATGGACAACGAACAGAGATATCACCAACCCTCCATTATTAAGATGGAAGTTTGTTACGATTACTAATAAGAGAGTTCATAATTGGGTAAGAGCTTGTGTATTTGAGCTAAATGGTATGCCTACATCAACAAATATAAATGTGATTTCATTGGGGTCATATAGTATGACTTTGGGTATCGATTGGTTGTACCTCCATAAGAACAAACTAGCTTTCTATGACAAGGCTATTGAGTTCCTGGATGATAATGGAGAAAAGATAATCTTGCATGGAAAGAAGAAGCCTACATCGGTGAGGATGGTTACAGATATGCATGCCAAGTGCAATTGAAATAAGGGGTGCATATTGTTTTCAGTTCATATTTCCATTGAAAAGGGTAAGGATGCTGTGAATGTGGAAGTCCTTAAGAGGTACCCTGTCCTCAGCAGATATTTTAGATTTTCCTCCCCACAAGGAAGTGGACTTTTCTATTGAATTGGTACCAAAAGAAAAACCAACATTAAAGGAACCTTAAAGGATGAGCACTCTAGAGTTAGTGGAATTGAATTTCCAGTTGAAGGAAATGCTTGAAAATGGATAAATTAGGACAGGTGTATCTCCTTGTGGAGAAACAATGTTATTGGTGAAGAAGAAGGATGGAATTCTCAGGTTATGCATTGATTATAGGCAGCTAAAAAAGGTGACAATCAAGAACATGTATCTATTTTCGAGGATTTATGACTTTTTTGATCAGCTGAAGGGAGAAGCATTTTTCTCAAAGATCAGCTTGAGATCAGGATACCATCAGGTGAACATCAAATAAGATGATATCTACAAGACTAATTTCCGGACCAGGTTTGGGAATTATGATTTTGTTGTGGCTCTTTTTAGTTTGTATAATGCTCCAAATACTTTAATGTGCTTAATGAATAATGTGTTTAGTCCTTATTTGGACAAGTTTTTGATAGTATTCATTGATGAAATATTGATATATTCTAAGAATGAGTATTGAGATTGCTAAGAGAGTATCAACTGTATTCCAATATTAGTAAATGTATCTTCTTTCAAACATAGGTGCATTACTTCGGACATGTTTTCAAGGAAGGCATAGTGGTGGATCTGGAAAATATCAGAGATATCATTGAATGGGTAACTCCTAGAAATGTGGATGAGGTAAAATCATTCATGGGGTTAGTAGGTTACTGTAGGTGGTTCATCAAGAACTTTTGATCGATTTACTATCCTACTACATCATTGCATAGAAAGGGAAATAACTATGAATGGACAGAGGAATTTGCAAATATTTTTGAGCATTTGAAGCAATTTCTTACAAATGATCCAATTCTAAATATTGCAGATCTGGATAAAGAGTTTGTGGTGTGTAAAAATGATTGTAAGAGAGGACTTGGTGGAGTCATAATGTAGGAGGAACAAGTGATGTGCTATGATTAAAGAAGCTAGATGAGCATGAGCAAATCTATGTGACTCATGATCTTGAGTTGGAAGCTATTATCCATGCATTGAATATACAAAGGCATTATTTTATTGGAAGAAAATTTGTATTACTGAGTGACCATAGTGGACTGAGGTATCTATTTGAATCTAATATAAATTCCAAGAAAGATATATGGTTGGCTACCCTTAGTGATTTTTACTTTGAGATTAGATACATTAAAGGAAAGGAGAACAGGGTTGCAGATGCTCTTAGTAGGAGAGTGCAGGTAAACCGTGTTGCAGTTGTGAGCTCTTATGGGAAAAACTTGCAGGATTAGATCTTACAAGAAGGACAATGGGATGGAAGTTACATGGATCTTAGGCATGGATTATAATAGGGTTGGTGAACCAAGTGTCGATTATCATCTCATGACAGATGGCTTGGTGAGATTTAGGGACAAGATTTATGTGTCGGATGACAGTGAGCTCAACAAGTTTATCTTGATGGATTTTCATGTCAAGCTATATTCAGGTCATGTTGGATATTAGAATATTTTCACAGATATGAAGAAGTTCTAATATTTTTCGAAATTAAAAAGGAAGTGGTGGAGTTTGTTGCTAGGTGTCTGGACTGTTAGGAGGTGAAAGCTGAGTGTAAGCACACAACTATTTTTTTACAGTCTATTCTGATTCCAGAGTAGAAATGAGAGGTTGTTTCCATGGATTTCATTACAATTTTAACGAGGAAAGTGAAGCAACATGATTCCATAATGGTTTTTGTCTATAGGTTGAGCAAGGTATCTCACTTCATTCCATTGAAGCCTACTTATTCATCTAATGAGGTATAACAGGTCTTCATCAATAAGATAGTGAGATTGCATGGTGTTTCGAAGAATATTGTATCAGATAGAGATGCCAAGTTCACTTCCAGGCTTTGGAAGGAGTTATTTTCAGGTTTGGGTGTAGATTTTTCCTTCACTACAAGTTATCATCCACATACAAATGGACATATAGAGAGGGTCAACAAGATAGTAGAGTATATGTTGAGGATGTATGTTATGTAGTAGCAGAGGAGGTGGGAGGAGTATCTTCTATTGGTTGAGTTTTCTTACAACAATGGATATCAGGAGTCACTGAGGATGATTCTATTTAAGACACTTTATGGGTGTATTTGTAATACTCCCATCAACTGGAGTGATCCAATGAACAAGGTACTGAATGGACCATATATGTTGAAAAAAATGAAACAGGAGATGCAGGTTATCAAGAAGAATCTAAAGGCAACACAAGATAGAGAGAAGATTTATGCATATCAGAAAATGGAATTTATGGAGTTCCATTTTGGGGAGCATGTGTACTTATGCATCAAGCCCAAGAAGAGCTCCTTGAGGATTGGATCATGTGCCAAGTTGGAAACTCGGTATTGCGGACCTTTTGAGATCCTTGAGAGGGTTAGACTAGTGGCCTACAAAATTGAACTTCCTCCGACAGTGAAATTTCATGATGTTTTTCATGTTTCATTGCTTAAAGGATATGTGAAAGATGTTGATCATGCCAGATTGAATGATTTGTATTGCAAGTGAAACCAGAAGGAGAATTCTAGTCAAACCCTTAGTGCATATTACAGCGGAAACAACTCATGCTTTGGAACCGAGCAATCGAGTAAGTTAAAGTGGAGTGGAAGCACTTTGTTCTAGATGAAGCTACATGGGATATGGTTGATCAAATTTTGGTTATGTGTCCTTCATTATTTATCGGTGAAGGAAAATGAGTTTTTGGTATATGTATATGTATATGTTTATGTATGCTTGCTATTGTAAATACCACAATGTGGTGTGTTATAAAGCTCCAATAATCAATATGGTTGTTATGTTGTCATGTTTGTCATGATGGTTTTTCTTTTAAGTAGATTATTCATTTTAAATACTGCAATGAGTTGGGCTATAAAGTTCCATAAGTAGTATGTTTTGGTCCTCAACGGTATTGCTGGTTAAAGTGTCATTGAACATCGAGGATGGTGTTGCCCTAAGAGGGAGGGGTCTGTAACAGCCCCAAGATAAAATTTCATGTAATAAATTTAATAAAGGAAAAAGAAGAACAAGGTCATGGGACAAATATTCCAAGTTGAATGTTGGGAAAAACATCCTAGTGGGAATCACTTGTTGTTTATTATGGCTAAAGGGAAATTGGAAAAATCATTGGAAAAGGATTTGGAAGCGAAAAAAGGCACTATTGGAATTTTATTCTTGAAAATAAAGGAAAATAGGAGAAAATGGAGATGAAAGGTAACAGGTTGCATGTGAGGAGTAAATTGAAGGAAAAATAGAAGAAATTGAAAAAATTATAGCCTCCAATGATAAAAAGGTTTTTTAGGATCGGTTCATATTTCTTTTTGACCTTTTGTCAGTTTGGCTTTGGAGTTAGTGTGATAGAGGAAAAGAGCACCAAGAGGATAAAGCAATAAAGCAAGAAAATGAAGGATAAGGAAAGCAAAGGAAGGACAAGGACAATCAAGGAAGAGTTGGATCAGGAGACTTCAACAGGGATACTTGTAGGTAACAAGTTGCATGTGTGATTTCCTAAATGGTTTTAGCATGCATGGTACATACATGTGTGATTTGTTCTCTTGTTATCATTGGCATGGGTTTTTCTAGGTGTGATAATGGTTGTAGTCATTCCTTGCCAATTCATGGATAGCCATGGTGTGATAGGATTCATTCTTGGTTGAGATTTGGATTTTCGGAAGGTTTTATAGCCATGTGAGGTGTTCTTAAGAAAATCCCAAGGGTTAGGGGTGGATATGGTTTTCTCCAGGAAGCCCTCAACTGGTTGGTGGAGACAAGAAAATTCCTCAAGGGATGGTGAAGGAACTTTGAGGCATCCAAGCTTGGTTTTGTTTTGTGATCTCGGGATCGGTTTAGGTGAGATCATTGTAGTGTGAGGGTGGAGGTGGTTTAACCTATGGATTCCCTTGGTTGTTCATGTATTGGTTTATCCCATGAGATTCATGCTTGGAACATGGCACAGGGGTAATTAAATCAAAGCAATATTTGGTTGACTCAAATAAATATTTGGGGTAATTGGGACTTGCGAGAGGGCATTAGACCTTCTTATTGATTCTCAGATAAGTTTCAGATATCTATGTTCATATATGCATTCATGACCTGTATATTTCATGTTTTCCATGTGTTTGAAAGAATGACTGTCATGGTTAGGTCTAGTTAGGTCTAGTCCTTGTTTATTTTTTGTGTTAAAGGATTTTTTCTTATGTCATTTATTGTTCTGGAAAGTTTCATTAAGTTCTCGGAAGTGTTTGGGAGTCAGACCCTAAGAAAGTGGCTAAGATTTCGAGGTTGCATACACAGAAATGGGAATTATGGGCTATATTCATCGAGAAGCAGGGTCATGAGAGAAACTTGAGGGTCTTGGCTACTGGCTTGCCTTGTTGTGCAAGCGACTGAGAGTCCAGGTCACTAAAAAATAAAGTTTTCTCAGGGCTTGGGCACCTAGAGTGGTTGTTTAGCTCCTCGGGGTCCTGTAGCTCTTGATGAAGGTCATTAAAGTTTTGTTTTGTAGATTCAAAATCCTTAATTATAATGAGGAGTTTGAGTCATGTAATAGTAACCCTTAGATTTTTTAAAATGGAAGCAAGAAATATTCTAATTTATTTTTCCCTTTAATTAAATTAGAAGAAAATTGTAATTCCACATATCATGACAACATGTACAAGTTAAATATGTTAGTTTGACTTAGTTGTTTTGGTTAATTTGATTTTAGGGTATAACTTCAGTCATATAGAGTGGATCCTACAAAATAGGAACCCTGTTTGAGTTTATTTTGAGCTGTAATTAATTAATTTAGAATATCTGAGTTAAAGTCAGATTAACTAGTTACAATTGTTGGTGGAACTAGTGAGAGGTCAAAGTGTGGAACTTGAAATTGAACTACATGTAGTGATAAATCAATTAATTGATAAATCAACCATAAATACTCATACATGTCATATCTGAGAGTTATCTACTTGAGATTGGAGTTCAAGGGAAGTGTACTATCAATTGTATAATCATCCAAATTTTGCAGGTGGTGCATGCAGTCAAAGGAAGGCCTTAGATGAATTGCATGTTTGTGGATGGGGTTTTCCCTAATTAATAGGGGATAATTTCCCAAGGCAACAACACAAGGAAATAGGGACTTGGGAAAGAATAAAATTGGTTAATTATTTCCCTAGGCTTGTTTATGAAGCAGTGAAACATATAGAGATAGTGCAGAGGTTTCTTTGAGAAAAAAATTGTAATCTTCTCATATTTTATTACTAATGTAATATGTAGATAGTGGGGTTTTTATCTATGGATTTCCCTAGGAAATCATTTTGTAATGTGTAATTGAAATTCTTTCTCTTGTATGTTTTATGATTTCATGATCGTGATTTTTTCCACAATTATTAGAGTAGATTCAAGTCTATTGTTTTAGCATATTACAATTAGCAGTTTGAATCTACATGGATTTTATAGATGGTATCATAGCAAGAATCACTATAGAAGAGAAGAATATGAGTTTTTTTTTGTAGGTGAATCGTATTTGAATATCTATTATTCAGGACTAGCAGAAGGATTAGGATGTCGTTCTATGGATTGAGACTCGAATATGCCCTTGAGGGTAGTTCGAATTACATAGATTGGAAGGACAAGATGGAAGCAATGTTGGAAGACAATGAGTTGAAGGAGTTCATCGAAAGTGATATTCCTAAACCTGCACCAACTGATGCTCAAGATCTGGTGACCTGGAAGAAGAATATGGCAAAGGTGATAAGGATCCTAGTGGAAGGTGGTTGAGATCATATTTTCTCGAACCTCCATGGAAAGGAAACTCCATATGTAATGTGGAATATCTTAACAGATTTGTTTCAGCAGAACAGTGACCATAGGAAGTTGGAACTGAAGGACAAGATCATGAAAATCAAGATGGAGAAGGGAGACACAACTCCAAAGTACTTGAACATGTTCACCCAATGTCACGATGAGTTTGGAAGTTTTGGTGTTATATTTTTTGAAGATTATCTGGTGATTCTAGCACTTCTAGGCCTTCCCAAGAGCTGGCACAACTACTAGGATTCGGTAAATGGGAGGGAGAAGCTACCAGAGTGGGAGAATTTGTGGTCCGACTTGGTAGAAGAAGATATTTGGTGGAACACCAGAGATGGATCCTCATCAAATCATGATGATGAGGATAATTGTGCCTTGGCTAGAAAGGAAAATAAAGGGAAAGGGAATTCATCCCATTCCAAATAATATTCTGGTTAGGGAGGCAAGAATAAGGACTTGTCGAGGATTAAATGTTTTCACTATCACGAGCTAGGACACTATGCCATGAAGCGTATGCACAAGAAGGCTGCCAAGAAGCCCTTAGTAGGAGCGGTAGGTGAAGAACTTGCTTCACAATTCGATTTGGATTTTACCCTCATATCATGCATGGTGTCATCGACAATGGGTAGTGTGTGGTACCTGGATAGTGGAGCCTCATTCCATATGACTGAAAATAAAGAGTTCTTCAGTGACTTGGAAGAGAAGGAACTCCAAATGCACATTGAGATGGGAGATGTTGGAAGGAATAGCGCGACTGACATCAGTACTGTTACTTTTCAGAGGGAGATTGGTTCTGCTCTCACATTGAAAGATGTCATGTATATTCTGGGTTTGAAGAAAAATTTATTTTCAGTTTCTATGTTGGAATACCATGGCTATGATGTGATTTTTAGCAAAGGAAAGGTGTTCCTTCATCACATAGCCACGACATATATGAATAAAATCATGGTTTGGGTAAAGAACCTCTACAAATTGGATGTATAAGAATATCCTTCTTTGAGAATGAAAGTAGAGAAGGTGCATAGCCAAGATATCGATGAGTTATATCATAGAAGATTGGGCCATTTACACCACGGAGATTTGAAGATCATGTAACATATTTCTACAAGACTTCCAAAGGGTGCAATTAAGTAGTGTGATATGTGCAAAGTGTGTACATTGGGGAAGTACACCAACCACCTTTCATGATAAGGACAATCGAGCGCAAGAGATCCTTGAAAGAGCTCACTCAGATGTGTGTGGATCGTTCTCGACAGCCTCCATGCCCAAGCATAGGGATTATGTTATTTTTGTAGATGATTTCTCATGTAAGTGTTGGATATTTTTTATGCAGAAGAAAGATCATACATTCTCAAAATTTTGTGAGTTCAAAGAACTTGTTGAAAATTACATAAGTAGGAAAGTGAAGGCTCTCAGGAGCGACAATAGTGGAGAATATGTGTCGAATGAATTCAAGAACCTCTGTGCATTAGAAGGCATTCAACTAGAGTTGATATTACCACATAATCCACAAAATAATGGGGTTCTAGAAAGAAAGAATAGACTAATTATGGGAGTTGTAGGAGCGATGTTGCATGATCAGGGCCCATCATTGCACTTATGGGCGGAAGCATGCAATACAATGGTATATGTGCATAATATAAGTCCTCATCAGATTCTCAGGATGAGTACACCAGAGGACTATTTTTCAAGTTAGAAACTAGATGTGGCGCACCTTGGAATCTTTGGTTCATCAGTTACTGTCATTTTTCCAAGGATGCATGGAAAAATTTAGAACCAACAGTTGAGTTGGCCATATTTTTGTGGTACATTGATACACCTAACAACTATTAGGTATAACTGTCATCTTACAGGATGAAATTTGTTTGTAGAGATGTGAAATTCGAAAAAGAGAAGGCCATGAAAATTTCCCTTGAGAGGGAGCTTCAGTTGCATGCATATGAGGAGATTTTAGCTCTAAAAGAATAACCTCAAGATGTGGATCAAACACAAGCAGAGGAGAAGAGAGTGGAAGCACTCACACATGAAGATACATCCAGAGATCGAATGTAATGCACAAGAGAGGCTGGTAGGTTGATGCATGATGCTAGAGAGAATGTGGGAGCACCCACATCATAGGGAAGGCGGAGGTGGCCACCAAATCAGCACACTGGATACATGGATCTTATGAGCGAGAGTGTAGGGACTGAGCTATTCTCATTCAAGGAAGTAGTGCAACAACCAATATGGGTTGATTCCATGGTAGAGGAGTATGACTCCATTATCATAAATATTGCATCCAAAGTTGTCCCAAGACTAGAGGAAGAGTCAGTTGTAGGATCTAGGTTGATCTACAAGGTGAAGCAAGAAGTAGATTGGAGTGTTAAGAAACACAAGGACATATTTGTGGCCAAGGGGTTTTCTCAAGTGGAGAGAATTGGTTAAATGGAGACCTTTGCTCCATTAGTAAGGTACTCTTCAATCATACCTATTATAGCACTTTCAATGCAGATGGGATGGAAGAAACATCAGATGGATGTGAAGACAAATTTCCTCAATGGAGTGATGGAGGAATAAGTGTCAATAGAGTAGCTAGAAGGATTTGAGACCTTCAATAAATAGTTACATGGGTGCAGACTCAAGCGAGCATTGTATGGATTGAAACAAGCACCCCATACTTGGTACACCAAGATCAAAAACTATTTCACCCGGTTAGGCTTCACCAAAAGTGAAGCAGTTGCAAACCTTTACCATATTGTGGTTGAAAGTAAATTATTGATTATAATATTATATGTCGATTTTTTAATTCTAACATGTTCATGAGAATTTGATAAAATCTTGCAAAGAAGATTTGGAAAGAAAATTCGAGATGAAATATATGGGGATCTTGCATTATTTCCTTGGTTTGGAAATTTGGCAAAGAGATGGCGAATTGTTTGTCTCTCAGGGAAAGTATGCCAACGTGATTTTGAAGGATTTTCACATGGATAGCAACAAACCCATGGAGACTCCTCTAGCAAGGAATTGGAGGAAGGAAGATGCTACCTCAGGAAAAGTGGTAGAAGCTACCATTGATAGTAAGCTTCTGGATTCAGTTATGTACTTGGTGAACACATGATCGGACATATGTTATGCGGTTAACCAACTTAGTAAAGTAATGGATAAGCCAACAAAGATATATTATAAGGAACCAAAACATGTATTGAGATACCTTAGAGGCACCACTCAATTTGGTGTTTGGTACAGAAGGATAGAGGGAGTGAAGCTTCAAGGCTTCATTGATGTATGGATCTTTATCTATTTTTTACTCTTCCTTTGGTCCTAATGTAGTCTCTGTCCATGTTGGGGTACAAAGGTTGTTTTCACCCTATTGGGTAGGGAGGCCATCCGACAGGAAGAGAACATTAGGAAAAATATTTAGTATTAGGTCAAAAAAAGTTTCCCAGTATAGCAGGAAGCAAAGATCAGTTGCACTTAGTTCAGCAGAAGTAGAGTACATGGCTGCTAGTCAAGCATCTTGTTAGGCTATCTGGATGAAGAATATCCTTGTTTGGTTGGTTGGTAATTTTTGGGTTCTTGTGTTTTGGCCAGATTGGAAAAACCAAAAGACAAGACAACATCAAACCACTTTGGGATCCTAGGATCTAGCCCTCCTGGATGCAGAGAGGGATCTCTCTGTAGAGGTAAAGAATAATGTATCTTTAAAGTTCAGTTTAAGGTATTAGGCTAGTTATAGAGCACAAGGGTTTTTGATTTGTTTGTTTGGTTGGGAAACATGAAAGAAGGGTTAAATGAAATGTAAAGGAATGAATAGTGAAGGATTTGCTGGCAATGGGAGATAATTCAAAGAGAATACAAGTTCATTGGGCAATGGGGTCATAAAAGGGTTTACCTGCAATCCAAATATCCAAGGCTTTCAAAGGGCTAGTCATATAAATTAGAGGATCTCTTTAGATGATTGTATGGGGTGAAACAATAAGGACATGAATGGGAAAACAAGAAAAACCTTCCAAGGTGACCACTTCGGAATAAGTCAAGGGACATGTTAGCCACCTAGAAATTTTTGTCAAGAAAACAGGTGGCTAAATATCTTTCTGAGCCTTCAAGTGATACATTTCCTTTGAAAACCTATCATTATTTAAGCCTCAATGTGTCTTTTTCCTTTGAAAATATCTTCACTGTTGTTTCCATCAAAAAATCCCCACTGTTTTGTGAGAAAGAATGCTTCAAAGGGCCTCTATAATCACCCATTTTCACTCATTTCCCTTCATTTTCATTGAGCCTCCATTTTCCCTTTAAAACCTCCATATCCCTCTAAAAGTCCTCCAAAATCCTTTTAAGCCACTAAAAATCCCTTTTACTGGTTTCAAAATGCATTTTTTCCTCTACCGGAACCCCTTTCTTAGCCTTAAAAACACTAATTTTGGCCTAAAAATAACCTTTTTCCATTGAGGCCTTAAGCCCCTTTCGGCCTAGCCCTTGGCCCCTTTTCCACATACGACCCAGCGCCAGAACTAGGCGCTATGCTCTCAGGTGCTAATCACAATCAAAACTGTTTGTTAACTCCTTTTCCTTTGTTCCTTACATTTTTCCCGATGCGATGAACTTTCGTTCTATCGACCTCCGCTGTAATATTAACCATCAATCTCTACAGATCTAATGGCCAGCGCTAATATCTCATTGCGCCCACCACATCTCTTCATCAAACCTCTGATTTTATATGAATCATTGATTTCCCCTTTAATCTGACGGCCCTTGCACGATCGCCATTTGCAAAGTCTTAAGTGCCACCTCTTTGTCCCCTCCAATTTGCGATCCTCCTATTCGATCCTGACCGTTGAATCCACAAGAACCAACGGCCAGGATTTGATCACTTCTACCCATGTTTTAGTATTATCACTCCGACGATTTAATCTAGACCGTTGATCCACAAGAACCAATGGCCCAGATTTAATCGCACACCATCCATATGCCCTCCGTCATTCCCCCTCCGATCAAATCTCGATCGTTGATCTCCCCTCTGATCCAACGGTCCATGCTAAATCGCAAATCACAAAATCAAAGAAAAGCGAAGTTTTGGCCCCCTGTCTTTCTCCAATGCGATTAAATCTCCGCCATCCGTTCCGCCAGATCTAATGGTCCAGATTCCATTGCACTCTGCCTCCCCTTCCACCGTCCTACTGTTCCGCCGGTTCCCTATTAGATCTTCGCCGTTCATTCCCATAGATCTAACGGCTCTCCTTCTCCCCACTCATCCACTTACCCCTTTGCCCTCCACTTTCTCTTTTGAATCTCCACCGTCTGATCCTCAGATCCAACGGTTGGGATTTAATCCGCCGTTGGCTTTCCCCCACCTTTCTGCCTGCACATCTTACCTTTTATCGCACAAATCATGAACTGTTAGATCTTCCACCCTTCCATCCAACGGCTGAGAACGCATATTGCGTAAAAGTTACATCCGGGCATTAATGTTTTGAAATTACGTGATAAAGATGGTTTCAGAAGGGACACGTGTCGAGCGGCGAGGTATATCACGTTTTTTCGGAAAAATTTCTAAACCACTCCAAAGTTGCACGAAAACAGTGGTTTTCCTCTAAAAACCACTTCTCCCCAATATGTTCCTACTTTAATCCCGACTGTCCATTTGATCTAGATCGATGACTCTCATCACATCGCGTTCACATCCTATTTCTTTCATTGGGCCTTCCAAAGGACTTCATTGGTCGATCTCCACCATTGATCTCTCCCCATGATCCAATGGTCTATATTCAACCTCTCTCTGCCCATCCGGTCCCACCAGGAAAATCCCCCGATATCCTTCATTTTACCCTTTTTCCTTTGTATTCGCTCAAAAGTTAAACTTTTACGTTTAACACTAAAAGGTGATCTTTCCATCTAATTCAGCCTAAACCATTTTGCCAGGGAATCCTGACCGTAGATCACCACTATCCAATCTAATCCAATGGTCCAGAAGCCTCCTCGCACCAAACCTCCATCAAATCATTTTTTCACTGTTACGCAGCAATTTTCACCTGTTTCATCACGGCGTCCATTTCCAGAGGCCTCTAGAGAAATCCTCCTCCACTCCCACATGGATTTCTTAACATGTTTATCATCTTTTTGGAAGGTTGTGGACAGTGAAAATCACTCTCTGTCTCACTATCATAAACAGAGTAATACAGGGCACAAAATGCCATTCTTTCAGAGCAAAAGATTGCAGGGAAGGTGCCTATGAAGGTTTAAATGTGACTTCAGCAAAAAATCAAGTTATTAGCTCTGTTTCAAACCTTCCGGCGCCATTAAAATCCATGTATTCCATAGATAGATCAAAAGAGAAGCGGCAAAGAGTATCAGTGACAGTCTAAAGGGATCAAAAGCCCATTATTGAATATTAATGCCATAATCCAATGTTTTAAGGGAAAAGATATAGATTGAAGACCTCGAAGATTATCCAGATGGCCTAATGAGGCCTAAAGCACATGAAACAATGCCATATCAGTATTTCACATTAGTAGAACGTTCTTTCCCAAGAAAGGACAAGTTCCCATATTTTTTTTCATTCCCCATCAAGTTCCTCAGAAGATCGCTACCCTGACAGAAGTCCTAAGATTGCTAGAGCATTATTTTCAAAGTATGGAAGGCCTGAAGTCATTTATCCACCTTACTTGTCCCAGAGTACAAGCAGAGTAAATCCAGCCGAAAAGTACTCTATGGAACATACCTCTGGAGTTATTATCAACCTGTCGAAGACCCCCCTAATCCATCCGAAGGGTACCGAAAGTCAATCCAGTGATATTAAGACAGAGTGGGCCGTAGAACACTTCTCCCTCTATTTTTATGATTCATTTAAAGTTTCATCTACCACCACTTCCTCTCTTTCAGGTATAAGAACTCATCAAAAATACATTGTAAATGTTGGTTAATCATGGATTGTAAGATTTTCCTTTGAGATAGAGTTTTGTGGGTATTAGTTGTGAAATAGGCATGGGAGATGATTTTTAGTTGATATCAAGCTATTTGAAAATGATGTATATGACTGGTGTTGCTCTTTAATATGACAAGCATTTTCATTGGATCCTGATCCAAAGCAGTGGTGATGTGTTCTATCTTTCAGCGTTTTTCCCTCTGTTAAACACCATATTTCGTTTCTTTGATAAGAATCAGTAATCTAGCTTAGGATATATAGCTATTAGTACCCTAATGCTTCCTTCTCTTCTTATCTTGGATGTTTTCTGCTAATTGTGTAATCTAAGAACGAATTCATATAATTCAACTAGTATAGTAATTGGTTTTCCATGCTTACTGATGATGTATGAATTTAGAATTTGTTTCTAGATGTTCTTGTATAGTTTTATTTGAAGGAATTGGGATACTGGGAGATCTAGAGTCAGTTCTGTCTCACTAGGTTCCTTTTCCAACAGCATTTAACCTTTCTAAGATCCCTTAAGGCGAAGGTCAAAAGCAAAGAAAGTTAAAAGTCCTTCTCTGATCTTAGGCTTTGCCTTGTGTCAATCTTAAATTTTTCCTATTGTCTGAAGAGTTAGCCTCGTTTGGAGTTATATCATAGAAGGTTAAGGCATGCCCTGTCCCTAGATTTTCTCCTTAGTGGTCACCTTGGAAGGTTTCCTTGTCATTCACCTTCATTCCCTCATCATTTCATCTCATACTATCATCTTAAGAGATCCTCTATTTTAGATGACTAGCCCATTTGAAAGCCTTGGATATTGAATTGCAAGTAAACCCTTTTATGACCCCATTGCCAAATGGACTTGTGTTTTCTTTGATATTATCTCCCCATTGCCCAAAATCATTCTTTTCTCACTCCTTTGCCTCATTTTGAACCCTTCTTTCATGTTTCCAACCAACCAAACAAAACAAAACAAAACAACAACTCTTGTCCCATATAACTAGCATAAGACTT
The DNA here is from genome assembly GCA_034641835.2 of Pinus albicaulis. Lineage (NCBI taxonomy): Eukaryota > Viridiplantae > Streptophyta > Pinopsida > Pinales > Pinaceae > Pinus > Pinus albicaulis. Next base: position 1,664,079,012 of record CM076579.1, read on the forward strand.
CAAATTTGAACTTCAAAGATACGTATTTCTTTTCCTTTACAAAGATATCCCTCTCTGGACCCAGGAGAGCTAGATCCTGAGGTCCCAAAGTGGTTTCATGTTGTCTTGTCTTTTGGTATTGTCTAACTTGCCAAAACATAGGAACCACAACATAATGGCGACTCCACTGGGGAATAAGACCATACTAGCCTGAGTTCAGTAGTTAAAACACTATGGTGGATAGTAAACATCTTTGAAACACTTTAAACCTTCCACTTGGCGACTCCACATTTCCTAAACGACCATAAGACTTCACTGGTGATCAGTAGGCCTACGGATTATCTTTGTTTTCACTAGACTCCACTAAGAGACCAGTTTACATTTCAACATCATTCATATTTAGAGAAACACATAGGATCAAGCCTCTTTGGTGAAGAAAAACATATTGGCTTCAAGAACAATTCACACTAGAGCTTACCCTAATCCAAACCCACCTGGAATAGTTGACAACCCCGAGAGTATTCTTAGGAAGCCTTATACATATAGGGACCCAACTATTGTCAGACACATTAATAGAGCTAATTCAGCATCAGAGAACCTCGCAGCTCTATCAAACACTCCATTTGACTTAGATTTACCGAGCAGTTTACCAAGGACTCAGTCATTCAGTGTTGTAGATTAGACAGACCTTCAACCTCCAATTTCACCTTCTCATAGTGGTCTAAACACTAGGGACAGAGAACCCCCTCCATCCACACCTCCTAATAGACATTTCATTCCAAATTTGGGCCTCTCTCACCCTAGATCTGCTCAGCAGTTGGTTGTTGGTCCAAGCATTTCTGCCTTTCAAATACCAGCTGCTCAGGTCCATCCTTTACCTCCCCAAAACATCATCATGGTAGCTTGGTATGCCCCTCTAGTGTTACCATAGCCTTTGGCTCCACTACCTAATGATTATCAGTAAAAAATCCCTCATTTCACTGGGAAAGAGTCCGCCACTGCCCAACATCATGTAGATAGAATGGAAGATGAATTTTACTATATGGAAATTGAAGATGAGACAATCAAAATGAGAATATTTGCTCAGATTTTGGTAGTACCTCCTTTTTATGTTAGCCTCAATATCCATGACAAAATCGTGCATAATTCTATGCATGACTTTGGAGCTTCACACAAACTAATGCACAAAGTGATTATGGAGAAGTTAGGCCTAGAGATAACTAGAGCCTATAAGGACTTGTATTCTTTTGACTCTCTCAGAGTAAAGTGCCTTGGCCTAATCAAAGATCTTTGTGTGAATTTGACCCAAATCCCAGCCAAGTGCATGGTGATGGATGTAGTGGTGGCAGATGTACCATCGAAGTATGACATGTTATTGTCAAGATCATGGGGTGCCAAGATGCAAGGCATAATGCAGATGGACATGACCTATGCTTCAATCCCTGTCTTTGACCAGCTTAGAATATTATATAGGGAGGCACACATGAAATTTATGGTTAGCAGCCCTAAGAAACCTGAAAATTCACCTCTGTACTCTGTCCACATAGATCTAGATTCCTTTATCCTTTACAATGATGAATGCATGGATGAGCCAGAACTGGAAGACAAAAGTTTAAACAACGAAGTAGAGCCCACAGATCCTAGCATAATAGCAGCTCTAGATGTAGAGGAAAACAAGAGAGAAACCTTCGGACAATGTGTTGAATCAGAAAACCAGAGTGAGCAAAGCCAAGACTGCAAACATCAGGTCACTCATCACTCTAAACTCCTTGAAAAGTCCAAAGAACCAAACATCACACAACACGATGTAGACCTCATAATGCAACACAATTATGAAACTGATAACAAATCTGCAAATAGTTCTTTATGGTGCATGAAATTTGATGGGTCTTGTACCAGGAAGAATGCAGGGGCTGGTGTATGGTTGCACAATTCTGAAAGCAACTATGCTGAGAGCCATGCCTTCAAACTAGACTTTAAGTGCACAAACAACATTGCAGAGTATGAGGCTCTCATCCTAGGACTGCATCTTTTGAGAAAACTAGGAGCCCAGAGGACAGTTGTGCATGGAGACTCTGAGTTATTCATCAAATAAGTGAATGGAGAGTACACTGCAAAGCATCCTAGATTAAAGGCATACAGAAATGATGCCATGGATCTGTTAAAAACCTTTGTAGAATATGAGCTTGTGTTTATCCCTAGAGATCAAAACATTATTGCAAGTGGATTGTCCTACGCTGCCAGTTCATATTAGAGATTACCTAGTGAAAAATAGATCATTATTCAAACAAAATATAGACCAGCAGTGCCTGATAATGAGAAATACTGGCAGGTCTTTGCGGGAGACAAACAGATAAAGGATTTCTTGCTTTGCAAGAATGAGTTTGAGATATCTGACTCAAACTCTAAATCCGATGAAACTTTTTTGGATAAAGAGCCCCCTGAAGAAGAAAAACCATCTTGTTCTGCAGAAATAAACATGTTAACCAAAGGATTTGAAAAACAAACCGAAGAATACATGAAAACAGATAAAGAAGACATTGAGTTGCTACAGTCTAAAGACAAGAACATACCTAGAGGACTGGCACCCTTAGAGGACCTTTTTGATTTGGATGATGTCGCGAAGAAGCCCACCATAGAGCACACTGAATCAGATGTTGAAGAGTGCAACATAGGCAGCAAGGATAAGCCCAAAATGATCAAATTGGCCAAATCATTGCCAACAGACATCAAAAATAAATGCATTGATCTATTTAAAGAATTTGTTGATGTGTTTTCTTGGAGCTACGAGGACTTAAAAGCCTATGATACAGAGATCATCCAGCACAAGATCCCCTTGAAAGAAAACCAAAAACCCTTTAGAAAAAATTTGCGTAGAATTAATCCTAAGCAACTACCTTTGGTAGAGAAGAAAATCAAGAAAATGTATGAAGCTGGTACCATAGTGCCTGTGAGGTTTTCTGAATGGGTCTCAAATCTTGTAGTTGTGAGGAAAAAGACAGGTGAAATCAGACTGTGCATTTATTTTAGAAAACTTAACAGGGCTTCTCTTAATGAAAATTATCCTGCCTAAAATGGAACACATCCTTCAAAGGGTAGTTGGGTCTAAGAGGATTTCCCTGTTAGATGGTTTTTCAGGGTATAGCCAAGTTTTAGTAATCCCAGAAGATCAGCTCAAAATAGATTTCACCACTCCATGGGGCACCTTCATGTACGTGAAAATGCCTTTTGGACTGATGAATGTTGGGGCCACCTTCCACAGAGCTATGGACAGAGCATTTTTAGAGGAAATAGGGTACTTCATTGTAATTTATCTTGATGACATAACTGTCTATTCTAAGACTGATGAAGAGAACCTAAAGCATCTGAGAAGAGTATTTGAAAAATGTAGAAGGTATGGGCTATCTCTAAACCCCAAGAAGACTATTTTTGGCCTCCAAGAAGGTAATCTTCTTGGCCATATTATATCAGAAAAGGGGATTAAGTTAGACCCTAAAAGAGTTGAGGGAATACTACAGATTAGCCACCCAAGGAACATAAAAGAATTGCAGTCCTTTATTGGGAAAATTAACTTCTTGAGGAGGTTTATTCCCAACTTAGAAAAGCTCCTTAAAAATATGACAAACATGCTTAAGAAAGAAGTAGGAGTTAAGTGGACTGTAGAAGCCAAAAAATCCTTTGAATTGGTAAAACTTTCCCTTACCCGAGCTCCAGTCTTAATCAGCCCAGATTTCACAAAAGATTTCCTTATCTTCTCCTTTGCATCGGAGCATATAGTGGTTGTTGTCTTGCTGCAGAAAAACCTAGAAGGCCAGGAGCAGCCCATTGCTTTCTTCAGCAAAGCTTTGAGGGATGCACCCTTGAGATATAACATTATGGAAAAATAGGCTTATGCTTTGGTAAAGGCCTTAAAATATTTCAGGGTGTATATTCTGCATTCTCACATCATTGCTTATGTGCCTAACATAATGGTGAAAGACATTTTGTCCCAAGATCCAAATGGAAAGAGGGGCAAATGGATTGCAGTGATATTAGAGTATGATCTGGAGATCAAACCCACAAAACTCATTAAAGGTCAAGGCTTGGCTCAATTTATGGCCGAATCTAACTTACAAGCCCTTGATATTAATATGGTAGATGTTTTGGATGAACATGAAGGATTGCCTGCTCCTACAGTTGAGGAACAATTCCAAAACTCACTCTAGTACGCTGACATCTTGTACGTACTTACAAATCTTAATGCTCCTCCTGATTTATCAAAGACTAAGGAAAGGTTTTTAAAGCTGAAAGAAAGAAATTATTGCATTTGAAATGAATGTTTATACTGGAAAAACTCCAATGGTTTGTTATTAAAATGCTTCCCTGAAGTTGATGCTGAGAGGATCAAACATGAGTTCCATGAGGGATAGTGTGGAGGCCACCTGTATTGGAAAACCACTGCAAACAAAATCCTAAGAGCTAGCTATTACTGGCCCACACTTTTCCACGATGTACATAAAATGATATTTGCCTACCATAAGTGCCAAATCTTTGAAGGCAAGAATAAACTCCTTCCTTTACCATTACAACCTATTACTGTTGAGGCTCCTTTCCAATAGTGGGGCCTAGATTTCATAGGTGAAATCCATCCTACTTCTTCTGCCCAACACAAATGGATTCTCACAGCCACTAACTACTTCACAAAATGGATAGAGGCCATCCCTTCTAAGAATTCCATAGATTCTGTTATCATCAAGTTCCTTAAAGACCACATCCTATCCAGATTTGGTTGCCCCAAAAATATAATCACTGATAATGCTGCTGCTTTTGGTTCAAAAAAGATGATTGATTTGTGTCACAGGTATCATATTTCACTAGGTCATTCTACTTCTTATTACCCTCAAGGTAATGGGCTGGCAGAATCATCAAATAAAAGTTTGGTGACCATCATCAAGAAGTTGCTTGAGGAGAATAAGAAATCATGGCATAAAAAGTTAGCGCATGCTCTATGGGAAAAGAGATTGACTACAAAGAATTCCATAGGGATGTCTCCATATCAGCTTGTTTATAGAACAAAGGCAGTGTTTCCTACCAGCCTAGGGGTACTAGTGATTAAATTGGTCCAAGAAATACAGTCAGAAGAGGACAGTATGGTAAGAAGGATTAATCAAACAATACATCTCCAGCAGACAAGAGAAGAGGTCTACAACAGCGCTCAAAAGGTGCAAGAGAACATTAATAAGTTGTTTGACAAAAGAACAAAAGCTTGTGATTTCAAAATTGAAGATAAGGTACTCAAGTGGGACTCAAGGAGAGAAGACAAGAGTAAGCATGGGAAGTTTGATAGTTTGTGGCAAGGTCCTTATGTCATTCAGTCCACCATTGGTCCAAATGCCTTTTTTCTGCAGGATTTAGATGGTACAAATCTGTTTGGGGGTCCTGTCAATGGCAGGATGCTCAAGCATTACTACTGCTGATTTTCAGTTTAAAGTTTCACCTCCATTGTAAATACCATTGCTTTGTTCAATTTTAAAGAAAAAGGAAAAATACCAAAAAGAGAAAAGAAAAGGTTCAGACAAGCCCAAAACCTGAACCTCTGAAATTTCAAAAGAATGGCTCAATTCGGCTCAAAACCTAAGCCAAAAAGAGTGAAAAGCTGGTTCTAACATGCTCAAAACTTGAACCATAAAAGAAAGAAGAAGAATCAATTGTAACAAGATCAAAGCTAGAGTTGAAATGAAGAAGAAAGTGACTCTAACAAGCTCAAAATCTGAGTCACAGGAAAAGAAGGATGCTCTAAAAGTTTCACAATTCAAGCCTTCATAATTTTGGTTTCAATTTCCTGCAAAGTTTAGTTCATGTGCAGCTATCTTTATGCCATGGACCCATAGCAAACCAGACAGTCTAACCTTGGTTTGACTGTTTTTAAATTTCTGTTGTAGAATGTGGAGAAATAAATATGCTAGACAGTTTAATCCTAGCAGATATTAGTGTAGGTAGAGAAGCTATGAGGCAACTGTCTAATCTAGTCTCATGGAGGTATAAGGGTAGATTTAGATTATTTTATTTTTCTTCTTTCAATAAAAAATGATGAAGAAGGTCTGCAAATCTAAATGCACCTTGAAGAAAAAATTTTAGGACAGTAGAATGGGTAGGTAGATTGTTTGGGAGAATATGTACTGCTGATATGATGTTTTCATGATTTGTAGCAACTGATGAAAGAAGAAAAGGATGGCTAAAGAACAAGCATCTGGCCTACTTCAAAAGAATTAAATCTGAAGTTCTTGACACCTTCAAGAAGATGTTATCCCCATGTGGAGCCACTTTTAGCCACCTATAAATTTTTGTCAAGCAAACAGGCAGCTAAATATCTTTCTGAGCCTTCAAGTGATACATTTCCTTTGAAAAACTATCATTCTTGAAGCCTCCATGTGTCTTTTTCCTTTGAAAAGATCTTCACTAGTGTTTCCATCAAAAAATCCCCACTATTCTGTGAGAAATAATGCTTCAAAGGGCCTCTATAATCACCCATTTTAACTCATTTCCCTTGATTTTCATTGAGCCTCCTTTTTCCCTTTAAAACTTCCATATCCCTATAAAAGGCCTCCAAAATCCTTTTAAGCCACTAAAAATCCCTTTTACTGGTTTGAAAATGCCTTTTTTCCTCTACCGGAACCCCTTTCTTGGCCTTAAAAACACTAATTTTGGCCTAAAAATAACCTTTTTCATTGAGGCCTTAAGCCCCTTTCAGCCTATCCCTTGGCCCCTTTTTCGCATACGACCCAACACCAAAACCAGGCGCTATGCCCTCAAGCCCTAATCGCAATCAGAACTGTCCATTAACTCCTTTTCCTTTGTTCCTTAAATTTTTCCTGATGCGATGAACTTTTGTTCTATTGACCTCCGCTGCAATATTAACCGTCGATCTCTACAGATCTAATGGCCAGCACTAATATCTCACTGCGCCCACCACATCTCTTCATCAACCCTCCGATTGTATATGAACTATTGATTTCCCCTTTAATCTGACGGCCCTCGCACGATCACCAATCGCAAAGTCTTAAGTGCCACCTCTTTGTCCCCTCTGATTTTTTATCCTCCAATTCGATCCTAACCGTTGAATCCACAAGAACCAACAACCAGGATTCGGTCATGCTCTGCCCATGTTTTAGTATTATCACTCCACCGATTTAATCTAGACTTTTGAATCCACAAGAACCAAAGGCCCAGATTTAATCGTGCTCCGTCCATATGCCCTCCGTCATTCCCCCTCGATCAAATCTCAACTGTTGATCTCCCCTCCGATCCAACAGTCCACGCTAAATTGAAAATCACAAAATCAAAGAACCACGGAGTTTTGGCCCCCTGTCTTTCTCTAATGCAATTAAGTCTCTGCCGTCTGTTCTGTCAGATTTAACGATCCAGATTCCATCGCACTCCGCCTCCCCTTCCACAGTCCTACTGTTCCGTCGGTTCCCAATTAGATCTCCGTCGTTCATTCCCATAGATCTGATGGCTCTCCTTCTCCCCGCTCATCCACTTACCCCTTTCCACTATGCTTTCTCTTTTAAATCTCCACTGTCTGATCCTTAGATCCAACGGTCGGGATTTAATCCGTCGTTGGCTTTCCCCCACCTTTCTGCCCGCGCATCTTACCTTTTATCGCGCAAATCATGGACTGTTAGATATTTTTCCCTTACATCCAATGGCTGAGAACGCACATCGCATAAAATTTACATCCAGGCATTAATGTTTTGAAATTACACGATAAAGGTGGTTTTAGAAGGGACATGTGTTGGGCAATGACGCATATCACATTTTTTCGGAAAAATTTCTAAACCACTCCAAATTTGCACGAAAACAATAGTTTTCCTCTAAAACCACTTCTCCCCAATATGTTCCTACTTTAATCCCGACCATCCATTTGATCTAGATCAACGGTTCTCATCACATCGCGTTCACATCCTATTTCTTTCATCGGACCTTCCAAAGGACTTCATTGGTCGATCTCCACTGTTGATCTCTTCCCATGATCCAACGGTCTATATTCAATCTCTCTCCGCCCATCTGGTCCCACCACCAAGGCCCCTGATATCCTTCATTTTACCCTTTTTCCTTTGTATTCGCTCAAAATTTAAACTTTTAGGTTTAACACTAAAAGGTGATCTTTCCATCTAATTCAGCCTAAACCATTTTGTCGAGGAATCCTGACCGTAGATTTCCACTGTCCAATCTAATCCAATGGTCTAGAAGCCTCTTTGCACCAGACCTCCATTAGATAATTTTTTCGTCGTTACGTAGAAATTTTCACCCGTTTCATCACTGCATCGCCATTTCCACAGGCCTCCAGAGAAATCCTCCTCCACTCCCACATGGATTTCTTAACATGTTTATCGTCTTTTTGCAAGGTTGTGGAAAGTGAAAATCACTCTCTATCTCACTATCACAGATAGAGTAATATAGGGCGTAGAACGCCATTCTTTTAGAGCAGAAGATTGCAGGGAAGGTGCCTATGAAGGTTTAAACGTGATTTCAGCAAAAAATCAAGTTATTAACTCTGTTTCAAACCTTCCAGCACCATTAAAATCCATGTATTCCATAGACAGATCAGAAGAGAAGCGGCAAAGAGTATCAGTGATAGTATAAAGGGATCAAAAGCCCATTATTGAATATTAATGCCATAATCCAGTGTTTTAAGGGCAAAGATACAGATTGAAGACATCAAAGATGATCTAGAGGGCCTAATGAGGCCTAAAGCACATGAAACAATGTCGTGTCAGTATTTCACATCAGCAGAATGGTCTTTCCCAAGAAAGTACAAGTTCCCATATTTTTTTTCATTCCCCATCAAGTTCTTGAGAAGATTGCTACCCTGACAGAAGTCCTAAGATTGCCAGAGCATTAGTTTCAAAGTATGGAAGGCCTGAAGTCATTTATCCACCTTACTTGTCCCAGAGTACAAGCAGAGTACCTCCAGCCAAAAAGTACTCTATGGAACATACCTCTGGAGTTATTATCAACCTGTTGAAGACCTCCCTTTTCCATCCAAAGGGTACTGAAAGTAAATCCAGTGATATTAAGACATAATAGGCCATATAACACTTCTCCCTCTATTTTTATGATTCATTTAAAGTTTCATCTACCACCACTGACTCTCTTTCAGCTATAAGAACTCATCAAAAATACATTGTAAACGTTGGTTAATCGTGGATTGTAAGCTTTTGCTTTGAGATAGAGTTCGGTGTGTATTACTTTTGAAATAGGCATGGGAGATGATTTCTAGTTGATATCAAGCTATTGGAAAATGATGTATATGACTGGTGTTGCTCTTTAATATGACAAGCATGTTCATTGGATCCTGATCCAAAGCAGCGGTGATGTGTTCTATCTTTCAGTGTTTTTCCCTCTGTTAAACACCATATTTCGTTTCTTCGATAAGAATTAGTAATATGGCTTAGGATATACAGCTATTAGAACCCTAATTCTTCCTACTCTTCTTATCTTGGATGTTTCTACTAATTGTGTAATCCAGGGTAAATTTTAAGGATGGGTGTTTATCTTAAAGTTTAAAAACTTGGCGAATCCTAGTAGTCCCCATTATGTGAATTGTAAATTTTTTGATGTTCTTTTGTAAAAATATTTAGTTTTGTAATCATTTTATATTAGTATATATAATTTTTTGGCGATTTTTAGGGTAAAATTTTTTTATACTATAAAATTTGGGCGAATTAATTTTTTTAAAAATGGGAATTGGCGAAACATTTTTTTGGAAAAAGCATGGAAAATTAGCCCACCTGCGAATATTAGCCCCTAAAATTTTCCATGGTGTAATCTAAGAATGAATTCATATAATTTAACCAGTATAGTAATTGGTTTTCCATGCTTACTGATGTATGAGTTTAGAATTTGTTTCTAGATGTTCTTGTCTGGTTTTATCTGAAAGAATTGGGATAGTGGGAGATATTGAGTCAGTTCTATATCACTAGGGTCTTTTTCCAACAATGTTTAACCTTTCTAAGATCCCTTAAGGCGAAGGTCAAAAGCAGAGAAAGTTAAAAGTCCTCCTCTGATCTTAGGCTTTACCTTGTGTCAATCTTAAATGTTTCCTATTTTCTGAAGAGTTAGCCTCATTTGGAGTTAGATCATAGAAGGTTAAGGAATGCCATATCCCTATATTTTCTCCTTAGCACCTTGGAAGGTTTCCTTGTCATTCACCTTCATTCCCTCATCATTTCATCTCATACTATCATCTTAAGAGATCCTCTGTTTTAGATGACTAGCCCATTTGAAAGCCTTGGATATTCAATTGAAAGTAAACTGTTTTATGACCCCATTGCCCAATGGACTTGTGTTTTCTTTGATATTATCTCCCCATTGCCAAAAATCCTTCTTTTCTCAATCCTTTTCCTCATTATGAACCCTTCTTTCATGTTTCCAAAAAAACAAACAAAAAAACAACTCTTGTGCCATATAACTAGCCTAAGACTTCAAATTTGAACTTCAAAGATATGTATTTCTTTGCCTTTACATAGATCCCTCTCTGGACCTAGGAGGGCTAGATCCTGAGGTCCCAAAGTGGTTTTATGTTGTCTTGTCTTTTGGTATTTCCGAACTTGCCAAAACACAGGAACCACAACAAGATAGGGCACACCTTATACCCCTGTGATCAATACTTCTAATGAGGTTAACTTCAAAGACAACAATCCAACAATGCTTCTGATTTTTTTCAAACAATAGAAAACACTTAATTTTAACACAGAGTGAAGCCTAAGATCAGAGAAAACTTTTAACCTTCTCTTCTTTTGACACTCAACTCAAAGGAATCTTCGAAAGGCTAACTGTTGGGAAAGGAACCTAGAGGACAAGGCTAACTCTAAATCTCCATATTTCCTAATTCTTTCAGCTGCACCAAACAAGAACATCTACGAACAAACCTTGAATTCATACATCAGTAAGCATGGGCAAACCAACTCTTTAACTGGTTAAATTATGTTGAATTTGTTCTGAGATACACGAATAGCAGAAAACATAAAAATAAGAAAGTGCAGGAAGCGTTAGGGTACTTGCAGTAGTATATCCTAAGCTAAAATTACTGTTTCTTATAAGAGAAAATGAAACATGATGTAAAACAGAGGGAAAAAAATAACAAATAAGGGGCACATCACCACTAATTTGGGTCAGGATCCAATGAACATGCTTGTCATATTAGTAGAGAAAAACCAGTCACATACATTTTTTTCCAATAACTTGATACAATCTAGAAATCATCTCCTGGCCTATTTACAACACTATTTAGGAAACGCTACCTCGATAAACAACTTACAATCAGTAATTTTCCAACAACCAACCAACATTTTTAGTGTATTTTTCATGGGTTCTTATAGGTGAATGAGTGATAGCAGTGGTAGATAGGACTTAAAAGCTTCATTAAAATAGAGCTAGAAATGACTTCAAAGCCCATTCTGTTTAATATCTTTACATTAACTTTCAGTACCCTTTAGTCGACTTAGAAGTCTTTGTCAGGTTGACAATAACTTCTAGGGCGTGCTCTTGAAGTACTTTCCTGGCTGAGATGTCTTGTTTATACTCTGAGACAAGTAAGGTGAAGATTTTGTCTTACATGGCTTCTATACTTTATAACCAATGCACTGACCATTCTAGGAATTTCTGTCAGAGTAATAGCTGCTCTGGTGCTCAATGAAGAATGGAGAATGGGTGGTCAGAATTGGTCCTTTCTTCAGTAAAAGGAGTGTTCTGCTGATATATCTTCTATGCCGCTTTAGTCCCTATTTTTCATTTAACCTATCCTTTAAACTTCATTAAGCTTCCTTGATATTCTTTATGATCTTCGAACTGTGGATTAGATACTAAATCTTCAGTATCATGCACTAATCCTTCTAATATTCTTCTAATACTCTTTTAGACTTCTGTTGACTCTTTTTTGTGAATATACAGGTGACAGGGGTGCTGGAGAGTTTAAATTAGGGTCAATAACCCCGATCTTCAATAAAGCATGCTATTAAACCCTCCAGCGATTCCCTTCTTTGAAATCTTCGGCCACAGAAATGTCTCCGTGCAACGTATGTCACCTGACTGTGACTGTGGAGACCATATGGATTAATCACCCTTTAAACCCTGTAAAACACAATAAATACGTCATAAAACCTGCAAGAGTGGTTGAAATACAATAGAGGCTCGAGATGGTGAAGGAGCAGTGCGGAGATGGTGAATGTAGTGGCTGAAGGGTTGGAATCATGGCGGAAGGCGAAACTAGGTTTAAAATTTGAATTTGGTGTGAAATTGGAGAAGGGTGGTTTCGGAAAACCAGCAGTGTTTTTTGCGTGGAATTTGGGGGGGGTAGGAGGTATTGGGCGAATGGAACGCGATACCATAGAGTGATCAACACGTAGCTTTTGAAAACCACTTTTATCGCGCGAAAGTAGTGCAATGTGGGAAGGGGAAAAAAATTGCTCGAAATGCAATGTTGACCATCGGATCTGGGGTGACAGATCGGACGACGCAGAGTGAGCACGATAGGCAGAGAAGTGATAGGGAGAAAAGGAGTGGGCCCAAGTGCTGAGGTCGGCAATCTTGTCACGAAGCAGACAACGGTATAGCATTCGGGCTATGCATGAGCTGTCGGATCTACTGGGTGGACGGCTGGGATTGCGTCGAAAGATCATCCTTCGCAGAAGGAAAGGAAAGGGACCGATGAACTAAAATTTGCCGATGCGATGGGTATGGGATGGAATAAGCGCCTGGCGTGTGGTCCTGTGGGAGCCAGCGGGACCATGGGTTCAGAGGTAAAAGCGCTTATCACATCGGGGAAAAGGATAAAGGGAAGTTCGGGAAGAAGAAGATTGCGATTGCGATGGCGGGGGCTAATTATAAGGTAAAACACGGTTTTGTGGAAAGTGGAAGGACTAAAGGCGGAAGAAAGGGTGCCTATCACATCGGAGGATTAGAAGAATGAAGGGAAGGCCAGGGAAAGGAAAATCCAATTGCGATGAGTGATAAGGACTTAGCACCTGGTTATGGCTCCGGGTCACATGTGGAGAAAGGGGCTAAGGGCTAAGCCAAAAGGGCTTAAGCCTTTAGTGAGAAAATGAAGATTTTCAAGGATTTTAAAGGGTTGTTTGAGGAATTTGGAGGTTCCGATAGGGGTGAATACGAGTTTTTAAACCTTATAAAGGGCTTTCACAAGGCTTGAAGGGGATTTGAGGCCTTTAAGGCTAAATGGAGGGTTAAAAGATGAAAGAAGGCTTTATGAAAATGGGGGGGAGGAGTGAAAATAGGCAGTTTCAGTGGCCTTTGGAACAACTTTCTTTGGTGAATCAACATGGTTTTAAGATGAAAACAGTAGTGAAGATGAACCTCCAGGATAGGAAAACCATAAGACTTCAAGGATGATATATTTTCAAGGGAATTTATCACTTGAAGGCTTGATGACAAATTTAGCCACCAGTTTGCTTTGACAAATTATTATAGGTGGCTAACAGTGGCTCCACATGGGGATGGCATCTTCTTGAAGGTGTCAAGAATCTCAGATATAATCTTTGGAAGTAGGTCAGAGCCTGGTCCTTGACCATATTTTTCTTTTTTGATCAGCTACTACATACATGATGTGTATTATATCAGCAGAAAACATTTTCCCAAACAACTACCTACCCATCCTACTGTCCTAACATTTTTTCTTCAAGGTGCACTTAGACTTGCAGACCTTTGTCATCCTTATTTTTTTATTGAAAGAAAAAACTAATATAATTCTGCCCTTATTCCTCCATGAGACCAGATTAAACAGTTGGACTCATAGCTTCTCTACCTAAACTAATATCTACCAGGATTAAACTGTCTCACAAATTTTCATTCTCTATATTCTAAAACAGAAATTGAAAACACAGCCAAACCAGGATTAGACTATCTGATTTGCTATGGGTCCATGGCATAAAGACAAGCTACAAATGAACTGAAACTTTGCAGAAAATTGAAACAAAAATTGTGAAGGCTTGAAATTCTGAAAATTAAGAGCATCCTTCCTTCTTTTTGTAACTCAGATTTTGAGCTTTTTAGAGTCACCTTTCTTTCTTCATTCCAGCTCTGATTTTGATCCTTTTCGAGTTGTTTTCTTCTTCTTTGCTAGTTCAAGTTTTGGGCATGTTAGAACTAGCCTTTCCCTTTTCTTTGGCTCAGGTTTTGATCTAATTTGAGCCATTCTTTTTAGAACTTCATAGGTTCAAGATTTGAGCTTGTCTGAACCTTTCCTTTCTATTTTTTGTATATTTTTTCTTTTATTTTCAAAATCAAAACAAAGCAATGATATTTACAATGGAAGTGGAAACTTTAGACTGGGTTTCAGCAAAAATAATGCTTGAGCATCCTGCCATTGACGGGACCCCCAAATAGGTTTGTACCATCCAACTCTTGCAGAAAAATGCATTGGGACCAATGGAAAATTCAATGATGTACGGGCCTTGCCATAAATTTTCAAACTTCCCATGCTTACCCTTATCCTCTCTCCTAGAGTCCCATTTGAGTACCTTGTCCCCAAATTTCAAATCACAGGCCTTTGTCCTTTTATCAAATAACTTTTTGATGTTCTCTTGTACTTTCTGAGCTCTGTTGTAGACTTCGTCCCTTGTTTGCTGGAGATGTATGCTCTGGTTGATCCTCCTTACCATGATATCTTTCTCTGATTGTATTTCTTGGACCAATTTTATCACTGGTACTCCCAAACTAGTAGGGAATACTACATCTGCTCCATAAAGTAGCCGATAGGGAGACATTCCAATGGATTTCTTTGTTGTCAATCTGTCTACCCATAAAGCATGCACCAACTTAGTATGCCATGATTTCTTATTATCTTCAAGCAGCTTCTTGATGATGGTCACTAAACTTTTATTGGATGATTCTGCTAGCCCATTACATTGAGGGTAGTAAGTAGTGGAATGACCAAGTTCAATCTGATATCTGTGAAAAAAATCAATCATCTTTTTGGAACAAAATGCAAAAGCATTGTCAGTGATAATTTTCCTAGGGCAGCCAAATCTAGATAGGATATGGTCTTCAAGGAATTTTATGACAACTAGGTCTGTGGCATTCCTAGAATGGATGGATTCTATCCATTTGGTGAAATAATCAGTGGCTTTGAGTATCCATCTATGTTGGGTAGATGAAGCAGGATGGATTTCCCTAATGAATTCTACGCCCCATTGTTGAAAAGGAGCTTCAATAGTGACCAGTTGTAAAAGTAAAGGAAGGAGTTTTCTTTTGCCCTCAAAGATTTGACATTTATGGCAAACAATTATCATTTTGTGGACATCTTGGAAGAGGGTGGGCCAGTAATAGCCAGCTCTAAGTATTTTATTGGCAGTGGTTTTCCAATAGAGGTGGCATCCACACTCTCCTTCATGAAACTCGTGCTTGATCATATCTGCATCAACTTCAGGCAAACATTTAAGCAATAAATCATTGGCATTCTTCCAGTATAAACATTCATCTAAAATGCAATAATTCCTAGCTTTCAACTTTAAAAACCTTGCCTTTGTCTTAGATAAACCGGGAGGAGCATTAAGATTAATAAGCACATACAAAATCTTAGCATACCAAGGTGAGTTTTGGAAATGATTTTCAACAATGGGAGTTGGTAACCCTTCATGTTCATCCAAAGCATCTACCATATTTATGTCAAGGGCTTGTAAGTTAGATTTGACCATCAATTGTGCTAAGCCTTGACCCTTTATGAGTTTGGTGGGTTTGATTTCCAAATCATATTCTAGTATCACAGCAATCCACTTGCCTCTTTTGCCATCTGGGTCTTGTGACAAAATGTTTTTTACCACTATATTAGGCACAAAGGCAATAATATGAGAATGTAAAATATAAACTTTGAAATCCTTCAAGGCCTTTACCAAGGCATAGGCATTTTTTTCCATGATATTATATTTCAGAGGTGCATCTCTTAATGCCTTGCTGAAAAATGCAATTAGCTGCTCTTGTCCTTCTGGATTTTTCTGTAATAGGACAACAGCTACAGTATGTTCTAATGCAAATGAGAAGATGAGGAAATCTTTAGTAAAATCAAGGCTGATGAGAACTGGTGCTCGAGTGAGTGCATGTTTTACCAGTTCAAAGGACTTCTTGGCTTCTAGAGTCCACTTAACTCCACCCTCATTTTTAAGCATATTATTCATGTTTCTAAGGAGTTATACAAGGTTGGGTATGAACCTCCTTAAGAAATTAATCTTCCCAATTAAAGATTGCAATTCCTTAATGTTTCTAGGATGACTAATTTGCAATATGCCCTCAACCCTTTTTGGGTCTATTTAATCCCCTTTTCAGATATGATATGACCAAGAAGTTTACCTTCGTGGAGACCAAACAATGTATTTTTGGGATTTAAAGATAGCCCATACCTTCTACATTTCTCAAAGACTTTTCTCAAATTTTTAAGGTGTTCTTCATCAGTTTTGGAATAGACTGTGATGTCATCAAGGTAAATTACAATGAAGTACCCTATTTCCTCTGAGAATGCAATGTCCATGGCTCTTTGAAAGGTGGCACCAGCATTCATTAATCCAAAAGGCATTTTCACATACATGAAAGTTTCCCAAGGAGTGGTGAAGGCTATTTTAAGGTGATCTTCTAGGAGTACTAAGAACTGGTTGTACCTTAAAAAGCCATCTAACAGAGAAATTCTCTTAGAACCAACTACCTTTTGTAGGATGTGTTCCATCTTGGGTAAAGGGTAATTGTATTTTAATGAGGCTCTTTTTAAGTTTCTAAAATCAATACACAACCTTATTGGATGAAGACTTTTCTTTGTTTACAAAAAGTCTTCCTGGAAAACAAGAAATCCTCAATCTGTTTATCACCCTCAAAGACCTGCCAATATTTTTCATTATCTGGTACTGTTGGTCTGTATTTTGTTTGAACAATGAACTGTTTATTATTATGTGGTTTTTGACATGAGCTAGCAGCACAAGCCAAACCATTTGCCAATATTTTTTGACTTCTAGGGACAAACAAAAGTTCATATTCTACAAATTTTTCAAAAGATCCATGGCATCATTTCTATATGCCCTTAATCTAGGATGTTTGGCAGTGTATTCTCCATTTATTTGCTTGATGACCAACTCTGAATCTCCATGAACAACTATCCTCTCGGCTCCTAGTTTTTTCAATAGATGTAGTCCTAAGACGAGAGCTTCATACTCTGCTATGTTGTTAGTTCATTTGAAGTTTAACTTGAAAGCATGGCTTTCAGCATAACCGTTTTCAATGTTGTGCAACCATACTCCTGCTCCTGCACTCCTCTTAGTGCAAGACCCATCAAAACTCATGCTCCATAAGGGGTTGCTTGCAGTTTTGTTATCAGTTTCATCCCTAATGTCATGTTCACCACTATGTTGTTTCCTGAGGTCAGCACTATGTTGTATCATGTTTTGTCCCTTAGGACCTTCATGGAGTTTGGGTTGATGGGTAGCCTGCTGTTTACAGTCTTGGCTCTGTTTGTTCTGGTTTTCTGATTCAGAAAACTATTCGAGAACTTCTCCCTTGTTCTCCTCTATTTCCAGAGTTGCAGTTATGTTCAGATTTTTGACCCCTACTTTGCTAGTTAAATTTTTATCCTCTAGTTCTTTCTCATCAGTGAATTCATCGTTATAAAGGATAAAGAAGTCTAGGCCTATATGGACAGAATAAATAGGGGCATTCTTTGGTTTCTTTGGGCTGCTCACCATGAATTTCATGTGTGATTCCCTATAGAGTCTTCTAATTTGGCTGAAAACAGGGATAGTGGCATATGTCATGTCCATTTGCATTATACCCTATAGCTTAGCACCCCATGATATTGATAGCAACATGCCATATTTAGGAGGTACATCAGCAACTACAACATCCATCACTATGCACTTGGCAGGGTTTTGGGTTAAATTTACACAGAGATCTTTGATCAGGCCCAAACACTTCACTATACTAGAGTCAAAAGAATATAAATCCTTATATGGTCTGGTTATCTCTAGGCCTAATCTTTCCAGGATTACTTTTGGCATGAGGTTATGTGAAGCCCCTAAGTCATGCATATCATTATGTAGGATTTTGTCATGGATATTTAAACTGATATAGAAAGGAGGCACTACTCCTTCCTGGAATTTCCCTTCAATTTTTGGGCCAAACAAGAGAGCTGGTTGATCATCATTTAAGTTATCAGAGTCACTGTTTTCTCCTAAGTTTAGAGCTTTCAATATTTGACATTTATATACATCCTAGGTGGCCAACTCAGTGAAAGGGATAGAAATTTTTATTTTGGCAATTTCTCTTTCCAAATTGAAAGGAAACTGGCTATTTGAAAGGTTCAGATCTGTTTTGTTGGTCACTATTTTATTGGCAAAATCATCTTGTTGATTCTCACTATGTACATTATTTGAAACTGTTTTATTAGGGGCACTAGCTGCAATGCTAGTGCTGCTAGGTTCTTGACTTGGTTTATCAGTGGATTGGGTACTCCTACCCTTGCCTTTGTCAGAAGTTTAAGTTGTTGTTTTGTTGTTTTCAGCAGTCCCTTTAGGAGTCTTTTCAGGCCTTTTCTTAATAGTAATTTTAGAGGTTTTTGTTTTGGGAGCTTCTGGATTCTTTTTGCTTCTGAGATCATATTGTTCAAAGACCTGCATGATGGCATCCTCGAATCCTAACCTATAGTCTTCAAATTCTAACCCTTATTCATCACCATGTGTGTGTGAGGCCTGGTTGTCTTCTGTAAGAAAGGTGTGATCTTGGTTATCCACCCCCAACATGTTTATAATAGTTCCCTCTGACTCTTCTATCAATCCCTCCTCTTCATCAACGTAGTTTTCTTGAAATGGAGGTCTAATTTGTTGATCTGAATCTTTTTGCTTCATCTGAGGGGGGTTTCTCCTAAAGTTCTGGCTCTAATTTTGAGTCTGATTCCTGTTTTGGGCACTTTCTTGGACAGCTAACCTCTCCATAATTTTTTCTAACCTATCCATGTTCTTGGCTAGATAGTCAAATTTTGAGCCAGTTGTAGAAGGTGCAGTGTCCTACTTATAGGTTACTTTCTTTCGGCCCTCATCCTAGCTCGTTTTTCAATCAGATTAGCTTCCACACTGAGAGCTCCCTTTTGCATATCTTCTAAAGTTAAGGGATCCCTTTCTCTAAGCTGATAGGCCATTTCAGGATCAAATCCTTCAGGAAATTTGGCCAAGGCTGATCCTTGTGGAGGTTTCATGATCCAGGTGGATATTGGTGGCCACCCACCTATTCCACTTGGCCCCCCACCATTGTCTCTTTTATTTTTTCAGTTTCGGCATAACTTACTATTTTTAGCAGTTTTTTGGGTCCTGAACTTCCGGAGCCGTTTTGAGGCCCTAAACGACGTTTTTTGGGTGTCGTTTTATCAGCAAATTTGATCATCAAATTCATCCCGAAAGTTGTAGTCCTCGGATAGAGATTTCTAATGATGTATCATGTGCATCAAACGGAGATAGTATGCCAAAGTTACGTCCATGGGAAGTTGAAACACCAATTTACCCAAACGGGGCCCATAGTTTTGGCGCTTCATTCCTAGGGTTAGGTTTTTGGGATGTTGAGGGTTCTCCATTGTTTCTCAATAATAAATAGGCCCTCGAGCCTCATTGTAACGCATTTCAGAGGCCTATAGCCGCCACATCTCTTCTCAGAGATAGCTACCAATGCCCTAGCTAGTTTTATTTCCATTCTGTCTATAAGAAAATTTCAGTTCTTTGATATTAATGAAATGAAGTGTTATTTCCGCTGCATCTCTATATTTATGGTTATGTGTTTATTTTTTTGTGTTCCTACATAAATCTGGATCAGTGGTATCATAGGGGTCTGCTTTTCTCGATCCTTCTTTGCATGTCCCCAACGAGGTCGGGGTATAAGGAGCTAGGGCTTGATCTGGTGGAACCTTTTCAAGATCAGCCTCGTAAACCTCGACGGACGCCCATGGGGGACAAAAAGAAAGATGAGGGAGCAGGAGATCCTATCAAAATATTGCTCGAGGAGGCTCTCGAAAAACAAAGGAACGCGAGGATAACTTTGCTCAGATCCTTCAACGATTGCCCACCAGCGGTGCATCTGCATCCAATAGCCACTCTGGAGTTGCGAATCCCTTTAAGGTACAAGTAAATTTTGACATTCCCATATTTGAGGGTCAAATAGATGCAGATGCCGTAGATAGACGGTTGAATATATTAGAAGGATATTTCTCTGTTCATGACTTTTCAGACCGGGAGAAGATTATTTTTGCACTCCTCAAAGCTACCCCCCATGTTAAGGACTGGTGGGAAACCTACTATGAGAACAAGGACCAGACAGAACCCTCTTTGTTCTCGGCCGTACCAACTTGGAATTCTTTCCGAGACGCTGTCAAGGAACAGTACTATCCCGTGGGGAGCTATGAGGACAAGTACATACAATGGACCACACTGCAACAACAAAGGGATCAAGATTTGCATGAGCTGACGAATCTGTTCCATACCTTGCGCACAAAGTTGGGTATCAAAGATTCAGAGAAACATTTGGTGCTAAAGTATCGCAGCTATCTGCACATATACATTCAAGAGGAAATGGAGTTCCTCGACATCTCCTCGCTTGGTACGGCATACCGGTATGCTGCCAAGATTGAGCAGAAATTCAAACAGAAGAAGCGAGACTTTGGATCTACGAATCAAAAGCAAGGAAAAGGTGCTTCCAAACCGCAGAACAGAGGACAGAGCCAAGGCATGGAGGCTAAAGACAACCCGTCAAAGCCACAAGAAAAGAACAACACCGTAAAGCCAAAGAAGGACACGGGAAAGTGGTGTGAGTTCCATAAGAGCTCCACTCACAACACAAGTGAGTGTCGGGCCAAGCAGTCGCTAGTGGCCGAGATGAGGGCTTCTGAGTCAGATGCATGCTCCGACTCCGAATCGGAACCTGAAAAGGGGAATGAAAAAGGGAAACAGATTATTGATGCGGAGCCCAACGCCACTGTTGCCACTACAAAGGTCCAGAAGGAGGAACCGGAAGATCCAGAGGAGGAGGAACGTCTCTTCCACTCCCATATGTGGGTAAAGGGCTCCCCTGTACAGTTCATTGTCGACAATGGGAGCCAAAAGAACCTCATTTCAGCAGACGCCATGAAGCGGTTGGGCTTGCCGACCACAGCTCACCCACATCCATACACCATCGGGTGGCTTCACCAAGGACGAGATCTCCGCGTCAGCCAGCAGTGTCGCCTTTCCTATAGCATCAAGCCCTTCACGGATGAGGTATTATGTGATGTTGCTCCTATTGATGTTTCTGATGTATTATTAGGACAACCATACTTGTGGAAGCGCCATGTTGTGTATGAGTCTCGACCTCGTGCTGTCATTGTTACTTTGGGAAATAAGTTGTACAGGATACCAGAGGTACCACCTCCTACGACTATCTCTTTGGTTACTGCAAAACAATGCAGTAAGCTCATTTCCCAAACCAGGAAATTTGTTTTCCTGATGATCCGCCCCCAAGGCAAGAAGAAGACTGTGGCCACGACCTCCAGACAGGGCCCCTCTGCACGACAACAACAAATGGATAAGGTCGTGGAGGAGTACGGGGACATCTTCACCTCACCCACAGGGGTTCCTCTGCACTGCCATGTCAAGCACCCGATTGATCTGACCCCAGGTGCGCCACTACCCAATGGACCGATCTATCGACGCTCTGTTCTGGAAAATGATGAAATCAAGAGGCAGATTCAGGAGCTGTTGCAGAAAGGTCACATCAGACCAAGTTCATCGCCCTGTTGGAGCCCGATCGTGTTGGTACAGAAGAAGGATGGGACGTGGAGACTCTGTATTGACTATCGGGCGCTGAACAAGATCACTGTCCGGAATAGGTACCCAATCCCATGGATTGATGACCTTCTGGACCAACTCAAAGGTGAAAAATATTTCAGCAAGATCGACCTGAAGTCTGGGTATCACCAAGTACCAATTGAACCCTCTGATGTGTGGAAGACTGCCTTCAAAGCCAAGGAAGGCCTTTTTGAATGGCTGGTCATGCCTTTCGGGTTGACGAATGCTCCCGCAACCTTCATGAGGATGATGGACGACATCTTGCGGCCATTCACCAACTCATTCGTAGTGGTGTACTTGGATGACATTCTCATCTTCAGCAAGACTTGGGAAGAGCACCTTCATCACATCCGACAAGTCCTCCAAACACTGCGGCAACACAAGTTGTGTGCCAATTTGGAGAAGTGCACGTTTGGCATGACCCAGGTTCAATATCTGGGATACATTATTGATGAAAGGGGGGTGCATGTGGATCCAGCCAAGATCCAAGTCATTCTGGATTGGCCAGCCCCGACTACTATAACAGAGCTTCGCAGCTTTCTGGGTCTTGCTAATTTCTACCGTAGATTCGTGTTGGGATTCTCTCATATCACTTGGCCCTTGAGTCAAGTCACCAAAGGATGAGCGAGAGCAAAATTCTTTTGGTCGGAACCTCAACAGAAGGCGTTCAAAGAATTGAAAAATCGCCTCTGTTCTGCCCCAGTGCTCACCTTACCAGACTTGCAGCAGCCATTTGAGATCGAGACAGATGCCTCCGACTATGCTATTGGGGCAGTTCTTACTCAACAGGGACATCCAGTGGCATATCACAGTGAGACATTGTCTGAGACAGTTCACAAGTATCCCACCTCAAGGTCGTTGACAGATTCTCGAAGATGGCCTTTATGGCGGCCTGTAAGAAGAATATCACAGCAGAAGCTACTGCTAAACTCTTCTTTGAATGAGTATGGGTGCACTTTGGGATCCCACAGTCTATCATATCAGATCGAGATAGCAGGTTCCTCAGCACATTTTGGTCCAGCCTCTGGTCAATGTTGGACACAAAGCTCACCAAGTCCACAGCTTTCCATCCCCAAGCAGATGGCCAGACAGAGGTCGTCAACAGAATGATTGTACACATTCTGCGCATGTACAACTCAAAGCATCCACGCACATGGGACGAGAGCCTCCCCTATGTACAACACAGTTATAACCGGGCTCTCCACGGTTCAATTGGCCATAGCCCCTTTCAGGTGGGCTTGGGATTCCAGCCACTATGTCCCATTGACATAGCCATGCCGTTTGCAGCTGCTCAGGCCGATTCAGCTCATGTCCAGTCTGAAGTTGACAAAGAAAGTAGCTTCATCGAGCGCATTCAACACATCCGCCAACAGGTTCATGATATATTGGACAGAGCCAATGCGAAGTACAAGCAGCGCCATGATCAACACAGGGTGCCACACAACTTCCAGGTGGGTGACAAAGTATGGCTGCATTTGCAGAAGGAGCGCCTCACTGGACCTCACCGCAAGCTTCGCCCGCTCTGATACGGGCCGTACACCATCACCAAGGCTGTAGGTAACAATGCCTTCGAGCTTAGTATTCCACCATTCCTTGGTCTGCACCCAGTCTTCAATGTGGATCGCCTTCGTCCTTACTTCCACCTCTACTGGACACCTCGGACATTGCAGAACAACTCACACCAACAGAGTTAAACCCAGACTGCATGGAACAGGCCACCACAGATTGTATCATGGACATGCAAATCAAGAACACTCGTCAACAGCAGATCCAACTGTATCGGGTTGTCAAAGCTGGCCAACTTCTGCACCAAGGAAAGTGGTTCACCGGGGACCAAGTTCAGCAGAAATTTCCTCATCTCATGGAGGAACTTAACGCAATGGGGACCATTGCTTCCTAAGGGGGGAGGAATGATCCAGGTGGATATTGGTGGCCACCCGCCTATTCCACTTGGCCCCCACCATTGTCTCTTTCAGTTTTTCCGTTTTGGCATAACTTACTATTTTTAGCAGTTTTTCGGGTCCTGAACTTCCGGAGCCGTTTTGAGGCCCTAAACGACGTTTTTTGGGTACGAAAGCGCCAACGAATTTTCTGATAAAATTTGTCCCGACAGCTGTAGTCCTCGGATAGAGATTTCTAATGATGTATCATATGCGTCAAACGGAGATAGTATGCCAAAGTTACGTCCCTGGGAAGTTGAAACACCAATTTACCCAAACGGGGCCCATAGTTTTGGTGCTTCATCTCCTAGGGTTAGGTTTTTGGGATGTTTAGGGTTCTCCATTGTTTCTCAATAATAAATAGGCCCTCGAGCCTCATTGTAACGTAATTCAGAGGCCTATAGCCACCACATCTCTTCTCAGAGATAGCTACCAGTGCCCTAGCTAGTTTTATTTCCATTCTGTCTGTAAGCAAATTTCAGTTATTTGATATTAATGAAATGAAGTGTTATTTTTGCTGCATATATGTATTTATGGTTATGTGTTTATTCTGTTGCGTTCCTGCATAAATCCGGATCATTTCAAGTCTGGGGGTAGTGCATTATACACACTATTGAATCGGGTGTAGTAATTTTGAACACTCTCCCCAGGGCCTCTCTTTAGGTTGTTGTAATCTAAAAGTATTTGGGGTGGATTCTTCCTAATTTCCCATTTGTTTTTGAATGTTTTATGTAAAGAAGGGAAATCATTGATACTGTGAGGAGCTAAACTCTTAAACCATTTCTTGGCCTCTCCTCCTAAGCTTTAGGCAAAGATTCTCATCTTAATGGCCTCATCCTTTATTTCCATATAATCGAAGGCATCATTAATCTTATTCACATGCTGTTGAGCGGTGGTGGATTCACTCCCAGTGAAATGGGGAATTTTGGACTGATACTCATTGGGTAAAGGAACCAGATACTGTGGTAACACTAGGGGAGCATACCAAGCTTCCATGACAGTGTTTTGTGGGATTAAAGGAGTGGCTTGAGCAGCAGGTATATGGGTGGCAGAACTGCTTGGACCAACAACAAACTATTGAGCAGATTTAGGGTGAGAGACACCCAAGATATGAATGAGATGGATATCAGGAGGTGTTGATGGAGGGGTTTCGCTGTCACTAATATGTTGACCACTTTGTGGTGGTGAACTTGGAGGCTCAAAGTCTGTCTGATCTACACCACTAAATGACTTAGTTATGGGTAAATTACTTGGTAAATCTAAGTCAACTTGGGTATATGATAGAGCTGAAAGGTTCTCAAGTGCTGAGCTAGCTCTATGAATGGGTCTGATAATAGTTGGATCCATAGATGTGAGAGACTTCCAAAGAATGCTTTCTGGATTATCAACTATTTCAGGAGGATCTGGATTAGGATAAGCTCTGGTATGGATCCTTCTTGAAGCCAGTATGTTAAGTTTCAGATCCGAAAAGAAGAAATTTAGCGAGGTATAACAATATTTAAAAGGTCAACTAGTCTTAGACAAAGAACTTAGTCCTCGAATTTTCTTGACCATGGGTATGAACAATGTTCTTATAGTAGTGTGGGCTGACCCAGTGGAGTCTTTGTGAAACGAGGAATAATCAGCAGGCCTACTGATCACCAGTGGAGTCTTTTGATCTTTTAGGAGTTGTGGAGTCACCAGGTGGATGGTTTCAAATGTTCAAGAAGATTTACTGTCCACCACAGTAATTAACTACCAATATGAATTTTAAGAGTTCTCTGAGTTCGTAAGGATGTCTAAGATAGCAGTCTACTCAGAATAGCTTCCCCAGCAGAGTTGCAATTATGTTGGGGTTCCTGTGTTTTGGCTAGATTAGCAAAACCAAAAGACAAGACAACATCAAACCACTTTGGGATCCTAGGATCTAGCCCTCCTCGATCCAGAGAGGGATCTCTCTGTAGAGGTAAAGAATAATGTATCTTTAAAGTTTAGTTTAAGGTATTAGGCTAGTTATAGAGCACAAGGGTTTTTTATTTGTTTTTTTGGTTGGGAAACATGAAAGAAGGTTTAAATGAAATGTAAAGGAATGAATAGTGAAGGATTTTCAGCAATGGGAGATAATTCAAAGAGAATACAAGTTCATTGGGCAATGGAGTCTTAAAAGAGTTTACTTGAAATCTGAATATCCAATGCTTTCAAAAGGCTAGTCATCTAAATCAGGGGATCTCTTAAGATGATTGTACTGGGTGAAACAATAAGGACATGAATGGGAAAACAAGGAAAACCTTCCAAGGTGACCACTTCAGAATAAGTCAAGGGATAGGGCACACCTTATACCCCTGTGATCAATACTCCTAATGAGGTTAACTTCAAAGACAACAATCCAACAATGCTCCTGATTTCTTTTAAACAGTAGAAAACACTTAAGTTTAACACAGAGTGAAGCCTAAGATTAGAGAAAGAATTTTAACCTTCTCTTCTTTTGACACTCAACTCAAAGGGATCTTCAAAAGGCTAACTGTTGGGAAAGGAACCTAGAGGACAGGGCTAACTCTAAATCTCCCTATTTCCTAATTATTTCAGTTGAACCAAACAAGAACATCTAGGAACAAACCTTGAATTCATACATCAGTAAGCATGGGCAAACCAACTCTTTGACTGGTTAAATTATGTTGAATTTGTTCTGAGATACACGAATAGCAGAAAACATAAAAATAAGAAAGTGCAGGAAGCATTAGGGTACTTGCAGCAGTATATCTTAAGCTAAAATTGTTGTTTCTTATCAGAGAAAATGAAACATGATGTAAAACAAAGGGAAAACAATAACAAAGAAGGGGCACATCACCACTGATTTGGATCAGGATCCAATGAACATGCTTGTCATATTAGTAGAGAAAAACCAGTCACATATATTTTTGTCCAATAACTTGAAACAATCCAGAAATCATCTCCCAGCCTATTTACAACACTATTCAGGGAACTCTACCTCGATAAACAACTTACAATCAGTAATTTTCCAACAACCAACCAACATTTTCAATGTGTTTTTCATGGGTTCTTATAGGTGAATGAGTGATAGCAGTGGTAGATAGGACTTAAAAGCTTCATTAAAACAGAGGGAAAAATGTCTTCGAAGCCCATTCTGTTTAATATCTTTACATTAACTTTCAGTACCCTTTAGTCAATTTAGAAGTGTTTGTCAGGTTGAAAATAACTTCTAGGGCGTGATCTTGAAGTACTTTCCTAGCTGAGTTATCTTGTTTATACTCTAAGATAAGTAAGGTGAAGATTTTTTCTTACAGGTCTTCCATACTTTATAACCAATGCACTGACAGTTCTAGGAATTTCTGTCAGAGTAATAACTGCTCTAGGGCTCGATGAAGAATGGAGAATGGGTGGTAGGAACTGGTCCTTTCTTCAGTAAAAGGAGTGTTCTGCTGATATATCTTTTGTGCCACTTTAATCACTATTCTACATTTAACCTATGCTTTAAACTTCATTGAGCTTCCTTGATATTCTTTATGATCTTACAACTACGAATTACATACTAAATCTTCAATATCATGCACTAATCCTTCTAATCTTCTTCTGATACTCTTTTAGACTTCTGCTAACTCTTTTTTGTGAATATACAGGTGGCAAGGGCACTGGAGGGTTTAAATTAGGGTCAATAACCTCGATCTTCAATAAAACGTGCTATTAAACCCTCCAGCGATTCCCTTCTTTGCTATCTTTGGCCACAGGAATGTCTCTGTGCAACGTATGTCACCTGACCATGACTGTGGAGACCATATATCACCCTTTAAACCCTGCAAAACACAATAAACACGTCATAATACCTAAATGAGTGGTTGAACTGTGACAGAGGCTCGGGATGGTGAAGGAGCAGTGCGGAGATGATGAATGCAGCGGCTGAAGGGTCGGAATCATGGCGGAAGGCGAAACCAGGTTTAAAATTTGAATTTGGCGCGAAATTGGAGAAGGGTGGTTTCGGAAAATTGGCAGCATTTTCGCGTGGTGTTCGGGGGGGTAGGATGTATTGGGCGAATGGAATGCGATAACATAGAGCGATCGACACGTGGCTTTTGAAAACCACTTTTATCACACGGAAGTAGCGCACTGTAGGAAGGGGAAAAAAATTGCGCGAAATGCAATGTTGACTGTCAGATCTAGGGTGACAGATCAGATGGTGTGGAGTTAGCACGATCGGCAAAGAAGTTATAGGTAGAAAAGGAGTGGGCCCAAGTGCTGAGTTTAGTAATCTTTTCACCGAGCGGACAGCGGGATAGCGGTTGGGCTATGCATGAGTCGTCGGATCTATTGGGTGGACGGCTAGGATCGCGTCGGGAGATCATCCTTCGCGGAAGGAAAGGAAAGGGACTGATGAACTGAAATTTGCCGATGCGATGGGTATGGGACGTAATAAGTGCCTAGGGTGGTGTGGTCCTGTGGGAGCCAACGGGACCAGGGGTTTGGAGGGAAAAGCGCTTATCGCATCGGGGAAAAGGATAAATGGAAGTTCAGGAAGAAGAAGATTGCGATTATGATGGCAAGGGCTAATTATAAGGAAAAAACACGGTTTTGTGGAAAGTGGAAGGACCGAAGGTGGAATAAAGGGTGCCTATCGCATCGAAGGATTAGAAGAATGAAGGGAAGGCTAGGGAAAGGAAACTCCGATTGCGATGAGCGATAAGGACTTATCGCTTGGTTATGGCTCCAAGTCACATGCGGAGAAAGGGGCTAAGGGATAAGTTGAAAGAGCTTAAGCCTTTAGTGAGAAAATGAAGATTTTCAAGGATTTTAAAGGGTTTTTTGAGGAATTGGGAGGTTTTGATAGGGGTGAAGACAAGGTTTTAAACCTTATAAATGGGTTTCACAAGGCTTGAAGGGGATTTGAGGCCTTTAAGGCTAAATGGAGGGTTAAAATATGAAAGAAGGCTTTATGAAAATTGGGGGGGGGGGGGGAGGAGTGAAAATAGGCAGTTTCAGAGGCCTTTTGAACAGCTTTCTTTAGTGAATCAGCATGGTTTTAAGATGGAAACAATAGTGAAGATGAACCTCCAGGATAGGAAAACTATAAGACTTCAAGGATGATAGATTTTCAAGGGAATTTATCACTTGAAGGCTTGATGACAAATTTAGCCACCTATTTGCTTTGACAAATTATTACAGGTGACTAATAGGTCAACATATGGATCCTACAATGATTTACTGTGGCAACCAAAGTTGCATCAAACTCTCGGTTAATCCATTTTTTCATGATAGATCCAAGCATATCGACGTCTAGTACCAAGAAAGATTCTAATTTAATTTTCCCTTGAATTAAATTAGAGGAAAATTGTAATTCCACATCTCATGACAAATTATATGAGTTAACTAAGTTATTTTGGCTTAGTTGGCTCAATTAATTCGAGTTGAGGGTCTAACTTGAGTCATATAGAGTGGCTCCTACAAAATAGGATCCGTGCTTGAGTTTATTTTGAGTTGTAATTAATTAACTTAGTTTATCTGAGTTAAAGTCAGTTTAACTAGTTCCAAATATTGGAGGAATTAGTGAGAGGTCAAAGTGTGGAACTTGAACTTGAACCACATGCATTGATCAATCAGTTAACTTATAAATAAACCATAAATAACTCATGCGTGTCAAATCTGAGAGTTACCTTGTTGAGATTGGAGTTCAAGGGAAGTGCACTATCAGTTGTATAATCATCCAAATTGTACAAGTGGTGCACGAAGTCATAGGAAGGCCTTAGATGAATTGTCTATTTGTGGGTGGGTATTTCCATAATTAATAGGGTCTAATTACCCTAGGAAACAACACAAGGAAATAGGGACTTGGGAAAACAGAAAATTGGTTAAGTGTTGGCCTAGGATTTTCCAGGAAGAAGTGAGACAGATAGAGATAGTGTAGAGGTTTCTTAGGCTTGAGAAAAGTATTGTAATCTTCTCATATTTTCTAATTAATGAAATATACAGATAACAAGGTTTTCGAAATTTGTATAGTATATTCAATTCTATTGTTTTAGCATATTACAATTAGAAGTTTGAATTACGTGGATTTTTTACACAGACCATATTTACCCTAGCAGGCCGGTGAAAGTAGGTAAATGTGGGAGGGGTGGCTACATTCCACCCTTTACCTATTCAAAACCTAATAAAATCTAGGGAATTTAGAGGCTTTACACCACCTTGAAACATATAACACAATGGTTCCACCCACTAAAGGGAATCTAGAAGCCACTACCAAACCAGACAAACAAGCAAAGAAGACTCTAGAAATTCCTGCCCAAGAATCCAAGAGATAAATCTCTACCCTAGGTTGTCAAGGGACTCTAAAGAAGACCATCTCTGCCCTCCATCCCCCAAGGTCATCGTTAGATTTACCCTCACATGGAAAAATTTCGTCCAGTCCTTGATAGTACTTCTGAAGGTGTGGTCTTCAATATGGCAGTCACATATATTCCTATTACAGTGACATGAAGATGTGTTATTCCCTACTAAGCTTACTCACAATGATGTTGTTCTCAATGATCAAGTCTACTCCTTTGTTCATGCTCTTTTGAGTGTGACTGTTCTCTCTCTGTTCAACTACTTCCCCTTCATCATTCGAATTTCTTCCCTTCTCATCCTCAATGGTTATTAACCTATTGTGTGACAATGTTGTGAAACTAGCTCCAAAAATAGAAGAAAAGAGATATCAACGCCTTAGAAACAAGCCACTTCGAGGGGGCAACCTCCAATACATTACATGAATGAACAATTCTTGGATGATACAAATGACAAAACCTCCTTTCTATATATAGGAGTCCATGGGGCTGCAATGTAATCCTAGTGGGGCCACAATGTAATCCTAGCTGACCTAACAATAATAATATAAGGGCACAATAATAACAATATGGTGGTTACAGCGGTACAACAATAACAATAAGGGGGGCTACACTAACATAATAAGGGACTACACTAGTAATATTGGGACTTAACATGCCCCTCTCCTTCAAACAAGTGTTGTCCTTCACACTTGTTTATTTCTTGATTCTTCTGTATAAAATTCTCATCTTCCCATGTAGAATCTTCTACAAGAAACTTCTTCCACTTGCTGAGATACTCTGAAATTGATCATACTTGTCGACTTCTTGTTCCTGTGACTGCTTCAGAACTTCTTTCGATGTGATGTTGATCTTCCTATTGTTTCATTTCATTCTGCACCAAAGTTAGGTTATTCTTTGAGAGTTGGCGAACTTTTTGTTGATGGTTGATGTGATCTTCTAATAATTTATCATCCATATTATATTTTATTTTATCCTTCAAACCATCCAACTTAGCCTCCATTTCTGCTTTTAAACCATCTATGCAATCTTCGCTTTCTCTTCGTAACATCAAAATTTGTTGCACTTGGTACCATAATTTTGATATCTCATACTGCAATTCTTCCTCTTCATGTGTCATAGTATAGATTTCTTAGGGCTTAATGGGTATGGAATTATTTTTTGTAGGCATTATAGAACCCGATACTGATAAAAATTCTTAAATATGCCCTTGGAATCACTTCAAACAACTTTTTCAAACAAACGTTATGCAATTTTAAAAAACAAATGCACACCTTTTTCTTTCTTTTGAGAAGCTTGATATTGAAACTGAATTATCTATGTGATTTCGGATCCTTAATAACTAAAATTTTTCCTTGAGGTAGCCCTCTAAACCCTCTTTCGAATTCCAAAGTTCTGACCTGATTTGGATTCTTGAAGGAAAATTTATGCCCAATCTCCTACGATGACCTAATTATGGACTGGTTCAGTAGAGTGAACTTGTACAAATTGCCACATGTCATTGTTTGGACCTTCGGCTCTGAAATTGATAGACAGGAAACTGCAGCCCATGTGATTCTGGACACTTTTGACAGACTTCCAATCTGATGCTCAGAGAGAGAGTTATGAAGCTTTTCCCACGATCACCTCTTTGAGATGAAATTCTGGAGCCTGAAACAATTCTAAATTCCAAAGATCATATCTCCCAAAATATTATGAACCAAGATCTGAAATTTTTTAACGATGTTCCCCTAGATTTCGGCTTTGTGCTCTCCAAATTTCAGCTTCTGACACTTCGTAGAAAAACATTTATAGAAAAACGTCCGCAATGACCTGTTTAGGATAAATTCAGGAGCCTACAAAAATCCCTAACTTCCACAGACCAGATCTCCACAAATATTGTGAACCAAGCTCTGAAATTTTGCGACGATGTTCCTCTAGATTTTGTCTTCGCGCTCTAAAAATTTCAGCTTCTGAACCTTCGTAGAAAAAATTTTATAGCGAAAATTCCACGATGACCTGTTTGGAGCAGCAAAACCCTAGAATCCAAAGCTCTGATACCAAATGTTGTGAAACCAACTCCAAAAATAGAAGAAAAGATATATCAACGCCTTAGAAACATGCCAATTCGAGGGGGCAACCTCCAATACATTACATTAATGAACAATTCTTGGATGATACAAATGACAAAACCTCATTTCTATATATAGGAGTCCATGGGGCCACAATGTAATCCTAGCTGACTTAACAATAATAATATAAGGGCACAATAATAACAATATGGGGGTTACAGGGTTACAACAATAAAATTAAGGGGGGCTACACTAACATAACAAGGGACTACACTAGTAATCTAGGGACTTAACAGACAAGTGGTTAGGGTCTTCTTGGCCTATGGGGGTTGTGTCATGTCTCCCCTACTCACTTGTTTTTTGACTAGCGTCCATTAGCCCACTCATGTTTAATTTCCCTCGGTGTAACCTCCTCAACAACATTGTCACCCTATTTATTTTGTGTCCTCCCTCCCTTGAATTTTCCTCCAAGGAAACATGGCCCCTGTCCTCTTTGTCCAACCTTCTCCTTAATGGCATGCTCCAATGCAGTTAGAATGCACACCTACCAACCTAATTGGTTTTCATAGCAATTAAATCCCCAACAGTTATGCTTTCTAGTCTCTGGAATCTATCTCATAACTTAGTCCATAATTATTTTATGAAAATATTTACATTGAAAAAATGAGAATAAAAATTTGGGGCTATTACACCAAAGCCCTCAATCAACTACTACAACCAGTGACTCTGCCTCTTTAAGAGTATGCTCCCAAAATAATGAATGTCTTTTATCTCCATTTTCATCCATTTAAAAAGAACAATTTATTCACAAAATGGGAAGATAATTTCCATGGACACAATCTCTATGTCATCATACCAACTTAAGTTTTCCTTCAATTTTTCTTAATTTGATTCTTGATTGTTTTATTGATTTTTTATTGTTTGTTAACTTTACCTATTCTTACAATTTTTATAGTTTACTTTTATTTATTTATTCATAGCTTCAATTTATTAATCATGAGTATTATAATTATTACTATTACTATTATTTGTAAGTCACCACCTACGGGAAATTGGAACTAGTGACCTATCACCTGGAGTGCCTTAACAGTGCGCCCTTCATCGTCGAACCAAAGCTCTGTGGACCATTATTTTATTTATTTACTATTATTATCTTTCCTTTATTATTTAGAATTATGGTTATATACTACTATTATATTTTAATTATTATTTATTATTTTATTCATTTATGTTTTAATATTCTCACCTTTTATTATTTATTATTTCATTTTATTATTATTATTATTATTATTATACACAAAATTTAACACAATAATGTTTGCTTATGATCGAATTTGCTCTAGTGTTTCCATTTGTAATATAATTGCAACTCAAACCATAAGCTAGATTACCACTTCTACTTCTATATAAGAACAACATAACCAATACTTTTTAAAAACTACTAATACATAACCATAAACTTCCCATCAATAAGAAACATAGCCCTATGATATATATCAACATCAAATCAAATTTGTAGTATTATCATCATAGAAATCATTAAGAATGAAAACCCAACCCAAAATTAATTAAATTGGTTCACCTCTGAACCAACAAACTTTTTACACTACTACCCTTGACAAAAATTCATTGTGGGGGCTTGAATAAGAGTTATTTACTCAATACAAAATACCAAACAACAAATAATTGAAATCGTTATAAAGCCACAGTACCTATATTCTACTTACTGCCATTGTATCTCCTATTTCGGCTTCTAGGATCATTTGTGTTGATTTTTTCTCATATTTACAGTGATAGTCGTGCCTATTTTGGAATAGGGCTTCCAAAGTTTTAATTTAACTATCAATAGTTATTAGTTGGATGGTATGACCTCCATGAAATATCTTAGAATATTCTTAGGAGTTACCTAGATTACATGTTGAGATTTAACTTAAAACTATAGTAGCTATGCTTTTTCTACCCTTTTAATTAAATTGATTAATTAAATAAAGTCATATGAATGTGAGTAATGATTTTTGGGCATGTGGTATTAGTAAGAATGGTATTAGCCTCAAACTGTCATTTTCTCAATGCAATAATTCCAATTGAGTTGATGATGAATGTCTATTCCTAAATAATTGTATGAAAAAACCTTCTCCAAGTAGTTATTATCATAATAGAAATTATCATAGTTGATGATGAATGTCTATTCCTAAATAATTGTATGAAGAAACCTTCTCCAAGTAGTTATTATCATAAATGAAATTATCATAGTTGATCTTTTTGGATTTAATTATCAAGACTTTAGTTTGTTGATATTAACAATCATACCCATCTTCATCTTAGAGTAGTAATCTTTTTTTATTCTAAGTTGCTTGTTGAGATTGTAATGACTCGACTAAAAGAATGATATAGTTGACATAAAGGAGAAGAAGAACTATCTTACTTGTAAGTTGGGGGCCATCACATCTTGCGACTTCCAAACACTCTTCTAACTTATCACTGTAAATGAAATATAGAGTAGCGGATAACTCCAATATTGCATGTAACTTCTTCTAGCCAACCCTCAGTGGTCCTAAGATTGTGTTGTGGTAAAAACACAACCCCCCATTATTGGTGTCTTCACTTCAAATAATGGTGACCCTTTTTATAAAAATTTTGGCTAAACACCTTTTAAGATTTTTATTTTAGTTGATTATCCTACACTTTTGTTAATTTTTCATTTTCTTTGGATTCTTGTTTTGATTGCTTTGTTAAAATTGATTTTTAATAAGCTTCCCATTGATGCTTGTTTTACCTCATTTGGTCAACTGGTTTGAAAATGGTACTCCTTTGAAGTCCCATTATTTATCTAGTTTGGGTTAAAAATGCTATTTTTATTCTTTTTATTTATTTTCAGAGTCGTTGTAGTTTAGATAATTTCATAACTAATTTCATTAAAATAAAAGCAAAAATAAAAATTGATATTTAATATTAAATTTTGAATTAATTAAATTAATATGATTAATTTAATTAAAATAAAATTTAATATATATATATATATATATATATACAAATAAAAAAACAAAAAATTACATCGCATATTGCAACCATCGCAATTTTAATAACATGCACATCTTAAAAAACCCGATGACCTTCATTCCCTGATATGTGATGGCTCTTCAAGCATTAACCAAAGTTTGATAAAATACCATTCAACCATTTATCCGATGCAATAAGTCAAACATTGACTTTTCTTTTTAATTCCTTATAACTCCCGTGACCTCATACTAATTTCATATTCTTACATCGCAAAATTTCTCGCATCGCAGATTTTATATGTGAACATTCCAAAAAAATGCGATGGTGTATTTCTTGCGATGTGCGATGTCGAATCGCAAGATCGCATCACAGGTTTTCAAACAATACATTTTCTTAAAACATGAAAAACCCCCGATATGCGATAAGGCCAAATGCGATGTGTTAAAAAAATTTTAATACAAAGTTTTTACCCCTTATGCCTCCCACACCTCCACCTCACTCACCCTCACGTCACCCTCACCTCACACTCCACTCACCATATCCCTCCATAATCTCATGTGGATAAATTAATGGATTTGGATTGATTTCAATGGTTTGTTTTATGGGTTTAAAGTTTGGATTGATTACAATGGTTTGTAAATTAATTTTTATATTTTTTACATTATAATAATTATATTATAATTATAATGTTTATTATAATTTTAATATAATTTGAATTATAATATTAATTATATTTAAATTAACTTTTTCAAACCATTTGTATATTAATTTTATTTTGTAACTTAATTAATTTCTAAATTAGATGATAACTAATTATAATTAATTGTATATATTAGTTAGTTAATAATTAATTTAGAATTAATTATTAGATAATTAGAATCTAATTTAGGATTAAATTTCTAATTAAAAATTCTGATTTTTAGCTCAGCAACAGAATTTCTAGAATTATGCCAGATTTGACTCATCAACTTTGGAAGCTCATAGAATGAATTTTACTTGGCCAAATGAGGCCCAGGACGGCTCATTGGAAAGATAAAATCAAGGAGAACATTTATGAGAAGGTTCCACTAATATATTTGATCATTAATTGGGTCAAAAATCATGCGGAATATCAAGCTCTGAATTTCTAAAACAAAATCAATTTTCTGATTTATTTTCTGCATTTTCATTTGTCCAAGCCTCTTCTAATTGTAGATTCGCTCATCAATAATATCCTTGGCCAATTAAACCATCCCAGGCATCAATAGAGAGTTTATATTTTATTTTCAATTATTTATTTAAATAGAATTTGATTGGATTTGTTTTAATGCCATAAATGGCATTTTGATTTTATTGTTGCATCTTAATTTATTTTGATTTCTTTTTGCAGAAAAACAGTGGAAGAGATATGAAGAAAATATCTTAATCAATGAAAATGCTCCAGCAATTAAAAGATTGGAATTTTTGAGCAAATAAAATAGGATTGGACAGATTTCTCCTCAACAAACTTTTCTCTCAAGAATTCCTGTGCAAATATTATAAATAACATATTGCAGAATGTAATATAGGCTGCTCTCTTCTGCAATTCTGGAATTCTAAAAGCACTTTTGTAATAGGGATTTAGAGTTGTAGGTGGGAGGAGTGGAATCTCAGATCTGGGGATTATTGAAGTTTTTCTTTTATATCCTGAGTTATGTATAATGAACAGAGTTTGCACTATTGTAGCTTTGATTTTGAAAGTAGAAGCTTAGGCATTATAAAGGACTATTGAAGACTGGAGCTGGAGAAATGGATTCAATAAATTGGTATTTCGAATATTATTTTAAATGCTGGTTTTATTTTATGATAACAGGAATGGTGTCAATTTACTTACATATTTGTGCACTTTTTTCGGTATGGGTAATTTGTTTCTATTTTATGTTGTTATTTATCTCTGCTCTTATGGGCTGAATTCTGATTTCTGAGTAACTATTTACTCATAAATCTGTCTTTTAATATTGGATAAATAAATAGTGATATGTTGTAAACTTCTTCCGCATATTATTGTTTAATAATTCAAGTTACTGATTAAATGATAAATACCATTTTGTGAACTACTTCCTGATTCTTGTTGATTAATTATTTCAGTTAAAAGGTCTCAATAGGATGTGTTTTTCTATCCATTGTTAGTTAATTGAACTATTTCATTAACATGATATTCATTATAAACAAGACATATTTCAATCCCAATATTATAAATACCTTCTCTTGGTTGGGTTAGATCTATATCTGCCTAATTAAGATAGGATTAAGATAGTTCATTTTACTTGTATCTTAGAATAAGTTTGCATTTAGAGTAAATTCTACATTCTTTTAAGTCCTCTTCCCAAAGAGGCAAACTTTGGTAGTGGATTGGCTAAGCCCTAAATCAGCTTAAGGATCACTTTCTTGCCTGATCAGCAAGAAGGACGATCTGATGTCTCTTTTCCATTGGTGAATGAAAGTCATATTTTAAAGCCATTGGAGATTGAGAGAAGGTAAATGAACCTAGTTGAACCAGTCAGAACCACCATTCCAAACAGAAAAGGAGCTGCTTTAAGGTCCGGACCGGTTGGTCATCCCCCCATGTTGTTGCAGCGATTTTCGAGGCTTCAACATTTTGGCGCTAGAAGGAGGGCCTGAAACTTGTTGTCTGTTAGAGTCTTTTCAATTTTAACATTTTTTTTAATCACGATGGCTCCTATTAAACTTCCAATTTGGAGTTGTATCCATGGACGTGCATCTTCCAATACTCCACCCGAAGTGGTAAGACTCTTGTCTCAGGTAAAATTCAATGGTAAGAGAAATTCTTCTGCTTTTAATCATGTCCTTCAATTTATTCAAAATGTTTCAAATTATGATTTTCAAGGAATTGATGAAGGCATCTTATGCAGAATTTTACTCTCACATTTGAGGCAGAAGCCAAAAATTGGTGTAGAACTCTTCCGGTTGCCTCAATTCACAACTGGGATCAATTTGTTACAATTTTCATTTGTAGATTTGACAGCTATAATTATGATCAGGTATATGATGAAATTGAATATCTACGAAAAGAAAATGAATCTGTTAGAGATTTTAATATTCGATTTCATTTGAATTGTTTAAAATTTAATGTCAAAGATGAACCTATGAAAGAAGAATCACTAGATTGGTTTGAACATAATTATTCTCTTCCCCCTATTCTCGATCCATATGAAATTAGTTCAAGCTTTGTTCCATCCCCTTCTAACATAAATGAGAATTCCAATATGAATGTCCAAATAAATTGGGATGAAGTAGTATAAAAAACTTGGAAAATATTTATACTCAAATGCAAGAAGACAACAATAGCAATTTCGGAGAAAGACCTGCATTGGAATCTGAAAGTTTCTCTGCATTAAATTCAGAAAATCAGATTGCAAATTAGTAAGTGCAAGCAACAATCAAAGTAGATAATAGCATGCAAACTGCTGTACAAATTTTTGAATCTTTTCATGATGAGCAAATGCTGAAATCAGAGCAGCAAAGCAATCTTCTTCAAAAAAGCATGAGTACACAAAGGAATGATTTAGAATCTGAAATTTACAATGAACATAATGTACAAGAATTCTCAAACAGAAACATTTTTAAATGCATTATTTCAGATTCACATTTTTCCCTTTATCCTGATATTTTTAATGATGGTAATTTTTCTCCTCTTGGTGTTAATGATATTTCAGAAAATACATAGGCTGATCTAAATGAATTACCATTAAGTTTTTATCAAGATAGAGAATAAATTAATGATCATTATTTTGCCATTAATGAACATGAAATTCTTGTTCCTCCGTGTTTGGATATATTGGATAAGATTGAAGGGAATTCTAGAGAATCTTGTGAAGTCATTTATGATAATTACTCTGACATTGAGGATGTTGATTTCTATTCTTCTAAAAAGAGTCCTCATGAGAAAATTCAAATAACATCTGAGAATGAGGAACATTTCAATTTAGAAATTATTCCAACCAATCCTCATTCTAAAGCAGCAAATTATCTTCATGATTTCACTATTCGAGAAAATATTCCAATTTATGATTCATATCATGATCAAGCTTTCATTCATGTTCATAATCATAAATCTCTTTCTAATTCATAAGTTGGAATTCGAAATTACTCAAATTCCATAATTCTGACCAATCCTTATGAAAAAAAATTATTTCAAAACGATCCCGATTGTGCTGTAACATTATTTGTACAAATAGTGATTTCATTTTATTTTTGTTTCCTCACTTATTCTGTATTAAATCATATTTATTTTCAGATTTTATTTTTCAGATTTTTGATACATTACGCTGGCATATTGAGCACTTTATTATCAAACATTCAATTGATACATTGCCCTGTTGGAAAATTGAAGTTTTTTATTATAATCAAAAGCATCAAAAGCTATTTCAATTTCAATTTCAATCAATACTAATGTTTTATCAAAAGCTTATATCTTCTCAAAGGCAATATCAACAAGAGAATGTATTTTTAGAAGTCTGCGAGCAATCCAATTTAATTAATAATTTTTCATTTCATTTGAAAGATTTCCATCCACTTTTCATTAATTCATTTGAAAAATATTTGGAAATTTTTCCTTCATGAAAGATTGTCAATAACTTAACATTTACATATAACACTAACAGTTTCTTCCAGGCCTTTGAACCTAAAAGCTCATATTCACAATCTGGCCTTTCATCTCCTTTTTTGAACATTTCCCAATTATTAATAGAGATCCATCCAGATTTCTATGATCCAATTGGTATTCAATTGGAAAGAAAATTTCATGAGAAGGAGATTTTAGATAAGCTTATAACAATAGTTGTACATTTTGATTTCAGGTTTAATTTTCTTAGCTCAATTAGATTTGTATTTTTATTACTAACATTTGAATTGCACATACATGCAGGGATTAAAATGAGAAAATGGTTACAATGGAAATATGACTATACCTAGTCATTTTTCAAATATATGGTTAGAATAGGAGTAGAGTTAATGTAGTTAATTTATTTTCAACAGTTCTGTAGATTAAAAATAAAACAAAGCAATCAGCCATTTTTATACATGTTCAGTGAAAACATTTTCTCCCAATCAGAAAATTTTAATTCTTGCTTTCCTTTTTTAAATTTCTTACAACGATACCTCTACTCTGTCTATTTTGAATAATGTCTTGATTAAATTCAATTAAGGTTGTACTTGGCAGCAATCGCCTCAAAGCCACTTTTCTTAATTTTGGGATTTCCTTCTAAGATTTTCTTTTGAAATTTATATGATAAAGGTTTTGAGGATATAAAAGCTTCATGATCTCACTATCCCATGAAATGTATGACTGTCTATGATAAGCTTAATTATGACTCAATCATTATTATTCAGTCTAACCTTTCATGGTAATCATATGAAGTTTATATTATCTTCCTCGAAATTTGCTAAGCTAACCTTAAGGATGCCCATTTTGCTGTGTGCACACATTCAAATCTGTTTTGACATTTTTCCACAATTAGTGGCTTTATCCCATTCAGACCTTTAGTTTATTATCTGATGTTGTAATATGCATCATATTTATTTACTAAAGGCATTATTGAATAGTCACTATAACAATACAGATTTTTCTCAAGTTAATTTGGAATGAGCAGAGGTAATAAATTGTTGTTCCAATTCAAAAGGGAAGACTATTTTCATATTTATTTCTGGTAAATTTTATATTTCCTGAACATGAACAAGAAAATTTTATTTAGGTTGATTGCCCACTCCGATTTAGAATAAATGATGAGATGATTTTGAACAAAGTTAAAATTTTGATAAATCGAAGGAAAAATTTGAAGGTTCATGAGGTAAAAAAAAATACGGAGAATTTCCTTCTAGGTACGCATTCACAAGTTCATTTTCATCTATTATTAGTTTATATTTTCTTTAGTTCATTTTTATTTTTGTTTTGTTTTATTTGCAGTTTTTCATTTGTGTTTAAAATTTGAAGTAAGCAGCAAACCCATTTCAAATTTGCAACAAGTTCAGGGAAATTTTATTTTGAGATTCATTAGAATTTGAACATTTTGAACTTTGTTTTCAACCATCAGAAAACCCAATTAAAATTTCAAGCAATATCATAGGATTCAACTTGATTTTCATATTGTTGATACTTCAGTGAAAATGTTTGCAATACTACCATCCCACTTGTCTTCGTCAATAATTTCATTCTGATATCACATCATCCACTTCACAACCATTTGTAGCGAAATATTTCATTGGAAGTAGCTTTTAGAATTTTTGATAACAAATTGTTTAATAAAATATCTCTGATCTGTTACCTCGCTCATATGTCATATCGCATTTCGCATATCAGAGGTTTGCAGTTGAAGTATACTTCCATTTTCATGAATTTCCTTTACCAATATTGCGACAACCACATAAGTTCAAACCCGGTAGGAAATTCGAATAAAAATCATAAAAAAGATCGCGTCCGCTCAATCGCAATAGTGATAGGAGCATAATTTTAAAAAGCCGATGTCTTGAATCCGATATGTTATTAAACTTTCATCATAAAATTATTGGGTCCACTCTTCATCGCATATCGGCGTATCGAGAATTGTTACATCATGTGCTTAAGATTGCCCATCGCGATCGCCGATTAGCCACGTCATTCATCGCATATTGGCATCACAAGAATCATATTGTGTTACATCGGGTACCAAAATTTCGCCAATCACCGATTAATAATTTCCGATATCACAAATGCTTCATCGAATTTTTATTCATAGTCATATCACAATTCTAAATTTTCGATGTGTGTTGTGCGATGTGGGAAGCACAATGTAAATATTCCCTGATCCTCGATATAATATTTCTTCAATGATGCGATCGCTCCATCGCGTCACACATCTTTTCAATGCATGTTTTCATATCGGCAATTTTCCATTGCAACCTCTGATGCGATAGCTTCTAATGCATGCCTCTAAGCCATTAACATTTAATCAATATATGGCATAGCAACAAAGGTAAAGTCTTGTAGATTAAACTCGAAGCATGGTGAAGAAACATGTAATGTGAATCATCCGATACGGCGATGTGTTATTTTAAAAGCGAGCTTGGGTAACCACTATGGTAAGAAAGCAGCTGATGATCAATTTGTGGCATATTCAAATCATTTCGATTTCTCATATATTTCAGTTTTAAATATATAATTCCATAATTAAAAAAGAAATTCAAGTCCTCTCTATCTTCATATTTAAATTTTATTATCTTGGATTTGGTTTTGATTTTGAACCATTTATAAAATCATGGATTTTATATGAAACTTATAATATTTTGAAAAACAATCATTACTGCAAATTTTCATTCTCATTTCTGATGCATTTTTTTTCCCTTGAACACTAAGCGTTCCATTTTTACATTTTACTGCTTGCTTTAGTTTAAATAAAATAAATAATGATTTTGGGTTATAGGATTTTGGTTAGTTTGACTTCTTCAAGTTTTTAATGTTAATTAATATAAGATGTCAGCTAGTTTGGAGAAACTGATACCTTTCAGGTAAGATCAAAATAAATTATCCAATGGTAAGATTCATGTACCCACTTTTATTAATTTCCATTTCATTACTTTAAATTTCAGTTTTGATTTTATGATATATAAATCTGTTTTGCAGCTCTTCATAAAAGCGTCCAATCCTCCGCCAAATCATATTTTCGAAGTCCATACTCTTATCCTGGCTTTATTTCAATAAGCAGTAATAATATTCGTTGAAATAGCTACGCTAGGAAGTTTCTGAACCTTTAATCTGTTTCTTTAAGCATTCCTTTTTATTAGAAAATGATTAAGATGATGCTTGGAAACAAAAAGATTAATATCAAAAAGAAAGTTTTCATTGTGACTAAATTTTATCGTCACTGCTATCTAAAAAGCCTAAAAAACTTACAACCCTGCAAGGTATGATTTTCTAAATCTCGACATAAGAATGATTGATTTTACACAATTATTTTCTTTCTTCATATTGTTGAGACATTGGTATAAACATTCTTGTTTGAGTTTATCTTGCGAAACTTCGATTTTCCTTTCCATTTTTAAAATTTCTTCATTTTTATTTTTGCTGATTTCTTTCTCATTTTAGCATAAGAATTCTTTTTCCTTTGGTCTTCAATTTTGATTTTGGTGAATTTTCCATGATTTATATGGAAGGCCTTCTTGTTACCTAACTATGGTTGGCATACACGGAGAAAAAATTGTTAATAGTCATCTATTAACTTTTTCTTAAATCTCTTAGTAAAGTTTGATTTTCTTATTATAAAGGTAGACATACTTAAAGAAGAGATTACCAATTTAGAGAAGTTGACAAAGTATCATAAAATCTGGAGAAATTTCTTTTTCATCAAAATTGTAATCATTTTGAGATTTCAATATTTTATTAAGATCTTTCAAAGTTCTATTATCAGTCAAGAAAAGTTATTTTTAACCAAGTAAAGACACTTTACAACAAAGCACCTTTTAACTCTAAAATTGTCATTCTTAACTCTTAAGGAGTCAATGATTCTCCCTATCCCAAAGAGTCTTATTTTTCTAGAGTATAATCCAGAGATATATTTAAACTTAAAAGATAAGAGGTCTCATCATGAGCCTGCTTACCATGATCATAGGGAAAAAATAGGCTGACATTACCAACACTGCTAAACAAACCAGGGTAATGGCTTATAATTGCAAACAATTGTAAGACAAGGGGTCTCATCACGAGCCAGCTTGTTCAGTCCAATTATAACCAGTGAATGGCATTGTCAACTATCTGGCTACCAAACCAGGACAATGGATTTTTAAGATTTATAATAAAAATAAAAATAAAAAATAAAATAATATAAATGGATTTATCTCTAGGTCAATAATTCTTAAAGAGATGGGATTCTGAATCATTGATGATTAAAAGGTAGCCCTGTCGAGACTATAGATGTTTGCTGGCAGCAGCGGCTCTACGTATGACAAATGAGTATATTTAAAAGCTAAGCTGTAAAGTGACCCCTGCTTTAGATCTACAACTAATTAAAGACTGATATAGAGTTTTGAAATATTGTAATTTATG
Source organism: Pinus albicaulis (assembly GCA_034641835.2). Lineage (NCBI taxonomy): Eukaryota > Viridiplantae > Streptophyta > Pinopsida > Pinales > Pinaceae > Pinus > Pinus albicaulis. Next base: position 1,664,123,178 of record CM076579.1, read on the forward strand.
AGGAATTTTAAGAAAAATTACAGTTAGATGATTCTAGCTTTTATTCAGACTAATGAACCTAGTCAGACATTTCAAACATAATTATATATTCTTTAATTATTTTTACTTGAATTTCGGGGGAAATCTCATTCATATTAAACAGAAATAACTGGTTCTTCTCCCGTGTGTCGCCATTGTTGTGGTAAAAACACAACCCCCCATTATTGATGTCTTCACTTCAAATAATGGGGACCCTTTTTATAAAAATTTTGGCTAAACACCTTTTAAGATTTTTATTTTAGTTAATTATCCTACACTTTTGTTAATTTTTCATTTTCTTTGGATTCTTATTTTGATTGCTTTGTTAAAATTGATTTTTAAAAAGCTTCCCATTGATGCTTGTTTTACCTCATTTGGTCAACTGGTTTGGAAATAGTACTCCTTTGAAGTCCCATTATTTATCTAGTCTGTGTTAAAAATGCTATTTTTATTCTTTTTATTTATTTTCGGAGTGGCTGTAGTTTAGATAATTTCATAACTAAATTCATTAAAATAAAACCAAAAATAAAAATTGATATTTAATATTAAATTTTGAATTAATTAAATTAATATGATTAATTTAATTAAAATAAAATTTAATATATAAAATATATATATACAAATAAATAAATAAACAAAAAATTACATCGCATATCGCAACCATCGCAATTTTAATAACATGCACATCTTAAAAAACCCGATGACCTTCATTCCCCGATATGTGATGGCTCTTCAAGCATTAACCAAAGTTTGATAAAAATACCATTCAACCATTTATCCGATGCAATAAGTCAAACATTGACTTTTGTTTTTAATTCCTTACAACTCCCGTGACCTCATACTAATTTCATATCCTTACACCGCAAAATTTCTCGCATCGCAGATTTTATATGTGAACATTCCAAAAAAATGCGATGGTGTATTTCTTGCAATGTGCGATGTCGGATCGCAAGATCACATCGCAGGTTTTCAAACAATACATTTTCTTAAAACATGACAAACCCCCGATATGCGATAAGGCCAAATGCGATGTGTTAAAAAAATTTTAATACAAAGCTTTTACCCCTTATGCCTCCCGCACCTCCACCTCACTCACCCTCACCTCACACTCCACTCACCATATCCCTCCATAATCTCATGTGGATGAATTAATGGATTTGGATTGATTTCAATGGTTTGTTTTATGGGTTTCGGGTTTGGATTGATTTCAATGGTTTGTTTTATGGGTTTAAGGTTTGGATTGATTCCAATGGTTTGTAAATTAATTTTTATATTTTTTTTTATTATAATAATTATATTATAATTATAATGTTTATTATAATTTTAATATAATTTGAATTATAATATTAATTATATTTAAATTAACTTTTTCAAATCATTTGTATATTAATTTTACTTAGTAACTTAATTAATTTCTAAATTAGATGATAACTAATTAGAATTAATTGTATATATCAGTTAGTTAATAATTAATTATTAGATAATTAGAATCTAATTTAGGATTAAATTTCTAATTAAAAATTCTGATTTTTAGCCCAGCAACAAAATTTCCAGAATTATGCCAGATTTGGCTCATCAACTTTGGAAGCTCATAGAATGAATTTTACTTGGCCAAATGAGGCCCAGGACGGCTCATTGGAAAGATAAAATCAAGGAGAACATTTCTGAGAAGGTTCCACTAATAGATTTGGTCATTAATTGGGTCAAAAATCATGCAAAATATCAAGATCCGAATTTCTATAACAAAATCAATTTTCTGATTTATTTTCTGCATTTTCATTTTTCCAAGCCTCTTCTAATTGTAGATTCGCTCATCAATAATATCCTTGGCCAATTAAACCATCCCAGGCATCAATAGAGAGTTTATATTTTATTTTCAATTATTTATTTAAATAGAATTTGATTGGATTCGTTTTAAAGCCAGAAATGGTATTTTGATTTTATTGTTGCATATTAATTTATTTTGATTTCTTTTTGCAGGAAAACAGTAAAAGAGTTATGAAGAAGATATCTTAATCAATGAGAATGCTCCAGCAATTAAAAGATTGGAATTTTTGAGCAAATAAAATAGGATTGGACAGATTTCTCCTCAACAAACTTTCCTCTCAAGAATTCCTGTGCAAATATTATAAATAACAGATTGCAGAATGTAATATAGGCTGCTCTCTTCTGCAATTCTGGAATTCTAAAAGCACTTTTGTAATAGGGATTTAGATTTGTAGGTGGGAGGAGTGGAATCTCAGATCTGGGGATTATTGAGGTTTTTCTTTTATATCCTTAGTTATGTATAATGAACAGAGTTTGCACTATTGTAGCTCTGATTTTGAAAGCAGAAGCTTAGGCATTGTAAAGGACTATTGGAGACCGGAGCTGGAGAAATGGATTCAATAAATTGGTATTTCGAATACTATTATTTTAAATGCTAGTTTTATTTTATGATAACATGAATGGTGTCAATTTATTTACATATTTGTGCACTTTTTTCGGTATGGGTAATTTGCTTCTATTTTATGTTGTTATTTATCTCTACTCTTATGGGCTGAATTCTTATTTCTGAGTAACTATTTACTCATAAAGCTGTCTTTTAATATTGGATAAATAAATAGTGATATGTTGTGAACTTCTTCCGCATATTATTGTTTAATAATTCAAGTTACTGATTAAATGATCAATACCTGTTATAGCATCATTTCTCGCCTTCATATGATTCATGATTGCTTTGATGGTTTTGGGCACCCATTCCTACAGACTTGGACAAATTCACTTAAAAACAGTGTAAAAATCCCCATACGCGACTATGCCCGTACTTTTCCGCGTGTATACGCGAGTCCAGCTGCACTTTTCCGCGTAAAATACCATTCAACCATTTATCTGATGCAATAAGTCAAACATTGACTTTTGTTTTTAATTCCTTACAACTCCCATGACCTCATACTAATTTCATATCCTTACACCACAAAATTTCTCGCATCGCAGATTTTATATGTGAACATTCCAAAAAATGCGATGGTGTATTTCTTGCAATGTGCGCATGCTCCGACGCAAGATCACATCGCAGGTTTTCAAACAATACATTTTCTTAAAACATGACAAACCCCGATATGCGATAAGGCCAAATGCGATGTGTTAAAAGATTTTAATACAAAATTTTTCACCCCTTATGCCTCCCGCACCTCCACCTCACTCACCCTCACGTCACCCTCACCTAACACTCCACTCACCATATCCCTCCATAATCTCACGTGGATGAATTAACGGGTTTGGATTGATTTCAATGGTTTGTTTTATGAGTTTTAGGTTTGGATTGATTTCAATGGTTTGTTTTATGGGTTTTAGGTTTGGATTGATTCCAATGGTTTGTAAATTAATTTTTATATTATAATAATTATATTATAATTATAATGTTTATTATAATTTTAATATAATTTGAATTATAAAATTAATTATATTTAAATTAACTTTTTCAAATCATTTGTATATTAATTTAATTTTGTAACTTAATTAATTTCTAAATTAGATGATAATTTATTAGAATTAATTGTATATATTCGTTAGTTAATAATTAATTTAGAATTAATTATTAGATAATTAGAATCTAATTTAGGATTAAATTTCTAATTAAAAAATTTGATTTTTAGTCGAGCAACAAAATTTCAGAATTATGCCAGATTTGACTCATCAACTTTGGAAGCTCATAGATTGAGTTATACTTGGCCAAAAGAGGCCCAGGACAGCTCATTGGAAAGATAAAATCAAGGAGAATATTTCTGAGGAGTTTCACTAATAGATTTGGTCATTAATTGAATAAAAAATCATGCAGAAGATCAAGCTCTAAATTTCTTAAACAAAATCAATTCTCTCAGTTATTTACTGCATTTTCATTTGTCCTAAGCCTCTTCTAATTGTAGATTCGCTCATAAATGATATCTTTGGCCAATTAAACTATACTAAGCATCAATAGAGAGCTTATATTTTATTTTCAATGATTTATTTAAATTAAATTTGATTGGAATTGTTTTAATGCCAGAAATGGTATTTTTATTTTATTTTACATTTTAATTCATTTTGATTTCTTTTTGCAGGAAAACAGTAGAAGATATATGGAGAAAAAGACCTCAATCAATGAGAATGCTCCAACAATTAAAGATGGGAATTTTGAGCAAATAAATTTGGATTGGGCAGATTTCTCTTTAACAAACTTTCATCTCAAGGATTCCTTTGCAAAAATTAGAAATAGCAGATTGCAGAATGTAATATGGGCAGCTCTCCTTTGCAATTTCGGAGTTCTAAAAGCACTTTTGTAATAGGGATTTAGAGTTGTGGGTGGGAGGAGTGGAATCTCAGATCTGGGGATTATTGAGGTTTTTCTTTTACATCCTGAGTTATGTATAATGAACAGAGTTTTCACTATTGTAGCTCTAATTTTGAAAGCAGAAGCTTAGGCATTATAAAGGACTATTAGAGACCGGAGCTGGAGAAATGGATTCAATAAATTGGTATTTTGAATACTATTATTTTAAATGCTGGTTTTATTTTATGATAACAGGGATGGTGTCAATTTACTTACATATTTGTGCACTTTTGTCGGTATGGGTAATTTGCTTCTATTTTATGTTGTTATTTATCTCTGTTCTTATGGGCTGAATTCTGATTTCTGAGTAACTATTTACTCATAAATCTATCTTTTAATATTGGATAAATAAATAGTGATATGTTGTGAACTTCTTCCGCATATTATTGTTTAATAATTCAAGTTACTGATTAAATGATCAATACCTGTTATAGCATCATTTCTCGCCTTCATATGATTCATGATTTCTTATATGGCTTTTGGGCACCCATTCCTACAGACTTGGACAAATTCACTTAAAAACAGTGTAAAAATCCCCATACGCGACTATGCCCGTACTTTTCCGCGTGTATACGTGAGTCCAGCTGCACTTTTCTGCGTATGCCATTAAAATTATGAAAAAATATATAAAAATTCCCTATTTTCGGGCTGGGTTGATGGTTACTCAGGTAGTTCAACCACCCCAGCACGTGGCCAACTGTTTCCAACTGTTGAAACTACTTGGAGGGAGTATAAAAAGCCCTCATGTGTATGGCCTAAGGGAGAGAGAGAATTATTGATATTATACTCTGTTGGTATTCCCTATCCAAGTCTGATTCCCCGTGCCTCCTGCACTTTCCCAGTTCATTGTAGGAAACCCTTGTTTCCTTGAGATGCACATCTCTTTATATGTCATCTCGTATGCACCAGTTTGGAAGGAGTCTTAGCGAGGCAAGGGCTGGACGGATCCAGACGACGGTCTGCTCGAAGGCCGTGGAAGGATCAGGTGATCTCTCCACTCGTTACTTTTGTACATGCTATTTATAATACAGAAGTACCATGTTGTTCCCGAAATATACGTGTTAGTGTATGCTTATATGTATGAGAATATTGTTATTTAAGCATTCATTATGATCTATTTAATGTTTTATATGGATTTCACTAACATTTAGAGTAGATATATGCTGTACAACTAGTTCTTCGTGCTTGTTTCTTCTTGTCTTTCAGGTTAAGAAGGAAGGACGGTTGCTGGGGGTTTGGACCCCGCGGGATCTGCTTCAACCGTAGGACCTATGGGTAACTTTCTCATTCTACTCTATTTAGTTTTTCTGAACGTGCATGGTTGTGTGAGTCCTTCTTAGATAGCATGCCTCTGCTCTGTGGAGGTTGTAACCCAACGAACCTCTAGGGTGATATTCCCCGAAACAGAACTGGCGACTCCACTGGGGATCACATTCTTGTGATTCTCCTGTTGGGTGGTTTCAGCTGTTTGATAGGTTGCTGACAGTTTTAACTTTCATTTGCAGTCCAGTTTACTTTTTATCAGTCAGTCTGAAGTCCTGGTTCTTTTCCATGCTTGATCCTTTTGTTTTTTTCATTATTTACCTTTGCATACGCGCTTTTTTCTGCACACAGTCGCGTATACACGCAATTTTGTCTAAAGGGACCCATGTATACGCGAGTTTCCCTTAGCACAGACGCGTATGCACGCTGGTTGCATAACTGTGAAGTAGCGTACACCTAGGCAGATTTTGAATTTTTGAGTTTCTTGACTTTTTGGTCCTTTCTGGCTGTGGAGACCTGTTCCTACAGTGTCTCTGTGCTCTCTGGATTGTGAAGGAAGTGGTTTCAGGTCTTTTCTCTCTTTCGTTTGATTGAAAACTATTATTTTTGGCAAAGTGTTGTTTCTGGTGCTGGCACTTCTGGATTGAGTACCAAGATTGCTTTCTGAGCATTCTTGGCTGTTCTGCTTTATCAGAATAGAGAGCTTCTACTTGATTACTCTTTCCTATCCTTGTGTTGTGCTTCGCATTACGATTTTTTCTCTTTTTTGATTGGTTTTCTTGAGTACAATAGGCTAGGTCTTGTTGCAACGTTTGAAGAGCTTTTCTTGCTTCTTTGGACTCTTTGTTTGCGACGAGTTTGCACTATTTGTCTAGGCTGAGTGGCTGAGTTTTCTGGTCTTCTTTTGCTCTTATTGATCTTGCTACGAGTTAGCCCTATAAGGTTTGGGAGCATTGTTGAAGTTTGTGTTTGAAATTCGGTCTTGTTTGGTTTGGATTTTGATATTTGTGCTTGGTCTTTTCGAGCTCTCTCTTTATAAAACTAAAAAGCTCAAAAAACATTTGCTTTGCTTTTTGTTTTTGCATTTCAAAAACTCAAAAAACATTTTTTTTTTTTTTTGTTTTTGTTGTTGCATTTTTGTTTTCGTTTCGCCATATCTTTTGGAGCTTTAGTGAAGTTTCTTGCTTTGGTTTTTAGCTTGATTTTGGGGAGGAGTTGTCTTTGATCTCTTCTTCTTGTTTTTGAGCGTTTTTGGTGTCTTATATTAAGATTTCTTTATTTCGAGAACTAGCTTTCTGGGCAACAAAAAGAGTTAAAACTGAAGGAGCTTTTTGGGAAATTTTCACTCTGCTTTAGGAGATCTTTTGCATCTTAGGATTTGCATGCTTGTAGTGATTTGCATTAGGTGCATTTCAGCATTTAGTCAGTTTCTTAGTTTTTGTGAGTGTGAGTTTGCTATTTGAAAAGAAAAATACAATTTTTAGTCTCGTAGAACCTATATAGAGATTGATTTTCATCGAAAGACAATAACTGCATGTGCATGTAGTTAAGTTTTTATTAATTTATTTTGCGTCAAAAACACCATACGTTTCATCTCCATATCCTTGTGACTTAACATAACAGCCCATTAAAATAAGCGATTTAATCTAAAATCAACTAGCAAGTTTTATAAGTGTCAATCACCAACTAGCTAGGTTGTAGGGCCTTGGAATAGGTGAGTGGAGAGTTAACCCTCCAAGGCCGCTCAAACAAACATAGAAGTTGATTAATTGAGCGAAATCCAACTCCGTGAGGTGGACCGGGAAAGTTCTCATCCGAGAGTCAAGCGCGAGGGGAAGTGAAGGTTGAGAAGAGGGATACCCCCCTTCCGATTAGCTGAATCTGACCTCAAGACCGTTCCGCCCGGCTTCTGATACGGATTGGTGCCCATAGTTGCCACCCCTAGGTTCCACACAGGTGACTGCGGGGGGGAATACCCGTGGTACCTGAGGCAGACGTCGCATCACTTTCAGCAGTACTTCTGGGGGGTGCCCTTGCGAAGCTTGGGTGCTTGTGCCGGCAAAGGCTGTCGTTAGGAGGTTGGCGTAATTTTTTCTGATACCTACGCTAGTTGTTCTGGGCCCTAATCATCCCAAACTGCTTTCGAGAGGTCCTATATTTCGCTTGCTTGTATTTTGGTGTCCGGTCCTCATCACCCGGAGCGGAAATACTTGGAGGCTGTTTGCTTGACTGTATCTCAGGGATTTTTATTTTAGTGAGTGTTCTTTGCTCCTAGCTTGCCTAGCTTTTCACTTTTTTGAGTCTAATTTAAAATCTATAAAAGTGGCTGATCAAGTGCCTCGACGATCGAGGAGAATCTGAGGGTTATCTCTCGAGAGTTCAAAGCCTTCTTCGAGAAGGCGTAGGAGTGATTTAGCAGGTGGTTACCACCCTGTGGCGTCTGACGCAGTGGAGAGTGATCCTCCACAGAGGTCTGAAGGTTTTACAGCTGATTCTGGTGTCGGTTCCGAGAGGAGCGTTCCGCTCACCTCGCGAGTTTTTTTTCCTCGGGAAGAAGATTTTCAAATAGAAGACGTACCTGAGCCTCCAGCTATAGGTCCGTCTCCTCTTCCTCCTAATTATCCGTTCGTTGTTCAGTACATCGGTGTTGGCAATATGATGCAGAGTGTTGTCCTTGATGGCAACCCACTGAATGAAGATGAAGACATGCGACTGTTGACATGTGTTGTCCTTGATGGCAATCCACCTGATGAAGTTTTTCTTGACCTGATGAGCTTGGTAAATGATGTAAATATGATGTGATATTATGATGTTGAGTGTTGTCCCTGAAAGGCAACCCATTTGATGAAGATGATGACAACTTACTTGTTGAAGTTGTGCTTGATAGATTTTGTTCTTGATGAGCCAAATATGATGTATCTACAGTATGTACAGAAGGCAGTGAAGGAAGGAACTCAGCATGTACTAAATCCATGATGAAAAGAGTATGTTTCAAGGCATACGCAGACATGTCTAGATGAAGTCGTGTATGCACGCGGGAACCAACGTTCCAAGTCGCGTATGGGCAAAAAGTGCTCATAATGTATTGTTTTGGCTCATGGTATTGATAGGCTCATGGTATTGAAGGCTCATGGTATTTTTGGGCTCGTGGTATTGAAGGCTCATGGTATTGTTTTGACTCGTGGTATTGAAAAAGGATAAACCTATATAAGGAGAAGAATTTCATTGTGCAAATCATGAGTGTGGGTGCAAGATGTCTGAGCTTGAATGAATACTTCTCTCTGAAGTAAATCTGAATGGAAAGGGTTACACTTGAATGATAAATCTGAATGTATGATGCACCAATGATGAAGAAGGGGATCTAGATCTGAAATGCTATTGTATCTACTAGATCTGATTATGGAAGGCTTAGATCTGAATTAAGGCGAACATCTGTCTGAAGTGAAAGGGTAAATCTGAACTGAACACCTGATCTGAAGAAGTATGCTACTCCATAATGATTGAAGATCTATACGCTACTTCGACGCAGAGGAAGCGCGTATATACGCGGCTTCTATGAAGTGAAAGCGCGTATGCGCAGTGAAATTTGTACAGAGGGATACGCTATTTTGTGTGGACGGAAGCGCGTATATACGCGACATCAGTGAAGTGAAAGCACATATGCAAACTAGGGTTTGCTGAAGCAAGGGGTATGAAATATCTGATCTGTTCTGCTGTGTTTCTGCTATCTGATCTGTATTGATAAGTATCTGTTGGTGATGAATGTCTGTGCTTAAAAGTATGAAAGGGTCCAGTGTGAAAATATGATGAAACGTGGCCTGCAAGTGTTGTTCTATTGAAGGTGTTGGATCCCAAGGTGTGAAAAATTGATGAAACGTGGTCCAAGGTGGTGCCGAGGGTTGTAGCCTTCGATCGAGGGGTCGTAGCTCCCTTCCGAGAGAGGCCGGTAAACGAGTCGTGGGGGTTGGAGCTCCCTTCCAGAGAGGTCGGGTAAACGAGCGCAGGTGGGTGCCCCGCGTCGCCGGTCAAGTCCGCGCCAAAGACATATGTTGTAAGATGTTTTCTCTATAATAAAATATTGAAGGTTGAGCAACTCAGCTGTGGTTTTCTCCCGATTTGGGTTTCCACCTAAAAAATCCCGGTGTTCATGTGTGATGCTTTGTGTGATGGTTTATTCGTTCTTTCACCGCACATGTTTACTCGTTTATTGAACATCCGATGAATGAATGATGGAATGATATAAGTGAAGAGTTATTGACATATCTAGATATCCGTGTATACGCGAGTTTCATGAAGGGTATCCGCGTATATACGCGAGCTTTATCGAAAAGAAAGTAGCGTATGGGTTTTAAGGAATGAAAAAAGTAAAAATTTTTGATTATGCAAAGAACATCTCGATTCACCCCCCTCTCGCGATTTTTTCCCAACAATTGGTATCAGAGGAGGTCCTTCTGCCAGGCTTTAACGATCGCTTGAAGGAGATCCGTCGCAATGGGAAGTCAAGAAGGAATAATGTCTATAAAGCCACCTATATTCAATGGAAGCAATCCGATATTCCGGAAGGTACGTACAAAAGCATATCCGCAAAGTCTTGGTGCATATGTATGGGCAATCGTGGAAGAAGGTTATCAATACCCTGCGAAGTATTCCTACCGATGCAAGCAGAAGAAAGAAGTATGAAACCAATGCCAAAGCAGAAAATGTTTTGTCAGGGAAGCATGTCTCGAATCAAAATTTGCTAAAGTGATGCAGACTACATTCAGCAAAAGAAATATGGGACAAAATCATTCTAAGCTATGAAGGAGATACAAAGGTAAAAAATGCAAAACTCCAAACTCTTAGAATTGAATATGAAAATTTGAAGATGCATAGTGATGAAAGTGTTGCCGCTTTCTTCCTTCGTCTAGATGATGTTGTAAATCGAATGAGAAATTTGGGTGAAACCAAAACCGATACTACTCCGGGTTGAAAAAATTCTTAAGATCCTTGACTCCAAAATTTGATTCTAAAGTCTCCGCTATTGAAGAAAGGCAAGATCTGCATAAACTCTTACTATTGTTCAATTACATGGGACTCGATCTGCTTTTTGAAATGAGACAAGGAGGTCCTTCTCAAGCAAGAGAAGTCGCGTTTAAGGCTTCTACAAAAGGAAAGGAAAAGGAAGTTGTCAAAGAATCCGACTATATTTCCGATGAAGAAGAAGCAAATTTCAGAAGAAAACTCCAACTAGAAACTGGAAGATTCAAAGGTAAGCTTCCCTTCAAATGTTTTGAGTGTGGAAAAGTTGGTCATTATGCTGCAAAATGTCGTTATAAAGGAAAAGAAGTTGTAAGAAGGACTAAGAACAGATCTAGCTCTAGGAAAAGTTACTATACTAATGAAGATAGTGATGGGTCATCTAATAGTGAGGAAGATTGTGAAGAAGATCTTAGACTTCTCATGGCCTTTGAACAAAAGGAAGAAAAGGATATGTTTATGGATGCTCTAGAGGAAAATGATTTTCTTGAAGAAAATAATCAACTCAAACTTACGCTAGAATATTGAAAAATTCTCTTAGAAGAACAAAAGATGATCTAGAGAGACTATTGAAAAGCGACTTGAAGAAGCAAAGAAAACATATTGAAAAACTAGAATGTGAAGTGGTAAGTCAAAGAAAAGAAGTTGAGAAAGCAAAGACCTTGAATCTTAGATTTGCTAAAGGATCCGAAACCTTAGATGAGATTATCAACGTACAACGTTCTCCTCTTATAAAGACAGTCCCTGGGATATACCGAGAGAATCTTCTCAAACTTAGCACCAAACTATCTAAAAGCAGCTACTGGGGTGGTTTACTACATTCAGCCACTCGACAAGGGAATAGAGGATCTCTACAAGGAAAGCGAGTGACCATCTCAATTCAAGGAACACTAACGAGGATAGCTTTCAAAGACACTACAACCAACGAAGTAAACTCAAATAGAAGATTCCATGATCGCAGAAATTTCTACTTCAATGGGCAATGTTTCACTTGTCACAATTTTGGTCATAAAGCTATTCAATGTGTGGCATATAAAACCATCATGACAAGAGAAGCAAGAAAAGAAAAGGTTGGATACTTTGAACCAAAGAAGAATACCTATAACAATTTTTTCCTCTTCAGAAGTGAAGTTGAATGTACTTATTGCAATAACTTTGGCCATGAAGAATCTGAATGCGAGGAACAAGATCCGACCCTAAAGAACATGTTCCCTCAAGCTCTAAAGTGTGGAAGAAGAAAGAACCGCCGGTTGAAAATTGTGGGATAGCATTATTTGCGAGAAGGTGAAGAAAATAAATGGTACATCGATAGTGGGTGCTCAAGACACATGACAGTGACAAAAGCAAACTTCATACTTATAATGCTCTAGAAAAGGAAAAGAAAGTTACATTTGGAAATGATACTCCTCATCTGTAATTAAAGGAAAAGGGTCGAGTATTTCTAAAAGAAAAGGTGAAGGCTAAAGATGTCATGTATGTGGATGGATTAAGGCATAACTCGTTAAGTGTTAGTCAAATGTGTGATCAAGGAGCGAGTAGTGGTCTTCGGCCCAAAGAATGTGTGGTTCATGATCTTGATACGGTAAAATCATTATAAAAGGAAAAAGAAATCCAAGCAACTCGTATGTACTAAACGGCATAGATCAATGTTACTTGAGCAAGTCTTGAGTAAAAATTGGCTATGGCATAGAAGATTGGGGCATCCGAGTTTCTCTCAAATCAACAAAGCAGCGGACTTCAAGTCGTTCATGATCTTCCAAGGTCAATCTTCCGAGAAAGTACCATATGTAAATCTTGTCAATTTGGTAAGCGAGACCGAGTACGATTTAATGCCAAAGAAGGATCATCAAGTAAGCTCCTTGAACTCATTCATACTGCGATATCTGTGGACCCTATGAGGAAAAAGTCATTACGTGGGGAAGAATACTATATCTTATTTATTGATGACTACTCTAGAATGTGTTGGATCGGGTTCATTAAACACAAAGATCAAGCACTTGAAAAATTTCGTAGCTTCAAAGCTTTGAGAAAATGAATCGGATCTAAAAATCAAGTGTCTTAGATCCGATCGAGGAGGAGAATATTCATCAAATGAATTCTTTGAATTTTGTGAACAACATGGCATTAAACGACGGTTCTGCGTCAGCAGGCACTCCACAACAAAATGGTGTAGCGAGAAAGAATGAATAGAACAATTGTTCAAATGGCTAGAGCTATGCTTGTCGATTCCGATGTTCCCGACATGTTCACGGGTGAAGCACATACGAGCAGCTTAACATTCTCAATAAAGCTCATGTTCGGGTAAATAGTGACAAAACTCCATATGAACTCGGTATGGCAATTCTCCCACTATGAAGCATTTTAAGGTTTTGGGAAGTAAATGCTTTTATCAAAAATAATGATGAAAAGCTTGGCAAGTTTGAACATAGATCAGATGAAGGGATATTTTTGGTTACTCATCGTCAAGCAAAGCTTTCACATGTTACAATAAAAGGCTTGAAAGGTTGTTGAATGTATTGATGTTGTTATTGATGAGTCTCCTACAGCTCCTAAAGAAGAAAAACAAATAGCAAATGAAGATGATAGCGACATATGGCCTTCTACATCGGATAGCAATGATATAGACAAATGGATCCAATGAAGAACTTCGAAGATGATCTATCCGAAAAAGCTCCATCCGGATATGTTCAAAAGAATCATCCCGAATCTCAAATTTTGGGTGACAAGGAATCTGGTGTACGAACAAGAGGAGAACTTCGATGGGATCTTCTAATCATTTGGCACTTCTATCCACAATTGAACCACACAATGTCAATGAAGCTAGCAAATATGAATGTTGGAGGCAAGCCATGGATGAAGAACATGTTCAAATTGAGAAGAATGACACTTGGGATTTGGTTCCAAGACCTCATGATAAAAATGTCATTGGAACTAAATGGATTTTCAAGAACAAGTTAAATGAGAATGGGGATGTTGTAAGAAACAAAGCTAGATTGGTTTGCAAAGGGTATACTCAACAAGAAGGTATAGACTTTGAAGAAACTTTGCTCCACGTAGCTAGACTTGAAGCCATCGAATGTTCCTTGCTTTTTCAAGTTATCAACAAATCAAAGTTTATCAAATGGATGTCAAATCCTGCTTTTCTTAATGGTGATCTAGAAGAAGAAGTATATATAGAACAACCGAAGGATTCATTTTGGGAAATGATGCAAAATCTTGTTTGTAGACTTAAAAAAGGCTCTATATGGTCTCAAACAAGCTCCAAGGGCTTGGTACTATCGTCTTGACAAATATCTTCATCAACAAGGATTTTTCAAAGGGTGCCACGATAGCAACTTATACACAAAAGTTGAAAATGATAAACTATTGATTGTGGTTGTATATGTTGATGATATCATTTTTGGGAGTAGCAAAGAATCTATGAGTCGTAAATTTGCTTCTCGCTACATGCAAAGAAGAATTTGAAATGTCTTTACTTGGGGAACTAACTTTCTTTCTTGGCTTGCAAGTGCATCAATCTACAGATGGTATATTCCTATCACAAGCAAAATATCTTAAGAAAATTCTCAAGAAGTATGGCATGGAAGAATGCAAACTCGTAAGTACTCCAATGATAACCGTGATGCAATCTCGGCTTCTCATGATGATTCTCCCACGGTGAATCAACCAGATTACGCGATCAATGATAGGAAGTCTACTTTATCTCAACGGGACTAGACCGTACATTATGCATGTAGTTGGGATTGTTGGACGATTCCAAGCCAATCCAAAAGAGTCTCACCCTTCGAAAGTCGTGAGAAAGAATTTTCAAATATCTACAAGGAACTCAAGACTTTGGTCTATGGTATCCAAAGAATGTTGATCTTACTCTTCATGCTTACACCGATGCGCACTGGGTTGGAAGTGTTGATGACCGAAAAAGCACTAGTGGTGGTGCATTCTATATGGGGACCCCTGCTATATCTTGGTTCAAAGAAGAAGCAAAATTCTATTGCCTTATCAACGCACTGAAGCGGTAGTATGTAGTTTCGCCGCATCTTGTTGCACTCAACTCCTATGGATGATGCAAACTTTGCAAGATTTTCAAATCAAATGTGCAACTCCTATCTCCATTATGTGTGATAATAAAAGTGCCATCGTATCTCAAAGAACTCGTACATGCATTCGAAGACCAAGCACATTCCCATCAAGTATCATTTCTTACGTGAACAAGTACTTGAACAAAAGGTGAAGTTGGAGTATGTTCCCTCCAAAGAACAAGTTGCTGATATCTTTACCAAACCTTTGCCTGTGGGAAGCGGTCGAATATCTAAGACGGGTCTGGGAGTGTTCTCTCGCCATTCAAAAGAACAACCGCATAATTTTTAGAAGATGGTAGGGATACGCGTTTCTCGCACGGTCGCGTATATACGGAGTTCCCGCACGAAAAACCGTGATGGCTGATTGCTCGACATCTTTTGGTTGGAGTCACTTTCTCTTGAGACAACTCATTTGATCGTGTTTGGTATTTCGATCCTGTTTGGTATCTTTGGTGGTGTTCCAGGTTCTCATAATTCTTTTTCTAATGATTTGATGAAGATGCCTTGATGATTTGTTGGTGAAAGTGTTCGAGATGCACAAACTAAGGGGGAGCCTTAGTCACATGGAAAGGATGTTTGGATGCGCGGATTCGGGTGGGGGAGCATTAGCTTTTGCTGAGTATAATGCATTGTTGGCATTATGATGATTCCGAAATATGTTCTCTTTCTTGAGGATTTTCTGGTGTTGGTCATAAATGGTCATACTTGTATTATGATGAAAAGGTCTTGTTGAAGACCCATGATGTAAATTTGTAATATTCGAGCCTTGTAAGGACTTGTCAAATTTGTAAACCCACTTGGTTGCAATGGGCGAGTCCAATTTTTGTAAACCCACTTGGTTGGGTAGCTGAATTGAAATGTGTAAACTCACTTGGTTGGATATTTGATGTAAGTATGAGTCTTTGGTGATAGGAAGTTCATAAAGTCATGTATTTCATTGAAAAAATTTGTTTGAAGATTCAGCATGAACTCAGGGGGAGCTTGCTCACTTCAGTCTATTTCAGATCTGCAAAACGCTTCTTCCACATGAGGAGAAAAGGGGGAGAGTATGTTGGCTTTGATCCGCCCTTTGCCCTTGATGTCAAAGGGGGAGAGTGACATGGTGTTTGAATGAAGAATGGTGTCAAAGAATGGGGAGAATGACATGTTGTCATTGTATTCTACACCATCGTGGTTGCCATCAAGTCCAAAGGGGGAGATTGTTGGCAATATGATGCAGAGTGTTGTCCTTGATGGAAACCCACTGAATGAAGATGAAGACATGCGACTGTTGACATGTGTTGTCCTTGATGGAAATCCACCTGATGAAGTTGTTCTTGACCTGATGAGCTTGGTAAATGATGTAAATCTAATGTGATATTATGATGTTGAGTGTTGTCCCTGAAAGGCAACCCATTTGATGAAGATGATGACAACTTACTTGTTGAAGTTGTGCTTGATAGATTTTGTTCTTGATGAGGCAAATATGATGTATCTACAATATGTACAGAAGGCAGTGAAGGAAGGAACTCAGCATGTAATAAATCCATGATGAAAAGAGTATGTTTCAAGGCATACGCGGATATGTCTAGAGGAAGTCGCGTATGCACGCGGGAACCAACGTTCCAAGTCGCGTATGGGCAAAAAGCGCTCATAATGTATTGTTTTGGCTCATGGTATTGATAGGCTCATGGTATTGAAGGCTCATGGTATTGTTGGGCTCGTGGTATTGAAGGCTCATGGTATTGTTTTGGCTCGTGGTATTGAAAAAGGATAAACCTATATAAGGAGAAGAATTTCATTGTGCAAATCATGAGTGTGGGTGCAAGATGTCTGAGCTTGAATGAATACTTCTCTCTGAAGTAAATCTGAATGGAAAGGGTTACACTTGAATGATAAATCTGAATGTATGATGCACCAATGATGAAGAAGGGGATCTAGATCTGAAATGCTATTGTATCTACTAGATCTGATTATGGAAGGCTTAGATCTGAATTAAGGCGAACATCTGTCTGAAGTGAAAGGGTAAATCTAAACTGAGCACATGATCTGAAGAAGTATGCTGCTCCATAATGATTGAAGATCTATACGCTACTTCGACGTAGAGGAAGCGCGTATATACGCGAATTCTATGAAGTGAAAGCGCGTATGCGCAGTGAAATTTGTACAGAGGGATACGCTATTTTGTGTGGACGGAAGCGCGTATATACGCGACATCAGTGAAGTGAAAGCGCGTATGAAAACTAGGGTTTGCTGAAGCAAGGGGTATGAAATATCTGATCTGTTCTGCTGTGTTTCTGCTATCTGATCTGTGTTGATAAGTATCTGTTGGTGATGTATGTTTGTGCTTAAAAGTATTGAAAGGGTCCAGTTTGAAAATATGATGAAATGTGGCCTGCAAGTGGTGTTCTATTGAAGTTGTTGGATCCAGTGTGAAAATTGATGAAACGTGGTCCAAGGTGGTGCTGAGGGTTGTAGCCTTCAGTCATGGGGTCGTAGCTCCCTTCCAGGTGAGGCTGGTAAACGAGATCGGGGGGTCGTAGCTCCCTTCCAGGAGAGGCTGGTAAACGAGTCAGGGGGTTGGAGCTCCCTTCCAGGAGAGGCTGGTAAACGAGCGCAGGTGGGTGCCTGCGTGCTGGTCAAGTCTGCGCCAGCATATATGTTGTAAGATGTTTTCTCTATAATAAAATATTGAAGGCTGAGCAACTGCAGCGGTGGTTTTCTCCCGATTTGGGTTTCCACCTAAAAATCCTGGTGTTCATGTGTGATGCTTTGTGTGATGGTTTATTCTGTTCTTACTGCACATGTTTACTGTTTATTGAACATCTGATGAATGAATGATGGAATGATATAAGTGAAGAGTTATTGACATATCTAGATATCTGTGTATACGCGATTTTCATGAAGGGTATCCGCGTATATACGCGAGTTTACTGAAAGAAAGTAGCGTATGGGTTTTAAGGAATGAAAAAGTAAAAAGTTTTGATTATGCAGTAAATACTGATTCACCCCCCCCTCTCAGTATTTTTCCCAACAATCGGACCCGAGTCAGAAAGACCGGAAGATCTTCCGTATCATTCTTATCTTTCGATGGCCATGACTGGGAACGCAGCTTCTGCTGTGAGTGCTGCAGGCATTCAGACTCCTGCTTCTGTTGAAGCAGGGGGCACTATTGCTTCATCTTCGATTTCTTCTAGTGCTGCTATGTTTGGCTCTGGTTTCACCCAAGCATATGCTTCTCATTCTGGTCCCTTCTGTTCAGGGATGTCCATTAGTGGAAATCTCTCTTTTTCCTTTTCCACTGCTTCAGCTGGATCTACGCCCATGTCTAACATGGCTAGTGGATCAACTTCGTTTCAGGGTTTCCCCTTTGGGACTGGACACATTCCCAGTTCCAATCCTTCTTTAGGGTCATTTCCATTTACGTTCCAGACCCAGAGTTTCAACCCTTGGTCTGGGGGGCAAAGTTCGACTACTTTTACAGGTTGGAACCTTGTATTTACTACAGTGGGGGCAGGGAATCAGTTTTACGCAGATCATCAAGGGAATTCTTCTTTCCCTTCATCGAGTGCTTATCAGACCTTTTCTCCTTTGTCTAATGCTTGGAACCCCTATCAGGGGCTCTCCTCTTCATTCAACACTTCAGCGGGGGAACTGGTCTGGGCTTTGGTAACTCAGCGTGGGGAGGAGGTTCTTCTCCATTTTCTACGAGTCCTTTCTGGCAGCCTGGTGCCTTATCAAATCCAGGCTATTCTTTTCAAAATGTTGGGAATCCATCCCATCAAGGATGGAATCCTCAGGCTCCGCCTCGCTTACCGTTTTTGGCAACATTAAACTTGCCAGATTTGTCAAAGTTGACTAATGACCCGATTCGTTATAGTCCGGGGTGGCCTCCGGTGTCGACCAAACTTCCTTCAGACATTCCAAAGTTTGAAGGTAAGAATGGAGAGGATCCGGTGGACCACATCACCACTTTCCACTTATGGTGTTCTTCGAACTCCCTGATCGATGATTCGATTAGGTTGAGATTATTTCAACGCACCCTAACTGGAAATGCTGCCAAATGGTATATCGAGCTCACTGGGGGTAGTTTCGCTACATTTGGAGAACTGGTTGTCACATTTCTAAACCATTTTCAGTTGCCTATCAGATATGAGGCTGGGACCGAACTCCTGGCTAATTTTAAGCAGGATGAGGCAACTCACATTTCTGATCACATTCAGGAATGGAGGAGAAGGAAGAGGCTTATAAAAGCTCATATTCCAGGTGAATTCCTTCTCGAATGGTTTCTGAAATCTCTGCAGTCAGATATTTCAAAAGATGTATCCCTATCTGGAGTATTTTCTGAGGAGCAGGCCATTTTTAGGGCCCAGTAGCTAGAACTGATCTATTCTCAGTCTGGGGTCCTTTATAAATATTTGCTCAATGCTCCTCGCTCCAAGTTAGATTTATCGAAAACTAAACTTGGTCCGCATGGTGACGGACTTGTCGGATCGATCAATAGTGGTGCAGCCAGCCTGCTTTCTCAATTGCAGCAGTTGTCTTTACAATCTGCTCCTTCTGGTCAGGTTGTGCCTGCTGATTCATCACCTTCCCAGTCTTTGTCCATTAATGATATCCAAACTTCTGATCCCAAAGGAAATCAACAATCCGATGGGAAGAAGAAGGGACGAAATAACAAGAAGAAGGGCAAAAATGGGAAGGGCAATGCAAATAAAACCAACGAGCGTGTTGGTGAGGGTCAAAAGGAGAAAAAGAAAGTGAAGTTTCCATGCAAGCTTTGTGCTGGAGACCATCTCACACACCTTTGCCTGAAAATTCAGGATGCTCAGCGCCTGTTATCTCAGCAGGGTTCTTCTAGTTCCCAGGCTGTGCTAACAAACCCTTTTCCCCAAGGGTAGCAATTAGTTGTTGGCGCGAACCAAAATCCTGGGGCTTCCTCTGGAGGTGCCCAGGAAGGGGAAATTCCATCGAACATCTTTATGATGAGTGCTCACGTGGATGTCGCTACGAGATCCCGTGATTATGGCGGAGAGGAATCTTCGAAAGCTAAGGAAGTTCCCGATGCTACTGAGCCGCTTCACATCACGAAGCCAACTGTTGAGTCTATGCCTCGGATGCCGAAAGCATCTTCTAAGCGGTCAACGATTAATCCGAACGCGAGGGCTGCCCAGAACTACTCGATTGTAGAAGATCTGGCGCAGAGTCCTTGTGCTATGTCAGCTTTAGAGGTACTCCAGTCTTGTCCGGCTCAGCGCAGTGCTTTTCTCACTGCCATTGGGGCTATTGATCCGAAAAATTCTCTTCTGATTACTTTTCATATGACTAATTTTAAGAAGAGACTTCCTCATCACATGGCTTTTCACATTAAATCGTCGTATCGGAAGTGCAATATCTTTCGAACGGTTGTTGATGAGGGTGCTTCTACATGCGTGATGTCTCTCGCATGCTGGAAGACACTTGGATCTCCCAAAGCTGTTCCATCTAGCACTGTTCTTACTGCGTTCGATGGTCATTCTCACAAACCCCATGGTATTGTCCCAGCTTTGCCCATCTGTGTTGGGGGCAAAACTGTTAACATAGAGGTTGAGGTAGTAGATGCAGCCTTGGACTACAACCTTCTGTTGGGGAGGAACTGGATTTATGAGATGGATGCCATTGCATCCTCATTATTTCGAATTGTATGTTTTCCCCACGAAGGGAGGATTGTCACAGTGGATCAACTGGACTGTCTTCAGATAGACCCGAATGCGTCTTCCGACTCATATGTTCCTAAGTTGGACAATACTAAGGCGCCTGTTGAGAATCTAGGAGTTGGAATGTATTCTTCCTTGATGGGTACTTTTGATCTTCCTCCTCCTAAGGTTCATATTAATGCTATTTCATCCTCCAAGGCTCCTCTTCGAAGAGAGTTCTTTCGAACTCATTATTTTTCGGACCCTTGGACCTTACCTTCTCCTACTGCCACATTAGAGGAAGGTCAAGTGGGTGGAATGGCATTCCCGATTTCTGCAGCTGAGATTGCATATCAGTCTATTGTTGACTCTGCAGAAACCGTCCCAGCTCCTCTTTCACCGGAAGAGTTGGATGGTGATGTGGCTCCGGCTTGGACGCTTAGTTCTTCTTCTGCCCAGGATTGTCTTGATACCACTCTTCCATCTGAAGAGGCCATCCTGGAAGCCATGACTGGTATAGATAGACCGTGGGATGATTTGCATCATCGGTCTTACTTCTTACCTGACTTGAGCGAAGTTGAAACTAGTTTTCCAAGTCCTCAGTCTCCTGGTCCTGTTCACCCAGTCTTGAACCCTTTGGCACCAACACAGGTTTATGCTGAAGGGAACATGGTTGTGATCTCTCCTACTATCCCGGTGAACATTTCCAGGGATCCCAATATTATCGAGAATGTCTTCATTGGAGCTGAATGTTCCCGTGAGGAGATTCAAATTTACACCGAGCTCTTCAAAGAGTATAGGGATGTATTTTCTTGGTCTTATGAGGAAATGCCTGGCATAGATCCATCTATTGTCCAGCATGAGATCAAGACGTATGAAAACGCTAAGCCGGTAAGGCAGAAGCTTCGTCCGATTACATCTGGTCGGTTATTGGGATTCATTATGCCTTCGGAAGGGATAGGGGTATATCCCTTTAAGGTTGAGGCAATACTTTGGTTACCTCCCCCGTTGGCGGAGCCCCGAAATGGGCTCTATTTGAAGAAGTATTATGCCTAGGCTTTGGCCTGGCATGTTGCTCTTGTATATAGTAGTTTTTTGCTTTGTACATATCTGATTGATTTTCGATTTTTGATGAGTTGGTGATGTTTTTGATCTGCTTTGGCAGGTTGTATTGGATGTCATGAGTCATTTCAGTTTCGCCGATGGTGCTAGTAGACACACCCGGAACTTAGCTTCCGCGGCTTCTTCGTATCATCAGTGTTAGTATCAGTTGGTAGTTTCTTGAAGCTCAGGCAATTGAATGTGGCGATTGAACAACACCATCAGTGCGAGATCCATTTTTATTACGATTGTTCTTGAGGGTACGTTTGTTACAAAGGTCATTTCAATTTTTAACTTTCATTCATATTCCTCGAGCTGATAATTGGTTTGCTGACTCATTAGCTAATCAAGCATTGGATTGGCATATTAATCATTCAATTCAATAAAATTTTAAACATCAAAAACATCATACATTTGATACATTTATCACATCACATCAAATATCGCTGTATATATATCATCAGAGTGTCAAAAAAATTTACAAAATTTGGATCCATAATGTCGTACAAAACTTGGGCTTATGCCCCATCATGTTCAGTCTCAAAAATAATATACAGTCATCTAATACATAATATCTGTCTACTCCTGAGGTCCCTGCCCAGAAGTCGTGTTCCTATAGAACGTAACTGCAGTGGCCACACGGCGGACTAATCTAACCCAGTCTCGGCCTCCTACCACCCCGTCTACGGATGACTACAGCGGGTCCTCTCCCTGTGGATTTGGCGGTTAATCCTGATGTTTCTCTGCCACGACACAGAGTTCTTGTCGAGATCCCTTTGTGCCATAAGCCCTGTGGCAGCTGTGGCGCGGGAGCCCCTCGAGACCGGCTGGTCCAACATCGAAACATGATCATTTTGAATTGTCGGTCGTATGATCAATCAAAGACATGTTTGTTTTTCTTTTTTCATACATATTTAAATAATCTAAAATTATATAAGTCAAAATTTTTTTCCAACAGTGTTCCCCATCGTCACCCTTAGTGGAAGTCGTCCCGGATCTCCACGAAAGTCCATCCCGGCATAGGGATAGTCGTCCACTGCGATGATTTGTTCTCCCCACCAAAGGAAGAACTCATCATCCCATGTGGTCCGGGGTACTTCACTACCCCCTAGTCTCTTCATCATATCTGCCCAACGGGCAATTCTTGGGTCCTGCGGGCTACTGATGGTAGAGATGACTCTGGGTCTCAAAGCTGGTATCTTCTCGAAGAAGAATGTTGTCAAAATGGTACCATAGCCAAAATGTTTAGTCTTTACTTGGCGGATTGAATTCAGCTGTTGTTTCATATTCAGTAACAGGGCTGTGCACCAAT
Source organism: Pinus albicaulis (assembly GCA_034641835.2). Taxonomy (NCBI): domain Eukaryota; kingdom Viridiplantae; phylum Streptophyta; class Pinopsida; order Pinales; family Pinaceae; genus Pinus; species Pinus albicaulis. The sequence goes on from CM076579.1 coordinate 1,664,145,972, forward strand.
CATACACATGAGTCAAACACTCTACTGTTATGCTCATTTGCGTCCTGGACGCCTGATGTAGAGAGGCTGATCCTGCCACTCTGCTGATGGTGAAAAGGAGGATTTTCATGTGCAAATCCCTCACATCTTTAATTTCAATCTGAGTTCCAACCTTTTTGGAACCCTCTACGCAATATACGTGGACATAATCTTCCACGGTTAACCCTCCCAGGGGCTTTCCGTGCAAGTCTACTGGTTCTCCGCTCCGGGAGAGTTAAGTGATGAAATATAAATCCTCCACTTCAATGCGTATTGGCATCTGATCAATTATGAAGCAATCCTGATCTGGTTCCCAGTAATTCACGAGCATTTCTAACAACCGAGCATTTCTTTTCATATTTGGCATTTTGAAGAATTTGAATAAACCGCAATTCCGAAGGATATTTTGCACTGCGCGATCTTGCATGACCTCTTGGTCTATTGCGCTATGCTCACGTTCTCTCCATGAGATTGTCATCCTGTCAAATTTCATCAAATTTTGCATTAGCCACGCTTTTTTGCATTCGGACCTGCGCATACGCGACTTTTTCTACGCACAGTCGCGTGTATACGCGACTTGCCTTCATTGAACCCGCATATGCGCAAGTCCGCATATTTTAGCAAGGGTTTTAAAGCTAAAAATCACTTAATTTTAATTTCCAAACGGACAAAATGATTGACGAGGATGATTAAGGAGCCTACCTGAAGTTTCGGCGCGTTTCGACGGTCGGTTGTTCCTGATTTGACGAAATAAGTTTTTTGCTCCAGAGCACTTTTTCCAAATTAGCAATGCAATAATGAACCAAATGAGAGGTAATTTGTCTATTTATGCCTAAAAAGTTGAAAATTTTCGCAAAAATTTGTTATGCTCATTTTTTCAATCTATCTTAAGCTGCATAACTTGGATGCTTGGAAGTGCCCAGTTTGGTATGTTTTCAGGTACATTTTGACGATTTTGAGATTTTTTCCGGTTTTTGATCCATGATTACCGACTCGCCATGGCAGGTATATGATCTTCACTGGCATATAGGTTAGGGAAATCACTTTCCGTTGCATCTTGCATTCTAGCCTCCATACTGATCACTTGCCTTAGGGTCGATCCCATCAGGTCTTGAGTATTACACCCATTTCACTCGCCAATTATTTAATCATGACTTGATGGTAGAGCCTTCCTTTACATGGGCTTCCTAGTTAGTTCCTCGCTATCACTTGTTGCCCATGCTGCGTTTTCTGTAGGCTCAGGAGTCCTCTTTAGTCCTGCCATGTCTTATGTGTTGAAGCTTCATTCTTCTTCTTCTTCACTATCTTTTTTCTAGCTTTTACCCTAGAGGCTCCCCGGTGTCGTTTAAGTTGTATTACTGCATTGCATATTGGCTACTTGTTTATCCTGGCCTTTAGCCGGCTTCATTTGGACTCAATGTTTAAGCCAACTTTTGACCTTGACTTTCTGTACAAGTTAACCATTGCATGCACTTAGCTATCATGACTTGACACCTTTGTACCCATGGATGGAACGTTCCTCTGAGTATCACTTACCAGTTTTCGCCACCTTGCATTGAGCATAGGATTGTTCCAATCCCAGGAACTAGTGCATCTGATTTCTTGATACTCGTTCTATCCATTGTACCATAGTATTCTTTTATTCTTTTTCAGGCTTATTATATGAAAAAGACAAAAAAATCAAATATAACAAAAAGAGCGGGAACGGGATGTATCTTCGTTGTTTTGATGGCAGTACAGAGTCAGTTTGTCGCCCTTGAACAAAGCACATATACTTATATATATATCTCCTTCATTTGGGATGGTTTTAGTTTTGACCTAGGTTCAGCCTTTACCATGTTTCACTTGTCAGTTCTCCCCCGGTTGGTTATCTCTTCCAATCATATGGAGAGTTTGTTCTGCCTCCTGCATAACAGACTTATACAGTGTCACTTTTACTGCCATGGTCATCACGAGTCGTGCTTTTGTTCAAGGGAAGTCTAAACCAGAGTCGGCCATTCTGCGGTGTCTCTTGAGTCATTATTCATTCGGCCTTCTCGGTCTTGTCAGTATCATGTTCTATCACATCAGATGTTTTGATCTTCTGCTCGTGCTGGTTTGATAAGGTCCCCATTGACTTCTTGCCAGCGGGTTTGTCTCTTATCGACTACGACACTTTGCTCTGAGAGCAAACCTAGAGCCACACCTTGAGCCTATTTCCATTATTGATAGGTGACCTCGTGCTCAGCATTTGATCATCATCATGGGTCTTTGACTGAGTGGTTTCCCCTGTGTTCGACGTCAGCACACATTATCACACTTGGGATTCGTGTAGTACCTTGATTTCCATTTGACCCTATCGGTGGATTTCTCGCCTCTGTGTCATCTTTCATTATTGGTTGGTTCAGAGGGTTTCTTCCATGCGCTAGCTTCATCTTGTGCACGTCAGAAACGTACTTCGGTTTTGGTTCCGTCACTCTACTTCGTCCGATTCCTTCCAAATCTTGGCCTGCGAGTTACACTCGCGCTGGACTGATGTGGGATGCCTTAATGCCTTCCTTCCAGCAGATTTTTTCCCATTGACTCAGACTCATTGCTCTGGGAATAAGGTCTAGAGTATTTTTGTCAGTACCTTAGGGTTTGCAGTCATCAGTGGCAGACTCTTCGCTATCGACAGTGGGGATTCATCATTGCCTCCTTGACAGATTCTTCAAGGGCTGACTTCAACTCATTCATCTGCATACCGGGATTGTGACTGGGTACCCACACTCATTTTCAGCCATTATGGTTGTCTCGCTGGTTAACTAGATATCAGCCACCCAGAATCAAACGATTTCTCACATGGTCGACTTCAGCTCATTTATTCCCATTGTGTAGAATCAGCTATGACGTAAGACTCTGGGTTGCATCGCATTTTTCTGCTTCATCAAGGATGCTCCTTCAAGCGCTGATGCTCGCCCACCGGTCACTTTTGCACAAGACGCTGCATCCTAGAGTCAGGCCCCGAGTTGGGGTGATTGTACCGCTTGATTCCACCTTTTAGGATCCAAGACTTGGATCTGGGCCATTTATATGATCGTACATCCAAGGTAATCCATTTTATCTTCTTTCTACATGTGATACTTGACACTGCATTCGCACTTATTTCCGGCCACGCCGTATGATTCATCAGGTAATTTTCGCCTTAACGTACTTGTATACATGTTGGATCTATTCAGTACTTTCTATATGATGTATTTTTGACTGAGCATGGGTATGCCCGCCTCAGCTTGAGTTGACTCTCTGTTTTCTTTCATTGGTTTTTGGCAGGCTAAAATCTGGTGAAGTCCTATCTTGTCCTTGCGAAGTTATTTCTATGTGCATAATACATTTCAGCCATCATGTACCCCTTCTGACCTCATATATTAGGGGGCATCTGTTATATCATCATTTCTCACCTTCATATGATTCATGATTGCTTATATGGCTTTTGGGCACCCATTCCTACAGACTTGGACAAATTCACTTAAAAACAGTGTAAAAATCCCCATACGCGACTATGCCCATACTTTTCTATGTGTATACGTGAGTCCACCTGCACTTTTCCGCGTATGCCATTAAAATGATTAAAAAATATATAAAAAATCCCTAATTTCACGCTGGGTTGATGGTTACTCAGGTAGTTCAACCACCCCAGCCCGAGGCCAACTGTTTCCAACTGTTGAAACTACTTGGAGGGAGTATAAAAAGCCCTGCAAGGTATGATTTTCTAAATCTCGACATAAGAATGATTGATTGTACGATTATTTTTTTTCTTCATATTGTTGAGACATTGGTATAAACATTCTTGTTTGAGTTTATTTTGCGAAACTTCGATTTTCCTTTCCATTTTTAAAATTTCTTCATTTTTATTTTTGCTGATTTCTTTCTCATTTTAGCATAAGAATTCTTTTTCCTTTGGTCTTCAGTTTTGATTTTGGTGAATTTTCCATGATTTATATGGAAGGCCTTCTTGTTACCTAACTATGGTTGGCATACACGGAGAAAAAATTGTTAATAGTCACCTATTAACTTTTTCTTAAATCTCTTAGTAAAGTTTGATTTTCTTATTATAAAGGTAGACATACTTAAGGAAGAGATTACCAATTTAGAGAAGTTGACAAAGTATCATAAAATCTACAGAAATTTCTTTTTCATCAAAATTGTAATCATTTTGAGATTTCAATATTTTATTAAGATATTTCAAAGTTCTATTATCAGTCAAGAAAAGTTATTTTTAACCAAGTAAAGACACTTTACAGCAAAGCACCTTTTAACTCTGAAATTTTCATTCTTAACTCTTAAGGAATCAATGATTCTCCCTGTCCCAAAGAGTCTTATTTTTCTAGATGTATAATCGAGAGATATATTTAAACTTAAAGGATAAGAGGTCTTATCATGAGCCTGCTTACCATGATCATACGGGAAAAATAGGCTGACATTACCAACACTGCTAAACAAACCAGGGTAATGGCTTATGATTGCAAACAATTATAAGACAAGGGGTCTCATCACGAGCCAGCTTGTTCAATCCAATTATAACCAGTGAATGGCATTGTCAACTATCTGGCTACCAAACCAGGACAATGGCTTTTAAGATTTATAATAAAAATAAAAATAAAAAATAAAATAATATAAATGGATTTATCTCTAGGTCAATAATTCTTAAAGAGATGGGATTCTGAATCATTGATGATTAAAAGGTAGCCCTGTCGAGACTATAGATGTTTGCTGGCAGCAGTGGCTATACCTATGATAAATAAGTATATTTTAAAAGCTAAGCTGTAAAGTGACCCTTGCTTTATCTCTACAACTAATTAAAGATTGATATAGAGTTTTGAAATATTGTAATTTATGAGGAATTTTAAGAAAAATTACAGTTAGATAATTCTAGCTTTTATTCAGACTAATGAACCTAGTCAAACATTTCAAACATAATTATCTCTTCTTTAATTATTTTTACTTGAATTTTGGGGGAAACTTCATTCATATCGAGGATAATTTTAGGGGTTTAATTTTAGCCCAAAGGCGAATATTAAGGGATTTTAAATTTTATTAGGGCGAATTTTTTATATAAAACCCATTTTTTATAGTTTAATAAAGTTAGCCCAAAAAATATTTTAAAAATAATTTATTTAACATTAGCCCACCAAAAAAAAGCGCACAAAACAGTAAACATGAAATTCGCCCCCGATTTTCCAGGGTTCCATGGCATTCGCCCCCAATTTTTCCGATTTCTATGGCATTCGCCCCAATTTTTTCAGTTTTCACTGGTTCGGACTGATTCGGAGAGGTGGCTGGGCTTTGTGCACACCGAATAATGCACCCCACCGCCATTGCCACCTTGCAGCAGTTCTAATCATTCTGTAAAATTATTAAAAACAGGAGATGGCTTCAACTACTTTCCAAATCAATTTGTGGAGCCTCTTAAAACGTCTGGATTGGTAGATTGTCAACAAGACTGCGAGAGGAATTGCTCCTGCAGTGCTCTTTTCTTTGATAACAAAACAGGCGGTTGCTATCTATACAATGAAATCGGAAGCCTTCAAGTCTCTGAAGATGATTCCACTGCCTTAACCGCATATTTCAAGGTCCGCAGCTCAACAAATGAGTCAAGCACAGGGCGAGGTATGGAAAATAACAATGACTCAAGCACTGGGCAAGGTATGGAAAATAACAAACACTTCCCTTATCTTATCATCATTGTGGTCTCAATTGCACTAGTACTTGTTGCCATTATGTCTTTCGGTTACTGGTTATGCTGGAAGAATCTTGCACGAGGGACTCCGAATGATTCTTCAGAGGATGAAAGATTCTTAAACAATATACCTGGACTGCCCACCAGGTTCTCTTACAGGCAGCTTCAAAGTGCCACAGACAATTTTAACAGGAGACTCGGGAGAGGGGGTTTTGGGTCAGTTTATGAGGGCACACTGCCAGATGGCAGCAAAGTGGCTGTGAAGCAGTTGGAGAGTATTGCCGAAGGTAAGAAAGAGTTTCATGCAGAGGTGGCTACCATAGGTAGCATACATCATGTTCATCTGGTAAGGCTTCGAGGGTTCTGTGCAGAGCACATTCACCGTTTGCTTGTGTATGAATACATGGCTAATAGGTCTCTTGACAAATCCCTATTTTGCGATAGGAAGCAAGGTTTTGTCTTAGATTGGGACAAAAGGTATAACATAGCTCTCAGTACTGCAAAAGGATTAACTTACCTACATGACGATTGCATTGCGAGAATCATACACTGTGACATAAAGCCAGAGAACATTCTTTTAGATGAGAACTATAACGCAAAGGTGTCTGACTTTGGGCTTGCAAAACTTATGACCAGAGAACAGAGCCATGTTTTTACAACATTAAGGGGTACACCGGGTTATCTTGCTCCTGAATGGCTTACAACAAATGATATCTCAGAGAAGAGCGAGTGTACAGCTTTGGCATGGTTTTGCTGGAAATTATTGGAGGAAGGAAAAATTTTGATTCAGAAGAAACTTCAGAAAAATGTTACTTTCCAGGTTATGTTTTCAAACAGATGGAAAAGGGGAAGCTTGAAAATATACTTGATGCAGAGCTTCAATACGATCCTTCCGATGAAAGGCTATCTAGGGCGGTCAGAGTTGCACTATGGTGTATTCAAGAAGATTTTTCTTTAAGGCCATCAATGGGAAAGGTAGTTCAAATGCTTGAAGGTGTCATGCACATACCTGACCCGCCAGTTTCCTATCAAACTGGTTTCCGAATGCATCAAAGCATGTTGTTCCTGAAGCCTATCAGTGATGAAGGATCTTCTTCTAACCCTTCTGACTATAACAGCCTGGATATGGTCTCTGCAGTCCGCCTATCTGGACCAAGGTAAGGGGGGAGAAATAATAATTCAATTCATCATTCATATTCTTCATATTCTTAACAAGCTAAGTGGGAAGAGTTAAAAAATAATTCATCATTCACATTCTTAATAAGGTAAATGGGAAGACTTACAACTTAATTTCAGAATTCGTATCTTAACAGGGTCTTCTGTAGGAGAACATGAATCTGGGAAGTCCCTCACTGAGATCAACTCTTCATCCCTTGGTTATAAGTTTATGGTCAGAACATAACTCCATGCACCCATGCTCTCATGCTGACTTAGGAGGGTTTGCATTAGCCGATTAGAACCAACTACTCTGTAATGGCAAAGGCTATATTAAGGAAAATTCGAAGTGTCCACATGTAAGTATTCACGTGTTCATTTTCAGAATGAGGTAGCGGTCATCTCAGTTTTGGTATGGTATTTTATTTTTCTCAAGTATCTATGCAATTCAGTTGGAACTTTATTGTCTTGTGAGCTGAAGACAGGGTAGATCAATACTATTGTACACATATCCTTTGCCCTCTTGACACAAACTAAGACGATCTTGTGTCTGTTTGTTGATCAGAAGATAGGCATGCATAAAGTTAACAACATTACTTGTTATGTTCATAATCAAATGGAGATGTACATCTAATCTTATCGAGTTAAAAGGAACTCTCGGTTTAGCATCACACAGTACGAGATGAAGGGAAGAATTTTCATTGACTTTGTTGCTACATATAGTTGATATAGTTGATATGCATTCGTTTTGCATTGATTTAACGTGTGGAACTGTTGCATCTGGCCTCATTCTTGTCTGATAGAACTTCTGTTTCATTTGGGCAATTGTTGATGGGTATGACAGGCTTGGTCAGGAACCACCTTGAAATCTGCAACCATGATTATATACATTTAGTGAATTATAGAGCTGCAACCATGATTATATACATTGAGTAAATTATAGAGTTGGAAAGCATTTCTCCATGTTTGTTTTGAGTTTTGTATTTATGTTATGAGGTCATAAAAATAGACTTTGCAAGCTTGTAGTTATAAAAGAGGTACTGTTTTTATAGGCCAGTCCTTTTATCCTTGATTCATTCTCAATATAGTTGTTGAGAGGCTAACATGCAAATCAACTTTCTTATTGGTGATAGGATGGCAACCATCCCTGTAAACTATTCAAGTGAGATGATAGAATATAGGAAAAAAAACAAATACTTCATAATGTAGCATTAATCACTATACAAGAGCTAACGAAAAAATTGGAGGAAGAAACTGGTCTTCATGACATCATTGCCTGTGCAAATCATCCTTTGACTGGAAAATTGTACCCATTGCGTTTGCAGCTTCCTCCTAACCATTCATCCATGCATATAGTTCTGGTCCAAGGAACGTCCAAAGGTATGTGCATGAATCTCTATCAGTGTCCTTTCTTTTTATTTATATGATGATTATATAGCTTTTGAGTAAATAGGAAATACATTGAGTAGCAGCATTAATTATAGCTAGTTTTTTTGTTCCATGAGACGGGACTATCATTTATTTATTTTTTGTGATTTTCATGTTTGCATTCATTGTTTTTCATTTGTGTGAGGTTGTATTCATTCTTGTGGGATTCACTCACATCTTAGAAACAATTTGTGCTAATATCCATGTAGACCATTGAAATTTAACATATATACACATACTCCATTTAAATCAAAACAGACAAATAATATAATTCAGGTTTAGTGTAGAGCTTAGATTAGCAATGTTTAAAGACTTCCATCAACCACCTTACTAATCTATCAAAGAAGTTCCAAATCCATTCTCTTTGTTAATATGTGCATTAATATTAGTGAACTGATGCGATATTTCAGTTATGTATGTTAAATTTAGTTATTATCCTTTTTGTTTAAGTTTTGGTTAGAAAACCAATGGAATTAAAATATATACTTGGATTTGTTTCTTAAATTTATTTAATAATTATTAAGTACATTTAAAAGCTGGACTTATGCGAGTTATAGTTCCAATAAGGAAGCTTCTTGCTTGCAACAATCTTTATTGAAGTCATTTGATTCATCTTTTGGTACATACAAATAATAAGGTAATGGGAAGACTTTTGACTTAATTTCGAAATTCATATCTTAACGGGGTCTTGGCAGGAGGCATGGGCTCACAGGAAGTCCCTCACTTGAGATCAACTCTTCATCCCCTTGGTTATAAGTTTATGGTCAAAACATAACTCCATGCACCCATGCTCTCATGCTGACTTAGGAGGGTTTGCATTAGCCGATTAGAACCAACTACTCTGTAATGGCAAAGGCTATATTAAGAAAAATTCGAAGTGTCCACATGTAAGTATTCACGTGTTCATTTTCAGAATGAGGTAGCGGTCATCTCAGTTTTGGTATGGTATTTTATTTTTCTCAAGTATCTATGCAATTCAGTTGGAACTTTATTGTCTTGTGAGCTGAAGACAGGGTAGATCAATACTATTGTACAAATATCCTTTGCCCTCTTGACACAAACTAAGACGATCTTGTGTCTTTTTTTTGATCAGAGGATAGGCATGCATAAAGTTAACAACATTACTTGTTATGTTCATAATCAAATGGAGATGTACATCTAATCTTATCAGGTTAAAAGGAACTCTCAGTTTTAGCATCACCTGTACAGATGAAGGGAAGAATTTTCATTGACCTGTTGCTACATATAGTTGATATAGTTGATATGCATTGCGTTTTGCATTGGTTTAACGTGTGGAACCTGTTCTGCATCCTAACCTCATTCTTGTGCAATGGAGCTTTCTGTTTCATTTGGGCAATTGTTGATGGGTATGACAAGCTTGGTCAGGAACCACCTTGAAATATGCAACCATGATTATCTACATTTAGTGAATTATAGAGCTGCAACCATGATTATATACATTGAGTAAATTATAGAGTTGGAAAGCATTTTTCCATGTTTATTTTGAGTTCTGTATTTATGTTATGAGGTCATAAAAATAGACTTTGCAAGCTTGTAGTTATAAAAGAGGTATTGTTTTTATGGGTCAGTCCTTTTATCCTTGATTCATTCTCAATATAGTTGTTGAGAGGCTAACATGCAAATCAACTTTCTTATTGGTGATAGGATGGCAACCATCCCTGTAAACTATTGATGAGATGATAGAATATAGGAAAAACAACAAATACTTCATAATGTGAGTAATCACTATACAAGAGCTAACGAAAAATTGGAGGAAAGCGTACATATAGACATGTTACTATGCAAATCATCCCTTTAGTAAGGAAGAAATTGTACCCATTGCGTTTGAACTTCCTCTAACCATTCATCCATGCATATAGTTGGTCCAAGGAACACGTCAAAGGTATGTGCATGAATCTCTATCGATGTCCTTTCTTTTTATTTATATGATGATTATATAGCTTTTTGAGTAAATAGGAAATACATTGAGTATGACATTAATTATAGCTGGTTTTTTTGTTCCATGAGACGGGACTATCATTTATTTATTTTTTGTGATTTTCATGTTTGCATTCATTTTTTTTCATTTGTGTGAGGTTGTATTCATTCTTGTGTGATTCACTCACATCTTAGAAACAATTTGTGCTAATATCCATGTAGACCATTGAAATTTAACATATATACACATACTCCATTTAAATCAAAACAGACAAATACTATAATTCAGGTTTAGTGTAGAGCTTAGATTAGCAATGTTTAAAGAATTCCATCAACCACCTTACTAATCTATCAAAGAAGTTCCAAATCCATTCTCTTTGTTAATATGTGCATTAATATTAGTGAACTGATGCGATATTTCAGTTTTGTATGTTAAATTTAGTTATTATCCTTTTTGTTTAAGTTTTGGTTAGAAAACCAATGGAATTAAAATATATACTTGGATTTGTTTCTTAGGTGGCCTATAGAGCTTATTAAGTACATTTAACTGGACTTCTGCAGTTATGGTTCCAATAGAGAGCTTTACTGCTTGCAACAATCTTTATTGAAGTCATTTGATTCATCCTTTGGTATACAAATAATAAGGTAAATGGGAAGACTTACAACTTAATTTCAGAATTCGTATCTTAACAAGGTCTTCTGTAGGAGAACATGAATCTGGGAAGTCCCTCACTGAGATCAACTCTTCATCCCTTGGTTATAATTTTATGGTCAGAACATAACTCCATGCACCCATGCTCTCATGCTGACTTAGGAGGGTTTGCATTAGCCGATTAGAACCAACTACTCTGTAATGGCAAAGGCTATATTAAGGAAAATTCGAAGTGTCCACAAAGTATTCACGTGTTCATTTTCAGAATGAGGTAGCGGTCATCTCAGTTTTGGTATGGTATTTTATTTTTCTCAAGTATCTATGCAATTCAGTTGGAACTTTATTGTCTTGTGAGCTGAAGACAGGGTAGATCAATACTATTGTACAAATATCCTTTGCCCTCTTGACACAAACTAAGACGATCTTGTGTCTGTTTGTTGATCAGAAGATAGGCATGCATAAAGTTAACAACATTACTTGTTATGTTCATAATCAAATGGAGATGTACATCTAATCTTATCAGGTTAAAAGGAACTCTCAGTTTTAGCATCACCTGTACAGATGAAGGGAAGAATTTTCATTGACCTGTTGCTACATATAGTTGATATAGTTGATATGCATTGCATTTTGTATTGGTTTAACGTGTGGAACCTGTTCTGCATCCTAACCTCATTCTTGTGCAATGGAGCTTTCTGTTTCATTTGGGCAATTGTTGATGGGTATGACAGGCTTGGTCAGGAACCACCTTGAAATCTGCAACCATGATTATATACATTTAGTGAATTATAGAGCTGCAACCATGATTATATACATTGAGTAAATTATAGAGTTGGAAAGCATTTTTCCATGTTTATTTTGAGTTTTGTATTTATGTTATGAGGTCATAAAAATAGACTTTGCAAGCTTGTAGTTATAAAAGAGGTATTGTTTTTATGGGTCAGTCCTTTTATCCTTGATTCATTCTCAATATAGTTGTTGAGAGGCTAACATGCAAATCAACTTTCTTATTGGTGATAGGATGGCAACCATCCCTGTAAACTATTCAAGTGAGATGATAGAATATAGGAAAAACAACAAATACTTCATAATGTAGCATTAATCACTATACAAGAGCTAACGAAAAAATTGGAGGAAGAAACTGGTCTTCATGACATCATTGCCTATGCAAATCATCCTTTGACTGGAAAATTGTACCCATTGCGTTTGCAGCTTCCTCCTAACCATTTCATCCATGCATATAGTTACGGTCCAAGGAACGTCCAAAGGTATGTGCATGAATCTCTATCGATGTCCTTTCTTTTTATTTATATGATGATTATAGCTTTTTGGTAAATAGGAAATACATTGAGTAGCGACGTAATTATAGCTAGTTTTTGTTCCATGAGACAGGACTATCATTTATTTATTTTTTGTGATTTCATGTTTTCATTCATTGTTTTCATTTGTGTGAGGTTGTATTCATTCTTGTGGGATTCACTCATCTTAGAAGTAATTTGTCTTGTATCATAGACCATTGAAATTTAACATATATACACATACTCCATTTAAATCCAAAACGAGGCAAATACTATAATTCGAGTTTAGTGTATTATTAGATTGGCAATGTTTAAAGACTTCCATCGACCACCTTTAATCTATCGAAAAGTTTCAAATCCATTCTCTTTGTTAATATGTGCATTGATATTAGTCAACTGATGCGATATTTCAGTTCTGTATGTTAAATTTAGTTATTATCCTTTTTGTTTAAGTTTTGGTTAGAAAACCAATGGAATTAAAATATATACTTGGATTTGTTTCTTAGGTGGCCTATAGAGCTTATTAAGTACATTTAACTGGACTTCTGCAGTTATGGTTCCAATAGAGAGCTTTACTGCTTGCAACAATCTTTATTGAAGTCATTTGATTCATCCTTTGGTATACAAATAATAAGGTAAATGGGAAGACTTACAACTTAATTTCAGAATTCGTATCTTAACAGGGTCTTCTGTATGAGAACATGAATCTGGGAAGTCCCTCACTGAGATCAACTCTTCATCCCTTGGTTATAAGTTTATGGTCAGAACATAACTCCATGCACCCATGCTCTCATGCGACTTAGGAGGAGTTTGCGTAGTCGATTAGAACCAACTGCTACGTAATGACAAAGGCTATATTAGGAAAATTAAGTGTCCCACCAGTATTCACGTGTTCATTTTCATAATGAGGGTAGCGGTCATCTCGGTTTGGTATGGTATTTTATTTTTCTCAAGTATCTATGCAATTCAGTTGGAACTTTATTGTCTTGTGAGCTGAAGACAGGGTAGATCAATACTATTGTACAAATATCCTTTGCCCTCTTGACACAAAATAAGACGATCTTGTGTCTGTTTGTTGATCAGAAGATAGGCATGCATAAAGTTAACAGCATTACTTGTTATGTTCATAATCAAATGGAGATGTACATCTAATCTTATCAGGTTAAAAGGAACTCTCAGTTTTAGCATCACCTGTACAGATGAAGGGAAGAATTTTCATTGACCTGTTGCTACATATAGTTGATATAGTTGATATGCATTGCGTTTTGCATTGGTTTAACGTGTGGAACCTGTTCTGCATCCTAACCTCATTCTTGTGCAATGGAGCTTTCTGTTTCATTTGGGCAATTGTTGATGGCTATGACAGGCTTGGTCAGGAACCACCTTGAAATCTGTGACCATGATTATCTACATTTAGTGAATTATAGAGCTGTGACCATGATTATAACCATTGAGTAAATTATAAGTTGGAAAGCATTTTTCCATGTTTATTTTGAGTTACGTATTTATGTTATGAGGTCATAAAATAGACTTTGCAAGCTTGTAGTTATAAAAGAGGTATTGTTTTTATGGGTCAGTCCTTTTATCCTTGATTCATTCTCAATATAGTTGTTGAGAGGCTAACATGCAAATCAACTTTGTTATTGGTGATAGGATGGCAACCATCCCTGTAAACTATTCAAGTGAGATGATAGAATATAGGAAAAACAACAAATACTATAATGTAGCATTAATCACTCTGAGAGCTAGAAAAAATTGGAGGGAAGAAAGCTGGTCTTCATGATGTCATTGCTGTAGAAATCATCAAAATCATCCTTTGGCTTGGAAAATTGTACCCATTGCGTTGCGGCTTCCTCCTAACCATTCATCCATGCATATAGTTACGGGTCAAGGAACGTCCAAAGTATGTGCATGAATCTCTATCAGTGTCCTTTCTTTTTATTTATATGATGATTATATAGCTTTTGAGTAAATAGGAAATACATTGAGTAGTAGCATTAATTATAGCTAGTTTTTTTGTTCCATGAGACGGGACTATCATTTATTTATTTTTTGTGATTTTCATGTTTGCATTCATTGTTTTTCATTTGTGTGAGGTTGTATTCATTCTTGTGGGATTCACTCACATCTTAGAAACAATTTGTGCTAATATCCATGTAGACCATTGAAATTTAACATATATACACATACTCCATTTAAATCAAAACAGACAAATACTATAATTCAGGTTTAGTGTAGAGCTTAGATTAGCAATGTTTAAAGACTTCCATCAACCACCTTACTAATCTATCAAAGAAGTTCCAAATCCATTCTCTTTGTTAATATGTGCATTAATATTAGTGAACTGATGCGATATTTCAATTTTGTATGTTAAATTTAGTTATTATCCTTTTTGTTTAAGTTTTGGTTAGAAAACCAATGGAATTAAAATATATACTTGGATTTGTTTCTTAGGTGGCCTATAGAGCTTATTAAGTACATTTAACTGGACTTCTGCAGTTATGGTTCCAATAGAGAGCTTTACTGCTTGCAACAATCTTTATTGAAGTCATTTGATTCATCCTTTGGTATACAAATAAAAGCAAGGAAGTCTCTGTAGATTATGCAGATGAGGGTCTTTTTTGAAATAATGAAGATTAAACTCGGAGCTCCTCATCTAGGGTCCTGCTTGAATGGTCTTACCTTTGCTAGAAGGCATAATGCTTTTCCCTGCTCGGGTAAGATATAACGCTTTGCTTTGCTATGGTAAAGGATAACTTCTGCTTAGAGTGAAATTAAGGTTATTCCTTGCTGAAGCAGAGCGAAGAGTTATATTTTACAATGGTTACATGAGCATAACGATGATAAGGTAATATACTTGATGGCTGGGTTATGATCGATGAACAAAGAACTTAAGGACAGTAATGGAGGGGACAGTGTTGGAAAATAGTGTGAAGGAATGATGATTGAGAAATAGTCTTGGGTCATGGTGACCTGCCTCAGTCTATGTCATATGTTGTACCCTTTTAGGTCAAATCGGTGCTCTAACCTCCTTTTTGGCATGCTTGAGTACTTCAAGCATTCATATACAAGTGAAAGATATCTATAGATAAAATTCATGTTTTCATTAGAATTCAACCACCTGATCCAGTTGTTTAGGTTTTCTCCCTAATTAGCCCCTCATCAAATGTACTTTAACCTATTTAGTCTGTTACTTGCTAGATAGCTCTGCTAAGTACTATCCGGATGCTACTGTATGGCAAATAAACTAAATGTTGGCATGCAAAAGGTTGTCACAAGATCAACTATCAATGGAATCATTGTGTGCACTCACAATAGAGACTGCAATCCCTTTAGATCAATTTTCCTTTGGAGATTAGCTTATTATGGCTCCTATTATTGCTGTTATCCATCACTGTTATATTGTTTCGGTGATTACAAAATACTGTAAACCTTAAATCAGGGAAATTGAAGGCAAACTTTTGAATTCTGTTGCTGTGTGCAGACTTGTATTGCTAATTTTGTAGTTTTTCGCCATATTTTTTGAAGAATGTATTCTGTATATTAGTTTGGAAGGATTTTGTTGGGTGAAAACTTAGTTTATAATTTTTTGTCAGTGTGGGACCTTTCTTGATTAAATATGAATGCCATTCTGGATTCTAACATTTCTACTCTGTATGTTCTGTACAGTGGCCAAAAGCTTTGTATAATATATTTGCATCTTTTACTGCTACTCGATGGTGGAGATAAATGGGAGAGTGCATTTTTGGTACTAGATATATGGGCGTGTACACTAGTATAATGGTTTCAAAAGGTACTTGAATTGCATTATTGTATACAACTGCAAGATTAAATTGCAATACCAGTGGCGAAATACATTTGAAGGTTACATTTTGGTGACCTATTTGTCATTTGGATATATGACAATTTGTATAATTAACATACTGCTCATGTTTTCATTTTGCCTTTTGGGTAAATACTGCTTGTGTTTTACCTATATTCCAAGCAGTTTTTTATCCTTCTTGAATTTATTAGGTCATTGTGCTGTCATAGTATATGATTGATCCATAAATTTCAATGTTATTAAGAAAATACTCCTTAATGTTGCTTGTACTATGAAGGCTGATGTTGGAGTTCATTTATCCTAAATGGATGTGAATATAGTATTTGTGAAAGTTCACTGTACTGCAGGGCCCCCCTTCAGGTTTTATAGATTTGTAAACTCAGGTAATATCTAACACAAACATAAGATGCAAAAAATCATATATGGGTATAACAAAAATATTGGCTTCTGTGGGCAGTAATAATTTATTGGAATTTATAGTTCCTTCAGTTAGAGGTACTTTAAAGGCCTATAAATGTGCATTTGTTCTCTTTTACCAGTTGGAGACTAAGAGTAAGCACCAGTTGAATGATAATTGAAGAGCTTATTTGGTTGTATGGATGTTTTCGAGCTTTTAAAATGATGATATACTAACAAAAAGGAAGAAAGCTCTTCTTGGTAATGAAAATCTTCATGGTCTCTTAAAACTTAAGAGCAAAGCTGTTGTTAAAGACGTTACAAAGGTTGGAAGACTTCATTGTCATAATCTTGGTGGTAAATAATTTTGAATGATCATATCATAGGAATTCCATGGCCCCGACATGTAACTCCAGGCGCCTTATAGGACCGTGATCTCCTTTTTCTTCTTTTCAAAAAACAAGTAATCAATAATAGATGGTTAGTTGTCAGCGTTGTGGATTTCCATAATATTCTACTCATATCTGTGTACTTTGATCTTGATCTACGAATTTTCTACATTGGCTCTCTTTTTTGCCATGATTTTGCATTATTTTTGGTTGATAAATTTTCTTGGCTCTTGTTGATATAATAAGCTTCGAGTCAATTAAGCAACTTGTTTATATATATGAAGCTATCAAAATTATTAATCCATAATTGATGGATATGAAATTTTTGGAAACTCCCTTCAGAAATTAATAGATGCAGTTAATGTTTCTTTTAAAAAAAATTAAATTAATAGTTATATCACACTTTTTTGTTGTGTTATTTCTTTCCTTCTCTCATATATATATATATATATATATATATATATATATATATAACAAAGAAGTGGTATCATGAGTACCCAAGTTTTTTTTGTATACTAATATGTAGTGAATCTTTGGTTTGCATTTATGGTTTCCAAAATCATGTTGGGTAAAAACTGTTTTTGAGGTGTTTTTGAAAAGTTGAAAATCATTTAACTTGTTTCTCAATTATTATTGTGCTTTTAGAAAACAGTTCAAAAATTTAGATGTAAAAAGAAAGCAAAAATTGCCCTACCTTGAATAATTAATAATTAATTTTGAAAAGCTTAAAAGCAGAAGCAATTTTGGTGTTAGAAGTGAATAATGAAACCAACAAAGACTCAGTGATTTTACTTGGAATTTTCTCATATTTTTAGAAATGGTTCCTTGTATTGTCCACCGTTATTTAAGAAGTGAATCCCAATTGTTCAATTTTTTAAAAACTTGTTGCTTGTCTTTTTTTAATTCCCATTCTTTATCCTTGTGAACGCATCATATTGGAAGGTCGAAATAAAGTGTGGAAAGTATAGTTATCTATTAGGTACTTGTCGGTTGAATAAGTATAGTTATCTATTAGGTTTTTGTCAGCGTTCAACATCTTACTTAGAAGGGTTTCACCAATCACCTCCATTTAACAATTCACTAGTATTTTGTCTTACAATTATACTTGTTTTGGATCATGTTCTAAGTTCTTAATGAAATGTGCATTAATAATGTAGCACCTTGCATGCTATATAAAATGCATTAGCTTTATGATGAAAATAGTTCTTATTTATCAATTTGTTATGCTTGATTTTCAAACTAAAGTGGCAAACATGAAGTCTATGATGTCATTTAGTGTGTCGTGAACATTGTACTCTTTTTGTCATTACATGATAATGATGCTTAAATTATCTCCGTAATCTTGTAAGTTTTAAATTACGTTTTATGAATCTTTATAACCATGTTTTCACTTTATAATTTACCAAATTAATTTATTATTTTTTGAGGCTTTCACTTAAGTATAAGAAAATGAGGGTTAATATACCTAAGTTTTTAAAATACACCTATGAGGTCATGCAAAAAGATCATTATGGGGCAATAATGACTCAATTGAGGCTTACATGAAAGTTAAATCAACTAAGGTAATCGTCAAGCAACATTATACATCTTCACACCAAGGAGAGTAGGGGAAGTTCATTTGAATTCCTTTGGAACTACCTCCAAAGGAGATTTAATAATGTATTTTTGTAGAACCATGAGTTAGGGCATGATCATAGTTTTGTGCATAGGTTTCATTTTAGATATATATTTACCATTTACAATAGGGTTTCTAAACAAATTGATTATAATTCCACATTTTTTTTGTTTTTTGTTTTGCTTTGATCTTCGATATCTTGATAACGAATATTTATATGTTAGGATGCCTTGTTTTTAAGCAAATTAGCAAGCTTTCTTATTGTGATATGAAGTATAGCTAAAAGATGAACATTGATATTTTTCTCAAAGTATGACAATGTTGTGTACCAAGTAGTGCAAAAGCATGAAAAAGGCCCAATTTAGTAATGCCATGTCCAAATCAAGTGGGAGAGAATGAATTAACTGCTTTTTTAAGGAGACAATTTACAATAGATTAAGAGCACAAGATAGGATGACCATTCAAATGAGTCTCCTTTATGTGTATACAGAGACAAAGATGCCTGGATAACAATAATAATAAACTGATATATAATAATAAATATATCAATAATTAAGGTAATGGGAATGAATGTGGGTTATTTTTTTAAGGGCTTTGCATGCCCTTTCCTTTGAAATAAGTGTTTCTTTCAATGTTGATTAGTTTTAGATGCCTTTATATGAAGAACTCATCTCACCTCTTTTCTTGTCCAGTGTTTATATATTTCGATGATTGTTTCAAGTTCTAATACGACTTCTCCCTTTGCATCAAGCTCTAACATAATAATCTAAACCATGACCTTGTTACCAATCATGTTTTTTAAACAGTGAATGTGGAAGAGTAGGAAGCAACTCCACTCTGTAAACCATATTGAGAATTCTTTCCAACGCGTTATAAGGACTAGGGTTCTTGTATGGTTGCACCCTCAAAATAACCAATCCCACACTTCAAAGTGTCATTCACTATGATGTTGATTTGTGAATTGTTTCATTTTGCTTTGTGCTCTAATCAAATTGTGCTTCAATAGTAAGAGAACCTTTTGTTGGTATTGGAGATTATCCTCCATTACTTGTTCCTAAGGTTTCCCTTATCTAGAGTGACATGTCTCTTGCTCTCTTTTTCTCAAGAGACGTTCTCCAATAAAAAAACTCTCATTCACAAAATGTTCTCTTTCAACTTGAAAAATGAATGATCTCTCACAAAAGTGGCATAAATGGTGTTCTTGAATCTGCTGATGAGATTCAAGTCATACACATCATCATCACGATCGTCTCGAAATTCAGATTCAAGTCATATTCATCATCATCATCACGATCGTCTCGAAATTTTGATACTAATGGCTGTAAACACAATCACTTTTTGTCAAAGTGTCAACATGGCCCACTTTCATCATTGCATCATCTCGACTTTTGTGCAACGACTAAAATGATGAATTTCCTGCAAAGGTTCAAATCTCAATGTCCTATTGCAACATACAAGAATTTCCTACAAAGGTTCAAATCTCATTGTCCTATTGCAACATACAAATATCACAAACACTTGGAACATACATCCATCCTTTTGTCAAAAAAAAAATAATCAAAGTGGCCAAAAGCATCAATATGCCTCCAAATATGGCGATAGCTTGAAAATTGGTTGGTCAAATGACAAAACTGGCTATGCGTTCCTTGCAAAAAATCATGAAATTTGAATATAAAGTTGACTATGTTTTGAAATTGTTAAATATGGGCCTCTAGGGAATCTAGAGGATTCTTTGCAGATTTTTGCCTCAAGGTTCCATTGCTCAACGTTTTGCCTATGGAATATTCATTGCTCAAATCAAATAATTGTCTATGCTATCAAATTCTTGGCAAAAATTCGGTTCACATGAGTATAAACTTACATATTTCTGACCATGAAACCCTGGGCATAGGCTCATGGGAATATGTTATGCAACCAGCTCACAAAACAATAGAAATAACATATCAACAACTTGGAAAATATCCTCTTAACAATATAGTAAAATAATTTTCTTATTATAGATTTTTCTTGGAAAAGAATTATTGAGAGTTGGGTGCAAATGCACAATGTTGTGTAGCATTAGTGTGATAAATATGGGATAGTGCAAAGCATAGTTTTGAAGATTAGTCTAACTTGACTTGTACCTAATCAACTCAGTCAAGTTGATTGTTGGTTGAACGGTTAATTGTTGGTTCAATGGACAGAAGATCTTGCAGGCACAGATACCAAAGGGCAAAATGGAGCCCATCATGGGGTACTCTTTGTAATTCTCCACCACTGCTACCTTCCATGCTTCCTCAAACTCCTCCCCAACCTCAATATTAGTGCTAGTAGTAGCATGAGCAACAACACTACGCTTAGCAGAACTAGAAGAACGCGTTTTCCAAACTACACGAGAACTACTTCCCTCACAAGTCACCATGTGCCATGCTTGGTCTCGGTGTTTCTCTTCCTTCTACTCCTGGTTCAACTACCATATCTTCATTGGAACCAACACCTCGAACTCCACTAGACAAAGATTCACCATTTTGTAGTAGTGATTCGCTATTTGTACTAGTGATTCGTTTTCCCTGGTTATATGAGAAATAAGCTTGGTTCCTTACTATAAATTATTGTCGCCATTGTTGTGGTAAAAACACAACCCCCCATTATTGATGTCTTCACTTCAAATAATGGGGACCCTTTTTATAAAATTTTTGGCTAAACACCTTTTAAGATTTTTATTTTAGTTGACTATCTTACACTTTTGTTAATTTTTCATTTTCTTTGGATTCTTATTTTGATTGCTTTGTTAAAATTGATTTTTAAAAAGCTTTCCATTGATGCTTGTTTTACCTCATTTGGTCAACTGGTTTGGAAATAGTACTCCTTTGAAGTCCCATTATTTATCTAGTCTGTGTTAAAAATGCTATTTTTATTCTTTTTATTTATTTTCGGAGTGGTTGTAGTTTAGATAATTTCATAACTAAATTCATTAAAATAAAACCAAAAATAAAAATTGATATTTAATATTAAATTTTGAATTAATTAAATTAATATGATTAATTTAATTAAAATAAAATTTAATATATAAAATATATATATACAAATAAATAAATAAACAAAAAATTACATCGCATATCGCAACCATCGCAATTTTAATAACATGCACATCTTAAAAAACCCGATGACCTTCATTCCCCGATATGTGATGGCTCTTCAAGCATTAACCAAAGTTTGATAAAATACCATTCAACCATTTATCCGATGCAATAAGTCAAACATTGACTTTTGTTTTTAATTCCTTACAACTCCCATGACCTCATACTAATTTCATATCCTTACACCGCAAAATTTCTCGCATCGCAGATTTTATATGTGAACATTCCAAAAAAATGCGATGGTGTATTTCTTGCAATGTGCGATGTCGGATCACAAGATCACATCGCAGGTTTTCAAACAATACATTTTCTTAAAACATGACAAACCCCCGATATGCGATAAGGCCAAAAGCGATGTGTTAAAAAAATTTTAATACAAAGCTTTTACCCCTTATGCCTCCCGCACCTCCACCTCACTCACCCTCGCCTCACACTCCACTCACCATATCCCTCCATAATCTCATGTGGATGAATTAATGGATTTGGATTGATTTCAATGGTTTGTTTTATGGGTTTTGGGTTTGGATTGATTTCAATGGTTTGTTTTATGGGTTTAAGGTTTGGATTGATTCCAATGGTTTGTAAATTAATTTTTATATTTTTTTTTATTATAATAATTATATTATAATTATAATGTTTATTATAATTTTAATATAATTTGAATTATAATATTAATTATATTTAAATTAACTTTTTCAAATCATTTGTATATTAATTTTACTTAGTAACTTAATTAATTTCTAAATTAGATGATAACTAATTAGAATTAATTGTATATATCAGTTAGTTAATAATTAATTATTAGATAATTAGAATCTAATTTAGGATTAAATTTCTAATTAAAAATTCTGATTTTTAGCCCAGCAACAAAATTTCCAGAATTATGCCAGATTTGGCTCATCAACTTTGGAAGCTCATAGAATGAATTTTACTTGGCCAAATGAGGCCCAGGACGGCTCATTGGAAAGATAAAATCAAGGAGAACATTTCTGAGAAGGTTCCACTAATAGATTTGGTCATTAATTGGGTCAAAAATCATGCAAAATATCAAGATCCGAATTTCTATAACAAAATCAATTTTCTGATTTATTTTCTGCATTTTCATTTTTCCAAGCCTCTTCTAATTGTAGATTCGCTCATCAATAATATCCTTGGCCAATTAAACCATCCCAGGCATCAATAGAGAGTTTATATTTTATTTTCAATTATTTATTTAAATAGAATTTGATTGGATTCGTTTTAAAGCCAGAAATGGTATTTTGATTTTATTGTTGCATATTAATTTATTTTGATTTCTTTTTGCAGGAAAACAGTAAAAGAGTTATGAAGAAGATATCTTAATCAATGAGAATGCTCCAGCAATTAAAAGATTGGAATTTTTGAGCAAATAAAATAGGATTGGACAGATTTCTCCTCAACAAACTTTCCTCTCAAGAATTCCTGTGCAAATATTATAAATAACAGATTGCAGAATGTAATATAGGCTGCTCTCTTCTGCAATTCTGGAATTCTAAAAGCACTTTTGTAATAGGGATTTAGATTTGTAGGTGGGAGGAGTGGAATCTCAGATCTGGGGATTATTGAGGTTTTTCTTTTATATCCTTAGTTATGTATAATGAACAGAGTTTGCACTATTGTAGCTCTGATTTTGAAAGCAGAAGCTTAGGCATTGTAAAGGACTATTGGAGACCGGAGCTGGAGAAATGGATTCAATAAATTGGTATTTCGAATACTATTATTTTAAATGCTAGTTTTATTTTATGATAACATGAATGGTGTCAATTTATTTACATATTTGTGCACTTTTTTCGGTATGGGTAATTTGCTTCTATTTTATGTTGTTATTTATCTCTACTCTTATGGGCTGAATTCTTATTTCTGAGTAACTATTTACTCATAAAGCTGTCTTTTAATATTGGATAAATAAATAGTGATATGTTGTGAACTTCTTCCGCATATTATTGTTTAATAATTCAAGTTACTGATTAAATGATCAATACCATTTTGTGAACTACTTCTTGAGTGTTGTTGATTAATTATTTCAGTTTAAAGGTCTCAATAGGATGTGTTTTGCTATCCATTGTCAGTTAATTGAACTATTTCATTAACATGATATTCATTATAAACAAGACATATTTCAATCCCAATATTATAAATACCTGCTCTTGGTTGGGTTAGATCTATATCTGCCTAATTAAGATAGGATTGAGATAGTTCATTTTGCTTGTATCTTAGAATAAGTTTTCATTTAGAGTAAATTTTACATTCTTTTAAGTCCTCTTCCCAAAGAGGCAAACTTTGGTAGTGGATTGGCTGAGCCCTAAATCAGCTTAAGGATCACTTTCTTGCCTGATCAACAAGAAGGATGATCTGATGTCTCTTTTCCATTGGTGAATGAAAGTCATATTTTAAAGCCATTGGAGATTGAAAGAAGGTAAGTGAACCTAGTTGAACCAGTTGGAATCACCATTCCAAACGGAAAAGGCGTTGTTTTAAGGTC
Source organism: Pinus albicaulis (assembly GCA_034641835.2). Classification (NCBI taxonomy): domain Eukaryota; kingdom Viridiplantae; phylum Streptophyta; class Pinopsida; order Pinales; family Pinaceae; genus Pinus; species Pinus albicaulis. The sequence goes on from CM076579.1 coordinate 1,664,169,995, forward strand.
CGGATCGGGTGGTCATCCCCCCATGTTGTTGCAGTGATTTTCGAGGCTTCAACAGATTGACAATAACGTTTTCATATAGTGTAGTCACAACAACCCTTAGCTCGGGAGGAACCATTATCTCTTCTAGCCTCTTCCATAGCTTATCCCAAGGAATAGTGTCAAAAGTTTTTCTAAAGTCAGAAGCATTTATACTTTAATTAACTTTTATGAATTTATTATTATTATTATTATTTTAAAGTTTGGAAACGTGAAATGTATCATGAGATAAGTGTTTTGATGTGACATTTCTCAACCCTTAATTTATATTCACTTTACTATTGACATTTTCTTGATCTATCCTAATAGTCAAGGAAGCTTCTCTGATTTTATGCCTCTAGAAATATCTGTTATTTTCAATTTCATGATATTCTAGCTTGAGCACAATATCCTTATGCATCCATTCCACATGTTGGGTGTAGCTGGCATATTCAATGACTCTCAATTCACTGCTATGTATGGTTCTTTGGTAACTTCCAATTTGATGAGGGAAGCCACCGAGAATCAGCCCGCTAATGCAAGTTACAAAAGTTTGGTCAAGAAGAAGAAAACTTACAATATTGTGGTTTCTCACACAATCCAATATTGCAAGTTACAAATTTGGACAAAAGGAAGAAACCTACAATATTGTGGTTTCTCAAACAATCCAATAATACATGTTACAAATTTGGAAAAAAAGAAGAAACCTACAATACGTTGTGGTTGCTCACAATTATTTCAATCAACAATTCTAATTCTTTACATTTTTTTCTTAGCTAATTGGCCCATAGTAGGTACATAATTTATGGCTCGAGCGAGTAATTTATATTTAATTTCTATAGTTACACTAGTTATTTTATCTTAGTTTTTTTTTTTTTTTTTTTTTTTTTTTTTTTTTAATTTAATTTTATATCCTATCTTTGTATTTAATTAATTTTTTATCTTTATATTTAAATTTTCATTTAATTTATATATAATTATACTAATCATACTTCATTTTATCTTAATTTACTCATTACCATTTTATTCTATCTTTGGCCTTAAGAACATTTTTGCTTATTTTTTCTTCAATCTCTAAAGCAAAGCAACTAGCTTCACTTAGATGGTTTATGATGAAGCAATCACAAATATGCTATGTATTGCTTCAATGAAATTTGACTTTTTTTTTTTAAGAGATACTTGAAACTTGACTGGTAAGAAATATTGTCAAAAAGAATCTTATTGTGGAACTAAACATTTCATTTAAAAGAATCTTGTCGTGGAAGTGGACAATGCATTTGAAGTTGGGGAATTGTAGCTATAGCTGTCATTGTAGAAATGTTTGTCAGTCACAAAGATACAAAGATGATCCTGGGCCATCGTGGAAAATTCTTGTTGTGAACAACATCGCAACTTTTAACTACAGAATCCTGACTTCTACACCATGCTCTTGCTAGATTTATCATCATTCAATTTAGCAGGATTCATATCAGATTCACCCCAGTTTCCCCTTCTCCAGTGGAAACTCACTAACTTGTGTGTTAAGCCATCATATGTTGGAATTTCTGAGAATTCTAGAACAAAACAGAGAGAATAATACTCTCCTCTAAACACAGAGAAATTAAAACAAATTTGCTTCATAGATAGACAGAGTTTGCACACCATAATAATTTCATTCACTGTGAAAAACTATTACAAAACACTTCCTCTGTTTGAGGGATTTACAAAATTTTAGACTGTTGCAAACGCAGTGCTAAAAACTAAAACACTCTGTCTCACACTCAAAATAAAACATTGCTGTATAATTCTAAAAACTTACAATACACACTGTCTGTGTTATTTTTATATTACACTGTTGTGTATGTTAAAAACAACAACCTATCTTTTGCTCTACTGTGTATTATAAAACCAATACCCTTTTTTTTCATTACATAGCCTTCAGGCCTTTTCTTTTTGTGACGCAGCACTAACATAAAACAAAAACTATATAAAAAACTAAAACTTAAACATCGCCCTTTTGGGCCCACCTAATCAATAGCGCACATGGCATATTGATATATGTTAAAAGTATAAACTCCAAAGGTTTAAAACCTTTTCGTTGCGTTATAACAAACATTATAACATAAACAATTAAAACAAAACTTTAACATAAAACTTTAATGAACCCTTTGTAAAACCCCTCTGCCAGATTTCAAAACATTAGGCCATATTTCACTTAAGAATTCACGTTACAAAACTTGAGTTGTGACATCATGAATTGGACGTGCGATGGATTATGAAATCCATCCTATAAAACCATATCGCATTCGAAATTGGCCTGCTGACGTAAGGCCCTTTTGTGACGCGAAAACTCTTTATCAATTCCGCCTTATAAAACTTTGGGTCTGAAACTTAACAATGCAAATGGGCCAAATAAAACCTGATCAAATCAAAAGTTGCCATGTGCTCCTGCTACCGTGGCCTATGGGGACCACCGGTCTTCAAACTAAAGACTCCTGCGCATACCAAAACAAATAACAATGTTTCCTGTGTATACTCTATTCTTTCAATAAAAATGATTGTTTTCTATTTTCACAGAGGACTGGTGCGATCAAACAAAAAATCCTATTTCCACAGTAAAACCTCTGTTTTCCAAATACAAAGGACAGGCACAAAAACACAAAAGACTGCAAAGGACTGTAGGGGTTCTTAAATAAAATTGACTGTTCATCAATTTTAGAAGGCGGCCTGTGACAGAAATTTTCAAAAAAAAATTGGAAAGCGGCTACAGTACCATGTAGTTGAAAGTAACATTTCAACATCATAGGCATGCCTGAAACTCATTGAAAATTCCAAGGGCTCATGGAGACCACGAGTCTCTCTCAAAGCAATCACCCAGGTTGAACCCACAGTAAAACTAGAAGAGGAATGGCCATAGAAGAGTACCAAAAGTAGAGGATATGGTTTTGGATTTTCAACTTTCCAACAGTTAGAGGTTCTATCGACGCCCATTACTTTGAAATTCCCTTTGATGCTAATCTTTTTGACAGGATACTTGGATATCTAAAATGAACATAAACCACTTTTAGGGAGAGCTGAATTGGATATTTAGAGCAGTGACTAATACTGTTGCATAGAATTTCTAATCTTATGGTAATTACCTCTGCATTTTAGTAACCATTAAGGAAATGCTTATTCTTCTTATAATATGTACATGAAATCTACTGACAAATTGTTTTTGTTCCAAAACAAGGCCTCCTAATTGCAAGTATCTTCCGAAATTTCTTTCTTGGGAAACACATCATGCTCGTTGCTCACTGTAAACTGTTCTCCCCTTTATTGTCCACCCTTCTCATCAAAATACCATGTGGTAATATGTTTTGGAAATCTTAATTCTATCATTATTGTTCATGTCTAAATGGTTTGTTGATTGAGGTTATTATTATATTTTCCTTTACGGGGATGCACGGGATATGGAAGCTGAAATTTGTCTTTCTCAGCTTCCAACTGTGCTCACTAAATTCAAATGTGGAGTTTCAGGTAAGATTCTAACATGCTCAATTGTATATAAGTGAATTAAATTTTCACTTATACCAAACTTGCACAACTAATAAACTGTCAAACCAACCTCATCTCCCAATCATGTGTTTGGTCATGTTGAAGTCAATCTATGGAGCATCCTGGCACATAAGTGATGTTATCAATGGACCTTCAGCATACCATGGGAGTCTGAAAACATCTCCTAACACTACTCACCTAGAGGGCACTCGATTTCCAGTTGCTAAATGAGGAATGTTAGGATAACTCACAATAGAGTTGAAGTTATAGTGCGCATCTTCATCACATGCCTCAAAGATCACCAAATCAGCAATGTTAGGAGGAGCAAACCTCTTTTCTCTTTATGATCTTCTTCAACAACCTTTGCTTCACTAAAACATTATTTATACAAAATTTCCATGGGTGTGCTTAGTTTTGGTGGATAATGATATTCACCCAACATGAAATTCACAAATCTACACAGCATCATAAAATAGAACTACCACTACTCTGACATCTAATATTAGTGACAATTTTCAATAATCCATAATGGCTATGATAATTTAGTACTCTACAATCAGAACTGACATGTCTCTGAATCAAATTATTTATGGGATCAAGACAACTGGTGTTATGGCTATGATAATTTATTACTCTACAATTAGAACTAATATGTCTCTGAATCAAATTATTTCTGGAATCAAGACAACTTGTGTTAGGATGGATTGTTGGAAAAGGGAGAAAAGTATAATTTGTGCATATCAGTTTGTTGTTGCATAAATACACACCTTTCAAAGCAAAAATGCTTATCACATGTTGCATTTTTTAATAACGAAGGTTTGCAGCGGTTGGTAATGTGAAAAGGTTTGAGGTGGGTCCCGCCGATATCGCACGACGGAAAGCTTAAAGGGTAAACCAGAAATGTTTTGAGCTATGAAGTGCGGGAAAACAGGTAAGTAATGTGGCAGGTAAGAAATTTAAATGTAGAGTGTGGGCTCAGTACTCTATTTGTTGATTTTGCGTGAAACGCCCCCAGATTTGAAAACTGAAGCTTCATCCTTCTCTGCAAAAAAAAATCAATTGAAGGTGTGGGCTACTGCTACTTTATTCATGGAAATGGTTGGGAGTATTTCCAACATTCTCAACTTGCAAATGTGCTCACTAAATTCAAATGTGGAGTTTCAGGTAAGCTTTTGGCGTGCTGAATTGTATATGCAAATTAAATTTTCACTTATACCAAAATTTCACAACTAATAAACTGTCAGACCAACCTCATCTCCAAGACATGTGTCTAGTCATGTTGACATCAATGTATGGAGAATCCTTCACCATTTCTGGCACATAACTGATGTTATCAATGAACCTTCAGCATACCTTGGGAGTCTAAAAACATCTCCTAACACTACTCACCTAGAGGGCACTCGATTTATTTGAGGCATGTTAGCTTCTCTAGTTGTTGAATGAGGAATGATAGGATGACTCACACTAGAGTTGAAGATTTCTAGTTCCTGAATGAGGAATTATGATAACTCACAATAGAGTTGAAGTTATAGCATGCATCTTCATCACATGCCTCAAATATCACCAAATCAACGATGTTAGTAGGAGCAAACCTCCTTTCTCTTTATGATCTTATTCAACACCCTTTGCTTCACTAAAACATTATTTATACAAAATTTCCATGGAAGTGCTTGGTTTCGGTGGATATTGATATTCACCCAACATGAAATTCAAAAATCTACAGAGCATCATAAAATAGAACTACCACTACTCTGACATCTAATATTAGTGACAATTTTCAAGAATCCATCATGGCTATGATAATTTAGTACTCTACCATCAAAACTAACATGTTTCTGAATCAAAGTATTTCTGGGATCAAGACAACTGGTGTTATGGCTATGATAATTTAGTACTCTACAATTGGAACTAACATGTCTCTGAATCACTCTGAATCAAAGTATTTCTAGGATCAAGACAACTGGTGTTAGGATGGATTGTTGGAAAAGGGAGAAAAGTATAATTTGTGAAGATCAGTTTGTTGTTGCATAACTCCACACCTTTTAGGGAAAAAAATGCTTATCACATGTTGCATATTTGAATAATTATCACCCAATATTTTACTCTATTACTAGTGTATGTTATAAGATGCACAAACTCTTCAATGGCGGTATGCATGTACCTATGATTTTGCTAATTATAATAATTCCATTGTGATAACATTATCAGAGACTAGCTCTGAAACTTTATCTCTCGACATGTGTTTTCAACCAAAAGACCTAACTAAGGTGTTCAAAAAGGTACTCAAGCCATTTACCTTTTTAATCAAAATCTTGGTATTGGGAAAAGAAACATTGATAGTTTAGCAAGATTTCATCTTTGATCATTTACATTCAAATTCATTTATCAATATTATTCACTCCCAAATACTACTTAACATATACTCATCTTAACCTAAGATCTATTCAACATGGAGAGGGATAAAAAAACTGGATACTACAATCATCACGTTCACCAATATGACACAATCTAAAATACTCAAAATCTATTTGAAAAATAAACAACAATAGTTATATTCATCCACTAGAATTCTATTCATTGTGATATAGTTTTCTTCAATAATATCTTGAACTAAAAGATATTTCTTTGTTTTTAATTCTTTGAAAGAGATACAAAACTCTGTATGTATTTAATGCAACAAGAATGTGATACATTCAATTATAGATGTACAAAGGAAATTATAAGACAAAAATTTTAAATATTAGGATAAAAATAATTTATAATCATAAAACCATTTCCAAAACACTAGTTTTTGGTGGATCTAACATGGTATATTTTCTTGCAATTAACAACAAAGATTTATATACAGGGAAGGAAAGGGAAATAAGAATTAAATTTCTTCATGGTTTAGTTACACAACCACTTATTTGTTACAATAAACTAAGATGTTGAAGAACTTTGGCCTTCACAAATGTTGTTGAGAGCAGTACTTGTATTACCCAACAAATGTGTTATATTTGACTCGAATTTGGGAATAGAAGTAGCACTCAAAAAACTGTTTTTGATGTTTTGTAGGATGCCCAAAATGACCATCATAGTAGGTTTTCCTTGAGGAAATTCAATTGTGCAAAGCGATCCCACATTTAGCAATGAACTAAGACAATTGAGATTCGTATCTTCTTCAGTGCCGCTACTATTCCTCCTTAAAAGGCACATGTCCACCACTTCCATTATTCGATCTAGAAAACTACTAGCCACCCATTTTTGTAGGTTCATTCCTTCAAAAAACATGTCATGGGTGGGCTTCTTTCCAGTGATAATTTCCAATAGAATTATTTCATAGCTATAAACATCACCATTTGTTGTAACTTGTCCATCGACTCCATATTCTGCATTCATAGATCCTCATCTTAAGGTTTTCAATTCACAATGTTAAATAAACATAAGAAAATCATAAAATTTCTTAATATGGTATGTAGTTTAAATAGTACCTAGAGGAATGTACCCTGTAGATCCTTTGAGTGCATTTGTGGAAGTAAAAGCCACATCTTCATTATTTGCAAAACATATAGTAGAAATGCCAAAGTCTGTTAAATCTGCAGTCATATCTTCACCCAACAAGACATTGTTGGGTTTCAAATCACAATGAATATCTTGTACAAAACAATGGTGATGGAGATATTTCATGCCTTAGGCGTTGTCTATTGCTATATTCAACCTTTGAATCAAACTCAAACAACTTTGTTCTCCATCAGGATATAGCCACTTTTCTAGGCTTCCATTTTGCATTAATGGAAATATCAAAGCTTTGATTTGGATATCTAAATAACATGGTATGACCCTAATCATATTTTTGTGTCTAACCGTACCCAAAAATTTGCACTCTCTATCAAAACATTTTTGAGCCCCTTCATTTTCTAGATTGAGAAGCTTGATAGCGACCATCGTGCCATCATTCAAAACCCCTTTGTACACTTTTCCAAAACTACCAACTCCTACATCACTAAATTCATCTATTGCAATGAGAAGTTCTGCATAGGAAATTCTTCGATGCTCCACATTTAAGGATGGCCCTGTCTCTCTAATAATATGCCTCTTGCAATTTTGTCTCCATAATAATCCCAAAAACAAACACAATACAACAATTGTTGCAATAGCAACAACAAGAATGATAACTCTTTTTATATTCCAAAGAATTCTATGTTTGTGAGAATAGCATGGTGATAGAAATACCCAAGGTCCACATAGACCAAGATTTTCCATAAATGATGTTGCACCAATATTTTTGAAAAATCCACCTTTAGGGACTTCTCTTGATAGCTTGTTGAAAGAAAAATTCAAGTGGTGAAGCATTGTGAGATTTTCTAGTGATACAGATATTCCACCTGACAAATTTTTGGAAGAGAGATCTAGGTCTTGAAGACTTTGAAGTTCACTAAGTGACACTCGAATTGGACCTTCAAGTGCATTGCTAGAAAGATTCAAATATTCTACTTCTTTGCAACTTTCAAGTGCACTTGGAATGTAGCTAGTTAATTGATTTGCAGAAATATCTATAGCTTGAAGCTTATTGAATTTTCCTAGTTCTAAAGGCATGTGGCCATGTAATAAATTGTTTTACAAGTTGAAATAGAAGGCTACATTTGCAAGGCCTGCAACTTCTGGAGGTATGTGCCCACTAAGCTTGTTGTATGATAAATATAGCTCTAGTAAGTGCACACATTTCCCTAAATTTGTTGGTATATTACCTGATAATTGGTTATGATTAAGATCTAAATATCTTAGGTTCTCCAAGTTAGCCACAAAATCATGGATTCTTCCAGAAAGATTATTTACTACAAGATTTAAAACCCCTAAGCTTTTGAACTTCCCAATTTCTATAGGAATTTTTCCTTGTAAATGGTTGGAATCTAGATATAACCTCTCCAACTTTTGAAGCGCATTAATTGAAGAAGGGATTGACCCTATAAAAGAATTACTTTCTTAACTAAGATAGGTTAAGCTACTTAGATTTCCAATATGTGGAGGTATTCCTCTAGCGAATTCATTAACACCCAAGTCTAAGTGGTAGAGTTTTGTAGAGAGATGACCAATAGAAAATGGAAATTGTCTCGTGAGACTATTATTGAATAAGTCTAGAAGTTGTAGATTGGAACAGCTAATAAGATCCGTAAGAATGGGGCATCTCGTGGTGCTACTGCTAATCAAGTGATTTCCGGAAAAGTAAAGCTTCCGGAGATCCGTCAACTGACCCAGCTCCATGGGCACTATTCAACTGAGCTGGTTCAATGTTAAGTCAATCAATTGAAACCTCATATAGTTGAACAAAGAAGAAAAAATGTTTCCACTCAGCTGATTACCAATCAGATAGTGTTCCTTTAAGTGGGTGGTCTTCTTGCAACACAACTCTGATGGAATGTGGCCTACTAATTGGTTAAAATCTATATCCAATGCTTCAATATTTGTGCAGTTAGACAACAAAGATGGAATATGTCCCGTGAGATGGTTACCCACCAGTTCAAGAAGGATGAGCTGGCTTAGCATACCAAATTCGGAAGGAACACTACCGTGAAGGTTGTTGTAACCCAAACATATATAGTGCAAAGAGGATATGTTTCCCAAGCAGTTTGGGATTGTTCCCATCAAATTATTATTTCCCAAGGACATGAATCCTAGCTTGGGGAGAACGCGTAGTTGTGGGGGAATGTATCTTGTGAGATTGTTATAGGAGAGAGTCAAGTTCCGAAAATTGCAGCAGCTATTGAGAGTGGGCAGAATGGGACCCTTGAGTTTATTGAGAGACAGGTGAAGAAACTTTAAGAAAAAGAGGCTTCCCAATTGATGGGGAATGTAACCGTCGAAACTGTTATTACGAAGGTTTAGTATTGTAATAAAGGAGAGATTGGTAAGAAGGGGAGAGATTGTACCTTGTAATCCCATGCTGGAAACATTCAGGGAAATGACCCTCTGTCTGCGCCTGCTACATATGATACCCATCCACTAGCAGAATGAAACATTTGTTTTCTAGGTAGTGGCTAATGATTGATATGGATCATATGTGATCGCAGACTTGAATACAAGTAGAGTCTGTTCATCGGAAGCATTGGTGAGGCGAGGATGGTGAGGATTAGATAAATGGGGTGTTAGTGTGGAAAACACAAAAGGATTAAGAAATAGAATGAAATAAAAGAGGAGTAGGTAGCACCAAAAAAGAGAAGGGACGTAACAGATCTCCATCTTTTGCTTCCCTAACAGAATGATCTCTGAAACGCAACAATCACAATGGCTTTAAAACCATTGTGATTGCTTATATAGACGCATAGATTATTTTTTACCTTAAAATTTAGAATAATATAAAATGTAAAATGAGAAGAAATTCCAAAAATCTAACGTACATACCACGCACCTTGATAGCATTCCGAAAAGGAATAGTCTAATAGTTTGGCAGCTAGTTTTTGGGATATTTTTTTTCAGCAAGAATTTTGTTCAGAACTTGAGAGATTTTATTATGAAACTTCACATGAAAAAGGCAGAATTCAAAAGTGAGATAGAGAAACAATCTGTCCAATAAAATGTCTTTAGTCTCATAAAGATTAAAATAACTTCTTCTTCAAATCTTCTAAAATAATAAAAGTTAAAATAACTTCTTCTTCTTCCAATCTTCCAAATAAAAATCTTCCAAAATAATATCTTAGACAGATGCATATAGTCTGCTATTTTTTCCATAAATATTTTAAGACTGCTTTCCTTTCACTTTTAAAAAGTATATACCGTGCACATCGATAGGATTCTGATAAGGAAGTGTCTGATCGTTCTCCATTATTAATCCCTTGCTCCAACTACAAGGAAAAAGGGACTCACATCGTCCAAAATAATATCTTGCTTTGCCATAAGGGTCATCTTCAATATTGATCTGTGAATTTTGGATGAAATCAGATAAATCCTCAAATATGTTAATTTTTCCACGTGGCCCTGAAACTGTGTTTTGAAATTTTGGTTGGGTTCGCAATATTCGACTGCGAGACCTCCCACCGGGCATGCAAGTGGTCTACCATCTCTACTGTAGGTGGTTATTAAACTTCAAAGGACACGGCTTTGATTTAAATTGTAATGTGTTGGCGTTTGGGGGTTGGGGGCCACCAACGGTCCCAACTCACCAGCGGTCCTCGAAAGCATGTTCACATGGCAATGTTTTAACAACCCTCAATTAAAATCAAATGGTATTACCGCAGTCTCTGCCAAAGGTTCCAGACTTGTCACATGGCCATGGGTTTAAAACATTAACTGCGCAGTTAAGACGTTTTCTCCGATGGTTCTGCTAACACATGCCATCAACCCGAAGTTCTGACTTTGCAACCACGGTTTAAGCCCTTGGTTCCACCAACGGTTACGATCACTGCGGGGTTTGGGGTTGGCATGTGGCTACCCCAACCACCGACATTTATTATGAGCGCGCCTAAATTTGGGCGGAGTTGGCTATTTTGACTCCAGTTAAGTGGATTTTTTCTAGGTGTAGCTGGGAAAATGAGTTGGAGACTCAATTTTTTACCATTCTGAGTGAATTAAAAGTCATTATTAGCTAATTGGAGATTATGGAGCCACTGGTGAGGTTTTCAGAGCCAGCTGAGGACTTTTGAGCATGATTTTGCTTCAGAGAAGTTCCAAGGGCCATTAGGGCCACCAGGAGCGAGCAGGAGAATGAGGCCTAGCCAGGGAAGCTAGAGACCATTCTCAGCAAACCAATAGTATTTCTAACTATCTTGAAACTTTTGAATCCAATGGAAGTATTTCTAGAATCATTTGGAGACTTTTGAAGGCCGAGATGCTACAGGGAAGTTTTCAATGAGCCTAGAGCCAGAAGGTGCCACCAGGTATTGGAGGCATAACTAGAGCAGCCAGAGGCAAATTTCAACAAGTGAATAGTCAAATTTGTCTATATTTGGCATGCTGGAGCCATTAGTGAGGTTTATAGAGCCAGTTAAGGACTTATAAGCATGATTTTTCTTCAGATAAGTTCCAACGGCCATCAAGGCCACCAAGAGCCAGCAGAAGAATGAGGCCTAGCTAGGGCAGCCAGAGACCATTCTCACCAAACCAATAGTATATTCTGAATACATTGAACCTTTTGAATCCAATGGAAGGATTTTCAGAATCATTTGGAGACTTCTGAAGGCCGAGATGCTAGAGGGAAGTTTTCAGTGAGCCTAGAGCCACAAGGTGTCGCTAGGTGTTAGAGGCATAGCCAGAACATCCAGAGGCCAATTTCAGCACGTGAATAGTCATTTCTGACTATTTTGGACATTTTGAATCCATTGGAGGTATTTTCAGATCCATTTGGATACTTATAGAGCCGGAGAAGCCACAGGAAAGTTTCAGGGAGCCTAGTGCCACTAGGGGTTGGAGGCATAGATTGGGGAGCCAGAGCTCATTTTGTACAAATGAATAGCCTATTTTGGACGATTGATATGTGCTAGAGATAGTAGAAAAAATTTTAGGGATAGAAAAGGAATTATAAGAGAGTTTGTTCCACATAGAAGCTCAAGGAAGCTTAAGGACACCAACAGAAGATGTCAAGCCCAAGGGAGCCTAGGTCCATTTCCAGAGAGTTAGCAGTCAATCCAGGGGTATGATGGTATTCTAAACCCATTGGTACAATCCAATCAACCATTGGAGTTGAATAAGAATTTGTAAAATAAATTTGCCATCTTAATCCCAAAGAGCCAAGTCAAAGGACATAGGCTCAAGGAGACGTAGCCCAAGACATATGGGTGAACTCCTTTATTATGTTTTATGTGTTGATGATTAATTTGCTGCAATTTATGCTTGTTGTACATGCTTTTAATCAGAAAAAATCAATGTTTAATTTCTCCCACATAAAGCCTTAAAACAATTAAAACACATATACCTTATTAAAGTATGCAATTCTGCACATGCATGTATAATTTGTATAAGCAATATCTTAAATTTGTTTTAATTGAGTGGGAGGTGCTTGCATAGCATAACAAGTAAGCCACCCATTTCATATCACAAACAATATTGTAACTCTCCAAGGACTTTCATCTCAAAAACTCGTGACATCTATAGCTTGATTTCTTTAATGAGTTAATTAATATTTCATGTAATAATAAGATTACATATAAATAAATCAAAAAAATTTGCCCATTTTCATCAAACAAAGTATACAATTTTGGGTCGTTCTTGCTCCTCTTATAATTATGTTGTAAGAAAAATGAGTCAATTTTTTCATACCATGACTTGGGCACCTGTTTTAATCCATATAGTGCTTTCCTTTTTTTGCCCCTGTTGAACAAACCCTTCAAATTGTGTTAAATACACCTCCTCTTTCAATTCACCATTTAAGAAATCATATTTCACATCTAGCTGGTGTATTTTCCAATGATGTTTCGTATCTAAGGCTATTAATATTCTAATGGTGTTTAACTTAGCTACAAGGGAAAATTTATTTTCATAATCAATACCTTCTATCAATGAATACACCTTAGCCACCAGCCTAGCTTTATATTTATCTATACTACCATTTGCTTTAAACTTATACTTCTATAACCATTTGCAACCTATGGTTTGTTTATCTTCAAGCAATTCAACTAGATCCCAGGTTTTTTTTTTTAAGTATTGACTCATATTCCTCTTCCATGGATGCCCTCCATCCATCATATTCTATTGATTCTTTATGTTTTAAGTGCTCAAAAACATTCAATATATTTGTCATGAGGGCATAGTCTTTATAACTGGAAGATAAGCGAATTTGCTTAACTAATCTTCTTGGTATTGGAGTGGCCTCAAATATGTTTTGATAATCCCTTAATGGACTTGGACTGTTGAATGTGTCTATATCATCTGATTCTTGATTTTTATGTTGTTGTTGTTGCTCATGATTGTCCCTTGTTTCATCACTTCCATCTTCCACCAGCAAAGGAATGTCCCATTCTTGATTGCCTTTATCATAGCGTTGATCACCAACTTTCTCATGGAATACTACATCTCTACTCGCAACATTTTGTGAGTAGAAGGATTAAACAATTTATATGCTTTAAATTATGTACAATACCCAACAGAAATGCATTTAATGGCCTTTGAATCCAGTTTCTTCCTATCCTCTTTTGGAACATGAGAAAAATCTTTCGAGCCAAAAAATCTTAAATGATTAACCACAGGCATAAAACCTAATAAAGCTTCGAATGGAGTTTTAAGATCAAGGCTTTTTGTTGGAATCCTATTCTTTTAATACACTGCAATATTTATTGCTTCTGCCCAAAAACCACTAGACAGGTTCTTATCTTTTAAGATGTTGCGTCCATACTCCACAAGGGTTATGTTCTTCCTCTCCACAACCTTGTTCTATTGAGGAGTGTGGGATACTGTGAACTGTTGAACTATCCCATGGTCCTTGCAATGTTTGATGAAGCCACTCTGCTTGTACTCTCCCCCTTGATCTGAGCGAAGAATTTTGATGAACTTCCCTATATGTTTTTCAACCATGCTCCTGAATTCTTTAACGTATTCAAAAGTATGAATCTTCTTTCTGATAAAATATACACACGTAAATCTTGTGCAATCATCAAAAATAATAAAAAATAATATGCACCTCCTAATGACCTTGTTTGCATCGGCCCACATAAAATAGTGTGCACAAGCTCTAGTATATCTCTTTTCTTTATATCTGAATTTGAGGGAAAATCATCCCTATGCATCTTCCCAAGGGAACATCCTTCACAATCAACATGAAATTTTTTTAAAATAGGGATACCATTGACCATACCTTGTTTCTAAAGTAGCAATAGGTCATGAAAATTGATATGACCATATCTTTGATGCCACAAATTTTTTGTTGTCATAATTGTTGAAGTCAAGGCTTGGTGTGGTGCACTTCTTACATTCAACTTGTACAGACCTCAAACTCGAATACTTGATGCAATTGGATTCATATAGTCCAGCAGATCTTTAATAACACAATAAGACTTAAAAATTTATACCTTAAGATTATGATCTGTTATCATAGAAACAAAGATAAGATTATTTTTAATTCCTGGTACATACATCACATTTTGAATATGCCTAATATTACCATCAGGTAATACCACATGAATATTTCCATACCCTTTAATCTGGTAACCTCTATCATCTCCAAGGTAGATATTAGCACCATTGTTGGTCTCTTTAAAAATTTCAAACCAATGTTTCCTACGTGTCATGTGAGTGGAAACTCCAGAATCCACAAACCAATTTTATGCTTCATCATTCTCAGTAGAGAGAATAGAATGAGACATAAACAATATGAGGTCCTGATTCTGATCTTCATAAGCAAAGTTCCCTGCATGCTTCTTATGCCTATGTCGATTTTCGTCAAGCTTCTTCTTATGGCAATTCCTAGCTATGTGAACATATTCACCACAATAAAAAAACTTAATCCCTAAATCATTTCTAGTCAAATACATGCCTTGAGGTGGGTTTCTCTATGGTATGCCTCCGCCTTTCTGTTTTGTGCTTTCTCTGCTTCTAAAAATCTCTTTCTTCACCATTAATGCAAGATCTGAATTCAGGGGTTTCAGAGTCATCCGCCTCTCTTTCTCTTGTATCAAGATCCCTGTAAATTCTTTGAAATTTTGGTTTGACCCCCAAAACTAGTGTTGATCAGGCTTCCTCAAAATTTTAGTGCCCTATCATAAAATAAATTGAACCATCCACCAAGGCTCTTCAATTGTCCAACCACCAAGGCTTACGACACAAGAAACCACCGGGGCTCTCGAACCAACCACCAAGGCTCAACAGAGGTTAACCAATTTCTCCACTAAGGAACTTCAACTACCAAGTCCCCAAATTGCCACAAAGGCACTCTAGCCACTAAGGCTCACCAACTCTGAACCATGTAAAAAATATAAGATGAAACTTATATACTGGAAACTAGCAACTCACAGATGAGCAACCTGCACCTTGAGACTGCCCAAGTAGAGAACACTCTACACATTAATCATTAGCATCAAGAATATATAAGTTTACACGAGAATAGGAGTATTAGAACTAACACCTAGAAAATAGGAACTAATTGCTAACTAATGAACAAACTCTCTCCAATAATACACATTCTCCAGTAATTCCAACAATAAGCATATTTATTTTGAAATGGGGCTTCCAGGATTTTAATTTAATTATCAATAACTCCATTAATTCCAACAATAGGCATATTTATTTTGAAATAGGGTTTCCAAAATTTTAATTTAATGATCAATAATTATTACATGGACAACCTTAGGGATTTAAACTCCATGGAGTATTCTAAAATATTCCTAGTAGCATACGCAAATTAAAGATTGAGAGTTAACTACAAAGTAGTTATCCTCTTTCTGCCCTTTTAATTATATTGATCAATTGAAGAAAAATGTCATATGAATGTGAGATGTGGTATTAATAAGCCATCATATTTTTAATTAAATTGATCAATTAAGGAAAAATGTCATATGAATGTGAGTGATGGTTTTCGGGCATGTGGCATTAGCAAGCCATCATATTCGTCCATGATATTGTAACAAAAACTATTTATAAGTTAATAATCTCCATGATTCTGAATTTTGTTATATATTTATAATTTAGTTAATTTTTAATTTTTTTAATTTGATAAAATTTGATGTATTTTGAGTGTCTTGATATAGATTTTCTCAACCATTTAATTTATATAATTGTGCTAACTTATTTACAGTCATTTCTAAGATGATTTATGCTTATTTTTTCTTTAATCTCTAAAACAAAGGAATGAACTTCCTCATCTAAGATGATTTGTGGTTATGTTTTCGACCATATGATCGAAGCAACGAGCGTCACCAACAACTTCGACCATATGTGTTGCTTCAATGAACTTCAACAATGTGTTTGAAGATATCTTGAAACTAAATTTATACACATCCATAGGCTCTATGCAAGTTGGATGAACATAGTTTAAAAAATATGGGGATTAATCATGCTCGAAAAACTCACTCTGAAAGTTTTCCAACCCTTTCAGGAATTTCTAGCGAGATTTTCTTGGTGGGATTTTCAGTGAGATAATCGATGTCAAAAATCTCTGCAATATCTTGAGGATTACATCCTGTTTTTTCCAGAGAATTTGACACTAAATCTTCTTTTAATAACAAGCTGTCTAAAATTGCTTTGCTGCCCCCATATATATCTTCAGTGCCTGATGAAGGTGAGGATGAGGTGGGAATCCTGCCATTGATATCTTGTTCCTTCCAACATCCCTTTTTTAAAACAGATTTGCTAGCTCCTCTGAGTAGTCCATCAACTATCTTTGCATGCAGAAACTAGAATCACAACCACCATTGTTGCATTCCCCTTAAATATATCTACGTCAAAATGAGCCCCTATTTCAAAAAATAAAAATAAAAGTTTCCAGGGAGATGCAGAGAGAAGAATTAGACCTCTTTTCGGCCACATCCGTCCAAAACGCTATCCACATTGGAGATCTTGAAGGCAAACAGAATGTTGGAGTTTCTAAACTCGTAAGAACTTTTGTCGAAAGGTATCTTACTATGGAATTAGACATTAAATTTGAATCTTGCCAGAGAATTGAACAATGCATTTAAAGTTGTGGGAATTGTAGCTATGACTGTCATTATAGGTGTGCTGGTTTGTCACAAAGATGCTCCTCTTGGGACATTCTCAAAAGTTGTTGTTGTAAATAACATTGCAACATTTAGCTACAGAACCTTGACTTCTACCCCATGCTTTTATGTTCCTGCTAAATTTCTGGTCATTTAGTTTGGTAGGATTCTTCTCAAATTTAATCCTACTTTACCCTTCTTACTTGAAAGCTCACTTACCCTTCTTCAATTATAAATGTAAAGGATATAAAATATAGTTTTTTAATGATAGAATAAGTCTATTTATAATCATAAAGACATTTCCAAAACACCATTCATAGTGAATTAACTCTATTGTTCACATTTGCACATGCAATCATAAATAAAAAAAAGATTTATATACAAACTAAGGAAATAAGATTCAAATTATTAGATGGTTTAGTTACATAACTACAACTTTGTTACAATAGAATAAGATGTGGAAGAACTTTGGCCTTCACAAATGTTGTTGATAGTAGTACTTGTGTTACCCAACAAATGTGTTAGATTTGATTGGAATTTGGGAATGGAAGTAGAGCTCAACAAAGTGTCTCTGATGTTTTGTAGTGTGTCTAGAATGCCCATCATAGTAGGGCGTCCTTGAGGAGATTCATTTGTGCAAAGCAAACCCACATTTATTAGTGAATTGAGACAATGGAGATCCTTATCTTCTTCAGTGCATTTATTAGTCCTCCTTAATAGGCCCATGTCCACCACTTCTTGTACTTGGTTTGGAAAACGACTACCAACCCATTTTTGCAAGTTCATTCCTTCCACAAACATGTCGTGGGTGGGCTTCTTTCTTGTGATCATTTCCAATAGCACTATTCCATAGCTATAAACATCGCCTTTAATTGTAACTTTTCCTCCCACTCCATATTCTGCATTCATAGATCCTCATATTAAGTTTTTTAATTTAATTTAAAATGTTAAGTAAACATAATAAAATCATAACATTGCTTAAGACAGTATATAGTTTAAATAGTACCTGGAGGGATGTACCCGATAGATCCTTTGAGTGCATTTGTGGAAGTGAGAGCTCCATCTTCATTACTTGCAAAACATATGGTAGCAATGCCAAAGTCTATTAAATATGCAGTCATATCTTCACCCAACAACACATTGCTGGGTTTCAAATCACAATGAATCACTTGTACAAAACAATGGTGATGGAGATATGTCATGCCTTGGGCGATGTCTATTGCTATATTCAATCTTTGAATCAAATTCAAACGACTTTGTTCTCCATCATTGGGATACAACCACTTTTCTAGGCTTCCATTTGGCATTAATGGAAATATCAAAGCTTTGATTTGGAGATCTGAATAACAAGTTATGACCCGAATTAAATTCCGGTGTCTAACTTTACCCAAAATTTTGCACTCTCTATCAAAACTCTTTTGAGCCCCTTCATTTTGTAGATTGAGAATCTTGATAGCGACCATTGTGCCATCATTCAAAACCCCTTTGTACACTTTGCCAAAACTACCAACTCCTAACAAGTTGGCATCACTAAATTCATTTGTTGCGATGAGGAGCTCTGCATAGGAGATTCTTCGATGCCCCACAATTAATGTTGGGCCACTCTCTTTTTTAATATGTCTCTTGCAATTATGTCTCCACAAGAATGCAAGAAACAAACACGACACAACAAATGTTGCAATAGCAACAACAAGAATAATAATTCTTTTTAGATTTGAAACTCTTCTATGATTGTGAGAATAGCATGGTGATAGACCTATGCAAGGTCCACATAGACCAAGATTTCCCATAAATGATGTTGCACCAATATTTTTGAAAACTCCACCTGTAGGGACTTCTCCTGATAGCTTGTTGAAAGAGAAATTGAAGTGGTGAAGCATTGTGAGATTTGCTAGTGATACTGGTATTCCACCTGACAAATTGTTGGAAGAGAGATCTAGGTCTTGAAGATTTTGAAGTTCACTAAGTGACACTGGAATTGGACCTTCAAGTGCATTGCTAGAAAGATTCAAATATTCTACTTCTTTGCAGCTTACGAGTGCACTTGGAATGTAGCCAGTTAACTGATTCATAGAAATATCTATAGCTTGAAGGTTATTGAGCTTGCTTAGTTCTAATGGTAAATGGCCATGTAATAAATTGTTTGACAAGTTGAAATATAAGGCTAAATTTGCAAGGCCTGCAACCTCTGGAGGTATGTGCCCACTAAGCTTGTTGTATGATAGATCTAGCTCTAGTAAGTTCACACATTTCCCTAAATTTGTTGGTATATTACCTGATAATTGGTTATGATTAAGATCTAAATATCTTAGTTGCTTGAGATTGGCCACAAAATCAGGGATTCTTCCATAAAAATTATTTACTGCAAGATTTAGAAGCTCTAAGCTTTTGAGTTCCCCAATTGCTATAGGAATGTTTCCTTGTAAATGGTTGGAATCCAGATATAACCTCTCCAAATTCTGAAGGGTATTAATTGAAAAAGGAATTGACCCTATAAAAGAATTACTGTCTAAACCAAGAAAGGTTAAGCTAGTTAGATTTCCAATTTGTGGAGGTATTCCTCCTGCGAATTCATTGACACCCAAGCCTAAGTAGTAGAGTTTTGTAGAGAGATGACCAATTGAAAAGGGCAATTGTCCCGTGAGACTATTATAGGATAAGTCTACAGACTGTAGATTGGAACAGTTAATAAGAGCCGTAAGAATGGGGCATCTCGTGGGGCTACCGCTAATCAGGTGATTGCCCCGAAAGTAAACCTTCCGGAGATCCGTCAACTGACCCAGCTCCATGGGCACTATTCCGCTGAGCTGGTTCTCTCCTAAATCAATCAATTGAAACTTTGTACAGTTGAACAGAGAAGAAGGAATGCTGCCACTCAGCTGATTACCACCGAGATAGAGTTCCTTTAAGTGGGTGGTCTTCTTGCAACACAACTCCGACGGAATGTGGCCTACTAATTGGTTATAACCTATATCCAATGCTTGAATATTTGTGCAGTTCGACAACGAAGACGGAATATGTCCCGTGAGATGGTTACCCGCCAGGTCAAGTTCTCTGAGCTGGCTTAGCATACCAAATTCGGAAGGAACACTGCCGTGAAGGTTGTTGTAACTGAAATATAAGTACTGCAAAGAGGATATGTTTCTCAAGCAGTCCGGGATTGTTCCCGTCAAATTGTTCCCGTACAAGGACATGGTCAGTAGCTTGGGGAGAACACACAGTTGTGGGGGAATGTATCCTGTGAAATTGTTATACGAGAGAATCAAGCTCCGCAAGTTGCGGCAGCTACCGAGAGTGGGCGGAATGGAACCCTGGAATTGATTGTCAGAGAGGCGAAGCATCTTTAAGCGAAAGAGGGTTCCCAAATGATAGGGGATGTGACCGTGGAAACTATTATTGTGAAGGCTGAGTACTGTAAGAAAGGAGAGATTAGCGAGAAGGGGAGAGATTGTACCTTGTAATCCCATGTGCGAAACATTGAGAGAAACCACTCTCTGCCTGCGCCTGCTGCATATGATACCCGTCCAGTGGCAGAATGAAACATTTGGTTTCCAGGTAGTGGCTAACGACTGGGACGGATCATATGTGATCGAAGACATGAATCCAAACAGAGCCTCCTGATCAGACGCATTGGTGAGACGAGGATGGTGAGGATTAGAGAGATGGGCTGTTGAAAACATAAAAGGATTGGCAAAGAGAATGAAATAAAAGAGGAGTAGCTGGCAGCACCAGAAAAGAGAAGGGACGTAACAGGTCTCCATCTTTTCGAATGATCTCTGAAACACAACAATCACAATGCTTCAGAAAACCATTGTGATTGCTTATATAGACGCATAGAATGCATAGAATGCATAGAAATTCGGACTTGGAAAAAAGTAATCGTCCAGCCTGTCGATTTTTGTTCCAGAAATACCGCTTTCCTTTGACTGTTAAAAAGTATATACCGCGCCATCAATAGGAATTAGTGTAATCGTTCTCCATTATCAATCCCCTGCGCCAACTACACGGCAAAAGCACCACGCGTGGCCAAAAAATTTTGGACGGATGCAGAGGCCTGTAGTCAAGATGACCTTGACCTTGACCCATCAAAGAAATTAGATTTGAAATTAGTTGTAGTCAAGATGACCCTTGACCCATCAAAGAAATTAGATTTGAAATTAGTTGTAGTCAAGATGACCCTTGACCCATCAAAGAGATCATTGGCTAGTCCCAGCAGCACTATGAAGAAGAACCGCACTCACATCTTTTCGGCGGCTAATTTTCAAAAAGAAAGACCGCACTCAGATTTTCCGTCTGTTTGAAGTTTGAAGAAAAGGCCGCATCTTAAAAATAAGGAAAAGAATTAGGTGTTAGTCATAAAATTAATGACAAAAACTACCCAGTTGGCAAAAATTAATGAGCAAAAAGACCGCACTCTCAGAGGTCATTCTCTCCGCCTGCGACTAAACGAGTCTAGCATAAATAATTTATAAAATTAATTCAAAAAATTTGATATATAATTTATTAATTTAATAAAAAAAAATCTCCTTGAGCGTTTCTTCCTTTTTAAACGTTAAATGTA
Source organism: Pinus albicaulis (assembly GCA_034641835.2). Classification (NCBI taxonomy): domain Eukaryota; kingdom Viridiplantae; phylum Streptophyta; class Pinopsida; order Pinales; family Pinaceae; genus Pinus; species Pinus albicaulis. The sequence goes on from CM076579.1 coordinate 1,664,191,679, forward strand.
AAATATTACAGTTAATAAAATAAATAATGAAAAGATATCAACATTACATCATCATAATAATATTAATTTTCGTTAATATTAATTTTTTATATTTTAATTTTTTTTTAACTTTTCTTTATCAATAATGAAAAGGGGCAATATATAGTATGGTAGTGGTAGGATATAATTGTCTATGAAAATCTAGCTGAGATGCTTCAAATGCCAAATACATCTATTATATTACTTTATAAAATAGTATTTATATAAATAATATATTCAAATAAATTTTAAAATATTAATGAAAATGGTGTATAAAATTATAAATATAAAGCAATTAAATGGATATGTTTTAAGTCTCAATGTTATATATAAGCAATTAAATGAATATGTTTTAAGTCTCAATGTTATGAAGCTCTTTCTCAATTGAATATTTAAAGGAAGTATAAAAAGAATTTGTAGGAGAATTTAGCTATTATAAGACAAAAAGGTGAATGTCCAATTGTTGTGTTTGCAAATGATGATCTAGGAGAGGGTACAATCGGGGAGAGGGTACATGTTGTTTCCTTGCTTGATATAGATATAAAAAATTCTTCAATGTTTAACAATATTTTAACATATAGGTTATATATTTAAAAATTTGATATGCAAGCTAAGAAGAATAATGATATACAAGCTAGGAAGAAAGAAGAAAAAGATAGATAGAATATATCTTGCGTAAGTCAACTTTTCACATATATGGTTGGTTGTTTTCAAAGTTGTCATAGTTCAAAATTTTGTTTAATATACTACATTTTCTTATTGTATCTTTGATATTCGATTTTTGCACATACTCTTCTTAGAGCATTTGGTGGCATATCCTAGCATGATTGTTGTGCCTTGTGGGAAATGTATTTCTTGAAAGATTAGTTGAATTAAGAGAAGAAAAGAATCAAGTTGTAGTGGTGGAAAGAAATTGTTGAGAGGAAATTGAGTTATTCTTTGAAAGACAATTATGTTGATTTTCATAAAGGATCAAATGGATTTTTTTTTTAACGCCCAAATTTTGAATTTTGAATATTACAGTTTAAGAGGGGTAAGATACCCCCAAACAATTGCCTCCATATAATACAATTGTATTTCATTATTGTGAAAAGGGTTTGCGATTTATTGAGGGGTATAATCAGGGAAAATTTTAAGGATGGAAGTTTATCTTAAAGTTTAGAAATCTTGGCGAATCTTACTAGTTCCCAATATGTAAATTGTAAAAAATTGTATGATTGAGAGTGCAAGCTTCTGTGATCCATAACATATTAATTATAAACCTTCCAGGAAATCACATAAGAAATTTTGGAACCAACGTGTTTCAAACTACCAACTGTAGTTCATCATTATCCTGATGATGAACTAATAATGATGAACTACAATTGGTAGTTTAAAACGCGTCGGTTCCAAAATTTCTTATGTGATTTCCTGGAAGGTTTATAATTAATAAATTGTATGATATTTTTGTAAAAATATTTAGGTTTATAATTATTTTATTTTAGTATATATATAATTTTGGCGATTTTTACGGTAAAAAAAATTTATACTATAAGCTTTGGGCAAATCAATTTAATAAAAAAATGGAAATTGGTGAATCGTTTTTTGGAACAAGCATGGAAAATTAGTCCAACTGCGAATATTAGCCCCTAAAATTTTCTTTGCATAATATTCATTAGGAGAGATGTAACATTTGATGAATATTATCTTTTAAAATTAGATGTTGCATCTCTACTAATGACTATTTTCCGTGAAGAAGGATCCCACAACCTATATCCCTTCACTGCATAATCATATCCAACAAAGACACAACATTTCAATTTTGGATCTAACTTTGAACGTTGATTTCTAGGAATAAGAGCATAGGCATCAAAACCAAAAATATTCAAATGCAAATAATCACAAGACTGACCCGACCAAACTTCTTCAGGAATTTTATAGTTTATTGCAACTGAAGGTGATCTGTTAACTAAATAACAAGCAGTAGATATTGTTTCTGCCCACAACTCTTTTTGCAGGCTAGCATTACTAATCATGCTTCTGGCTCTTTCCATAAGAGTTTGATTCATCCGTTCAACAACGCCATTTTGTTGAGGAGTATAAACAACAATTTTATGTCTTCCTAGAAATCAACATTCAAAGTTAGATCCAAAATTGAAATGTTGTGTCTTTGTTGGATATGATTATGCAGTGAAGGGATATAGGTTGTGGGATCCTTCTTCATGGAAAATAGTCATTAGTAGAGATGTAACATTTGATGAATCTTCTCTTCTAAAATCAGATGTTGCATCTCTACTAATGACTATTTTCCGTGAAGAAGGATCCCACAACCTATATCCCTTCACTGCATAATCATATCCAACAAAGACACAACTTTTCTATTTTGGATCTAACTTTGAACGCTGATTTCTAGGAATAAGAGCATAGGCATCACAACCAAAAATATTCAAATGTGAATAATCACAAGACTGACCCGACCAAACTTATTCAGGAATTTTACAGTTTATTGCAACTGAAGGTGATCTTTTAACTAAATAACAAGCAGTAAATATTGCTTTTGCCCACAACTCCTTTTGCAGGTTAGCATTATTGATCATGCTTCTGGCTCTTTCCATAAGAGTCTGATTCATCTGTTCAGCAACACCATTTTGCTGAGGAATCCTTCTTCATGGAAAATAGTCATTAGTAGAGATGTAACATTTGATGAATCTTCTCTTTTAAAATCAAATGTTGAAAAATTTGAACAGGAGCAGGTATCGCCAAGTCAACAGATTCAATTGGAGACTAAACCTTTTCCAGAAAGTCGAAAGGAAGGAGAGATGAAAAAGGTGGAGAAGCAAAGGAAACTGGAGAAATTCCATAATCAAGTCAGCAACCAGACACTCTAAGAAGGTCTACAAGGGAAAGAAAAACACCCAAAAGGTATGAAGACTCTGCTTCATCTTTTGCATTGATTACTGAAGATGGGGAACCTTCTTGTTATCAAGAAGTAGTAGATGATGCAGATAGCAAGATATGGAAAAAGGCTATGGAAGAAGAAATGGACTTCTTAGCCAAGAACAATACCTAGGATCTTGTAGAACTTTCTGAAGGGAGAAGTGTTGTTGGGTGCAAATGGGTCTTCAAGTTGAAGAGAAAATTTGATGGAAGTATTGAGAGGTATAAGGCAAGACTGGTTGCAAAAGGTTATTCTCAGGTTGAAGGTATTGATTTTCATGAGATTTTTTCACCAGTAGTTAAACTTGTTTCTATTCGTACTATGTTAGCACTAATTGCTTTACTCGACCTTGATTTAGAACAGTTAGATGTTAAATCAACCTTTCTTCATGGTGATTTGGATGAAGAGATATATATGGATCAGCCAGAAGTTTTTATACAAGGTCACAGCAGAAGATTAGTTTGCAAGCTTAGGAAATCATTGTATGGCCTGAGGCAGTCGCCCAGGCAATGGTACAAGAAGTTTGATTCCTTCATGGTGAGCCAGAATTTTATCAAAAGTGAGTATGATCATTATGTATACTTCAAAAGTTTCAATGGCATATTCATTATCTTGGTGTTGTATGTTGATGATATGCTTATTGCAAGCAAAAACATGGAAGAAATCAATAGGTTAAAGGCTCAGATTTCTAGGACGTTTGAAATGAAGGATCTTGGAGCGGCAAAACATATCTTGGGCATGGAGATACACAGAGATAGGAAGAATGGTAAGCTTGTTTATCACAACAGAAGTATGTGGAGAAAGTACTTGAAAAGTTCAGTATGAACAATGTGAAACCTGTTAATGTTCCATTAGCTTTCCATTTTAAGCTTTCTTCGGGTTTAATTCATAGAACTAATGAAGAAAAGAAGTATATGTCTCGTGTACCATATGCAAATGCGGTAGGCAACTTAATGTATGCGATGGTATCTACAAGACCTGACATTTCACATGCAGTTGGAGTTGTCAGCGGGTTCATGGCAAATCTAGGAGAAGAACATTGGAGAGCAGTGAAATGGGTGCTTCGATATTTGAGAGGCACAAGTGAACATTGCATCAGCTTTGATGGTCGTGAAGGTTCAGTCTGTGGATATGTGGATGCTGATTATGCAGGTGATTTGGACAAAGGGAGGTCTATTATAGGTTATGTTTTTACTCTTTCTGGTGGAGTAATCAGTTGGATGTCAAAGCTTCAAGAGACAATTGCTTTGTCCACTACTGAAGCAGAGTATATAGCTGCTTCAGATGCCTGTAAAGAGGCAATCTGGTTAAAAGGTCTGCTTGATGAGATTGGAAGGATGCTGGAGAAAGTGAATGTGTTTTGTGACAGTCAGAGTGCTATTCATTTGGCTACAAATCCAGCCTATCACAACAAGACCAAGCACATCGATGTAAGGTATCACTTTGTGAGACATGTAATCGAAGGCGGCAAAGTAGTTCTCAAGAAGGTCCGCACACAGGAAAATCATGCAGATATATTCACGAAGCCAGTTACAGTAGAGAAGTTGAGATGGTGTCTCGCTTCTCTCAGCTTGCATGAAAGATGATGAATGGGCATGGGCAAGGGATTAGGAAAATTTTTGTCAAGGTGGAGTTTTTTAAAATATGACAACAAATGTAAATAATGTAATTTTGGGCAAATTACTTATTAACCACTAATTGGTTGAGTAACGAAATGAAGTTAGAATAAAAAAATAGGCTCAAGTTAAATTGGATGGCCCAAGAGGCTTGTATGTGCGGAGAATCATTTTGATTAATAGAGTTTCCAATCCCTTGCCCTGTGGAGGTTTCCTTGACACCCTGTCAAGGTTTTACCACGTAAAATTATGTGTTTTTTGTGAGTTAATTTCAGTTTTTCTTTCAGTTATATAATTGTATTTCTTTCTCCTTTTATCTTCAAAAGATCAAGACTATTATGAGGTATGCCATATAGGCTAGCATCTATCCATTACATATTAGCCCATGTGTTACCACATGCCCATCAGATGTCATGCTATGCACTGTATACATTAACACTTGCCCATCACTTGTATTTCTATGTTTATTGTCCATTCACCCTCCCTAATTCCATAATTCCTGGTGTGTGAACTTTGTTCACGTAGAGTTTGTACATTCATTAAAGGATTTTGTTTTGGAAACTTTCTAGCTGTTACAGGTTCTATCCACTCTTATTACTTCGAGATTCACTTCGATGATAATCTGATTGATAGGATACCTACACGACAAAATGAACTAAATTGGATATTTACAGTAGTGACTGATACTATTGCATGGAATGTCTGATCTCGTGGTAATGACCTTTGCATTTCATTAGCCATTAAGGAAATGCTTATTCTTGTTATAATATATACATGAATTGTACTCACAAAGTGTTTTTGTTGTAGAATTGCTTCAAAGGTTGTTTCGACAAGACTTTCTAGTTGCAAGTCTCTTCCGAAATTTCTTGTTTTGGGAACGCATAATGTGCACTGCAAAATTTTCTTCCCCTTCTTCTCCACCCTTGCCACCTACTCCTCTGCATCCCATGTGGTAATATGTTTTTGAAATCTTACTTTCATCGTTATTGTCCATTTCTAAATGGTTTGTTGATTGAGGTTATTATTTTATTTTCCTTTACAGGGATGCATGGGATATGGCAGCTGAAATTTGTCTTTTTCAGCTTCCAACTTTTCTCAGTGGTTCAAACGTTGAGTTTCAGGTAAGTTCTTGGCATGCTGAATTGTATATGAAGATTAAATTTTCACTTATACCAAACTTACACTACTAATAAACTGCAGTCTTGTCATCTCCAAACATAATATCTCCCATATCATAGATGGGGCAAATTGTCATACCAACATTATTTCTTAGGCATGTGTCTGGTCATGTTGAAGTGAAAGTATAGAGCATCCTTCACTGTTTCTGGCACACCAAGTGAAGTTATCAATGCACCTTTCTCAGTGTGTTCATTTTACTTCTTCTTAATCACAATGGACAAGCTATTCCTGGTTTGTGAAAATGTCCCTCCTAGATAGTAGTAACAAAGGACTTTCTTCCTTCAAGATTCTCTAGTCTCTGTGCATTTCCTTTTGAATTCCATTGTTCAAATTTCCTTCCTTGCCCTATCTTCTTGGTTGTCTTCATGACCTTCCTTCTTGGTTGTCTCCATAGTAAGCACCTGATCAAAACATTTGTTTTGAATTTATTAAGCCATTGCTCTTCTTGAAGGAGCATATCACCAAGCTCTTCAAGTGAAACCATGCAAGTCTTCCTTGATGGTTCAAAGTTTAAACACCTAAATCAACCAATCGCTTTGTCAAAGCAACAATATCCTTTGGATCTCTATCTAAATTTATTGTCAGAGCATCCAACTGCTTTGGATCCAGAGTATAAATAACAAAAATTTGGTTGCAAAGTATTCCATGCGGGTTATATAATCAACAAGGATCATTCTCAATAGGTTTCAAAACATATTAACTTTCCCAATTTTTGAATGAGGAATGATATGATGACTTACGGTATATTTGAAGTCCTAGTTTGCATCGTCATCACATGCCTCAAATATCACCAAAAGAAATGGTAGTAGGACCAAATCTCCTTGCCCTTTATGATCTTCCACAATCTTTTCTTCACTAAAAAAATCTTTATGCAAATTTTCCAAATGGAATAGTTGCCACCATAAAATGTGACCCTAGGTAAGGGAGTGCTTGGTTTCATTGAAGAATATCCAAAACATGAAATTCACATAGAATCTACAAAAAATGATTGAAATATAACTACCACTGCTCTGACATCTAAAATCAGTGAAAATTTTCAAGAATCGATCATGGCTCTGATAATATAGTACTATACAATTAGAACTAAGATTTCTCTGAATCAGAGTATTTCCAGGATCAAAACAACTTGTGTTAGGATAAATTATTGGATAAAAGGGAGGAGAGTTTAATTTGTGCAGGTCTGTCTGTTGTTGTGTAAGTCCATACCTTTAAGGGCAAAGGCTTATCACATGTTGCACATTCTGATAATAACACCCAACCTTTTACTCTTAGTGTATGTTGCAAGATAGTAGATACACAACCTCTTCAATAGGGTATGGATGTACCTAAGATTTTGCTAATCATAACAATTCCACTTTGATAATATAATCAAACTAGAGCTCTCAAAGTTTTAGTGTCAACACGTTTTTTAACCACATGTGCCCAAGCCATTACCTTTTTAATCACGTTTTTGGTATTGGGCAAAGAAACATTAATATTTCAGCAAGACTTCATCTTGATACTCAAATTCATTTACTGATATTATTCACTCCAATATACTAATTGACATAAATCGATCTTAACCTTCTATTAAGCATTTAGAGGGATAAAAAATTGGATGCTAGTAAGCATTTAGAGGGATAAAAAACTGGATGCTAGAAATATCAGGATCATTTACCAATATGACTCAATCTAAAATACTGGACATCTAATGGGAAAATAACCTTCTAACTTTGGAATGCTAGAAACCCTTGTTATCACCCATATAACAACCATGGCTAAGATTGGAAACTCAAAAAACTTCTTTTATGTTTTCCAATTTCCATGTCTCCTTTAGATGATGGGTGATAACAATCATGGCTAAGATTGGAAACTCAAAAAACTTCTTTTATGTTTTCTAATTTCCATGTCTCCTTTAAATGATGGGTGATAACAATCATGGCTAAGATTGGAAACTCAAAAAACTTCTTTTATGTTTTCTAATTTCCATGTCTACCTTAGATGATGGGTGATAACAATCATGGCTAAGATTGGAAACTCAAAAAACTTCTTTTATGTTTTCTAATTTCCATGTCTACTTTAGATGATGTAAAGTAAAAAGGTTTTCTAATTTCCTTCTCTCCTTTAGATGATAGAATGGCATTCCTTCTCTACTTTAGATAATGTAAAGTATGCCATATGATAGAATGACATTTCATTATATCATCCTTCACTCAGACACTTAGAATATTTCTACAAAATAGTCTTCTCTACTTTAGATGATGTGAAGTAAAGAATTTTTCTAATTTCCTTCTCTAATTTCGATGATGTAAAGTATGCCGTATGATAGAATGACATATCATTTATATAATCCTTCACTCAGACTCTTTAGAATATTTCTAAAAAATAGTTTTCAATGATAGTTTCTGGCAGTTTACCTTAAAAAAGGTAAAAACGAAGTCTATAGTGTAGCACATTGTCATGCACACAAAGAATATTTCTACAAAATAGTTTTCAATGATAGTTTCTGGCAGTTTACCTTAAAAAAGGTAAAAATGAAGTCTATAGTGTAGCACATTGTCATGCACACAAATATAATTAGTGCATTCATGATTCACATTATAGGATGTGCAATATTCAAGGTGCCCAAGTATGGTATGAATTTCATGCATAAGGGTCGTAACATGGGATATATTCTCTCATTGACATGTAGAAAAGTAAGCACTGGTTCCTATCATGGATAAGTAATAGGATGTGCAATATTCAAGGTACCAAAGTATGGTATGGCTTTGATGCATAAGGGTTGTAACATGGGATCTATTTTGTCATTGACACATGGAAAAGAAAGCACTAGTTCCTATCATGGATAAGTAATTCATGTTGGTTGAGTCCATGCATTAAAAAAACACTCTACGATAAATAAATAAATAAAAAATCTACAATAAAAATGTGAAATATAAAACATATATTTTTTTGTTAATACTTTAGGTTTTTAGGATATGAAATTTACTAATTTATTGAAATATATAAAATTTATAGTTTTTCCTTAGAAAGATATGTGTTTTCCTTGTATCTGTTATGACAATATTGTTTTTAAGATGGAGTATCATAGAATTTGTATTGTTTTTAAGATGGAGTATCATAGAATTTGTAAACTAGGATGGCTTAAAGCTAAATCTTGTCTTAATTGTCATAGAAATCTGTCAATTGACTTTCCTTTAAATTAAAGTGTCTCATCAATTTTATGTTGGTTATGACACTCTTTAAAGATCAAAGATAGACTTTTCCAAACTAGGATGACTTAAAGCTAAATCTTGTCTTAATTGTCATAGAAGTCTGTCAATTGACTTTCCTTTAAATTAAAGTGTCTCATCAATTTTATGTTGGTTATGACACTTTTTAAAGATCAAAGATAGACTTTTCCACCCTAACTTGCAAAGGGTTATTTTAAAAAATAAACAACAATAGTTATATTCATCAACTAGAATTATATTCATTGTGATATTTTCTTCAATAATTTCTAGAACTATTTTTTAGTCATTTGAAAGAGATACAAAACTCTTTATGTATTTAATGTAACAAGAATGTAATACATTCATTATAAATGTAGAAAGGATATTGAATATAAAATATTTTTAAAATAGATTGGGAAATTTTATAATCATGAAAACATTTCCAAAACATCTAGCACTATTGTTCACATGTTCATGCAATTAACAACGAAGATTTATATACAAAGAAGGAACGGGAAATAAAGATTTATATACAAAGAAGGAAAGGGAAATAAGACTCAAATTACATCATGGTTTAGCTACACAATCACCAGTTTGTTACAAGACTCAAATTACATCATGGTTTAGCTACACAACAACCAGTTTGTTACAATAGACTATAATGTTGAAGAACTTTGGCCTTCACAAATGTTGTTCAGAGTAGTACTTACCCAACAAATGTGTTATATTTGATTGGAATTTGGGAATGGCAGTAGAGCTCAAAAAACTAAAATGTTGAAGAACTTTGGCCTTCACAAATGCTGTTGAGGGTACTACTTTTACTACCCAACAAATGTGTTGTATTTGATTGGAATTTGGGAATGGTAGTGGGGATCAAAAAAGTGTCTTTGATGTTTTGCAACATTCCTAGAATGACCATCATAGTAGGTTGTATTTGAGGAGATTCATTAGTGCAAAGCAATCCCACATTTATTAATGAAATAAGACAATTGAGATTGTTATTTTCTTCAATGCAGCTACTAGTCCTCCTTAATAGAGCCATGTCCACCACTTCCCTTATCCTGTTTGGAAAATTATTACCCACCCATTTATGCAAGTTCATTCCTTCGACAAACATGTCATGTGTGGGCTTCTTTCTAGTGAGAATTTCCAATAGCACTATTCCATAGCTATAAACATCACTGTTTGTTGTAACTTGTCCACCCACTCCATATTCTGCATTCATAGATACTCATCATAATTTTTTTAATTCACAATGTGCAAAGATAAGAAAATCATAACATTACTTAATATGTTCATTTTTATGTAGTTCAGATAATACTAGGAGGAATGTACCTTTGAGTGTATATGTGGAAGTGAAATATGCATCTTCATTATTTGCAAAACATATAGCAGCAATGCCAAAGTCTGTTAAATATACAGTTATATCTTCACCCAAAAGCACATTATTGGGTTTCAAATCACAATGGATCACTTACACAAAACACTGGTGATGGAGATATGCCATGCCTTGGGCGATGTCTATTGCTATATTCAACCTTTGAATCAAATTCAAGCCACTTTTTTCTCCATCATTGGGATATAACCACTTTTCTAAATTCAAGCCACTTTTTTCTCCATCATTGGAATATAACCACTTTTCTAGGCTTCCATTTGACATTAATGGAAATATCAAAGCTTTTATTTGGAGATCTAAATAACAGGTTATGACCCTAATCAGATTTTAGTGTCTAACTCTACCCAAAACATTGCACTCTCTCTCAAAACTCTTATGAGCCCCTTCATTTTCAATATTGAGAAGCTTGATAGCAACCATTGTGCCATCATTCAAAACCCCTTTGTAGACTTTTCCAAAGCTTCCAACTCATAATACGTTGGCATCACTAAATCCATCTATTGCAATGACAAGTTCTGCATAGGAAATTCTTTGATGCTCCACATTTAAGGATGGCCCAGTCTCTCTAAAAATATGCCCCTTGCAATTCTATCTCCACAATATTCCCAGAAACAAAGACAATACAACAATTGTTGCAATATCAACAACAAGAATGATAACTCGTTTGAGATTCAAAACACTTCTATGTTTGTGGAAATAACATGGTGATAGACTTACCCAAGGTCCACATAGACCAAGATTTCCCATAAATGTTGTGGCACCAATATTTTTGAAAACTCCACCTTTAGGGACCTCTCCCGACAGCTTGTTGAAAGAAACATTCAAGTGGTGGAGCATTGTGAGATTTTCCAGTGATACAGGTATTCCACCTGACAAATTATTGGAGGAGAGATCTAGGTCCTGGAGATTTAGAAGTTCACTGAGTGACATTGGTATTGAACCATCAAGTTTGTTGCAAGAAAGATTCAAATAGACTATTTCTTCGCAGCTTCCGAGTGCACTTGTAATGTGTCCAGTTAATTGATTCATAGAAATATCTATAGCTCGAAGTTTATTGAGTTTGCTTAGTTCTAAAGGTACATGGCCATGTAATAAATTGTTTGAAAGGTTGAAATAGAAAGCTAAATTTGCAAGGCCTGCAACCTCTGGAGGTATGTGCCCACTAAGCTTGTTATATGATAGATCTAGCTCTAGTAATTTCACACATTTTCCTAAATTTTTAGGTATATTTCCTGATAACTGGTTATGATTAAGATCTAAATATATTAGTTGGTGAATGTTGGCCACAAAATCAGGGATTCTTCCATAGAGATTATTGTTAGAGAGATATAAGAGCCCTAAGCTTTTGAGTTGCCCAATTTTTGTAGGAATGTTTCCTTGTAAATTATTGAAATCCATATATAATCTCTCCAAATTTTGAAGCATATTAACTGAAGAAGGAATTGACCCTGTAAAAAAATTGCTTCCTAAACCAAGGAATATTAAGCTAGTCAGGTTTCCAATTTGTGGAGGTATTCCTCCCATTAATTGATTGGCACTCAAGTGTAAGTCATGGAGTTTTGCAGGAAACTGTCCTGTAGGAAACGACAATTGTCCCGTGAGATTATTATAGGATAATTCTACCCATTGCAGATTGGACAGTTAATAAGAGCAGTAAAAATGGGGCATCTTGTGGTGCTGCCACTAACCAGGTGATTTCCCCCAACAAAAAGCGTGTGGAGATGTGTCAATTTACCTAGCTCAATGGGCACTATTCTGCTGAGCTGGTTCCCGGATAAGTCGATTATTTTGAACTTCATACAATTGAAGAGGGATGCAAGAATATAGCCACTCAACTGATTAACACCCAAATAGAGTAGGTTTAACTGGGTTGTCTTGATACACAACTTCGATGGAATGTGATCAACTAATTGGTTAAAATATATATCCAATGCTTCAATATTTGTGCAATTAGACAATGAAGATGGAATGTGTCCCGTTAGATGGTTACCCCCCCAGTCCAAGAAGGATGAGCTAGCTTAGCATACTCAATTCGAAAGGAACACTGCCATGAAGGTTTTTGTCGGAAAAATATATGTAGTGCAAAGAGGATATGTTTCCCAAATAGTTGGGGATTGTTCCCATCAAATTGTTATTTCCCAAGGACATGGTCAGTAGCTTGGGGAGAACACATAGTTGTGGGGGAATGTATGCTGTGAGATTTTTATAGGAGAGATTCAAGTTCCGCAAACTATGGCAGCTACCCAGAGTGGGGGGAATGGAACCCTTGAGTTGATTGAGAGACAAGCGAAGCATCTTTAAGCGAGAGAGGGTTCCCAATTGATAGGGGATGTGACCATGGAAACTATTATTGTGAAGGTCGAGTATTGTAAGAAAAGAGAGATTAGTGAGAAGAGGAGAGATTGTACCTTTTAATCTCATGTGCGAAACATTTAGGGAAATGACTCGTTGTTTGCACCTGCTGCATATGATACCCGTCCACTGGCAGAATGAAATATTTGGTTTCCAAGTAGTGGCTAACGATTGATAGGGATCATATGTGATAGCAGACTTGAATGCTAGCAGAGCGTGCTGATCGGAAGCGTTGTTGAGACGAGGATGGTGAGGATTAGAGAAATGGGGTGTTTGTGTGGAAATAACAAAAGGATTGAGAAAGAGAATGAAATAAAAAAGGAGTAAGCAGCACCAGCAAAGAGAAGGGACGTAACATATCTCCATCTTCTGCTTCTCTAATAGAATGGTCTTTGAAATGCAAGAATCACAATGGCTCAGAAAACCATTGTGATTGCTTATATAGACGCATAACTTCATTTTTTACCTTCGAATTTAGAATAATAGAAAATGTAAAACTAGAAGAAATTCCAAAAATCTAATGTACATACCATGCACCTCGATAGGATTTCAAATAGAATAATAGAAAATGTAAAATTAGAAGAAATTACAGAAATCTAATGTACATACCACGCACCTCGATAGGATTTCAAAAAGGAATAGTTCAATTGTTTGGCAGGTAGTTTTTGGGATATTTTTTTTTAGCAAGGGCTAGCTTTCTTTAGACCTCAGAGATTTTATTGTGAAATTTCACAGAAAAAGGTAAAGTTTAAAAGTGAAATAGAGAAACAATCTAAGTTGTTTTTAGTCTTATAAACGTTAAAATAACTTCGTATTTTTCCAATCTTTCAAAATAATAAACGTTAAAATAACTTCTTCTTCCAATCTTCCAAAATAATATCTTGGACGAATGCATCTAGTCTGCTATTTTTTCCATAAATATTTTAAGACCACTTTCCGCAAAATTTAAAAGTGAAATAGAGAAACAATCTGTCTTATAAGTTGTTTTTAGTCTTATAAACGTTAAAATATCTTCCTCTTTTTCCAATCTTCCAAAAAAATAACTTCTTCCTCTTCCAATCTTCCAAAATAATATCTTGGACGAATGCATCTAGTCTGCTATTTTTTCCATAAATCTTTTAAGACCGCTTTCCGCAAAATTTAAAAGTGAAATAGAGAAACAATTTGACTTATAAGTTGTTTTTAGTCTTATAAAAGTTAAAATAACTTCTTCTTTTTCCAATCTTCCAAAATAATAAACGTTAAAATAACTTCTTCTTCTTCCAATCTTCCAAAATAATATCTTGGACGAATGCATCTAATCTACTATTTTTTCCATAAATCTTTTTAGACAGCTTTCTGCAAAATTTAAAATGAAATAGAGAAACAATATGTCTTATAAGTTGTTTTTAGTCTTATAAACCTTAAAATAACTTCTTCTTTTTCCAATCTTCCAAAATAATAAACGTTAAAATAAATTCTTCTTTTTTTGTAAGCTTAGGTGGTACTTTCTATTTTCTATTAATAAATTCGGGCAAAAGATACAAAACTAGACCTCAATCTGCCCGCAGGAAACCAGGTATTTTGGCCATCGAAGTTCAAAATAATTCAGCCAAAACATAAAAAGTCTTAACAGCCTATACCATATCTGTCGATACCAGATATCCAAGTCTAGAGACAATATCATATACAAAAAGGATTAACCATTTAAAACGAAAGTGCAACATAAGAACAAGAAAGTCTTAATCCTCCTCGGATTCAACAGGCGTTGGATCTTTGGCTATAGCTCCTAGTAATTCAACTAAAATCTATTGCATTGCCTTAATTTCCTTCTCCAATCTTCCAAGCCTCGCATATTGATGCAGCTGACGTAAATTGATTTCCTGAATATTCCTATTGATATCAGCCAAGGTTGATTCCAACTTTGTTTCAGCTATAGACATAACAGCCTTAGCCAACAGGCATTTAATTAACCAATAGGTTCGTACAGATTGTTGAAACAGAGAATTTCGAACCCGAGTGTGCCCAGGGTCTGTAATAACAGTCTGCATATCCTCCAGAGCCATATCATCTTCCAAATCTATGTTATTAAGAACCTCAATTTCCCATCCGTAAATATGGGCACGAATTGAATTAGGGATGTCTATCATAAAAGTTTGAACTAGTGGCTCAATATGTTGCAGAACCGACTTCCTTCCTCTTTTCTGGTGTGTTTCAGGAAAGGGCTTCTTGCATTTTCCCCCAGTAGGCTTCCTTCCTCATTTAACCATTTTAGAGAAACCTAACAAATCTGTTAAAAATTTCAGCCAAACAACAATACTAGTCAGCGTTGTAGAGAACATGTAAGGTAGAGCACGAAGAACAGCTCCATCTCCCAGGTCAGTCACCAAGAAGAAGATAAGAGGTAAACAACCAGAGCGAACATGACAACATCTGAACAGGTCCAGAAAAGGCTGAAGAGCAACCCGTTGTCTAGAGACCCTATCAAAGACCCAAAAATCATAATGAAAATAGCAATCCTGAAGGGCAAAAGGCCAATTCAAAGTCCCGATTACATATTTATGAAGGTAAAACGAACCAATGTAGCCCATAAGAATTTTTATGCAGGTTCCCAACAATCCCCGAAAGAAAGCAAGGTGCAAAGCAATTGCCCGATTCAGATACTGTAAAACGAGAAAATTAACAGAGGGAACGTTACTTCTAAATCCCGACACCCAGACCAAAGTATAGCAATCTTGAAAGTCAATAGAGCAATTCAGAGTCCCGATTACATAAATATTAAGGTAAAACGAACCAAGGCAATCCCTAATAGTTTGCATGCAGGTGCCCGACAGGCCCCTAAAGTAAGCCAGGCACAAAGCAACAATACCTCTAATTCCCAACACACATATTAAAGCATAATGCCGACTAACAGGCCCATTACTGTTATGCAACAAGCCCACCAAAGGGGATAAGGAAAAACCCATAATTCGATAGATACCAGGGTCAAAGGAAAGGAACAGATACGTAAACAAACTATTAGGCATAAAGATGCAAGACATAGAAAAATCCTGTTGAGGAAAATAGATGATGCAGCCAACTTCCTAAATCTGCTGCATGAATTCATACCAGAAACGACCATACCGCCATTCCCACAAATCCTCTCAGAAAACCATGACAAAAATCCGCAGACGAGTGTAGAATAGAGTCTAGAGCTGAAGGGTAAAGAGCAGAGATACATACCACTATTGAACTTGAGCCGTCACCTTGAAGCTCGTCCGGCCATAACCTCTACATGCACTTTCGACTATGAGAGACAAATTCAGAGTAGAACAACAAACAATGAAACGACGAACACCCTTACCTGCCTTAAACGACACTTTTTCCAAAACATGACTAACATCTTGGCTAGCCAATCCACCTGGAGCCTCCGGTATGTACTATTCATTTATGAGGGTTAGTGCCAGACGTCCCATCCACTATTACCTCCCAGTGGTTGCATGCTGCCACCACGTGGTGGCCGTCCTCCGCCCACGTAATCGCAGTCACCTTGGTTGAGCTCGTCACCATGGTTAAGCTCGGTCCTATGTCATCCACACCCCGATCGGGGAAAACGTTAAAATAACTTCTTCTTCTTCCAATCTTCCAAAATAATATCTTGGACAAATGCATCTAGTCTGCTATTTTGTCCATCAATCTTTTAAGACCTCTTTCTGCAAAATTTAAAAGTGAAATAGAGAAACAATCTGTCTTATAAGTTGTTTTTAGTCTTATAAACGTTAAAATAACTTCTTCTTTTTCCAATCTTCCAAAATAATAAACATTAAAATAACTTCTTTTTCTTCCAATCTTCCAAAATAATATCTTGGACGAATGCATCTAGTCTGCTATTTTTTCCATAAATCTTTTAAGACCGCTTTTAGCAAAATTTAAAAGTGAAATAGAGAAACAATCTGTTTTATAAGTTGTTTTTAGTATTATAAATGTTAAAATAACTTCTTATTTTTCCAATCTTCCAAAATAATAAAAGTTAAAATAACTTCTTCTTCTTCCAATCTTCCAAAATAATATCTTGGACGAATGCATCTAGTCTGCCATTTTTTCGATAAATCTTTTA
This sequence comes from Pinus albicaulis, assembly GCA_034641835.2. NCBI lineage: Eukaryota > Viridiplantae > Streptophyta > Pinopsida > Pinales > Pinaceae > Pinus > Pinus albicaulis. The sequence continues at coordinate 1,664,208,423 of CM076579.1, forward strand.
AGACCGCTTTCCGCAAAATTTAAAAGTGAAATAGAGAAACAATATGTCTTATAAGTTGTTTTTAGTCTTATAGTCTTATAAACGTTAAAATAACTTCTTCTTTTTCCAATCTTCCAAAATAATAAATGTTAAAATAACTTCTTCTTCTTCCAATCTTCCAAAATAATATCTTGGACAAATGCATCTAGTCTGCTATTTTTTCCATAAATCTTTTAAGACTGCTTTCCGCAAAATTTAAAAGTGAAATAGAGAAACAATCTGTCTTATATGTTGTTTTCAGTCTTATAAACGTTAAAATAACTTCTTCTTTTTCCAATCTTCCAAAATAATAAACGTTAAAATAACTTCTTATTCTTCCAATCTTCCAAAATTACAAAATAATAAACGTTAAAATAACTTCTTCTTCTTCCAATCTTCCAAAATAATATCTTGGACAAATGCATCTAGTCTGCTATTTTTTCCATAAATCTTTTAAGACCGCTTTCCACAAAATTTAAAAATGAAATAGAGAAACAATCTGTGTTATAAGTTGTCTTTAGTCTTATAAACGTTATAAGTTGTGTATATACCGCTATAAAGTGTTATAAGTTGTGTATATACCGCTAAAAAGTATACACCGCGCACATCGATAAGATTCCGATAAGGAAGTGTGTGATCGTTCTCCATTATCAATCCCCTGCTCCAACTACAAGCCCAAAGGGACTCGCATCATCCAAAATAATATCTTGCTTTGTCATAAGGGTCATCTTGACTATTGACGAGGAACCAGACAATGACAAAAAACTAAATAGATAAAGAGAATCCATAACTAGCCTTTAATGTTAATGTGATCTATAATATTATATGAAAACAATTTTTTTAGTGAAAATCATATAGTAGAATAAATTTGAACCAACTAGCGTGGTTTATCTTTAAGATAAGATGAGGAACCAGACAATGACAACAAACTAAACAGATAAAGAGAATTTGTTTATCTTTAAGATAAGATGAGGAACCAGACAATGACAACAAACTAAATAGATAAAGAGAATCCATAACTAGTCATTAGAATATAACAACTAGTTTGACTCAAAAATTAAAACAAATAAATTTAATCCGAAAAGGTCCAATAATGGTTATAAACATAAATATGGTTAAATAATCCTATACTAATAAATAATTTTATTAATAGTAAGAATAAATTTTATGTTATTCATATAGATTAAATACAAAACTAAATAAAAGGAATAAGAAAATAGAAGGAAATCAATATTTTTATTATAAATAATATTAATAGAAAAATGAAATAATAACTAAAATCAAATATAATACTATATTAAACCAAAAGAAAGACATACAAAATTGAAATTACTAATATACATGGACTCAAATGGAATGATTTTTTATTATAAAATAATAATAATAATACTAAAAAATTTAAAATAAACTAATTTAGGAATATAAGGCACCTGTTGATGCTCCAACCATCATTTCTATTCAAATTGACCGGCCTTTTTTCAATTTCCAAGGCCTCCCTAAACTTACGGTGATGAAAATGGTCAATCCTAGCAATAACCCTAGCCTCTTTAATGCAAATGTGATGATTTATATTTTCCACATGCTCTTCTAAAGTGGAGGAGTAGGACCTTCCATGTTTGATGTCAGCTGCATGCCCATAGATCCTCAGATTTTGATCGACCAGTTTCACCAATCTATAAAGTCCCATATGAGCAAGGAATGATGTAAATACCTTTACCGTATTGGTGGTTCACAAGGTCCTTTACGGATCTTAGAGAGCTCTAAATAGTGGTAGGGGGCCTAAATGTCGAAGGAACCTAATGTTTTTTCAGGATCCTTGCAATCTTATTCGTGGTCCCTTGAATAAACAGAAGATGAACTCCAAAAAAATGATCTTTAATATTTTTCTTATTCCTAGGACCTTTTTCAGCCTTAAAGAAATCTCTCAAACATTGGGGTTTTCTAAAACCATTCTTATTAAAGACATTAAGGAGGTGGATTTTTTCTTCATTGAGGAGGTTTTCATCAGAAACTCTAAACACATGGATGGCTAAGGTGTTGAGAACACCTAACTTTTGAGCGGGGAAATGATGCGTATTGGCATGAAGATATTTCTCTGTGTGAGTTTTCTTCTACAAAAACCTAATGGGAGAAATAACCATCATCCATTATTGAAATAAGAACGTCAAGGAAAGGAAGGCTACCATCAACCTCACATTCCATGGTGAAATTTATGGAACTGGATTGATTGTTAATATGTTGGAAAATAACTCCAACTTTTCCTTACCATGATACCAAACAACACAAGTGTCATCCACAAACCTTTTCCAAAGTATGGGTTGGAAAAGAGCTTAGGACAAGGCCTTGTATTCAAAGTCCTCCATGAAAATATTAGCCACCATGGTGTAAAGGGGGGAACCCATGGCAACGCCACAGTTTGTTCATAAATTCCCCTTCGAAACTGAAGAAAGTAGAGGTGAGACAAATTTCAACTAAATGGGCAGTATCTGAATCCATAATGCAGTTGATGAATTCAATGGCCTCATTAATGGGGATATTGAAATCACTAAGAAGATATTGAGTTGATTTCTAAAGACAATTATGTTAATTTTCATAAAATATGAAACGAGATTATGTAGAATATTGAGATTTTAGAGATATAATACCAAAATAAAAGAGGGGTATAGGTTTTTGCTTTGGCTTTGATTTATTTTCCTAAGAATTCCTCGATCAACGTGTCTTTTTTCATACACAAACACGTTGCCAACATGGATATTACTAAATACAGTCGCATAGAAAACCCTGTCCTCCACTATCTGCCCGCGCTGATGCAGTTTCGTAGACTAGCAAGAGTTTTTCTATACAAAGTAGCGCTGTAAGCACGTGTTTTGGGTTCTAAATTAGCGCTGAAGACCTTGTTAGCAAATGTTGTTCTATGTAAATAACACTTCTTTAAATGCCACGCCATTTTTTATTAATTCCAAGTGGTATGTTGGGGGGTCGAGCCCGCATTGGGCGGCCTGCCCCCCATACTCTGTCGACGCTATTTGAAAAGGTGGCAAGCGGTTGCGGTTAGCTCCATATTAAATGTCGTATGGTGGGTGGTTGGAAGTGGGGTTCACAACCCCCGCCAACCATGATATATACTCTGGTCGTAATATATGTTGGGGTTGCCGTAAGGTGTAGGGGCGGCAGGGTCATGCCTTCTGACCCCCTTATTTTAATAAATTTTTTGTTATATATATATATTTGTGATATGCGGAGGGGTCAACGGGGTTTTGCCACCCGTCGACCCTTTTTTTATATATATTTTTGAAATTATAAAACAAACTGGCCCTTTTTAAAAATTCGTTAATTTGACCGAAGGAGTTAAATTAACTACCCCACAATTTTTCCCGGACTCCAGCCGAAGCTGGGCGGAATCCGGTGGCAAAAAAAATTCCAATTTTTGTCCTCCTTAGTCTGCCACATCACCAAGTCAACCCTCAAACTTTGACTGCTCCTAAATCCTTCATACGGACTCAGAATTGAGTGTCATCTGTGCCATTGGAATCAGAAAGACGAGATCTTTGACTTGACATTAAGTTTGCCACATTCCAGACACTTCGAGTTTTGAGCCTTTGTACTTATGCCACTTGTACTTAAACCTGTTCGATCCACCTAGATCATTCCTCCCCACTAAAGAGCTTTTGGACCCCAAAATCATTAACACTCTCAACAAAATGCTTGTGTCATTTCCAAACCACACTTTCAATCCTTTGTACACGAAACTGGTACATCATTTGCAATCATGTACACCACACATGACTTAACAACCCCTCCTTTCCAAGAGTTTATAGCATACACTCATTGGCCAAGGATTACATAAAAGAAAAAAAACAATCAATATCTCAAATACTCATAAGGAAAGGCCAAAACATCATTGTTGCATTTCGAAGTGATAGGGAAACACACCATCACGTTTACATTTACTTGCAACGTATGATTTACAAATCTGGCCATCACACTAAGACCCCTAAAAGAGCCATATTTTACTTAATAAGGTAAATGGATTATCCCCCTGTGGAGGATCTCCTAATGGAATAGCTTCGAGGACCGGGCTATGTATGGATGCTCTTTGGTCCTGACGTGTTTGACATGTAGGTTTCTGGAGTTCATTCTGGTTGTGATGATTCTTCCTCCTCCATACCATCCTTCTGTATTTTCTTGGAGCACCTCCTCCCGATGTGCCTCCGAGAAGTTCCCATGAATCCCTTATTGTCGCTAAGGTGTGAGTAGGTGCTTTCATCATCATTTTTTGGTGGGTTGCTAGCTGTTTTGGAGCTTTCTCCCACATCCTTCCTGGTGTATCCGAGTCCTGCATGATGTCGAAATTCCTCGACTTCGACAAGGTTTACGATGCCTTGGCCATTGATGCCTAGGCCCTTTACTTGATACCCCATCTTCTTCATCATTTTGGACCCAATCCCTATAGTATGCTTTTCAAAAGTAGTGAATTCATCATCATGAAAAGTACATGAAATTGAAGGTTTTCATTTTACCTCGGGTTGGTTATGTCACAATTTTTCCAAGGCCTCATCCTTAGCTTGTAACCTGAATCCTTAGGCATAGTAACCTTTGATTTTCTTCCCTTGCTTCCTATAGGAGCCTTCTTTTTCTACTTGGATGCCTTGGTTAATCTCTTCAAGTTCTTGGAACTCTACCGTAGTAAGTGTCCTTTTCATCTTTGGTACACTATCTGTTGATATTTTTGTTTCATCACCTGAATCGAAACCCAAGTCTATGGGTCCTTCTGTTGTGATCCTAAAGGCTGAAAGCTTCATTTCATCGTCGAAATCAAACACCAGGTCAATTGGTCTACCTCGTGCAAATCCTATAGCTGTGAAATTTTCATCTTCCTCGGATTCAGAATATTGGTTTTTTTGTATGGTGGTGGCGGTCTTCTACTTCCCCCTTTTGTCATTTCTCTCAGGTCTCAACTCAGGGTGCAGCTTCCAGCAATTTTCTTTGTTATTGATCAAAACTGGATCATGGACCTCAGTGATAGCTCAAAATTAAAAGTGTTCGGAAGTGTTCCAAACCTGAGTGACCGAATAGATGTCGTATTCCTGATTCCGGCGCCATGAACGGTTCGAAAAAATGACACTGTATGAAGAAGTTATCGCAATTTGAAAAGTCAAGTAAACTGCAAAAATTGGACTTTAACCAAGTTTGACTTGGAAGTTTGGAAAATTAAAAAGAGAATATTCTAGGGAATATTCTTGAAATATTCCTGAAATATTCTCCAGAATATTCCTCGAAATATTCTATTTCGTCCAACCAGATCTTTACACTTGGCATTGTATTATTGATCAGAGGTTTAACTTTTGGAATTTTTAGCCCATGGAAGGCTGCCACATGGTAGGCTCGGAGGCTGCCACATGGCCCAGGAATGGTCTACCAAAAGTTTTGGGTCTTCACAGGATCAAACCCGAGACCTGCCGTTACACACGCACCCGTCTTACCAATTGTGCCATACTATAGGCAGCGCAGATTAATTTATTGTTTAACGGTATTCGGTATGGGGGTTTGGAGGGCCAACCCCGAGGGGCTAGCCCTCCCCATGTGGCCTATTGCCCGGAACATAGGGCCAATCACCGGCGTGCAAAAAAAAACTGCCAACCATTACCGTCAACGGATTTTGTGGTCACATATGCTCACCACAACTTAAAATGTTAACAACAGACCAACAGTTAACTAACCGTAACTTCCGGCGGGATTTAAACCGGTAATGTGCGGTTGTTTAAATGGTTTCAAACTTTATCTGTTCCAGTTTAATGTGACCACGAAATATATGGAGCAGGTGCCCACGTTAACCATAACTGTTTAATGCTAGTGGTTTTTATGGCAGAGGTGTGCCATTGTTGGCGGAAATCCCAACTTTAACTGGAGTCAAGTCCAGTTCTCCACAATTAGTGGAGCTTCTTTAGGGGTCATTGGGCAAAATGAGTTCAGGCTCTATCTGGAGCTAGATTCGCCTAATTTTGGACTTCCAATAGTCAATTTCGACTATCTCCAACATTCCAGACTCAATGGAGTGGGTTGCAGAGCCATCAGGGAAATTTTGAGTAGGTTTTTGCTTCAGTGAAGCTCAAGGGGCCACCAGGGCCACTAGGGGGCAACAACAGTTTGAGGCCTAACAAAGGGAGCTAGAGGCCTTATTCAGATATCCAATAGTCAATTTTGGATGTTTTAGATATTATGGAAATAATGGTGTGGTTTTCATAGCCTGTAGATGAATTTTGAAGGCTAATATGCTTCAGTAAAGCTCTAGGGGCCATCAGTGCCAGCTTTTGCTAGCAATAGTTCAGGGCCTAGCCAAGGCAGCTAGAGACCTTATTCAGCGAACCAATAGTCATTTATGACTGTAATAAGCATTCTGAATCCATTGATGGAGGTTGCATAAGATTTTTATGACTTATAGAGGTTGAGAACCCATCAGAGAAGTTTTCAGTGACCCTAATGCCAGGGGGTGTCGACAGGTGTTGGAGGCGAAACCGGAGCAGTTGGAGGCCAATTTCAGTGAACCAATAGTATATCCTGATTATTTTTTGCAATATGAATCCAATAAAGGGATATGTAGAGCCATTTGAAGACTTCTAGAGCTCAAGAAGCTTCAGGGAAGTTTGGTGCAGCCTAGGGCAAACCGTGGAGGGAGGCCTAGATTAGGGATAAAATTTTTGTTTTGAGAAAATTATCAGTCAATATTTGGTGTCTGATGTGTGCTGGAGACAGTAGGTTTAGTTTCAGGGATATTAAAATAATTCTAAAGGAGTTAGTGCCAAGGAGACGCTAAGTATAGCTCAGAGCACCAACAAAAGGAATCAAGTCCAAGGGAGCCTAGATCTGTTTGCAGAGTGACAAAAACCATGATAGCGATATAGATGGTATTATAAGCCCTTTGGTTCATTTTAGTAACCATTGGAGTTAAGTGTGGAAATTGTAAAAGAAACTTTTCCATAATCCCAAAGAGCCAAGTCAAGATGACAAAATCTCAAGGAGACGTAGCCCACGATATTCGGGTGAAATCCTGAATTAATTTTGTTGTTATGTGTGGATGTTTTATTGCTGCATTATATTGATGTTACACATGTTTAATTTTAACAAAAAAAATGGTCTTAAGACACTTAAACAGTTAAAAATCATACACCTCTTCCAAGCATAATTTCCGCAAATTGTCAAGTATAAGCTAGATCTTTTATTTGTTTAACTGAGGGGGAGGTTCTTGAAAAGAATAAGAAGTTATCCAACCCATTTTCAGATCAATTTGGTATCAAAGCACTTGGTTTATTGATTGACAGAGCAATATCTTGCTTGTTTGACTTGAAAGGTGTTTAAACAGAGCAAAAGATTGATTGTTTTACTGTTTGCAAACTGACTGTTGCTTGAGTTTGCTAAAGGTGAAGGGATAGCTACTGATAGCTAAGTCCATAAGAGGCCAAGAAATAAGAAAGGATTTAAGGCATCTTCCTTACCCAAAGGACCTCAAGGCAACCCTTGAAGCAGAAAAGGGTTTGTTTGCAAAAGGCTGCTTGAATAAGAGCTTGTTTCTACAACCATTTTGTTCAAAAGCTTTGTAATTTGTTTTGAAAGATTTGTGAACTTTGTTGAAGTTATTTTATTTCATTTTCATGATGAAAAATTCTTCAAGTGAGGTTTCCAAATCCTCCTCCTTCACAATATTCTTTGATGAAGACATGAAGCGTAACTTCTACATATTGAAGGACCTAATGTAGATTCTGTTTGAAGATAGAAGAGAAAGCAATGAACTTCGTGAGCAATTGTTTGATATGAATAAAGAGAAAGAAGAAATTCTTCAAAGATTGCATGATATGGAGATTCAGCTCCATCAAGCCCAAGAGGCCTTAACCAAGAACATGTGTGAAGCAGAGGTAATTCACTCTATTTTGTCTTCAGTTTCCTCATTAGATAGATGTGTTGGTTCATTTGAAAAGCACATTAGAGGTATAGGGTCCAAGTTAATGTTGAAAATGGGCTATGAAGGCAAGGGTTTAGGCAAGCATGCACAAGGCATGATTGATCCTATTTTGGTTGAGGAACCACCTAAGAAATTTGGTCTTGGTTATGTGCAATCTAATGGCAAAAACTCCAAAGCCATGAAGGCATGTGAGGAAACTTCAAAGAGAATTTTTGTTCCAAGTTCTAAATAAAAAACATGTCAATTTTGTTTTCAAGTTGATTTCCATCGCTTTAAGCCTTTGTTGTAGCAAGAAGATTGTAGACATGCAGCTTATGGCGAGCATGTGAGTTCGGACAGCTCTCAAGACAAGAATGATGATGTTAGTATTCAAGAGAAAGCTAGAACCTCTACTAGTTCATCTCCTCAAGAAGGCAAAAAGAATGGACATGTAAAGCAACACATGAGTATAATTCTTCCCATAGTCAACTTGATTATGTTTCTATAAGGCATGACAATTTTGCATGCTTAAATGGAAGAAAGAGTTGTTGTGCATATTGGGGTCGGTTTAACCATGATGCTTCGAGATGGTGGATGAGGAAGAAGGCATACAGGAAGCAGTTGAGGCAAAGGAAACTTTCAAAGAAGGTGCATAAGACTTGCACACATTTCCAGAAGAGGGGACATGTTGTTTCCCAATGTTGGACATTGCATCCAACTAGTCGTCCCAAGCACATGAGGCAAGAGGACAGAAAGACTGGCGAAAGTGGAACCAAGGATTCCATTATTGATGTGAGAACGAATGTTTCACATGAAGAAGATTTGTAGCAGCAAAAGTCACCGTGGAAGTGGCTTGGTAAGAAGTGGTTTGACTTCTTAACACAGTAAGACATACTCTCATTTATACATATGCAAATTTCGGTTATGTATGCATGTATATATGCTATAATCTCATGTTTTTTTGAGCCACCTTGGTTCAATGATCAAGGAAGCGATGTTCAACTACCTTCTGTAAATTTATCGCCAGAAATTTCTTAGTGAGTGCAAGGAAGATAGTTCTTGACCAAGAGGACAAGCGCATCCAGGAAGGGAAGTGTTGACTACCTTCGAGTTGTGGTTCAAAAGCACTAGCCATGCAAGGAAAGTCTATGGAGGCTGAAAAGAAGAGGGCGTTGTACTCTCATCCACTGTACAAATCAATATATCAGTCTTTTAGGGTCCAAAATATTCCTAATGGTGAGGTGTGATTAGAACTGGATTATGGACCTAAGTGATAGCTCAAAATTAAAAGTGTTCCGAAGTGTGCTGAACCTAAGAGACCAGATAGTTCTCGTCTTCCTGATTCATGCACCACGTCTTCTTGATTCATGTGCCACAAACAGTTCGAAAAACCGACACCGTATGAAGAAGTTATCGCAATTTGAAAAGTCCAGTAAACTGCAAAAATTGGACTTTGACCAAGTTTGACTTGGAAGTTTGGAAAATTAAAAAGAGAATATTCCAGGGAATATTCCTAGAATATTCCTTAGAATATTCCATTAGGTCCAACCAGCTCTTGACACTTGGCATTGTATTATTCGTCAGAGGTTTGACTTTTTGTATTTTTAGCCAATGGAAGGTTGCCACGTGGCACACCTGGAGGCTACCACGTGGCATGCCCAGAGGCTACCACGTGGCCCAGGAATGGTCTACCAAAAGTTTTAGGTCTCCGCAGGGTCGAACTCAAGACCTGCCATTACACACGCGCCCATCTTACCAACTGTGCCATAGCTGTTACATAACACTATAGGCAGCGCAGATTAATTTATTGTTTAACGGTATTTGGTATGGGGGTTTGGAGGGCCAGCCCTCCCCATTTGGCCTATTGCCTAGAACCTAGGGCCAGTCACTAGCGTGCAAAAAGAAACTACTAACCATTACCGTCAGTGGAGTTTGTGGTCACATATGCTCACCGCAACTTAAAACGTTAACAACAAACCAACAGTTAACTAACTGTAACTTCCGACAGGGTTTAAATCTGTCACATGAGGTTGTTTAAACGGTTTCAAAATTTATCCATTCCAGTTTAATGTGATCGTGAACTATATGGAGAATGTGCCCACGTTAACCATAACCATTTAATGCTAGCGGTTTTTCTGGTGGAGGCATGCCATTGTTGGTGGAGATCCCAACTTTAATTGGAGTTAATTCTAGTTCTCCACAATTAGTGGAGCTTCTTTAGGGGTCATTGGGAAAAATGAGTTCAGGCTCTATCTAGAGCTAGATTCGCCCAATTTTGGAGTGAAAATAGTCAATTTCGACTATCTCCAACATTCTAGACTCAATGAAGTAGGTTTCAGAGACATCAGGGAACTTTTGAGCAGGTTTTTGCTTCAATGAAGTTTAAGGGGCCATCAGGGCCACTAGGGGCAGCAACAATTTGAGGCCTAGCCAGGGGAGATAGAGGCCTTATTCAGAGATCCAATAGTCAATTTTGTATGTTTCAGATGTTATGGAACTAATGGTGTGGTTTTCAAAGCCTGTAGAGGAATTTTGAAGGCCGATATGCTTCAATGAATTTCCAGGGGCCATCAGTGCTAGCTTTTACCAGCAGCAGTTCAGGGCCTAGCCAGGGCAGCTAGATACCTCATTCAACAAACCAATATTCATTTATGACAGTAATAAACACATTCCAAATCCATTTATGAAGGTTGCAAAAGCTTTTTAGGACTTCTAGAGGTCAAGAACCCATCAAAGAAGTTTTCAGTGACCCTAGAGCCAGGGGTGCCGATAGGTGTTGGAGGCGAAACCAGAGCAGCTGGAAGCAAATTTCAGTGAACCAATAGTCTATCCTGACTATTTTTGGCATTCTGAATCCAATGAAGGAATTTTTAGAGCCATTTGAAGACTTCTAGAGCTCGAGAAGCTTCATGGAAGTTTTGGACAACCCAAGGCAAACCGTGGAGGGAGGCCTAGATTAGGGATGCAATGCTTGTTTTGAGAGAATTATAGGTCAATATTTGGTGTATGATGCACGCTGGAGATAGTAGGTGTTGTTTCAGGGACAGTAAAATAATTCTAAAGGAGTTAGTGCCAAGGAGAAGCTCATAGCATCGACAAAAGGAATCAAGTCCAAGGGAGCCTAGATCTATTTGCAGAGTGATGACAACCATGACAGGGATATAGATGGTATTCTAATCCCTTTGGTTCAGTTTAGTAACCATTGGAGTTAAGTTTGGAACTTGTAAAATAAACTTTGCCATAATCCCCAAGAGCCAAGTCAAGATGTCAAAAGCTCAAGGAGACGTAGCCCACGATATTCGGGTGAACTCCTAGATTAATTTTGAAGTTATGTATGGATTTTTTATTGCTGCATTATATTTCTCTTACACATGTTTAATTTCAGCAAAAAAAATGGACTTAAGAAACTTAAACTGTTAAAAATCATACACCTCTTTCAAGCACAATTTCCGCAAATTGTTAAGTATAAGCTAGATCTTTTATTTGTTTAACTGAGTGGGAGGTTCTTGAAAAACATAACAATTTATCCAACCCATTTTTAGATCATTCATGTCCCTCTTTTTCACAATGTGTGGAAGATGGCTTTGCTCCCCTTCTTTTGGCTGCGACAGTCCTTTTTGGGTGGTCACTTTGTTCATGCGCCCCCCTGCTTTCTATGTGCATGGCCTTCACACTGGCCTCATCGATGGTAGGAGGCTCAAACAACAATAATGAATTTCTAATGTAACTATGTAATGACCCAATGTACTTAGTTACAACTTCAGGTGAATCTAATGAAATGCCCAAACTTAGCGCTTTTTTTCTAAATTCCTCGATAAAAATTTGCACGTTTTGTCCTTTACCTTGCCTTAGGTACTGCCACTCCATTAAGGCTTTTTGCTTATAACCCAATGGATAGAATTTATCTTTAAGTGCATCAATAAAATCTGACAATGAGGAAAGAAGGTTACCCAAATTACTGTTGCCTTGAAGTTTGCTCCCCCACCAGATGAGAGCGGTGCCATTCATTTGAAGAGAAGCCAACTGGATCTTTGCCTTGTCCTCCACAATCCACTAAATCCTACAGTAGACTTCAAGATGCCTAATCCAGTTGTTAAGTTTCTCTTCATTACTTTCACCATTATACATAGGTAGATCAAATTTGACATCTAACTTAAAGAAAGGTTTATTATATGCATTTCTTGAATTCCTATGATGACGGTGAGAAGAGGAGGAAGAACTTTCACTTGCTGAAGGAGAAGGAGGTGTATCTCCTCCATTATCTCCATGCCTTGAACCTTGTCTTTCTGAAGCATTCTCCCCCGCTTTCTCTACTCTCTCAAGTCTAGAGAATAATTTCTCGACTCGATCTTCCATCCTGTAGAAGGTCTTGTGGAAGTTGAGCTCCTCCTCATTTCAAACATTGTCATCCATGTTTATTCTCTGATGTGCACGCCCCGCTTCGGGATCAAAAACTGTAGTGTCCCTTTACCTCTTCGTAGCCTGTTTCTAGTTAGCATACAAGCATGTAATTCACATCTACAAACACCTGCTCTGATACCACTTGATCCAAAATCTTTTGCTTGAGATGTGTTAAATAATTACATGTGAAAATTGCAGCTTTAAATAAGAAAATTTAAAGGCATAAGCATAAGAAGAGAGAAGCAATTAACATCATGCAATAAGACAAAGAATTGATATCAGAGTTCGTCTTAGAGGGATTACGTCTCCAAGCCCTGCTCAAATAGTGGGGAGACCCTCTTTCATTAAGTGGCAAAAAATGAAAGTACAAGTATAAAATGAGAAATTACACCCTTATACCTCCATAGCTAAAAGTGACCGAAAATTGAAGACCTTTGATGAAGAAATGGATAACATCGTTGGATTTGTGGCATCGAGTAGTGCAGAATCCATATAAAATTTTCCTGAATCTGACAAAGTGAAAATTTGACCCCTCTGGAAAATGGCTCAGATCATGGTTTCGCCCCCTCTCCTGCACAGTGCTATTGGTTCCACTGTCTCGATTTCCGTGCCCACTCCTGACCTGCCTAGGTGCATTGATGAAATAAAGGTTTTTATTGATCTGAAATTGTGAGAACAAAGTATTTCTCATACAGAGATTGACAGTAAGGGGCTTTTACTGGTTATTTCACCTTTACTAGAAAGGATGAAACCAGAGGCTACTTGGCCCACAAACTGGCTCCGCCTAAAGAAATAAAATGTAATCACTGTAATAGATCCGATCAATGAAAGTATTTGTTTATGTGCAAAGTATTCATTAATCCAACTTTTATATGTGAATAGGCAAGTTTACATATTCTGCAAATGAAGTAAAGTGGTTTGAAGATGAACTAATAAGTTTTGTTCACTGTATAATCCTGATTGGGAAAAGTGTACTTATGAAAAGTTACTATTTAAAGTAGCAGAATTTGAAATAATGAAGCAAAAATACAAAGTAGGACAGCCAGAAATTGTTTAAGCAGTTCACCCCTCTCTTGGGCTACCTCTGCTGGGTCCAAAAGCCTCTAATTAGGCTTCCTCTAATTAGGCTTTTCCCTCTTTCATTAAATGCTCAAAATGTGAATTACAATGTATAGAAAGCCTCAAAAGGAAAAATAAGCTGTATATTCAGATACAGAAGGCTGAAATCAGTATAAAACGACTATTCAATCAGCTCCATTGGATGAGAATAGTCCAAAACAACTGATCTTTCATTAGGCCCTAGTGGCTCCACGACCAAAAACGCTAGTAAATCCACTGATAGAGTGCCCTGATGGCTCTGCAAACACTCCCAACAGTTCCAGAATGCTTCAATACCCCAAAATCAAAAAAAAAATTCGTCCAAAAAGGACTTCCCATCTGAAAGATATGCCATATTTACTAACTGAGAGTCTCCCCCTAAAAAAACTCAAGTTAAGTTTAATTAACTGGAGCTAATCTGGAAAATCAGCCTAAATTGGTGGGCACGCTCCAATTTCGGTGGAATTTTAAATGCTGGCATTTAATTCTTCATTTGTGGCCACATGCACCGTTGGGGCCGGCGGTTAGGCCTTAACTCCTCCGCTTACCACCTGTATTGAAACACGTGCTCCTCCATTTTAAAACCCACGTAATACCTTTGACCATGAGCATTAAACTCCGCTCCACCATATTTGAATAGCCCACGTGATCTTTAAAAAACAATACATAATGTGCCCATGACTTTATGCTTGGATTTTTTTTTAAAACCATGTATTACAAACTTTAAACATTTGGGTTTTAAAACTAATATGAATTTAATTAATATAATTAATATATATTTTAATTTAATTAATATTTAATATATATATATATATATATATATATATATATATATATATATATATATATATATATATATATATATATATATATATATATATATATATATATATGATTTTTCAAATCAAATAAAATATTGAATTTTTAATATATATAAAACATTAATTAAATTTTAATATATTAAAAATATTTCTTCACATTAAAATCATGAACCCATTCAGCGTTAGAGGTTATTGGGCGATTTCAAAATGCAATATCTCCTCCATACGATAATGGAATTCAATGTCGTTCACGGCTACAGGATCATTTTGGTGAGCTCTTTCCATTTGATTTAGTTCGGACCAATTCTGAGCAACTTCATTTTTGAGCATTTTTCTACAAGAGACTTGATCTCCTGATCACACCTCCCAAATGGGAAGCTTTTGGACCCGAAAAGCTCTCTGACGAGTGAAACTGATGATGTGGAGACTGATTCTCCACTCTTCCACCTTTGAATAACTGAAATCTACCCGATTTCATCAAATTAAGTCTTCTGAGAAGTTTGATCAGTGTAGAAAAAGTTTATTTTCTGCAAATTACAATTGCTGTTCTGCAAAAGAGAAGAAGGAGATTCTTCAGGAGGAAAGAAAGACAAAGATGAGTCTAAGAAAGGGAGTGGAGGAAATGGTAATCCACCATCTCCATCACCATCCTCATCCTCCACATCATCCTCTTCAACTTCTGAAAATCAGTCACACAAAACAAATACATCTCTTAAAAATCCTTTGTTAAAGCTTGATGTGAAGTTTGAGTTGCCGATGTTTAATGGTGATGTGAATGCAGAAAAATTGGATAACTGGATTAGATAGCTGGAAGTCTATCTAAGAATTCAGAATTTGCATGATGATGACACAAAAATCCAATTAGCCTCTTTGAGAATGGATGGAGCAGCTTTGGTTTGGTGGGAAGCTAAAACCAAGGAGGAAATCAAAAAGTATGGTAAGATAACTCTAACTTGGAATGAGTTTATTACTTCTATTAAGAAATAGTTTTATCCTCTTGCTCATATTCAGAAAGCAATCATGAATTGGCAAAATTTTAGGCAACTTAAGGGTCAAAATGTGCAAGATTATACCCAAGAGTTTAGAAGGAGAGCACTTCTAATTGGAGTAGACTTACAAAGTCAAGACACCTTGTTGAAATACATAGGAGGTTTGCACAGTTACCTTCAACATACTATTCTAATATTCAATCCTACCAGCTTAGATGAAGTCTGTGTGCAGGCTACACATTTAGAAGCTAGAGGAAAGAATACTTTTGATGAGGATAGTAATTTTAAAAACAAAGGAAAGAAAAGATTTGCAAATTCAAGAAAGGAAAAAGGAAAGTTCTTTTGCAAGAACTGTTCGAAGACAAGTCATGATGAAGATCATTGTTGGAAGCTTCATCTTGAACTGAAACCAGAAAAATTCAAGAACAAAAACAAGACCAAAGAAAAGGAGAAAACTGTAGCAACAGTTGAGCAAGACTTAGGGTCAGACTCAGGAGATGAGACAAAAAGCATAGGCATGGTTTTAAAGAACATTAAGGGGAAATAAGTGGTGCAAGACACAACTCCTAGTTCTAGCTCTTTGAATTGTCACAAAGATACTCATGATGAAAAGAGGAGGATAGAGCTTTTCCATGTGAGGGTAATTTCAAAACATACCAAAATTAACACACTATTTGACAGTGGGTCACAAGTGAATCTCATATCTGAAGACTTGGTCAAGCAGCTTAAACTTGAGACCATTCCACATCTGAAGCCTTATCCACTTGGATGGATATGCAAGGATGCCAATTTTCAAGTTTCAAGGAAGTGCATATTGCGCTTTGCAATAATTGCACACTTTATTGACACAGTGGAACTTGATGTGGTGCCGCTTGATATCTCAAGTATTGTTTTGGGAAGTCCTTATTTTTTTGACAGGAAGGCTATCTTTCATCGCCATGAAAACAAGTATCACTTGTTCAAAAATAGTAAAGAGTACATTGTGAGAGCTCACAAGAAGAAGCTGGAATATTCTTTACTCCATGCAAGTCAATTGAAAAGACTGGTTAATGCAAGTCAAAGTCCAACTTTGTTGATGTTGAAACGACCAGATTTTGAGCATTTGCCTTTTTATGATGTTGCTAATGATTTGTCTTAGTTTGATAACAGTTTGTCTTTGAAAGAAGATGATGTTATGTCGTGCAAATTACCTTTTGGGTCAGCCAATGCAGTGAATGAAGTGTCAAAGCAAAGCAGAGCAAGCAAGAAGGAGACACCATTCAGCATGGGAAAAAGTTGGTTTCAGAATGGTAGAATTTTCCATGGGAACAGTTTGCAAGGTGAAAGTTATTTTAAGTCTTCTGGGAAGTTTGATTAATGTAGAGAAAGTTTGTTTTCTGCATATTACAATTTCTATTCTGCAAATTTTAATAATTTGCATCATGACTCCGTCAATCTTAGCAATGGCCGATCAGTTGATTCCAAAGACAGATTATCATTTTTTCAAAAGCTTCATTTGATGAAATCGGGTAGATTTCAGTTATTCAAGGGTGGAAGAGTGGAGAATCAGTCTCCACATCATCAGTTTCACTAATCAGAGAGCTTTTGGGGTCCAAAAGCTTCCCATTTGGGAGGTGTGATCAGGAGATCAAGTCTCTTGTAGAAAAATGCTCAAAAATGAAGTTGATCAAAATTGGTCTGAACTAGATCGACTGGAAAGAGCTCGCCAAAATTATCCTGTAGCAGCGAACGACACTCAAATCCGTTACCGTATGAAGAAGATGTTGCAGTTTGAATTTGCCCAATAACTTTCAATTTTGAAAGAAATTTTTTTAATATATGTGTTGGGATAATTTTATTTTTTATTAAGGTTTAATAAATTAATTAAATTATATAGTTTTAATATTTTATATGGTTTTTTTATTAAATCATATATTATATTATTAATTATATATTTTAATTAATTATTAAAAAAAAATTAATTAAACCTTATTAAAAAACTAAATATTAAACCCATATATATTAAACAAAATTCAAAATATTAAAGGGTTAAAAACCCACATATAAAAGGTCATGGCAAAGGTTAAATTCAACGTATGGTTTTAAAGGCACATGGCCTTGTAACGTGTGTAAAGCGTGGTAATTAAAACCATATGGAAGCCAAGTCTATTAACGGTCAACGAAAATGGTGGGGTCTTGGTCACGCAGGCCCAACGCTTGGAGCGGAGGTATACGTGGGATTAAAAACAAACGGTTGTATTAATATTTATGATCACCGCTTAAACATGTAGCCACACACATTAATGTTAAGTGCTACTCCTCCAATTTGGCGGCAGTTTCGGGGGACCCACAAATTCAGCGCCTAACTCCATATTTGTCGGGCTATCTTGCAGTTAACCAGACTTCGCTGGAGTTATTCTAGGCCAAACTGGCAGTTGGAGTAAAAGAGCCATAACTTTGGCTAGGAAAGTCCTTTTGGGACGAATGTTTTTTTGATTTTGGGGTATTGAATCATTCTGGAGTTGTTGGGAGTGTTTTCAGAGCCATCATGGCGCTCTATCAGTAATTTTACCAGCGATTTGGTCGTGGAGCCACCAAGGCCTAATGAAAGATTAGCTGTTTTGGACTATACTCATCTAATGGAGGTGAATGAATAGTCGTTTTATACTGATTTCAGCCTTCTGTATCTATATTTGCAACTTATTTCACCTTTTGAGGCTTTCTATACAGTGTAATTCACATTTTGAGCATTTAATGAAAGAGGGAAAAGCCTAATTAGAGGCTTTTGGACCCAGCAGAGGTAGCCCAAGAGAGGGGTGAACTGCTTAAACAATTGCTACTGTCATACTATATATTTTTGCTGCATTATTTCAGATTCTGCTACTTTAAATAGTAACTTTCATAAGCACACTTTTCCCAATCAGATTAAGTTTAAAGGGAACAAAACTTATTAGTTCATCTTCAAACCACTTTACTTCATTTGCAGAATATGTAAACTTGCCTATTCACATATAAAAGTTGGATTAATGAATACTTTGCACATAAACAAATACTTTCATTGATCGGATCTATTACAGTGATTTAATTTTATTTCTTTAGGCAGAGCCAGTTTGTGGGCCAGGTAGCCTCTGGTTTCATCCTTTCTAGTAAAGGTGAAATAACCAGTAAAAGCCCCTTACTGTCAATCTCTGTATGAGAAATACTTTGTTCTCACAATAAAGTGTACTTATGAAAAGTTGATGTTTAAAGTAGCAGAATCTGAAATAATGCAGCAAAAATACACAGTATGACAGTGAGCAATTGTTTAAGCAGTTCACCCCTCTCTTGGGCTACCTCTGCTGGGTCCAAAAGCCTCTAATTAGGCTTTTCCCTCTTTCATTAAATGCTCAAAATGTGAATTACACTATATAGAAAGCCTCAAAAGGAAAAATAAGCTACAAATATAGATACAAAAGGCTGAAATCAGTATAAAACGACTATTCATTCACCTCCATTGGATGAGTATAGTCCAAAACAACTGATCTTTCATTAGGCCCTGGTGGCTCCACGACCAAAATCGCTAGTAAAATCACTGATAGAATGCCCCTGATGGCTCTGCAAACACTCCCAACAGTTCCAGAATGCTTCAATACCCCAAAATCCAAAAAAAAAATCGTCCCAAAAGGACTTTCCTAGCCAAAGTTATGGCTAACTGAAGTTTGCCTAGATTCTCTCCAGCTAAGTCTGGCTAACTGCTAGATAGCCCGACAAAAATGGAGTTCGGCGCTATATTTAGGGAACCGCCAGTCTAACCGCCAGTGGGAGGGGACTAAAGTATAGGGCCACGTGACCACAACCTCCGAAAATCATTTGGAAACTTTGAGTTAAAATCGAAGTTTAATAAAGTTTTTAAACCATATATTAATATGGTTCCGCACCTCCCGCCATGTACTGTGACCACGTCCCAAACGGTTTAAACGCGCCACCTGCATTTGAATCACGTGCTTTAAACCATAACATACGTTGCCACGTACATATTACATTGACTACATTTACTTTTGAAATGTGAACGTTGCCACATTACCATACGTTATGCCTTTTACATTTGCCATGAAAACTTTGGACATGTGGGTTTTTAACCCTTTTTTCATATTTCAAATTTTGTTTAATATATATGGGTTTAATATTTAGTTTTTTAATAAGGTTTAATTAATTTTTTTTTAATAATTAATTAAAATATATAATTAATAATATAATATATGATTTAATAAAAAACCATATAAAATATTAAAACTATATAATTTAATTAATTTAATAAATCTTAATAAAAAATAAAATTATCCCAATACATATATTAAAAAAAATTTCTTTCAAAATTGAAAGTTATTGGGAAAATTCAAACTGCAACATCTTCTTCATAAGGTAACGGATTTGAGTGCCATTCGCGGCATTGGGATCGTATTGATGAGCTCTTTCCAGTCGATCTGGTTTGGACCAATTATGAGAAACTTCATTTTTGAGCATTTTTCTACAAGAGACTTGATCTCTTGATCACACCTCCCAAATGGGAAGCTTTTGGACCCCAAAAGCTCTCTGACTAGTGAAACTGATAATGTGGAGACTGATTCTTCACTCTTCCACCCTTGAATAACTGAAATCTACCCGATTTCATCAAATGAAGCTTTTGAGAAAATGATAATCTGTCTCTAGAATCAACTGATCGACCATTGCTAAGATTGACGGAGTCATGATGCAAATGATTAAAATTTGCAGAACAGCAATTGTAATTTGCAGAAAACAAACTTTTTCTACACTGATCAAACTTCCCAGAAGACTTAAAATAACCTTCACCTTGCAAACTATTCCCATGGCGAATTCTACCATTCTGAAACCAACTTTTTCCCATGCTGAATGATGTGTCCTTCTTGCTTGCACTGCTTTGCTTTGACACTTCATTCACTACATTGGCTGACCCAAAAGGTAATTTGCGCAACATAACATCATCTTCTTTCAAAGACAGACTGTTATCAAATTGAGACAAAACATTAGCAACATCATAAAAAGGCGAATGCTCAAAATCTGGTCGTTTCAACATTAACAAAGTTAGACTTTGACTTGCATTAACCAGTCATTTCAATTGACTTGCATGGAGTAATGAAGATTCCATCTTCTTCTTGTGAGCTTTCACAATGTACTCTTTACCATCTTTAAACAAGTGATACTTGTTTTCATGGCGATGAAAGATGGCCTTCCTGTCAAATAAATAAGGACTTCCCAAAACAATACCTGAGATATCAAGCAGCACCACATCAAGTTCAACTGTGTCAATAAAATGTGCAGTTATTGCAAAACGCAATATGCACTTCCTTGAGACTTGCAAATTGGCATCCTTGCATATCCATCCAAGTGGATAAGGCTTCAGATGTGGAATGGTCTCAAGTTTAAGCTGCTTGACCAACTCTTCAGATATAAGATTCGCTTGTGACCCACTGTCAAATAGTGTGTCAATTTTTGTATGTTTGGAAATTACCCTCACATGGAAAAGCTCTATTCTCCTCTTTTCTTCATGAGTATCTTTGTGACAATTCAAAGAGCTAGAACTGGGAATTGTGTCTTGCACCACTTCTTTCCCCTTAATGTTCTTTAAAACCATGGCTATGTTTTTTGTCTCATCTCCTGAGTCTGATCCTAAGTCTTGCTCAACTGTTGCTACAATTTTCTCCTTTTCTTTGGTCTTGTTTTTATTCTTGTACTTTTCTGGTTTCAGTTCAGGATGAAGCTTCCAACAATGATCTTCATCATGACTTGTCTTTGAACAGCTCTTGCAAAAGAACTTTCCTTTTTCTTTTCTTGAATTTGCAATTCTCTTCTTTCCTTTGTTTTTGAAATTACTATCCTCATCAAAAGTATTCTTTCCTCTAGCTTCTAAATGTGTAGCCTGCACACAGACTTCATCTAAGCTAGTAGGATTAAACATTAGAATAGTATGTTGCAGATAATTGTGCAAACCTCCTATGTATTTCAGCAAGGTGTCTTGACTTTGTAAGTCTACTCCAAGTAGAAGTGCTCTCCTTCTAAACTCTTGGGTATAATCTTGCACATTTTGACCCTTAAGTTGCCTAAAATTTTTCCAATTCATGATTGCCTTCTGAATATGAGAAAGAGGATAAAATTGTTTCTTAATAACTGTAATAAAATCATTCCAAGTTAGAGTTATCTTACCATGCTTTTTGATTTCCTCCTTGGTCTTGGCTTCCCACCAAACCAAAGCTGCTCCATCCATTCTCAAAGAGGCTAATTGGATTTTTGTGTCATCATCATGCAAATTTTGAATTCTTAGATAGACTTCCAGCTGTCTAATCCAGTTATCCAATTTTTCTGCATTCACGTCACCATTAAACATCGGCAACTCAAACTTTACATCAAGCTTTAACAAAGGATTTTTAAGAGATGTTTTTGTTTTTTGTGACTGATTTTCAGAAGTTGAAGAGGATGATGTGGAGGATGAGGATGATGATGGAGATGGTGGATCACCATTTCCTCCATTCCCTTTCTTAGACTCATCTTTGTCTTTCTTTCCTCTTGAAGAATATCCTTCTTCTCTTTGGTTTCTAGACCCTTCTCCAGCAATCCTATCATTTCTCTCCTGGTATAGGATCCTAACCATCTCAGTCAAGTCCAAGAAAGCTTTTCTAAAGACTCTTTCTTCTTCCTTGGGATCCATTTCCTGATGTACTTCTCCTTCTCTGGAAGACATGTTTGTGGCTGAATCTAAGGCTATTGAGGATGAAATGGAAGGTGGATGTAATGGCACTCTAGCCCTCCTTGGTTGAGGATTAACTTTTTCTCTAACCAATTGACCTTCCCCTCTTTTCAATTTCAGCCTAGTAAGCATCAAATTTTGCAGAATAACACAATATTCTTGCACAAATTTCACAAAATCTTAAGCAAAACCTAGAGCTCTAATACCAACCCGATCTGAAATTGTGAGAACAAAGTATTTCTCATACAAAGATTGACAATAAGGGGCTTTTACTGGTTATTTCACCTTTCTAAGAAAGGATGAATCCAGAGGCTACCTGACCCTCTTACAGACTCTGCATAAAGAAATAAAATGTAATCACTGTAATAGATCCGATCAATGAAAGTATTTGTTTATGTGCAAAGTATTCATTAATCCAAATTTTATGTGTGAATAAAAATTTTTACGTATTCTGCAAATGATGTAAAGTGGTTTGAAGTTGAACTAATGAGCTTTGTTCATTGTTTAAACCTGATTGAGAAAAAGTGTACTTATAAAAAATTGTTGTTTAAAGTAGCAGAATCTGAAATAATGCAGCAAAAATACACAGTATGACAGTGAGCAATTGTTTAAGCAGTTCACCCCTCTCTTGGGCTACCTCTGCTGGGTCCAAAAGCCTCTAATTAGGCTTTTCCCTCTTTCATTAAATGCTGAAAATGTGAATTACACTGTATAGAAAGCCTCAAAAATAAAAATAAGCTGCAAATATAGATACAGAAGGCTGAAATCAGTATAAAACGACTATTCATTCACCTCCATTGGATGAGTATAGTCCAAAACAGCTAATCTTTCATTAGGCCCTGGTGGCTCCACGACCAAAATCGCTAGTAAAATCACTGATAGAATGCCCTGATGGCTCTACAAACACTCCCAACAGTTCCAGAATGCTTCAATACCCCAAAATCCAAAAAACAATTCGTCCCAAAAGGACTTTCCTAGCAAAAGTTATGGCTAACTAAAGTTTGCTTAGATTCTCTCTAGCTAAGTCTGGCTAACTTCCAGATAGCCCGACAAAAATGGAGTTCGGCGCTATATTTAGGGAACCGCCAGTCTAACCGCCAGTGGGAGGGGACTAAAGTATAGGGCCACGTGACCACAACCTCCGAAAATCATTTGGAAACTTTGAGTTAAAATCGAAGTTTAATAAAGTTTTTAAACCATATATTAATATGGTTCCGCACCTCCCGCCTTGTACTGTGACCATGTCCCAAACGGTTTAAACGCACCACCTGCATTTGAATCACGTGCTTTAAACCATAACATACATTGCCACGTACGTATTACATTAACTACGTTTACTTTTGAAATGTGAACGTTGCCACATTACCATACGTTATGCCTTTTACATTTGCCATGAAAACTTTGGACATGTGGGTTTTTAACCCTTTTTTCATATTTCAAATTTTGTTTAATATATATGGGTTTAATATTTAGTTTTTTAATAAGGTTTAAAAAACTTGATCTGAAATTGTGAGAACAAATTATTTCTCATACAGAGATTGACAGTAAGGGGCTTTTACTGGTTATTTCACCTTTACTAGAAAGGATGAAACCAGAGGCTACTTGGCCCACAAACTGGCTCTGCCTAAAGAAATAAAATGTAATCACTGTAATAGATCCGATCAATGAAAGTATTTGTTTATGTGCAAATTATTCATTAATCCAACTTTTATATGTGAATAGGCAAGTTTACATATTCTGCAAATGAAGTAAAGTGGTTTGAAGATGAACTAATAAGTTTTGTTCACTATATAATCCTGATTGGGAAAAGTGTACTTATGAAAAGTTACTATTTAAAGTAGCAAAATCTGAAATAATGCAGCAAAAATACACAGTATGACAGCCAGAAATTGTTTAAGCAGTTCACCCCTCTCTTGGGCTACCTCTGCTGGGTCCAAAAGCCTCTAATTAGGATTTTCCCTCTTTCATTAAACGCTCAAAATGTGAATTACAATGTATAGAAAGCCTCAAAAGGCAAAATAAGCTACATATTCAGATACAGAAGGCTGAAATCAGTATAAAACGACTATTCAATCACCTCCATTGGATGAGAATAGACCAAAACAGCTGATCTTTCATTAGGCCCTAGTGGCTCCACGACCAAAAACGCTTGTAAATTCACTGATAGAGCACCCCGATGGCTCTACAAACACTCCCAACAGTTCCAGAATGCTTCAATACCCCAAAATCAAAAACAAATTCGTCCAAAAAGGACTTCCCATCTGAAAGATATGCCATATTTACTAACTGCGAGTCTCCCCCTAAAAAAACTCAAGTTAAGTTTAGTTAACTGGAGCTAATCTGGAAAATCCGCCTAAATTGGTGGGCACGCTCCAAATTCGATGGAATTTTAAATGCTGGCATTTAATTCTTCAGTTGTGGCCACATGCACCGTTGGGGTCGGCGGTTAGGCCTTAACTCCTCCGCTTACCACTTGTATTGAAACATGTGCTCCTCCATTTTAAAACCCACGTAATACCTTTGACCATGAGCATTAAACTCCGCTCCACCATATTTGAATAGCCCACATGATCTTTAAAAAACAATACATAATGTGCCCATGACTTTATGCTTGGATTTTTTTTTTAAAACCATGTATTACAAACTTTAAACATTTGGGTTTTAAAACTAATATGAATTTAATTAATATAATTAATATATATTTTAATTTAATTAATATTTAATATATATATATATATATAAAATATTAATATAATATATGATTTTTTAAATCCAATAAAATATTAAATTTTTAATATATATAAAACATTAATTAAATTTTAATATATTAAAAATATTTTTCCACATTAAAATCATGAACCCATTCAACATTAGAGGTTATTGGGCGATTTCAAAATGCAATATCTCCTCCATACGGTAACGGAATTCAGTGCCGTTCGCGGCTACAGGATCGTTTTGGCGAGCTCTTTCCATTCGATCTAGTTCGGACCAATTCTGAGCAACTTCATTTTTGAGCATTTTCCTACAAGAGACTTGATCTCCTGATCATTTATAAAGAAATTCGGACGAAATTTCCAAAGCAAGTCGTTGGCTGAAATGGTTAAGATGTGAATTTGGAGGGAGGGGTTTGGGTGGTCAAACCTCGCCCCCTCCTTTTTAAGTCAGACTTGGTTTTAAAAATCCCAAAGACACTTCTTTAAATACCCTGCCATTTTTTATTAATGCGAAGTGGTACGTTCTCGATGACGTTTGAAAAGGTGGAAAGCGATTGCCGGTTAGCTCCAGTATTAAATGTCGTATGGTGGGTGGTTGGCGGTGGGGTTCACAACCCCCACCAACCATGATATATACTCTGGCCGTAATATATGTTGGGGCCATCGTAAGGTGTGGGGGCGGCGGGGTCATGGCCGCCGACCCCCTTATTTTAATAAATTTTTGTTTATATATATATATATATCTGTGATATGCGGAGGGGTTGATGGGGTTTGGCCACCTGTCGACCCTTTTTTTATATAATTTTTAGAACTTATAAAACAACCTGGCATTTTTTTTAAATTTCGCTAATTTGACCGAAGGAGTCAAATTAACGACCCCATAATTTTTCCCAGAATTCGGCCAGAGCTGGCCAGAATCCGCTGGCCAAAAAACTTCCAATTAGTGTCCTTCTTAGTCTGCCACATCACCAAGTCAACCCTCGAACTTTGACTGCTCCTAATTCCTTCATACGGACTCGGAATTGAGTGTCGTCTGCGCTGTTGGAATTAGAAAGACGAGATATTTGACTTGAAATTAAGTTTGCCACATTAAAGACACTTTGATTTTTAAGCCTTTGTAATTAAGCCACTTGTACTTGAACATGTTCGATCCACCTGGATCACAAATAGTGGGGATTCATTTGTGACCCTTTTCTCACAGTAAGTTTACCATTAATCCTTGACATGGGGGGCCACCACCTTAAGAGTGCAAGGGTAATCTTTTATCTATGAGAAAAATTGTGCATTGAGAAATATAGTTCTAGTAGATTTAACTATTTGTCTAGAACAATTGCGTCTATCTGACCTTCAAATATAGGTATATCAAAATTAACTTGTACCTTAAAGGGGGTGGCACCTCCAAAGTGGCCACTTAATGAAGATGCATCCACTATTGGCATCCATTGAAAAATCTAGGAAAAATTATCAATCATCTCGTTCTTTTGTCGCCCAAAGGCTTGTTTGAGCAAAAGTTTAATAAGATCTCCTACTCCCTCATTTTTCTTTTTTTCTGCCATGGGAGGTCATCGAGGTCACTGAGGATGGTCTTGCAAGGGCTTAAGCAATTTGAATCCCAACTCCTTATCCCCTGACCTCATTGGAGACATGCACGATAAAAAAAAGAGAAAAATTAGACTACTATGATACCACTGATTCAAGTTTATGAAGAAAACGAAATGAAACACAAGTTTCTAACCAAAAAACATAGAGATACAATGAAACTTGATTTCAATCAAATAATGGAAAATGTTAAAAATTGTATACAAGTAGAATTAAAGCAAACTAGTTTGAACGGTGGTAGCTTATCTATAACAAGGTATGTGATGATAAGTGTCTTCTTGAATTGTCTTACAATAAGGTGCTGATGCCTTTTTATTATGAAAAAACAATAAAAAAAAACCCTAAACATAAAAAAATTTAACACTAAAAGATGAAGCTCCAAAGGCTTATGGACCCTAGTTTGAACGTTAACTTCTCATAGTTATAACTTTAACATATGATGTTTATTTGTGGTGCACTATAGCTTGTTGGAAAAGTCTATCTGAAAAGTACAATTTTTGTGCGGTCAACCTGTTTCCCCTCTGGCACTATGATAAGTCTATAAATTCTCTTCTTCATTGTAAGTTTATTCTACCCTCCAACTCTCTCATGTTGATAGCTTAAACCGTCCTAAATTGGATATCATCTTATAATATAAAACCTACAATCCAAATTATTCCATTCTTGAGGAGCATGCATCAAATGCAACACGTGTATAGTTGAGTGGTATGGAACCATGCAATGAAAGTGGTTGGGATTGGAGTGAAAAAACTTCATTGGTATTTCATACTTTTTATATGATTCGAAAATTTGTGGGCATTTTTATCAACCACACTCAACAATCAACAAAATCCAGTTATCGTTACAGAAATTTCCAAGGGTACAAGAATGATATGGATGACAATATACACAGGTTGACATATACAAAATTTTACTCCCAGGCTTCTGACCCTTCACAACATAGTCTTCCATTGTTCGCCTGTAATGACAGTCTTCGCTATAATCAGGCCCTTCTTTTGATCATATTTCACTGCATATTCGATGTGTTAGAGTCTTCTATTCTTGCTCAAATTTTGACCCAGCCAAATTTTATGACACTGCGTGAGGTTCCTCCAAAAATGTTTCAGAGATTTGGCTTGTGCACATGAAACCAATCTTCAAGTTTTAAGATTTAGGCTCCAATTCAAATATTAGTTCACTGATCTCAACTACATTCAACTACTTCAGTGATTAACTTCTGGAATTTTGTGAATTTCAGAAAGTCTTGACAAATTTTAAAGTAATTTTTAGATATCATATTCAAGAAGAGTTAGAATTTGCATGAAGAGTTAGAATTTGCATACAACTTATCAAACAAAGGTTTATTGCAAGAAAATTTTATATTCAAGAAGAATTATTTTTTATAATTGAGAATTTGTATAGCACTTGATAAACAAAGGTTTATTTTAATAAAAGTTAGTGTAGAATTGAATTTAGTTTTTAAAAAAAATTAAAAAAGAATTTTAACAAGAAATGCTAATGATTTTTAAATCAATTTTGATTATATATATATATATATATATATATATATATATATATATATATATATATATATATATATATCTTTTTAATGAAATTTAATAATCATATTATTTATTTTTTATTTTACAATTTTATTATATATTTTTTTCAAAAACTTTATAAATATAATAAAATATTTAATATCAACTTTCCTAAAGCATGGTCTTAATTTAGGTATCTCTTGAAATTGATTAGCTACATGTTATTGACTCAATAGTCAGAAGCATGGTAAAAGTGAAAGTGTGTCTCTTACATCCACTAGCAGGTCATTATAGGTGGCATGGTTTTCCTTGAATAACCATGATATGTCAACTTATATGGGAGAATAACAACCAATGATGGTTGTCCCCATTGTTGATTTGACCATTGAGTTATGATTGGTTTTGCCATTATGTAAAAAAAAAAGAGCATGTATGGCCTTGAAATATGCCTTAAAACTGATTCTGCTTGGCTAAGAGCTCATCTTCCTTAAACCTAATAAAATAGGTTCAGGCCCAACACCTAGAAGCAGCCTAACCTCTTATAAATAACCAATAAGTAATTTTAAATGGAGTGATTTTCCTTACTGCTGTTTTCACAACTAAATTACCATAAATTTTCTCATTATATAAAAAACATGAACATGAATTACTTAAGTTAGTAAGTAATGATTTGCAATTAGTGAAATAATCAAGGACTTAAAACTTTAAAAATAATTGTTATTGGTGTTGTTTGATCTCATTTAAGGTCTCGATATTCTTGAAAAGTGGTTGATTGTTTCATTACTATTATTTTATTTTATGCTTTATATTTTTTTAGGTGGGTTTTACTATTATTTTATTTTATGCTTTATATTTTTTTTAGGTGGGTGTGTAAAAAGGTAATTGGTATAAAAGTGGTTGATTTTGATAATTATAATTCAATAATGTCAATTAAAAGTAAAAATAACAAGGTTAAAGTTAATAATTGAGATGTAACATAATCTCTACATATACTTCTAATTCACTGATTTTTACAATAAAGGTTTTACACACAAGCTTCCTCCCCCACAACCACTTTTAGATAACTTCATCCATACAACCATGTACACTCTTCTTTCTTACTTAGCTTTTTTAGTCAGTCATTTGCATCCCTTGCGAAATATGTTCATATCTACGTCCATACTTAATCTGTGACTGCAGTGGTTAATACTTTTGTGATAATATTTTGACTTAATTCTTACCCCATAAACCATTAATTAATGGGTTCTTGAAATTGCATTAACTAATAATTAACAGATTTTGGAGTTGTATTTTCACATTACCTTTTAAGATTTTAATATCTATTTCAAAAAACAATGGTATTAATGTCCAAGTGTAGATATCAATTTTCATATAACATTGTGTGAGTGGTACAAGATATGGTAATTGTATTGATTTGTTATAAAACAAAATACATGTGAGGAGCATAGCTTTGTGAAAACTCCACAAAAGTAAACATCTGCACAAGTCTACCAAATTATTAACTCTGTATTATATTCATCTTGTAATCTTCTTATGCGGAGCTTTTCGTGTGCAGAAAGTTCCTCACAAGAAAAACTCTACACAATGCTCGTACAAAAAGGTATACATAAAGTTTTGCACAAGCAAAGCTCTCCACACTGCTAGTATAAAAGGGTACTTTCGAACAACCTCCTATGTTGCATTCAATTGTGGCGATTTTTTCCATAAACATTAATGCAAGTGTAGATGTTATAAAAGGAACGATTGTAACCTAAGCCATCCATTGAAATTTTGAATTTATTAATGAAAATGTCTGCCACTAATGAACTTAAACGTTAAATATGACTGAAGTATTTAGCTAATTGTCTTCACAGCATCTCACAAAACTGTCAAATTAAGAGGTAAATTTGTTTACAACTTCTAATTCCAATTATCTCCAACTTCCTATCTTGATTCAAAGCTCTGCCAAGACAGTATAATAATATATTAAATTATTAAATACTTTTAATCATAATAAGCTATTAATGTAATATTCGTTGCCTAAAGCACAGAATAAAGTTCCACTTTGGCTCCATGACATCATTAGGAATTCTGCGCGATAAAACTTGATTGGTCCACGTAGCCTTTCATGTGTTGGCAGTGGGACCGTCTTCATTCTGTGGTCTGGAGGCTTTAATGAGCGTGATAACAACTTCATTGGCTGGCGGTGGAGACGTGGTTGAATTGCTGGCATGTGGGGACCACCATGACATGGCCCTATTCAAAGCATTGCTGGCAAAAGGGACTCGCATCGTCCAAAATAATATCTTGGACGAATGCATCTAGTCTACTATTTTTTCCATAAATCTTTTAACACCACTTTCCTTTCACTTTTAAAAAGTATACACCGCCCACATCGATAGGATTCCGATAAGGAAGTGTGTGATCGTTCTGCATTATCAATCTTCTGATCCAACTACAATGCAAAAGGGACTCGCATCGTCCAAAATAATATCTTGGACGAATGCATCTAGTCTGCTATTTTTTCCATAAATATTTTAAGACCGCTTTCCTTTCACTTTTAAAAAGTATACACCGCCCATATCGATAGGATTTTGATAAGGAAGTGTGTGATCGTTCTCCATTATCAATCCCCTGATCCAACTACAAGGCAAAAGGGACTCGCATCGTCCAAAATAATATCTTGCTTTGCCATAAGGGTCATCTTGACTATTGATCTGTGACTTTTGGACGAAACCAGATAAATCGTCAAATATGTTAATTTTTAAAAAAATCTAGAGTATATACCACGCACCTCAATATTATTTCCAAAGGAATAGTCTAAATCATTCTCCATTATCAAACCCTCTGTTCCAACTACACGGCTGCATCGTCCAAAAAATCTTGCCCGGGTCATCTTGACTATTGACTATTGGTTGGTGTGCCACTTTTGGACGGATGCAGAATATAATCCTCTGTTCCAACTACACGGCTACATCATCCAAAAAATCTTGCCCGGGTCATCTTGACTATTGAGTATTGGTGTGCCACTTTTGGACGGATGCAGAATATAATCCTCTGTTCCAACTACACGGCTGCATCGTCCAAAAAATCTTGCCCGGGTCATCTTGACTATTGACTATTGGTGTGCCACTTTGGATGGTTACCAGAGATATAATCCTCTGTTTCAACTACACGGCTGCATCGTAAAAATCTGCCCCAGGTCATCTTGACTATTGAGTATTGGTGTGCCACTTTTGGACGGATGCAGAATATAATCCTCTGTTCCAACTACACGGCTGCATCGTCCAAAAAATCTTGCCCGGGTCATCTTGACTATTGACTATTGGTGTGCCACTTTTGGACGGATGCAGAATATAATCCTCTGTTCCAACTACACGGCTGCATCGTCCAAAAAATCTTGCCCGGGTCATCTTGACTATTGAGTATTGGTGTGCCACTTTTGGACGGATGCAGAATATAATCCTCTGTTCCAACTACACGGCTACATCGTCCAAAAAATCTTGCCCGGGTCATCTTGACTTTTGACTATTGGTGTGCCACTTTTGGACGGATGCAGAATATAATCCTCTGTTCCAACTACACGGCTGCATCGTCCAAAAAATCTTGCCCGGGTCATCTTGACTATTGACTATTGGTGTGCCACTTTTGGACGGATGCAGAATCCATATAGGAGCTAGGTTGTTGCCTCCTTTTAGTGGGTGCTAAAAAAAAACATGAGGTGGTAGCTTCTAGTAAGTTGAAGCTCGTAAACAAGGAAACTATTGAAAAGATTCCCACAATAGGATTCCATGGTGTACTATATATATATTATTGTTTTGAAATTTGGTTATTGTTTAAAAGTTTGAATTACTAGTAAAATTGTGAAAAAAAAATGTTTCTTAAATTGGATATTTTATATGGAGTTGTTTTACATTCTTTAAAATTATTTAGTGTCGTATTTCTTTGTAAGAAAAGGTTCAAAGAAATATTGGTTAAGGGAAAAGAAGATAGATATCAAGTTTTTGAATTTATGTTTATGTGATCCCTAATATTATATGAAAATAATTTTTTTCGGTGAAAATCATATAGTAGAATAAATTTGAACCAACTAGAATGGTTTATCTTTAAGATAAAATGATGAACCAGACAATGAAAACAAACTAAATAGATAAAGAGAATCCATAACTAGCCGTTAGAATATAACAACTAGTTTGACTCAAAAATTAAAACGAATAAATTTAATCCCAAAAGGTCCAATACTTGTTATAAACATAAATATGGTTAAATAATCCTACAATAATAAATAATGTTATTAATAGTAAGAATCAATTTTATGTTATTCATATAGATTAAATACAAAACTAAATAAAAGGAATAAGAAAATAGAAGGAAATCAATATTTTTATTATAAATAATATTAATAGAAAAATGAAATAATAACTAAAATAAAATATAATACTATATTAAACCAAAAGAAAGACATACAAAATTGAAATTAACTAATATACAGGGACTCAAATGGAATGATTTTTTATTATAAAATAATAATAATACTAAAAAATTTAAAATAAACTAATCTAGGAATATAGGGCACCTGTTGGTCACTTTTGATTCTAACCATCGTTTCTATTCAAATTGACCGGCTTTTTTTCAATTTCCAAGGCCTCCCTAAACTTACGGTGATGAAAATGGTCAATCCTAGCAATAACCCTAGCCTCTTTAATGCAAATGTGATGATTTATCTTTTCCACATGCTCTTCTAAATTGGAGGAGCAGGACCTTCCATGTTTGATGTCAGCTGCATGCCCATAGATCCTCTAATTTATTGATCGACCAGTTTCACCAATGTATGAAGTCCCATATGAGCAAGGAATGATGTAAATACCTTTACCATACCAGTGGTTCACAAGGTCCTTTACGGATCTTAGAGAGCTCTAAATAGTGGTAGGGGGCCTAAATGTTGAAGGAACGTAATGTTTTTTCAGGATCCTTGCAATCGTATCCGTGCTCCCTTGAATAAACAGAAGATGAACTCCAAAAAAATGATCTTTAATATTTTTCTTATTCCTAGGACCTTTTTCATCCTTAAAGAAAGCTCTCAAACATTGGAGTTTTCTATAACCATTCTTGTTAAAGACATTAAGGAGGTGGATTTTTTCTTCATTGAGGAGGTTTTCATCAGAAACTCTAAACACATGGATGGCTAAGGTGTTGAGAACACCTAACTTTTGAGCAGGGAAATGATGCGTATTGGCATGAAGATATTTCTCTGTGTGAGTTTTCTTCCGCAAAAACTTGATGGGAGAAAGAACCATCATTCATTATTGAAATAATAACATCGAGGAAAGGAAGGCTACCATCAACCTCACATTCCATGGTGAAATTTATGGAATTGGATTGATTGTTAATATGTTGGAAAAATAGCTCCAACTTTTCCTTACCATGATACCAGAAAACACAAGTGTCATCCACAAACCTTTTCCAAACTATGGGTTGGAAAAGAGCTTAGGAAAAGGCCTTGCATTCAAAGTCCTCCATGAAAATATTAGCCACCACGGTGGAAAGGGGGGAACCCATGGCAACGCCACGGGTTTGTTCATAAATTCCCCTTCGAAACTGAAGAAAGTAAAGGTGAGACAAATTTCAACTAAATGGGCAATATCTGGATCCATAATGTGGTTGATGAATTCAATGGCCTCATTAATGGGGATATTGAAATCACTAAGAAGATATTGAGCTGATTTCTAAAGACAATTATGTTAATTTTCATAGAATATGAAACGAGATTATGCGGAACATTGAGATTTTAGAGATAGAATACCAAAATAAAAGAGGGGTCTAGGTTTCTACTTTGGCTTTGATTTATTTTCCTAAGCATTCCTCGATCAATGCGTTTTTTTCATACACAAACACGTTGCCAACGCGGATATTACTAAATACAGTCACGTTGAAAAACCTGTCCTCCACTATCTACCCGTGCTGATGCAGTTTCGTAGACTAGCACAAGTTTTTCTATACAAAGTAGCGTTGCGAGCATGTGTTTTGGGTTCTAAATTAGCACTGAAGACCTTGTCAGCACACGTTTTTCTATGTAAATGACATTTCTCTAAATGCCACGCCATTTTTTATTAATTCCAAGTGGTACGTTGGGGGGTTGAGCTTGCATTGGGTGGCACAACCCCCATACCCTGCCGGCACTATTTGAAAAGGTGGCAAGCGGTTGCGGTTAGCTCCATATTAAATTTCGTATGGTGGGTGGTTGGTGGTGGGGTTCACAACCCCCGCCAACCATGATATATACTCTGGTCATAATATATGTTGGGGTCGTCGTAAGGTGTGGAGGCAACAGGGTCATGCCTTCTGACCCCCTTATTTTAATAAATTTTTTGTTATATATATATCTGTGATATGCGGAGGGGTCGACAGGGTTTTGCCACCCGTCAACCCTTTTTTATATATTTTTTTGAACTTATAAAAAAAACCAACCCTTTTTAAAAATTCGTTAATTTGACCGACGAAGTCAAATTAACTACCCCACAATTTTTCCCGGAATCCAGCCGAAGCTGGCCGGAATCTGGTGGCCAAAAAACTTTCAATTTTTATCCTCCTTAGTCTGCCACATCACCAAGTCAACCCTCAAACTTTGACTGTTCCTAAATCCTTCATACATACTCAGAATTGAGTGTCGTCTGCATCGTTGGAATCAGAAAGACGAGATATTTGACTTGACATTAAGTTTGCGACATTCCAGACACTTTGATTTTTGAGCCTTTGTACTTATGCCACTTGTACTTGAACCTGTTCGATCCACCTAGATCATTCCTCCCCAATAAAGAGCTTTTGTACCCCAAAAGCATTAACACTCTCAACAAACTGCTTGTGTCCTTTCCAAACTACACTTTCAATCCTCTGTACACGAAACTGGTACATCATTTGCAATCATGCACAACACACATGACTCAACAACCCCTCCTTCCCAAGAGTTTATAGCACGCACTCATTGGCCAACAATTACATAAAATAAAATAAACAATCAATATCTCAAATACTCATAAGGAAAGGCCAAAACGTCATTGTTGCGTTTTGAAGTGATAGGGAAACACACCATCACGTTTACATTTACTTACAACGTATGATTTACAAATGTGGCCATCACACTAAGACCCCTAAAAGAACCATATTTTACTTAATAAGGTAAATGGATCATCCCCCTGTGGAGGATCTCCTAATGGAATAGCTTTGAGGATCGGACTTTGTATGGATGCTCTTTGGTCCTGACATGTTTGACATGCAAGTTTCTGGCATTCATTTTGGTTGTGATGATTCTTCCTCCTCCATACCTTCCTTCTGTATCGTCTTGGAGCACCTCCTCCCGATGTGCCTCCGAGAAGTGCCCATGAATCCCTCACTGTCGTTGAGGTGTGAGTAGGTGCTTTCATCATCATTTGTTGGTGGGTCGCTAGTTTTTTTGGAGCTTTCTCCCACATCCTTCCTGGTGTATCCGTGTCCTGCATGACGTGGAAATTCCTTGACTTCGACAGGGTTTACGATGCCTTGGCCATTGATGCCAAGGCCCTTTCCTTGATACCCCATCTTCTTCATCATTTTGGACCCGATCCCTATAGTATGCTTTTCTAAAGCAGCGAATTCATCAACATGAAAAGTACATGAAATTGAAAGGTTTCTTTTTACCTCAGGTTAGTTATGTCACAATTTTTCCAAGGCCTCATCCTTAGCTTGTAACTAGCGTAGTAACCTTTGTTTTTCTTCCCTTGCTTCCTATAGGAGCCTTCTTAGCTCAACATTTTCTGCTTGGATGCCTTGGTTAATCTCTTCAAGTTCTTGGAACTCTGCCGCAGTAGGTGTCCTTTTCATCTTTGGTACACTATCTGTTGATATTTTTGTTTCATCGCCTAAATCAGAACCCAAGTCTATGGGTCCTTCTGTTGTGATCCCAAAGGCTGCAAGCTTCATTTCATCATCAGAATCGGACACCAGGTCAATTGGTCTACCTCGTGCAAATCCTGTAGCTGTGACATTTTCATCTTCCTCGGATTCATAATATTGGTTTTTTTGTATGGTGGTGGTGGTCTTCTACTTCCCCCTTTTGTCATTTCTCTCAGGTCTCAACTCAGGGTGTAGCTTCTAGCAATTTTCTTCGTCATTGATTAGAACTGGATCATGGACCTAAGTGATAGCTCAAAATTCAAAGTGTTTGGAAGTGTTTCGAACCTGAGGGACTGAATAGATGTTGTCTTCCTGATTTCGGTGTCGTGAACGGTTCGAAAAACAGACACTGTATGAAGAATTTATCGCAATTTGAAAAGTCAAGTAAACTGAAAAAATTGGACTTTGACCAAGTTTGACTTGGAAGTTTGGGAAATTAAAAAGAGAATATTCGAGGGAATATTCCTAAAATATTCCATCCCCAAAATATTCCCCGAAATATTCCATTCGGTCCAACCAGCTCTTGACACTTGGCATTGTATTATCGGTCACAGGTTTGACTTTTGGAATTTTTAGCCAATGGAAGGCTGCCACATGGCTGGCCTGGAGGCTGCCACATGGCCCAGGAATGGTCTACCAAAAGTTTTGGGTCTCTGCGGGATCGAACCTGAGACCTGTCGTTACACATGCGCCCATCTTACTAACTGTGCCATAGGTGTTACTTAACACTATAAGCAGCGCGAATTAATTTATTTTTTAATGGTATTCAGTATGGGGGTTTGGAGGGCCAACCCTCCCCATGTGACCTATTTCCCGGAACCTAGGGCTAATCATCGGCGCACGAAAAGAAACTGCTAACCATTACTGTCAGTGGATTTTGTGGTCACATATGCTCACCGCAACTTAAAATGTTAACAACAGACCAACGGTTAACTAACCGTAACTTCCGGCGGGATTTAAACCTGTAACATGAGGTTGTTTAAATGGTTTCAAAATTTATTCGTTCCAGTTTAATGTGACCGCAAAATATATGGAGCAGGTGCCCACATTAACCATAACTGTTTAATGCCGATTTTTATTGCAGAGGTGCGATGTTTGTTGGGTATGTGTTATATTCTTTCCACGACTAAGCACGTGTGGGGGGGTAAGAGGGGGGGCGATAGCCCCCCCTTTGTGCTGGGTGTAATGGAGGGTCACAGGGGGGGCGGTAGCCCCCCCTGTCGGGGTCCTGGGCAGTGCCCCGGCGAAAATTTTTGGTCCTTAATTTCTGGTGGGTGGTCCGTGCCCATGGTTTTGTGCATGGTTTTGCACATGGTTTTGGGGTACGATGGTTTTCGGCCCCTGGTATTATTTTGTAGATTCGGTTAAGGGAACTACGGTTATGTTCTAATCCAGGGTTAATGGATTGGGGTTTATGTATGCTTCGGCATGTATATATATGTGTTGTAACACTAAAAGGAATATAATGAAAAATCAAGCTAGTCGTCGTGATTTGGGATCCAAGGGAAAATCTCCGTGTTTATCTATTTTATGTTTTATGCTCTCGCTATTGTTTATTTTCTATTATAAGATTCGTGTGTAGATAATTTCTATTCAGGGTTAAAACCTACATTTGGTATCAGAGATGTTTCGGCTTCAAGGGGATGCCTTTGTTGTTGAGGGTTTTTTGCTCGGGCCTGAGGTAGACCCTGTTCAGTGGGAGATCTACGGGATCGATTCTTGTGGTGAAAGAAGATAGCGAGCAGCGGGAAGATAGAGATTGAGAAATTTAATGGTCAGAGTTTTGAGTGTGGAAGGTCAAGATGGAGGATCTGCTGGTGGATAAAGATCAGTGGATCGCGATAGATCTAGGTACTAAACCAACGTCAATGTCAGATGAAGACTGGAAGAAACTGGAGCGGAAGGCTAGGTTGTGTGTCTCAGATTCAATATTGTTGAATGTATCTGGGGAAGCTATGGTGAAGAATTTTTGGGAAAAACTTGGGACTTTGTACCAATCTAAGTCTCTGGTGAATAAATT
This sequence comes from Pinus albicaulis, assembly GCA_034641835.2. Taxonomy (NCBI): domain Eukaryota; kingdom Viridiplantae; phylum Streptophyta; class Pinopsida; order Pinales; family Pinaceae; genus Pinus; species Pinus albicaulis. The sequence continues at coordinate 1,664,246,168 of CM076579.1, forward strand.
GTTCCTACGGAAAAATCTTTATAACTTGAGGATGAAGGATGGAGACTCGGTGACAGAGCATTTGAATGCCTTCAATACCATGGTAAGTCAGCTGTCATCTATTGATATTAAAATCTCAAATGAATATAAGTGCATTAGTTTGATGTGTTCTCTACCAGACTCGTGGGACAGTCTAGTTATTGCAATAGGTAGCAATACAACTACCTTGAATTTTGATGACATTGTCTCAGCCTTACTGTCGGAGGAAATGAGACTGAGAAATATGGAGGGCCAGAATGGAGATGCCTTATCTGTACGAGGAAGGTCTCAAAACAGAAACAAGAATAAGGTTTCGAGTGGGAGATCTAAATCTAGAGGGAGATCTAAATCTCCTAGAAAGTTTGTAAAGGTATGCTGGAAATGTGGAAAGGAAGGGCACTACAAAAAAGACTGCAAATCTAAAGCTCCTAATAAAGGAGAGGGATCTGATGATGCTCCTTCTACAGAGGCAAAAGCCACCTCGGATGAAGGTGAGGATGTGTATTTGGCTTCTTCTTCAAATACACATGTAGATCATGAGTCATGCCATGATTGACTCAGGTGCATCCTTTCACTTCACTCCCCATCGGGAGTGGTTCTGCGAGTATGAGAAATATGATGGTGGTGATGTCTTCCTAGGGGATGATAGGAAGGCCAGAATCGTCGGATGTGGAAAGGTCAAGCTGGAGCTCCAAGGTGGAAGGATTAGAACACTTCCTAGTGTTCTACATATTCCTGCATTGGCCAGGAATTTGATTTTTGTAAGCAAGATGGATGATGCAGGTGTAAAAAAAATGTTCGAGAAAGATACCTGTAAGATGGTTCGGGGAGCAGTGTTATTAATGCAGGGAGTTCAGATTAGAACTCTGTACAAGCTTCAGGGCAACACTATTATTACTGGGTGTAACAGTTCTATGGTTCCTGAAAGTAGAGCGGAAATCCTAGCTGTCTCTGGAGAAAAGACCATGCTATGGCATCAAAGGCTTGGACATATTGGAGAGAAGGGCCTTCGGATACTGCATAGAGATGGTATGGTAGAAGGTATGTCTAATTGTTCTCTGGATTTTGATTTCTATGAACATTGTGTATATGGGAAGCAGAATCGGGTGAGTTTTCCTTCTGGTGCTAAGAGGGCAAACAAGATATTAGAACTTGTGCACAGTGATGTGTTTGGGCCTATGTCAGTTCCATCACTGGGAAAGTCTGTGTACTATGTTTCATTCATAGATGACTTCTCAAGAAATACATGGATATATTTCTTGAGGAAGAAATCTGAAGTCTTTGACAAATTTAAAGAATTTAAGGCTCTGGTGGAAAACCAGACAGAGAAGAAGATAAAGGCGTTGAGGACAGATAATGGTGGGGAGTTCTGCAAGAAGGAATTTGAAGAGTTCTGCAAGAAGTGTGGTATAGCACGGCAGAAGACTACTCCATACACACCTCAGCAAAATGGAGTTGCAGAAAGAATGAATAGAACACTGATGGAAAAGGCAAGAAGCATGCTCAGTGGTACCGGGTTAGGACAAGAATTCTGGGCAGAGGTAATGGAGACTGCATGTTACTTAGTTAACAGATCACCTTCATCGGTGTTGGAGGATAAGACTCCACATGAGGTATGGACTGGTAAGAAACCCTCTCTTTCACATCTAAGGGTATTTGGATGTGATGCATATGTACATGTTCCAAAGGAGAAAAGGACCAAGTTGGATAATAAATCTGAAAGGTGCATCTTTTTTGGGTATAAGGATGGTTTAAAGGGTTACAAGCTTTGGAACCCAGAAACAAGGAAGGTTGTGTACAGCCGAGATGTGGTGTTTAGAGAAGTGAAAGATGTTATTAAACATGAAGTCCTACCAAAGGAACCTGAGAAGATAGAGTTTGAGCTAAAGGAGGATGAATCACACTCTACAACAGAAGAAGACTCAGAAGATGAAGAGCCACAAACTCCAGCTTTGAGAAGATCAGTTCGGGAAAGAAGGCAACCAGAAAGGTATAGTCCATCCGCTTTCTGTTCAGGTTTTGCCTTAACTATAACTGATGATGAACCCAGAACTGTCAGGGAGGCAGTAGATTCAGAGGATGGAAAACTCTGGAAGGAGGCTATGGTTGATGAAATGGCATCCTTGCACAAAAATGATGCATGGGATCTGGTGGAGTTGCCGGCTGGAAGGAAGCCCATTGGGAGAAAATGGGTGTTTAAGAAGAAGATGAATGTAGAAGGCAAGGTGGAGAAATACAAAGCTCGGTTAGTAGCGAAAGGTTATTCCCAGGTGCCGGGAATTGATTTTGGTGATATTTTTTCTCCTGTTGCCAAAGTTACTTCTATTAGATTACTTTTATCTGTTGCTGCTGCATTTGATTTTGAGATAGAACTGATGGATGTGAAGACAACATTTCTTAACGGGGATCTAGAAGAAGAGATCTACATGAAGAAACCTGAAGGCTTTATGGTGAAGGGTAAGAAAGAACTGGTATGCAGGTTGAAGAAGTCTCTGTATGGGTTAAAACAGTCACCAAGGATGTGGTATCAGAAATTTGATACCTATATACGGGGACTTGGCTTCACCAGAAGCAAGGAGGATCACCGTGTTTATTTTAAATTAATTGGTGACCGTGTTATTTATTTGGTCTTGTATGTGGATGATATGTTGTTGATTGGAAATGACAAAGAAATTATCCAAGATTTGAAGACCCAAATGTTCTCCAAATTCGACATGAAGGATCTTGGTGCTGCAAACTATATTTTGGGCATGGAAATTAAGAGAGATCGGGCAAAGAGGACACTCTGGTTAAACCATAGGAAGTATGTCGAGACTATATTGCAGAGGTTCAATATGCAGGATAGTAAACCGATGAATGTTCCTATTCCTATAGGTGTAAAGCTGTTTGTTGAACAGTGTCCCAAGACACAAGAAGAAGAGGAGGATATGTCCCGTGTTCCATATGCAAGTGCAATGGGTAGCTTGATGTATGCAATGTTCTGTACTAGACCAAACATTGCACATGTAGTGGGATTATTGAGTAGGTTTATGTCAAACCCAGGGAAGGAGCATTGGACAACAGTAAAGCGGGTTTTCAGATATTTACGTGGCACTAGTGATTATGGCTTGTGCTACCAGGGAAGACCAGGATTGGAAAGAATGTTGGACATTCATGGTTTTGTTGATGTAGACTGAGCTAGAGATCTGGACCAAAGAAGATCTAAAAGTGGGTATGTGTTTAGCCTATTTGGAGGTGCAGTCAGTTGGATGAGTAAAAGACAGTCTCTAGTGGCTCTTTCAACTACAGAGGCAGAATACATAGCAGCCACTCATGCAAGCAAGGAGGTAGTTTGGTTTCAGAGATTGTGTTCAAGTATGGGGTTGGTACAACAAGCTATAAGGATATACCGTGATAGCCAAAGTGAAATTTTCTTGGCTAAGAACCCTGCTTATCATTCAAAGACAAAGCACATTGATTTTCAATATCATTTTGTTAGAGATATGGTTGAGGCTAAAAGGGTGTTGCTGGTTAAGGTGGACACTTTGAAGAATGTTGCAGATGCATTGACGAAGTCTGTGAGCACTCAAAAGTTCTCTTGGTGTAGAGAAACAATGGGTGTTGAAGAATTTGGCCAATGAATAAGCTCTCCTGTGGCCCCCTGCGGAAATAAAACAACAAGTGGGAGAATGTTGGGTATGTGTTATATTCTTTCCACAACTAAGCACGCGTGGGGGGGGGGGGTAAGAGGGGGGGCGATAGCCCCCCCTTTGTGCTGGGTGCGACGAGGGGTCACAGGGGGGGTGGTGGCCCCCCCTGTCAGGGTCTGGGGCAGCGCCCCGTCGAAAATTTTTGGTCCTTAATTTCCGGTGGGTGGTCCACGCCCATGGTTTTGTGCATGGTTTTGCACATGGTTTTGGGGTACGATGGTTTTTGTCCCCTAGTATTATTTTGTAGATCCGGTCAAGGGAAATACAATTATGTTATAATCTAGGGTTAATGGATTGGGATTTATGTATGCTTCAACATGTATATATATGTGTTGTAACACTAAAAGGAATATAATGAAAAATCAAGCTGGTTGTCCCGATTTGGGATCCAGGGGAAAATCTCTGTGTTTATCTGTTTTATGTTTTATGCTCTCGCTATTGTTTATTTTCTGTTATAAGATTCGTGTGTAGATAATATTTGTTCAGGGTTAAAACCTACACTGTTGTCAGCGGAAATCCCAACTTTAATTGGAGTCAAGTCCAATTCTCCACAATTAGTGGAGCTTCTTTAGGGATCATTGGGCAAAATGAGTTCAGGCTCTATCTGGAGCTAGATTCGCCCAATTTTGGAGTTCCAATAGTAAATTTTTACTATCTCCAACATTCCAGACTCAATGGAGTGAGTTGTAGAGCCATCAAGGAAATTTTGAGTAGGTTTTTGCTTCAGTGAAGCTCAAGGGGCCACTAGGGCCACCAGGGGGCAGCAACAGTTTGAGGCCTAGCCAAGGGAGCTAGAGGCCTTATTCAGATATCCAATAGTCAATTTTGGATGTTTCAGATGTTATGGAAATAATGGTGTGGTTTTCATAGCCTGTAGATGAATTTTTAAGGCCAATATGCTTCAGTGAAGTTCCAGGGGCCATTAGTGCCAGCGTTTGCTAACAGCAGTTCAGGGCCTAGCCAGGGCAGCTAGAGACCTTATTCAGTGAACCTATAGTCATTTCTGACTGTAATAAGCATTCTAAATCCATTGATGGAGGTTGCATAATATTTTTAGGACTTCTAGAGGTCGAGAACCCATCAGAGAATTTTTCGGTCACCCTAGTGCCAGGGGGTGCCGACAGGTGTTGGAGGTGAAACTGGAGCAGTCAGAGGCCAATTTCAGTGAACCAATAGTCTATCCTAGCTATTTTTTTCAGTATGAATCCAATAAAGGGATTTTCAGAGCCATTTGAAGACTTCTAGAGATCAAGAAGCTTCAGGGAAGTTTTGGGCTGCCTAGGGCAAATCGTGGAGGGAGGCCTAGATTGGGGATGCAGTTTTTGTTTTGAGAAAATTGTCAGTAAATATTTGGTGTCTAATGTGTGCTGGAGACAGTAGGTTTGGTTTCAGGGATAGTAAAATAATTCTGAAGGAATTAATGCCAAGTAGAAGCTAAGTGTAGCTCAGAGCATCGACAGAAGGAATCAAGTCCAAGGGAGCCTAGATCTATTTGCAGAGTGATGAAAACCATGACAGGAATATAGATGGTATTATAATCCCTTTGGTTCAGTTTAGTAACCATTGGAGTTAAGTGTGGAACTTGTAAAAGAAAATTTTCCATAATCCCAAAGAGCCAATTCAAAAAGACAAAAGTTCAAGGAGACGTAGCCCACGATATTTGGGTGAAATCCTAGATTAATTTTGCTGTTATGTGTGGATGTTTTATTGGTGCATTATATTGATGTTACACATATTTAATTTCAACAAAAAAAATGGACTTAAGACACTTAAACAGTTAAAAATCATACACCTCTTTCAAGCATAATTTCCGCAAATTATCAAGTATAAGCTAGATATTTTATTTGTTTAACTAAGTGGGAGGTTCTTGAAAAGCATAACAATTTATCCAACCATTTTTAGATAAATTTGGCATTAGAGTACTTGGTTTCTTGATTGAGAGAGCAATAGCTTGCTTGTTTGACTTGAAAAGTGTTTAAACAGTGCAAAATATTGTCTGTTTTATTGTTTGCAAACTGACTGTTGCTTGATTTTGCTAGAGGTGAAGGGATAGCTACTGAAAGCTAAGTCCATAAGAGGCCAAGAAGGAAGAAAGGGCTGAAGGCATCTTCTTTACCTAAAGGACCTCAAGGCAACCCTTGAAGCAGAAAACGGTTTGTTTGCAAAAGGTTGCTTGAATAAGAGCTTGTTTCTACAACCATTTTGTTCAAAGGCTTTGTAATTTGTTTTGAAAGATTTGTGAACTTTGTTGAAGTTATTTTAGTTCATTTTCATGATGAAAAATTCTTCAAGTGAGGTTTCCAAATCCTCCTCCTTCACAATATTCTTTGATGAAGACATGAAGCGTGACTTCTACATATTGAAGGACCTGGTGCAGATTCTGTTTGAAGATAGAAGCGAAAGCACTGAACTTCGTGAGAAATTGTTTGCTATGAAGAAAGAGAAAGAAGAAATTATTCAAAGTTGCATGATATGGAGATGCAGCTCCATCAAGCCCAAGAGGCCTTAAGCAAGAACATGCGTGAAGTAGAGGTAATTCACTATATTTTGTCTTCATTTTCCTCATCAGATAGATCTATTGGTTCATTTGAAAATCACATTAGAGGTATAGGGTCCAAGTTAATGCTTAAAATGGGCTATGAAGGCAAGGGTTTAGGCAAGCATGCGCAAGGCATGATTGATCCTATTTTAGTTGAGGAACGACCTAAGAAATTTGGTCTTGGTTATGTGCAATCTAATGGCGAAAACTCCAAAGCCATGAAGGCATGTGAGGAAACTTAAAAAAGAACTTTTATTCCAAGTTATAAATCAAAAACATGTCAAGTTTGTTTTCAAGTTGATTTCCATTGCTTTAAGCCTTTGTTGCAGCAAGAAGATTGTAGACATTTAGCTTATGGCGAGCATGTGAGTTCAGATAGTTCTCAAGACAAGAACGTGGATGTTAGTATTCAAGAGAAAGCTGGAACCTCTACTAGTTCATCTCCTCAAGAAGGCAAAAATAATGAACATGCAAAGCAACACATGAGGTATAATTTTTCCCATAGTCAACTTGATTATGTTTCTACAAGGCATGACAATTTTGCGTGCTTAAATGGAAGAAAGAGTTGTTGTGCATATTGTGGTTGGTTTAACCATGATGCTTCGAGATGCTGGATGAGGAAGAAGGCATACATGAAGCAGTTGAGGTAAAGGAAACTTTCAAAGAAGGCGCATAAGACTTGCACACATTGCCAAAAGAGGGGACATTGTTGTTTCCCAATGTTGGACATTGCATCCAACTAGTCGTCCCAAGCACATGAGGCAAGAGGACAGAAATACTGGCGAAAGTGGAACTAAGGATTCCATCATTGATGTAAGAAAGAATGTTTCACATGAAGAAGATTTGTAGCAACAAAAGTCACCATGGAAGTGGCTTGGTAAGAAGTGGTTTGACTTCTTAAGACAGTAAGACATACTCTCATTTGTACATATGCAAATTTCAGTTATGTATGCATGTCTATATGCTGTAATCTCATGTTTGTTTGAGCCACCTTGGATCAATGATGAAGACAACGATGTTCAACTACCTTCTGTAAATTTCTCACCAGAAATTTCCGAGTGAGTGCAAGGAAGACATTTCTTGACCAGGAGGACAAGCGCATCCAAGAAGGGAAGTGTCGACTACCTTCGAGTTGTGGTTCAAAAGCACTAGCCATGTAAGGAAAGTGTATTGAGGCTAAAAAGAAGAGGGCATTGTACTCTCATCTACTGTACAAATCAGTATATCATTCTTTTGGGGTCCAAAAGATTCCTAATGGGGAGGTGTGATCAGCACTGGATCATGGACCTAAGTGATAGCTCAAAATTAAAAGTGTCCAGATGTGTGTCGAACCTAAGTGACCAGATAGATCTCGTCTTCCTAATTCAGGCATCGCAAATGGTTTGAAAAACCAACACCGTATAAATAAGTTATTGCAATTTGAAAAGTCTAGTAAACTGCAAAAATTGGACTTTAACCAAGTTTGACTTGGAAGTTTGGAAAATTAAAAAGAGAATATTCCAAGGAATATTCCTAGAATATTCCATTTGGTCCAACCAGCTCTTGACACTTGGCGTTGTATTATTGGTCAGAGGTTTGACTTTTGGAATTTGTAACCAATGGAAAGCTGCCACGTGGCCTAGGAACGGTCTACCAAAAGTTTTAGGTCTCCACGAGATTGAACCCGAGACCTGCCGTTACACATGCGCCCATCTTATCAACTGTGCCATAGGTTACTTAACACTATAGGTAGTGCGGATTAATTTATTGATTAACAGTATTTGTATGGGGTTTGGAGGGCCTGCCCTCCCCATGTGGCCTATTGCCCAGAACCCAGGGCCAATCACTGGCACGCAAAAAGAAACTGCTAACCATTATCGTTAGTGGAGTTTGTGGTCACATATGCTCACCGCAACTTAAAATGTTAAAAAAAACCGACGGTTAACTACCATAACTTCCGGTGGGGTTGAAATTTGTCACATGAGGTTGTTAAAACGATTTCAAAATTTATCCGTTCCAGTTTAATGTGACTGCGAACTATATGGAGCATGTGCCCACGTTAACCATAACCGTTTAATGCTAGCAGTTTTTAAGGCAGAGGCATGGCATTGTTGGTAGAAATCCCAACTTTAACTGGAGGTAAGTCTAGTTCTGCACAATTAGTGGAGCTTCTTTAGGGGCTATTGGGAAAAATGAGTTCAGGTTCTATCTGGAGCTAGATTCTCCCAATTTTGGAGTGAAAATAGTCAATTTTTACTATCTTCAACATTCCAGACTCAATGGAGTGGGTTGCAGAGCCATCAGGGAACTTATGAACAGGTTTTTGCTTCAATGAAGTTCAAGGGACCATTAGGTCCACTAGGGGGAAACAACAGTTCGAGGCCTAGCCAGGGGAGATAGAGGCCTTATTTAAAGATCCAATAGTCAATTTTATATGTTTCAGATGTTATGGAACTAATGGTGTGGTTTTCAGAGCCTGTAGAGAACTTTTGAAGGCCTATATGCTTCAGTGAATGTCCAGGGGCCATTTGTGCTAGCTTTTGCTAGTAGTAGTTCAGGGCCTAGCCAGGGCAGCTAGAGACCTTATTCAGAAAACCAATAGTCATTTATGACTATAATAAGCACATTATAAATCCATTGATGGAGGTTTAAGAATATTTTGAGGAGTTTTCAGTGACCCTAGTGCCAGGGGGTGCCGACAAGTGTTGGAGGCGAAATCGGAGCAGCCGGAGGAAAATTTCAGTGAACCAATAGTCTATCCTGACTATTTTTGGCATTATGAATCCAATGAAGGGATTTTTAGAGCCATTTGAAGACTTCTAGAGCTCAAGAAGCTTCATGGAAGTTTTGGACAACCCAAGTCAAACTGTGGAGGGAGGCCTAGATTGGGGATGCAGTGCTTGTTTTGAGAAAATTATCAGTCAATATTTGGTGTTTGATGTGTGTTGGAGACAGTAGGTGTGATTTCAGGGACAGTAAATAATTTTGAAGGAGTTAGTGCCAAGGAGAAGCTCAAAGCATTGACAAAAGGAATCAAGTCCAAGGGAGCCTAGATTTGTTTGCAGAGTGATGACAACCATGATAGGGATATAGATGGTATTCTAAGCCCTTTGGTTTAGTTTAGTAACCATTGGAGTTAAGTGTGGAACTTGTAAAAGAAACTTTTCCATAATCCCTAAGAGCCAAGTCAAGATGTCAAAAGCTCAAGGAGACGTAGCCCACGATATTTAGGTGAACTCGTAGATTAATTTTTCAGTTATGTGTGGATGTTTTATTGCTGCATTATATTGTTGTTACAAATGTTTAATTTCATAAAAAACAAATGGACTTAAGACACTTAAATAGTTAAAAATCATACACCTCTTTCAAGCACAATTTCCGCAAATTGTCAAGTATAAGCTAGATCTTTTATTTGTTTAACTGAGTGGGAAGTTCTTGAAAAGCATAACAAGTTATCCAACCCATTTTCAGATCAGTCATGTCCATCTTTTTCACAATGTGTGCAAGATGGCTTTGCTCCCCTTATTTTGGCTGCGACAGTCCTTTTTGGGTGGTCACTTTGTTCATGCGCCCCCCTGATTTCTATGTGCATGACCTTCACACTAGCCTCATTGATGGTAGGAGGCTCAAACAACAATAATGAATTTCTAATGTAACTATGTAATGACCCAATGTATTTATTTACAACTTTAGGTGAATCTAATGAAATGCCCAAACTTAGTGCTTTTTTTCTAAATTCCTTGGTAAAACTTTGCGCGTTTTGTCCTTTACCTTGCCTTAGGTACTGCCACTCCATTAAGGCTTTTTGATTATAACCCAAGGGATAGAATTGATCTTTAAGTGCAGCAATAAAATATGACCACGAGGAAAGAAGGTTACCCAAATTATTGTTGCCTTAAAATTTGCTCTCCCACCAGATGAGAGTGGTGCCATTCAATGGAAGAGAAGCCAACTGGATCTTTGCCTCGTCCTCCACAATCTGCTGAATCCTACATTGGACTTCAAGATGCTTAATCCAGTTGTTAAGTTTCTCTTCATCACTTTCACCATTATATATGGGTAGATCAAATCTGACATCTAACTTAAAGAAAGGTTTATTAGATGCATTTCTTGAATTCTTATGATGATAATGAGAAGAGGAGGAAGAACTTTCACTTGCTGAAGGAGAAGGATGTGGATCTCATCCATTATCTCCATGCCTTGAACCTTGTCTTTCTAAAGCATTCTCCCCTGCTTTCTCTAGTCTCTCAAGTCTAGAGAACAATTTATCGACCCAATCTTCCATGGTGTAGAAGGTGTTGCGGAAGTTGAGCTCCTCCTCATTTCGAACATCGTCATCCATGTTTATTCTCTGATGTGCACACCCCTCTTGAGGATCAAATGACTGTAGTGTCCCTTCGCCTCTTCATAGCCTGTTTCTAGTTAGCATGCAAGCATGTAATTCACATCTATAAACACCTACTATGATACCACTTGATCCAAAATATTTCGCTTGATATGTGTTAAAGAATTACATGTGAAAATTGCAGCTTTAAATAAGAAATTTTAAAGGCATAAACATAAGTAGAGAGAAGCAATTAACATCATACAAGGAGACACATAATTGATATCAGAGTTCGTCCAGGAGGGACTACGTCTCTGAGCCCTACTCAAATAGTGGGGAGGCCCTCTTTCATTAAGTGGCAAAAAATGAATGTACAAGTATAAAATGAGAAATTACACCCTTATACCTCCATAGCTGAATATTCTCGAAAATTGCAGACCTTTGATGAAGAAATGGAAAGCATCGTTGGATTCGTGGTGTCAAGTAGTGCAGAATCCATATAAAATTTGCCTAAATCTGACAAAGTGAAAATTTGACCCCTCTGGAAAATGGCTCAGATCATGGTTTCGCCCCCTCTCGTGCACAATGTTATTGGTTCCACTGTCTCGATTTCTGTCCCCGATCCTGACCTACCTAGGTGCACTAATGAAATGAATGTTTTTATAAAGAAAGCCGAACAAACTTGTGGGAAGTTGGATGAAATGGTTAAGATGCGAATTTGGAGGGAGGGGATCGGGTGGTCAAACCCTGCCCCATCCTTTTTAACTCGGACTTGGTTTTAAAAATCCAAATGACACTTCTTTAAATGCCCTTCCATTTTTTATTAATTACAAGTGGTACGTTGGGGGGCCAGGCCCGCATTCAGCGGCCTGCCCCCCATACTCTGCCGACGGTATTTGAAAAGGTAGCAAGCAGTTGTGGTTAGCTCTGTATTAAATGTTGTATGGTGGGTGGTTGGTGGTGGGGTTCACAACCCCCACCAACCATGATATATACTCCGGCCGTAATATATGCGGAGGCCACTGTAAGGTGTGGGGGCGGCGGGGTCATGGCCGCCGACCCCCTTATTTTAATAAAATTTTTGTTATATATATATATCTATGATATGCGAAGGGGTCGACGGGGTTTGGCCACCCGTCGACCCTTATATATATATTGAACACAAACCGACCCTTTTTAAAAATTCATTAATTTGATCGAAGGAATCAAATTAACGACCCCACAATTTTTCCCGAAATCCGGCCGACGCTGGCTGGAATCTGCTGGCCAAAAAACTTCCAATTGGTGTCCTCCTTAGTCTGCCACATCACCAAGTCAACCCTTGAACTTTGACTGCTCTTGATTCCTTCATATGGACTCAAAATTGAGTTTCGTCTGCGCCGTTGGAATCAGAAAGGCGAGGTATTTGACTTGACATTAAGTTTGCCACATTCTAGACACTTTTATTTTTGAGCCTTTGTACTTAAGCCACTTGTACTTGAACCTGTTCGATCCACTTGGATCACAAATAGTGGGGATTCATCTGTGACCCTTTGCTCACAGTAAGTTTACCACTAATCCTTGACATGGGGGGCCACCACCTTAAGAGTGCAAAGGTAGTCTTTTATCTATGAGAAAAATTGGGCATTGAGAAATATTGTTCTAGTAGATTTAAGCATTTGTCTAGAACAATTGCGTCCATCTGACCTTCAAATATAGGTATATCAAAATTAAGTTGTGCCTTAAAGGGGGTGGCACCTCCAAAGTGGCCACTTAATGAAGATGCATCCACTATTGGCATCCATCGAAAAATCTGGGAAAAATTATCAATCATCTCGTTCTTTTGTTGCTCGAAGGCTTGTTTGAGCAAAAGTTTAATAGGATCTCTTGCTCCCTCATTTTTCTTTTCTTCTGCCATGGGACGTCATTGAGGTCACTAAGGACCGTCTTGCAAGGGCTTAAGCAATTTGAATCTCAACTCCTTATCCCCTGACCTCATTGGAGACATGCACAAAAAAAGAAGAGAAAAATTAGACTACTCTGATGCCACTGATTCAAGTTTATGAAGAAAATGAAATGAAATACAAGTTTCTAACCAAAAAACATAGAGATACAATGAAACTTGACTTTAATCAAATAATAGAAAATGTTAAAAATTGTATACAAGTAGAATTAAAGCAAACTAGCTTGAACGGTGGTAGCTTATCTATGACAAGGTATGTGATGGTAAGTGTCTCTTGAATTGTCTTACAGTGAGGAGATTATGCCTTTTTATTATGAAAAAACAACAAAAAAACCCTAAACATAAAAAAATATAACATTAAGAGATGAAGCTCCAAAAGCTTATGAGCCCCAATGAGATAAGTTTAAACGTTAACTTCCCAAGATTGTAACTTTAACATATGATCTTTATTTGTGATGCACTATAGCTTGTTGGAAAAGTCTATCTGAAAAGTACAATTTTTGTGCGGTCAACCTGTTTCCCCTCGGGCACTATGATAAGTCTATAAATTCTCTTCTTCGTTATAAGTTTATTCTACCCTCCAACTCTCTCATGTTGATAGCTTAAACCGTCCTAAATTGGATATCATCTTATAATATAAAACCTACAATCCAAATTATTCCATTCTTGAGGAGCATGCATCAAATGCAACACGTGTATAGTTGAGTGGTATGGAACCATGCAATGAAAGTGGTTGGGATTGGAGTGAAAAAACTTCATTGGTATTTCATACTTTTTATATGATTCGAAAATTTGTGGGCATTTTTATCAACCACACTCAACAATCAACAAAATCCAGTTATCGTTACAGAAATTTCCAAGGGTACAAGAATGATATGGATGACAATATACACAGGTTGACATATACAAAATTTTACTCCCAGGCTTCTGACCCTTCACAACATAGTCTTCCATTGTTCGCCTGTAATGACAGTCTTCGCTATAATCAGGCCCTTCTTTTGATCATATTTCACTGCATATTCGATGTGTTAGAGTCGAAAATGCTTTAAAAAAAATTTGCATACTATCTAGCCTTGCTCAAATTTCGACCCAGCCAAATTTTATGACACTGCGTGAGGTTCCTCCAAAAATGTTTCAGAGATTTGGCTTGCACATGAAACCAATCTTAAAGTTTTAAGATTTAGGCTCCAATACAAATATTAGTTCACTGATCTCAACTACATTCAACTACTTCAGTGATTAACTTCTGGAATTTTGTGAATTTCAGAAAGTCTTGACAAATTTTAAAGTAATTTTTAGATATCATATTCAAGAAGAGTTAGAATTTGCATACAACTTATCAAACAAAAGTTTAGTTTAAGAAAATTTTATATTGAAGAAGAATTATTATTTATAATTGAGAATTTGTATAGCATTTGATAAACAAAGGTTTATTTTCATAAAAGTTAGTGTAAAATTGAATTTCGTTTTAAAAAAAAAATTGATTTTCATTATTAAAAAAAATAGATTTTAATAAGAAATGCTAATGATTTTTAAATCAATTTTGATTATATATATATATATATATATATATATATATATATATATATATATTCGTTTAAATGAAAATAGGTTCTTAAAACTGATATTACACTTTAAATTTATTTTAATATAAAAACATAAACTTTAATTATCCGATTTAAAAATTTAAATTTTTAAATGAAAATTAATAATCATATTATTTATTTTTTATTTTACAATTTTATTTATTATTTTTTTATAAACTTAAATATGATAAAATATTTAATAATAACATGAGCATGAGTATTGGGTTTGGAGTATGTCTTGAAATTGATTAGCTACATGTTATTGACTCAATAGTCAGAAGCATGGTAAAAGTGAAAGTGTGTCTCTTACATCTACTAGCAGGTCATTATAGGTGGTATGGTTTTCCTTGAATAACCATGATAAATCAATTTATATTGGAGAATAACAAACAATGATGGTTGTTCCCATTGTTGATTTGACCATTGAGTTATGATTGGTTTTGCCATTATGAAAAAAAAAAAGGCATGTGTGGCCTTGAAATATGCCCTAAAATTGATTCTGCTTAGCTAAGAGCTCATCGTCCTTAAACCTAATGAAATAGGTTTAAGCCCAACACCTAGAAGCGTTTGTTAGAGGTTAAAGCCTAACCCCTTATAAATCACCAATAAGTAATTTTAAGTGGAGTGATTTTCCTTACTGCATTTTTCACAACTGAATTACCATAAATTTTCTCACTATATAAAAAACATGAACATAAGTTACTTGAACTTACTCATAGTAAGTAATGATTTTCAATTTTCCAACATTGATTTTGATAGTAATAGATACATATTTAAAATAAAAATTTGATAAAAAATAAAATTTAAAGAAAAAAATCCTGAGATGGATTGGAAACAGATTAGAAACCAGACAATACACTCAACAACAGATTAAAAAGGTATTCGCCAAACTATTTTGCTTGGAATCGATGTCTTTGATATAACATTAGTGAAATAATCAAGGACTTAAAACTTTAAAATAATTGTTATTGGTCTCGATATTCTTGAAAAGTGGTTGATTTTTTTATTACTATTATTTTCATAAAAGTGGTTGATTTTAATAATTGCGCCAATATGACCCCGATGTCAGGTGGGTCACGTCCTCATACAAAATGTCGGCTTAAGTTTTAAATTAAAATAAAAAATAAAAAATAAAAATCCCATTGTGCTAGAACATATATCAATTTCTAATACAGTTATGTATTATTTATATAATTTGAATGGATAGTAAATTATATACGTGAATTTGAATGGATCATAAATTTACCTTTAACAAAAAAAATTACCACATTGAATTTCCAAATTAAGTAAAATTTTAAACATCTTTACTCTTTATTAAAGTCAATACCATTTCCTAAATCAAAGGAAAAGAGTTAAGTCAACACGAACAATCAAAATCCAAAATCTTTTAATATTTTTTTAATTAAATATTTGTAAAATGAATTTATTGTGCCGAGAGGCGCATCTACAGCCCAATATGACCTCGATGTTAGGTGGGTCACGTCCTCAAACAAAATGTCAGCTTAAGTTTTAAATTAAAAAAAAATAAAAAATAAAAATCGCATTGTGCTAGAACATATATCAATTTCTAATATAATTATGTATTATTTATATAATTTGAATGGATAGTAAATATACGTGAATTTGAATGGATCATAAATTTACCTTTAGCAAAAAAAATTACCACATTGAATTTCCAAATTAAGTAAAATTTTAAACATCTTTACTCTTTACTAAAGTCAATACATTTCTAAATCAAAGGAAAAGAGTTAATTCAACACAAACAATCAAAATCCAAAATCTTTTAATATTTCTTTTAATTAAATATTTGTGAAATGAATTTATACTTACTCCAGAGCGATGGTAAATAAATAAAAAATAAATAAAAAAATAAATAAACTAGAGATATGGTAAGTAAATAAAACCTCTTTTCATATTTACTCCATAATCTGCTTTATATTTATGAATATTTATGTTCATTAGTTTACATAACTAAGAAGAAATAGAGAGAGAGAGAGAGAGAGAGTGATAAGGGGGAGATGAAGAGAGAGTGTGTATGTTTAGGGATGAGATAAAGAGACAAAGTAGGATGTATGGAAAGAAGGGGGAGAAGAAGTGAAGAAAGAGAGGAGGGATATAGTAATGTAGTTGGAGAGAGAGAGGGGTGGAAAGAGAGAGAGAAAGAAAGGGATGGGGGAAGAGAGAGGATTAGAGAGAGAGAGAGAGGAAGGATGAGAGAGAGGACTTCAGAGAGAGGAGGAGAGAGGGATCGATAGAGAGATGGAGTTGGAGGGGGAGAGATGTAGGAAATAATAAATATAGACAGTGAGAAGTGGAGAGAGAGAAGGAGTGACAAGGGAGAGACAGAGAGAGAGAGCGTGTGTGTTTGGGGCTGAGATAAAGAGACAAGTAAGGAGAGATGGAGATAAGGGGGGGAGAAGGAGATATAAGGAGCGAAGGAGGGATATAGTAACATAGTTGGTGGGTGAAGAGAGAGAGAGAGATGGGAGAGAAATGGAAAGAGAGGAAGGAAGAGAGGGGATGTGTGAGAGTGGAGAGAGGGAGGGAAAGAGAGATGGACTTGGAGGGGGAGGGAGAGGGAGGTAAGAAGAAAGACATAGAGAGAAAAAGGTGGAGAGAGAAAGAGAGAGAGCGAGTGATAAGGAATATGGAGAGAAAGGAAGAGAGGAGAAGATAGAGATATAGATGGAAGGTGAAGAGAGGGAAGAAGAGAGATGGGGAGAGGAGGGATTGACAAAGAGATTGATATATATGGATTGCGAGAGTGTGTGTGTTTGGGGTGAGATAGAGACGAGAAAGAAGAGATGGAGGATATAGATATGGATGGAGGTGGAGAGGAGAAGAATATTTCTCACACTAGATGGATTGATATAAGTGGAGATGGTGATTTATAATCCTATTTGATTATTTGCACTATATGCATCGATTTTAGTGTAGATATTTATTTCTAATTATTTTGATTACTTGCACTAGATGCATTGATTTCAGTGTTCGTAGTGATTTCTAATACAATTTGATTGCTTGCACCGAATGTGTTGATTTCAATTTAGATGTAGATTTATAATTATATTTATTTACTTGCACTAGATGAAATTATTTCAATGTAGATGATTTCTAATCCTGTTTGATTGTTTGCACTAAATGCATTGATTTCAGTGTAGATGGTGATTTCTAATCCTATTTGATTTCTTTGAGTAAATGCACTGATTTCAGTGTAGATGTTGGTTTTTAGAGAGAGAGAGTGAGTGATAAGGAAGATGGAGAGAGAGGGAGAGAGGACAAAAGGAGGAAAGAGAGATATTAATGGGGGAGAGGGAGAGAAGGGGAAGATAGAGATATAGATGGAAGGTGAAGAGAGGGAAGAAGAGAGAGATGAGGAGAGGGGGTGATTGAAAAAGAGATTGATATATATGGAGTACGATCATATCTTTGATAGATTTTCCTTGGCAACACACGACTGAAACCAGCCTAGATCCATCTTACATCTCAAAAATATACAAAAAATTTAATAATCTAAAAAATGTGACGTTGATGCCTCCGACTGGAACCAACCTAGATCCATCTAACTCTGGATCTATAATGCGACGAGAGGGATCAAATCTCTTGTGGTTCAAACCTTTCCTCAAGTTTTTCACTCAAAAAATAGGTTTGCACCTCGAGAGATTTGATCCCTCTCGGCGCATGATAGATCCAAAGTTAGATGGATCTAGGCTGGTTATAATTAAATAATGTCAATTAAAGGTAAAAATAACAAGGTTAAAGTTAATAATTGAGATGTAACATAATAATCTCTACATAAACTTCTAATTAACTGATTTTTACAATAAAATTTTTACACACAAGCTTCCTCCCCCACAACCACTTTTAGATAACTTCATCCGTACAACCAATTATGTACACTCTTCTTTCGTACTTAGCTTTTTTAGTCAGTCATTTGCATCCCTTGCCAAATACGTTCATATCCACGTCCATACTTAATATGTCACTGCAGTGGTTAATACTTTTGTGATAATATTTTGACTTAATTCTTGCCACATAAACCATTAATTAATGGGTTCTTGAAATTGCATTAACTATTAATTAACAGATTTTGGAATTGCATTTTCACATTACCTTTTAAGATTTTAATATCTATTTCAAAAAACAATGGTATTAATGTCCAAGTGTGGATATCAATTTTCATATAATATTGTGTGAGTGGTACAAGATATGGTAATTGTATTGATTTTTTATAAAACAAAATACATGTGAAGAGCATAGCTTTCGGCATAGTGAAAACTCCACAAAAGCAAAAATCCACACAAATCTACCAAATTATTAACTCTGTATTATATTCGTCTTGTAATATTCTTGTGTGGAGCTTTTCATGTGCAGAAAGTTCCTCACAAGAAAAACTATACACAATGCTTGTACAAAAAGGTATACATAAAGTTTTTCACAAGCAAAGCTCTCCACACTGCCAGTATAAAAGGGTACTTTCGAACAACCTCCTATATTTCATTCAATTGTGGTAGTTTTTTCCATAAACATTAATGAAAGTGTAGATGCTATAAAAGGAACAATTGTAACATAAGGCATCCATTGAAATTTTGAATTTATTGATGAAAATGTCTGCCACTAATGAACTTAAACGTTAAATATGACTGAAGTATTTAGCTAATTGTCTTCACAACATCTCACAAAACTGTCAAATTAAGAGGTAAAATTGTTTACAACTTCTAATTCGAATTATCTCCAACTTCCCATCTTGATTCAAAGCTCTGCCAAGACAGTATAATAATATATTAAATTATTAAATAATTTTAGTCATAATAAGCTATTAATGTAATATTCGTTGCCTAAAGTACAACATTTATTTATTATTTATTTATTTATTTATTTTTTCAAAAACCAAGTTGCTTAACATATTCTGTTGCATGTGGTAGCCTCAACCTGCCCAAAGGAAACCAGGTCCGTTGGCCACCTCAGAGAGTTAAAAGCCAACCAAAACTGAAATTGTTTTTTTCCCCTACTTGCTGCTTTGACTACTTTACTATGTCCATAAAAGTTGCAATTGAAACATAAACTATTAACTTTAGTCGCAAAAAACATTTAAAACTATTACAAGCTAATATTATCCATCAGAGGAATCAATTGGAGCCGGATCCTTTCCAGTGGATCCCGGCATCTCTACTTGTTGCATGCTTTGTAGTTGGCGTTCAATCCGCCCAATTCGTGTCGTTGTTTGAAACTGTGACCTGGCCATCTTGCGAAGATCTTGTTTGATCTGCTGCAATTCAAAAACCACTGCCGGTTTGCCCTCCATTTGTTGCATGCTTGACATTGCTTTTGCTAAACCACATTTTAGTTTCCAATACGTGTTGATTGATTGCTGAAACAAAGATACTTGTCCTCTTGTGTTTCCCGGGTCACAAATGAAATCCATGGCTGCCTCCTGATGTTTGATGTCCTCATCTTCATCATTACTCTCTCTCTCCCAGCCCTATATAGTATTACGAATATGTACTAGGTACGAATATGTACTAGGTTTCCTGATTCATAAAGAGCAAATATATTTTCCAGAACTTGCTTATTAGTCTTCCTTCCTCGCTTGCTTCATCCTTCACTCTGTATTGTTTGCTTTTGTTTTCCTTTGCATGTTCCTTTTATTTTTCATGCTTGACCTTTGGCCATAATAGCTTGGCATAAAAGTCCCCCTGTAAAAATGTATAGTAGTCCTGTATACAGCAGAGATGTATCAGAAGAATAATGCTGATAAGCTTTGGTGGCTTCCTGAGGAATTACTGCGTGCACAGAAGTTTGCGCATACATGGTTTGCACTACACAGTCCAGTTTACCACGATGGATTTGCATTTGTCTCCAGTTACCATGTATGAACCACAAATACTAGATTAACTAGCCTAGATCCATCTAACTCTGGATCTATCATGCGCCGAGAGGGATCAAATCTCTCGAGGTGCAAACCTATTTTTTGAGTGCAAAACTTGAGGAAAGGTTTGCACCTCAAGAGATTTGATCCCTCTCGGCGCATGATAGATCCGAGAGTTAGATGGATCTAGGGTGGTTCCCCAGTTGGAGGCATCGACGTCACATTTTTTCGGATTATTAAAATTTTTGTATATTTTTGAGATGTAAGATGGATCTAGGCTGGTTTCAGTCGTGTGTTGCCAAGGAAAATCTATCAAAGATATGATTAATTTTATCAGTAATATGTAAATATATCAAATATTAATATAATCATTTTAAATATGCTAAATATTTAAAATCTAGATTTGATCCCTCTCGGCGCATGATAGATCCAGAGTTAGATGGATCTAGGCTGGTTATAATTCAATAATGTCAATTAAAGGTAAAAATAACAAGGTTAAAGTTAATAATTGAGATGTAACATAATAATCTCTACATAAACTTCTAATTAACTGATTTTTACAATAAAAGTTTTACACACAAGCTTCCTCCCCCACAACCACTTTTAGATAACTTCATCCGTACAACCAATTATGTACACTCTTCTTTCTTACTTAGCTTTTTCAGTCAGTCATTTGCATCCCTTGCCAAATACGTTCATATCCACGTCCATACTTAATATGTCACTGCAGTGGTTAATACTTTTGTGAGAATATTTTGACTTAATTCTTGCCACATAAACCATTAATTAATGGGTTCTTGAAATTGCATTAACTATTAATTAACAGATTTTGGAATTGCATTTTCACATTACCTTTTAAGATTTTAATATCTATTTCAAAAAACAATGGTATTAATGTCCAAGTGTGGATATCAATTTTCATATAATATTGTGTGAGTGGTATAAGATATGGTAATTGTATTGATTTGTTATAAAACAAAATACATGTGAAGAGCATAACTTTCGGCATAGTGAAAACTCCACAAAAGCAAAAATCCACACAAATCTACCAAATTATTAACTCTGTATTATATTCGTCTTATAATCTTCTTGTGCGGAGCTTTTCGTGTGTAGAAATTTCCTCACAAGAAAAACTATACACAATGCTTGTACAAAAAGGTATACATAAAGTTTTTCACAAGCAAAGCTCTCCACACTGCTAGTATAAAAGGGTACTTTCGAACAACCTCCTATATTGCATTCAATTGTGGTAGTTTTTTCCATAAACATTAATGAAAGTGTAGATGCTATAAAAGGAACAATTGTAACATAAAACATCCATTGAAATTTTGAATTTATTGATGAAAATGTCTGCCACTAATGAACTTAAACGTTAAATATGACTGAAGTATTCAGCTAATTGTTTTCACAACATCTCACAAAACTGTCAAATTAAGAGGTAAAATTGTTTACAACTTCTAATTCGAATTATCTCCAACTTCCCATCTTGATTCAAAGCTCTACCAAGACAGTATAATAATATATTAAATTATTAAATAATTTTAGTCATAATAAGCTATTAATGTAATATTCGTTGCCTAAAGTACAACATTTATTATTTATTTATTTATTTATTCAAAAACCAAGTTGCTTAACATATTCTGTTGCATGTGGTAGCCTCAACCTGCCCGAAGGAAACCAAGTCTGTTGGCCACCTCAGAGAGTTAAAATCCAACCAAAACTGAAATTGTTTTTTTCCCCTACATGCTGCTTTGACTACTTTACTATGTCCATAAAAGTTGCAATTGAAACAGAAACTATTAACTTTAGTCGCAAAAAACATTTAAAACTATTACAAGCTAATATTATCCATCAGAGGAATCAATTGGACCCGGATCCTTTCCAGTGGATCCCAACATCTCTACTTGTTGCATGCTTTGTAGTTGGCGTTCAATCCGCCCAATTCGTGTCGTTGTTTGAAACTGTGACCTGGCCATCTCGCGAAGATCTTGTTTGATTTGCTGCAATTCAAAAACCACTGCCGAGTTGCCCTCCATTTGTTGCATGCTTGACATTGCTTTTGCTAAAACACATTTTAGTTTCCAATACGTGTTGATTGATTGCTGAAACAAAGATACTTGTCCTCTTGTGTTTCCCGGGTCACAAATGAAATCCATGGCTGCCTCCTGATGTTTGATGTCCTCATCTTCATCATTACTCTCTCTCTCCCAGCCCTATATAGTATTACGAATATGTACTGGGTTTCCTGATTCATAAAGAGTAGATATATTTTCCAGAACTTGCTTGTTAGTCTTCCTTCCTCGCTTGCTTCATCCTTCACTCTGTATTGTTTGCTTTTGTTTTCCTTTGCATGTTCCTTTTATTTTTCATGCTTGACCTTTGGCCATAATAGCTTGGCATAAAATTCCCCCTGTAAAAATGTATAATAGTCCTGTATACAGCAGAGATGTATCAGAAGAATAATGCTGATAAGCTTTGGTGGCTTCCTGAGCAATTACCGTGTGCACAGAAGTTTGCGCATACATGGTTTGCACTACACAGTCCAGTTTACCACGATGGATTTGAATTTGTCTCCAGTTACCATGTATGAACCACAGATACTAGATTAACTAGATACTAGATTAACCAACCTAGATCCATCTAACTCTGGATCTATCATGCGCCGAGAGGGATCAAATCTCTCGAGGTGCAAACCTAATTTTTGAGTGCAAAGCTTGAGGAAAGGTTTGCACCTCGAGAGATTTGATCCCTCTCGGCGCATGATAGATCCAGAGTTAGATGGATCTAGGCTGGTTCCAGTCGGAGGCATCAACGTCACATTTTTCAGATTATTAAAATTTCTGTATATTTTTGAGATGTAAGATGGATCTAGGCTGGTTTCAGTCGTGTGTTGCCAAGGAAAATCTATCAAAGATATGATTAATTTTATCAGTAATATGTAAATATATCAAATATTAATATAATCATTTTAAATATGCTAAATATTTAAAATCTAGATTTGATCCCTCTTGGCGCATGATAGATCCAGAGTTAGATGGATCTAGGCTGGTTATAATTCAATAATGTCAATTAAAGGTAAAAATAACAAGGTTAAAGTTAATAATTGAGATGTAACATAATAATCTCTACATAAACTTCTAATTAACTGATTTTTACAATAAAAGTTTTACACACAAGCTTCCTCCCCCGCAACCACTTTTAGATAACTTCATCCGTACAACCAATTATGTACACTCTTCTTTTGTACTTAGCTTTTTTAGTCAGTCATTTGCATCCCTTGCCAAATACGTTCATATCCACGTCCATACTTAATATGTCACTGCAGTGGTTAATACTTTTGTGATAATATTTTGACTTAATTCTTACCCCATAAACCATTAATTAATGGGTTCTTGAAATTGCATTAACTATTAATTAATAGATTTTGGAATTGTATTTTCACATTACCTTTTAAGATTTTAATATCTATTTCAAAAAACAATGGTATCAATGTCCAAGTGTGGATATCAATTTTCATATAACATTGTGTGAGTGGTACAAGATATGGTAATTGTATTGATTTGTTATAAAACAAAATACATGTGAGGAGCATAGCTTTGTGAAAACTCCACAAAAGTAAAAATCCGCACAAGTCTACCAAATTATTAACTCTGTATTATATTCATCTTGTAATCTTCTTGTGCGGAGCTTTTCGTGTGCAGAAAGTTCCTCACAAGCAAAACTCTACACAATGCTTGTACAAAAAGGTATGCATAAAGTTTTGCACAAGCAAAGCTCTCCACACTGCTAGTACAAAAGGGTACTTTCGAACAACCTCCTATGTTGCATTCAATTGTGGCAATTTTTTCCATAAACATTAATGCAAGTGTAGATGTTATAAAAGGAACAATTGTAACATAAGCCATCCATTGAAATTTTGAGTTTATTGATGAAAATTTCTACCATAATGAACAACGTTAAGTTGAGTCCTGGGTTCCCAGATGCTGAATCTTCTCCCGTGCAAGAACCGACCTAGATCCATCTAACTCTAGTTATATATCAATCTCTTTTTCAATCACCCCCTCTCCTCATCTCTCTCTTCTTCCCCATCTTCTGCCTTCATCTATATGGAAATCTTCCCCTTCTCTCCCTCTCCCCTGCTAATATCTCTCTTTCCTCCTTTTTTCCTCTCTCTCTCTCTCTCTTTCCATCTTTCTTATCACTCACACTCTCTCTCTAGGAACCAACATCTACACAGAAATCAATGCATTTACTCAAAGAAATCAAATAGGATTAGAAATGGCCATCTACACTGAAATCAATGCATTTAGTGCAAACAATCAAATAGGATTAGGAATCATCTACATTGAAATTAGGTCATCTAGTGCAAGTAATCAAATATACTTATAAATCGACATCTAAATTGAAATCAACACATTCAGTGTAAGCAATCAAATTGTATTAGAAATCACCACCTACACTAAAATCAATGCAACTAGTGCAAGTAATCAAATATGTTTAATTAAATAAACAAAATGGTGCTGCGGTAATTCAAAAGATAGGATTATAAATCACCATCTCCACTTATATCAATCCATCTAGTGTGAGAAATATTCTTCCCTCTCTCCGCCCTCCATCCATATCTATATCCCCTTCCATCTCTTCTTTTCTGTCTCTCTATCTCACCCCCCTAAACACACACGCTCTCGCACTCCATATATATCAATCTCTTTGTCAATCCCCTCCTCTCCCCATCTCTATCTTCTTCCCTCTCTTCACCTTCCATCTATATGTCTATCTTCCCCTTCTCTCCCTATCTCTCCATCTTCCTTATCACTCACTCACTCTCTCTCTATCCACCTTTCTCTCTCTATTTCTTTCTTCTTACCTCTCTCCCCCTCCCCCTCCAAGTCCATCTCTCTTTCCCTCCCTCTCTCTACTCTCTCACATCCTCTCTCTTCCTTCCTCTCCCATCTCTCTCTCCCTCTTTCTCTCTCTTCACCCACCAACTATGCTACTATATCCCTCCCTCTCTCCTTATATCTCATTCTCCCCCCTTATCTCCATCTCTCCTTATTTGTCTCTTTATCTCAGCCCCAAACATACATGCTCTCTCTTTGTCTCTCCCTTGTCACTCCTTCTCTCTCTCCACTTCTCACTCTCTATATTTCTTATTTCCTACATCTCTCCCCCTCCAACTCCATCTCTCTTATCGATCCCTCTCTCCTCCTCTCTTTGAAGTCCTCTCTCTCGTCCTTCCTCTCTCTCTCTCTCTAATCCTCTCTCTTCCCCCATCTCCATTTCTTTATCTCTCTCTTTCCGCCCCTCTCTCTCTCCGACTACATTACTATATCACTCCCTCTCTCCTTCTCTCCCTGCTTCTTTCCATACATCCTACTTTGTCTATTTATCTCACCCTTAAACAGACACACTCTCTCTCCATATCTCCCTTATCTCTCTCTATCTCTCTCTTTCTTCTTAGTTATGTAAACTAATGAACATAAATATTCGTAAATATAAAGAATATTATGGAGTAAATATGAAAAGAGGTTTTATTTACTTACCATACCTCTAGTTTATTTATATTTTTATTTATTTACCATCGCTACGGAGTAGTATAAATTCATTTTATAAATATTTAATTAAAAGAAATATTAAAATATTTTGAATTTTGATTGTTTGTGTTGAATTAACTATTTTCCTTTGATTTAGGAAATGGTATTGACTTTAGTAAAGAGTAAAGATGTTTAAAATTTTACTTAATTTGTAAATTCAATGTGGTAATTTTTTTTGTTAAAGGTAAATTTATGATCCATTAAAATTCACGTCTATAATTTACTATCCATTCAAATTATATAAATAATACACAATTGTATTAGAAATTGATATATGTTCTAGCACAATGGGATTTCTTTTTTTTCTTTTTTTTTTTAATTTAAAACTTAAGCCGACATTTTGTATGAGGACGTGACCCACCTAACATCGGGGTCATATTGGGCTGTAGATGCGCCTCTTGGCGTAATTAATTCATTTTACAAATATTTAATGAAAAGAAATATTAAAAGATTTTGGATTTTGATTGTTTGTGTTGAATTAACTCTTTTCCTTTGATTTAGGAAATAGTATTGACTTTAGTAAAGAGTAAAGATGTTTAAAATTTTACTTAATTTGGAAATTCAATGTGGTAATTTTTTTTGTTAAAGGTAAATTTATGATCCATTCAAATTCACGTATATAATTTACTATCCATTCAAATTATATAAATAATACATAACTGTATTAGAAATTGATATATGTTCTAGCACAATGGGATTTTTATTTTTTATTTCTTATTTTAATTTAAAACTTAAGTCGACATTTTGTATGAGGACGTGACCCACCTGACATCGGGGTCATATTGGGCTGTAGATGCGCCTCTCGACGCAAAAATCATCAAAAAAAATCTTGGTGACCATCATCAAAAAGTTGCTTGAAGAGAATAAGAAATCATGGCACAACAAGTTAGTGCATGCTTTATGGGTTGACAGGTTAACAACAAAGAAATCCATTGGGATGTCCCCATATCAGCTTGTCTATGGAACAGAGGCAGTGTTTCCTACCAGCCTAGGGTTACCAGTGCTTAAATTGGTACAAGAGATACAGACATAAGAGGACAACATGGTAAGGAGGATAAATCAAAATATACATCTCCAACAAACAAGAAAAGAAGTCTACAACAGAGCCCTAAAAGTGCAAGAAAACATAAAGAAATTGTTTGATAAAAGAACAAAAGCTTATGACTTCAAAATTGGAGATAAGGTTCTAAAGTGGGACTCGAGGAGAGAGGAAAAAGGAAAAAATGGCAAATTTGACAGTTTGTGGCAGGTTCCTTACATCATCCAATCCACCATTGGTCCAAATGCCTTTTTCCTGCAAGAACTTGATGGTATAGTTCTGTTTGGGGGTCCTATCAATGGCAGGATGCTCAAGAATTACTACTGCTGATTTCCAGTTTAAAATTTCCAGTTTAAAATTTTCATTTCCATTGTAAATACCATTGCGGTTTTTGTTTTCAAAGAAAAAGAGAAAAATGTTTCAAAAAAGAGAGAAAGAGAGGTTTAGACATGCTCAAAACATGAACCTCTGAAGTTCCAAGAAGAATGGCTCAAACAAGCTTAAAAACTGAGCCAAAGAAAAGGAAAGGCTGGTTCTAATATGCCCAAAATCTGAACCGGAAAAGAAAGAAAGAAGAATCATCTCTAACAAGCCCAAAAGCAGAGCTAAAATGAAGAAGAAAGTGACTCTAATAAGCTCAAAACTTGAGTCACAAAGAAAAAGAAGGATGCGTCATAGTTTCACAATTCAAGCCTTCACAATTTTGGTTCTAATTTTCTGCAAAGTTCAGTTCATGAGCAGCTGTTTTTATGCCATGGATCCATAGCAAACCAGACTGTCTAATCCTAGTTTGATTGTTTTTAAATTTAAGTTGTAGAATGTAGAGAAAGAAATCTGCTAGACAGTTTAACCCTAGCAGATATTAGTTTAGGTAGAGAAGCTATGAGGCCAACTGTTTAATCTGGTCTCATGGAGGAATAAGGGTAGAATTAGATTAGTTTGGTTTCTACTTTCAATAAAAAATGATGAAAAGGTCTACAAATTTAAATGCACCTTGAAGAAAAATTACTAGGATTGTAGGATGGGTGGGTAGACTGTTTGGGGATGTTTTCTGCTGATATAATGTCTTCATGAGTTGTGGAAACTGATTAAAGAAATAAAATATGTATCAAGCACCAGGCATCTCGCCTACTTCCTAAGATCATTTTCTGAGATTCTTGACACCTTCAAGAAGATGCCATCCCCATTTGGAGCCACTGTTAGCCACCTATAAATTTTTGACAGAGCAAACAAGTGGCTAAATTTGTTTCTGAGTCTTCAAGAGATATATTTCCTATGAAAACATATCAGTCCTGAAGCCTCCTTATGTCCTTTGCCTTTGAAAAACTCTTCACTACTGTTTCCATCAAGAAAGCCTCATTGTTTGTGAAAAAATTATGCTCAAGAAAGCCTACATCTGCTCCATTGTATCCCTGCAAATTCCCCATTTTAACCCCTTTTTCCCCTTCTCACAATTTCCCTTTTGAACCTCAAATTACCTTCCTAAGTCTTCTAAACCATCGAATTCCCCATTTTAAACCACGTGAATCCCTTCATTTAGTAGGAAAATCCCTTTATTCCCTTACCGGAACCACTGTCTAGCCTTTAAAAACGCTGTTTTTAGGCCAAAAACCCACTTTTTACCATATGATAGGCCTAAGCCCCTTTCGGCAAAGCCCTCGCCCCTTCTCTGCATATAACTGAGCGTTGAGACCAAGCACTAAGCCCCACGGAGCTAATCGCAATTGTAAGATTGGTCGGGAGCATTTTTCCTTTGTAAACTAAAAATTTCCGATGCGAGAGTGATTTTTTCTATTGGCCGCGGGTGCAATATCCACTGTCGATCTGCGAAGATCTAATGGTCCACACGCCCATAAAATTCCTTTGTTACCCTCTGATTGTGATCTCCACCATTGATTTTTAAACAATCCAACGACCATCACATCACCGCTCCAATCGCAATCGCAGAAGTCTTAATGTGCCCCCTCTGTCCCTGCCGATTGCGATCCTCCAATTCAATCCTGGCCGTTGAATCCACAAGAACCAATGGCCAGGATTCGGTCGTGCCCCACTCATGTGCATTCCGTCATTTCCCCTCCGATCTAATCTTGACCGTTGATTTCCCTCTCGATCCAACGGTCCACACTAAATCACAAGTTCAGACCTCAGAGTTTTGACCTCCCCCCTGCTCCGATGCGATTAAATCTCCACCATTGATCTCTATAGATCTAACGGTCCTCCTATCTCCCACCCTTTCATTTGATCCTTTTACCTCCGCCTCATCTTTCAATCTCAACTGTCCATTATCGAGATCTGACGACACAAATTTAACTCGCTTTGACCCCATCCCACTGTACCAACCACACACCTTTCCATATCGCGCTCCATCCTGCACCGTTAGATCTCCAGGCTCTACATCCAACGGTTGAGGTGCATATCACATGATTTTAGTGTCCGAAAGTTAACAGGTCAGATTTACGCGATAAAAGCGGTTTTAAAAGGACACGTGGCAGGCGGCAACCGATATCACATTATTTTGGGAAAAATTCAAAACCACTCCATTGCAATGCGAAAATAGTTGTTTTCTCCTGGAAACCACTTCCCCCCTTCTTCCTCCGAAATTTCTTCCATGCAGTCTCTACCATTGATCTATATAGATCTACGGTCCTCATTCCATCGTATTATTCGTTCATATTTTTCCATCGGACTTTCACATAGTTTCATTGGATGATCCCAACAATTGATCTCCTCCTGAGATCCAACGGTCCACAATCAATCGCCCTCTGCCATACCGGTCCCACCATTTAACCACGCCCGATTTCATTCATTTCATCCATTTCCTTTGTATTTCGCCCAAAGGTCGAAACTTTATGTTTTACATTAAAAAACGATTTCCTCCGCCCAACATTAAAACTTTGGTGTTTTAACATTAAATTTAAGTTTCTTCGCCTAACCTTCCTAAAGAAATCCCCCCGACAAGTCTCGACTGTTGATTATCATCTTTCCATCAAATCGGACGGTCCAGAACCATTTCTCAACCAGACCTCCATCAGATCATATTTTCACCATTTCATGGCATTTATCGGCCGTTTCCACTGCATCCACCGCATCTGGCCTCCACTCCCATGGATTTTCTTAACATGTTTGTGTATTTTGCAGGGTTACAAACGATGAAAACCGTTTTCGCTCACAGTCACAGCCATAGTGACTCAGAGCACAGAAAGCCATTTTTCAGAGCCAGAGATTGCAGAAAAATGCCTGGGAGAGTTTTAAATGAAATATTTCATTAAAGGACCAATGTTTAACTCTGTAAAATCTCCAACACCATTAAAACTGCATTTCCATAGACAAAGACAGTCAAAGAAGTGGCAAAGAGTATCAGTGAAGGATTAAAGTGATTTAATGCCCATTATTGAAGATTTTGATGCTTTAATTTAGCGTTTAAAGGGAGAATGTACAAGATTGAAGACCTTATGATTGACACAGAAGGCCTAATGAGGCCTAAAGCATAGAAACAAATCCTATCAGTGTTTCACATCAGCAGAAGGTTCTTTCCCGAGAAAGCACAAAGTTCCCATAATGTTTTACTCTTCATCAATGTTCCCGAGAAGATTTACACCCTGACAGAAGTCCTAATGTTGCCAGAGTATTTGTTACGCAATATGGCAGACCTAAAGTCATTTATCTGCCTTTTTTTTTCTTGTCCCAGAGTACTACAACCGAAAATTACATCAAAGAACATACCTGGAGTTAATATCAGTCTGTCGAAGACCACTCTTTCATCCAAAGAATACTGAAGAGCAATGCATAGATATTAAGATAGAATGGGCCTCGAGCCCTCTTCTTCTACTTTTGTTTTAATGTTTCATTTAAAGTTCTATCTACCTCCTCTGCCCCTCTTCCAGCTATAAAACTCTTGAAAAATATATTGAAAATGTTGTTGTTCGGATAACCGTGGATTGTAAGCTGTTTCTCTTGAGATATAGTTCTGTCTGCATAATTGTAAAATAGGATGAGGAGATGATTTTAGATTGAATATCAAGCTGTTGGAAAATGTTGTATATGAATGGTGTTGCTCTTTAATATGACAAGAAAATTTCTTTGGATCCTGATTTAAAGCAGTGGTGATGTTTTCTACCTTTGTCTCTGTTTTCCTTTGTAATTCATCATATTTCACTTCTCTAATAAGAATTAGTAAACCGGTTTAGGATATGCCCTTGTATGGCACCCTAATGCTTCCTGATCTTCTTATCTTTGATTTTTTCTACTAATTTTGCAATCTAAGAACTAATTCTAGGCAATTTAACCAGTATAGTAGTTGGTTATCATTGCTTGCTGATGTGTGAATTCATGAATCAGTTCTTCGATGTTCTTGTCTGGTTTTAATTGAAGGAATTGGGATATTGGGAGATTGGAGTTGATTCTATCTCACTAGTGTCCTTTTCTAACTTCTAAACCTTTCCAAGTTCCCTTAAGTTGAATGTCAAATCATTGAAATTTCAAAGTCTTTCTCTGATCTTTAGGTTTCAACTTTGTGTTAAATCTTTAATGTTTTCCCTTGTCTGAAGAGTTAGCCTCTTTAGGAATTTGATCATAGATAGTTAAGGCACGTCCTATCCCTAGATCATCTCCTAGGTAGCCACCTCAGAAGGTTTCCTTGTTATTCACCTTCATTCCTTATCATTTCATCTCACTATCATCTTCAAAAAGATTCTCTGTTTTATATGACTAGCCCATTTGAAAGCCTTAGATACTGAATTGCAAGTAAACCCTTTGGTGACTCCATTGCCCAATGGTCTCGAGTGTTCTCTGAATTATCTCCCCATTGCCAAAATCCTTTCTGCCCATTTCTTTGTCTTACAGTGAACCCTTCCTTCATGTTCCCCAACAACCAATCAAACAAACAAACAAAACAACAACCCTTGTGCTCATAACTAGCCTAATACCTTAAAACTGAACCTCAAAGACATATATATCTTTGCTTTTTATAGAGAGATCCCTCTCTGGACCCAAGATGGCTAGATCCTGAGGTCCCAAATGGTTTTGATGTTGTCTTATCTTTTGGTATTGCCAAACTTGCCAAAACATAGGAACCCCAACACTTCACATCCATATGATGCACCTCCCATCCTCTTGTTGCTGCAATGGAAAGAGCTAGCCGAATGGAATCCATTTTTCCCACTGGAGCAAAAGTATCATCATAGTCAACACCATGTACTTGCTGAAAACCTTTTGCTACCAACCGTGCATTATATCGACTAACTTGTCCATTTGCTGCTTTCTTGGTCTGGTAAACCCACTTGCACCTTACAAGTTTATGATTGGAAGGTAGCGGAACCAAATCCCAAGTCTAGTTCTTAATGAGAGATTTATACTCCTCATCCATTGCTGCTTCCCATTCAGGATGCCCAGTTTCTTCTACATAAGTCTGTGGATCAGATGCATGCATGGCTCCATAGCTAAGAGTGCTTGTGGATCTTCCTCAAACTGAGGTATAAAGGCAGGATCATCAATGATATCAATCATGCTACGTCATTTTTGTGTTGAATGTGGTTGAGAATCTTCCGAATTACATGCGGAAGTATGGTCTCGATGTTCAACAACTGGCGGTCCAACAGGTGTCACAGGAAAAGACACATCTTCATCAGAATTCTGATCTGAATTTTCATCTGCATACTCATCAATGAGTGGTGATGGAAACTTGGTAACAAGTTCATCTGTTGGTGCATGCAAAATATCATCGTCAAACTTTACAATCCTTTCAATAAAGAGCTCTTCAGTCTTGATATCAAGCAATCTATACCCTTTGACTTCATCAGAATATCTAACAAACACGCATGCTTTAATTTGAGGCTCCAAAGCCTTTCTCTTCTCTGTAGGAATGCGGACCCATGCTCGAGATCCAAAAATGTAGAAATCACTGACTTCAGGTTGCATGCTAGTCCAAGCCTAAAATAGTGTTTTTATAGGAACACATTTATGAGGAGATCTGTTCTGTATGTATGAGGCACAATTGATAGCTTCAACCCACAATTTTCACGAAAGAGATCTTGCATGCAACATGTAATTGGCCATCCCTTTCAAATATCAATTCTTCCTTTCAGCTACGCCATTTTGCCGTGGAGTGTAAGGAAATGTATGCTGCAACTGTATGCCTGCTTCATTACAAAGATTCTTGATATCTTTGTTGACATATTCCATCCCATTATCTGTGCGGAGTATCTTGATGCGTTTTCCAGACTGATTTTCCACATGCGCTTTGCAAATATTTAGATGTTGAAAAACTTCAACTTGAGTTTCAAGAAGTAAACCCAAGTGAATCTCGTGTAATCATTTATAAATGACAACACATATCTTTCTTTGCTCTTTGAAAGCACTGGAAATGGACCCATGAGATCACTGTGTACAAGTTCCAAAGGTGAAGAGGCTCTCTGTGCATGCCCCTTCTCGAACTTGTCTTGTGGATGCTTTCCAAGAGCACATCCATTACAAACACCATTTGAAAATTCAATGGTCGGAAATCCTTTGACCATCCCTTGATTTCTAAGATGTTGCATATATCTGAAATTCAAGTTCCCAAATCTCTCGTGCCAAATCCTACTTTCTTCATTTGCATGCGTAAGTAGCAAAATGGAATCTAATTGAGGAACTAAATTAGAAAATGTATACAGATGAGATTGATCATTTACTTTGCCAGATGCAATCTTCAAGTCGGTTTTCATGTCATAAATGCTCACGGAATCCGAGGTAAATTCCACTTTACTTCTGCTGCCTGTGTGTGTCATCTGATACACTGAGAGAGGATTCACAGAAAGCCTTGGAATATGAAAGACATTCTCAAAACTTCCATCTTTGAATTGCACTCTTCCCTGTCCAAATGCTGCAGCTGCAAAGTTATCCCCCATGAGAATAGGAGGTCTTGAGTATGCATGTAGAGAAGAAAAGGATTCCTTTGAAGAAGCCATATAATGTGAAGCTCCTGAATCGATGATCCATTCTTGTGGTGCAGAATGAAGAGCAATGAAAGCATGCCCATTACCTCTTGGATCCGGTGCTTTTTCTCCAAACTTCTTCTTGGCATTCTCAAGAATGTGGTCTCCAAGATTGTGTTGCTGGAGTGTCTGCGTCATAAGATCTATAGTCTTCTTCATGCATGCAAATTCAAGGTGAAAACCATGGTGGCAATAATTTCACATTGATTTCCCTTTCGTTCCTTTCATTTCCTTTGAGTTGGATGATCCATCAGGGGGTTTGGGATTTCCTCCCTTTCTTGGATTAGGATCCTTCTTCCCTTTTCCTTTCTGATGGTCTTTGGAATTTTCCTTTCCTTTTGCATGCACAGTAAGTGCATGCACTTTGGAATTTTTAAGTGTGCCCATTTTGATGAGCTTATCTTGCTCATGCATCAAAGACTGAATAAAAGAATCCAATGCGGGCATATTCCAAGCTGCACCGGTTGCATATCTTACTGTGTGGAATGTAGAGACGAATACTGCATAGTCTGGACCAAGTTTTGATAAAATGGAAATAATCAACTGATTTTCTTGCTTGTATTTTTCGATCCCGCATCCTTTCGGCTGAAGAAACAAGCCTTTATTCCTTGTGAAAAAATCTTGAATGTCCTCAAAATTTCTCGGATCTAATGAGTCTAACTCATTTTTGATAATGTGGCCTTGCATTTCATCATGTTTTCCAAACAATCCTTCCAAATTTTTCCATACTTCATTTGGAGTTGAACATGATTCGGCATGAAATAGAAGTTCTGGAGAGGTATATAAACATAGGATGCCAAAGGCCTCGTCCATGCGATTGAAATATATTTTTTTCTCCACTGCCGATGTTTTTTCAACTTCTGTTTCCATGGTTACTTGAAATAAGCCTCTACTTCCGAGATGAAGTAGAATATTTGGCTTCCATTCGAAGTAATTATATGGAGTAAGAATTGTCGATTGTGGAAACCCCAATTTAGACTCCATTCTTTGTTGTTTTTTCAATCTTCTAAACCTGCAAACAAAAATTTCTTGTGCACTGATTACAAATCTCTGTGCTCTGATACCATGTGAGATTTTGAGATACAAAGATCTAGATTTGCAAAACAATGAACAAACTTGCAAGAGAACGAAGGAGTGAGCAAGAATGGAGAAAAGAATGAAATTAATTCATCAATATTAGTTTTGGAATCAATACATAAAAGCAACTAAGTTTAGCTTAGTTGTACATGCAATAACTATGGATAGTTAAGGCTAACTGAAGCTAAGTGTGATTTATGTTCTAATAATGTGCACATGCACCACATGCAATCACTAAGTTAACTGACTAAGCCAAGTGCACATCGCATGTAAGCACTCGAGTTAACTAGCTAAAAACAAGTGCACATCACATGCAATATCTAGAGTTTAACTAAAGCTAATTAAGTTAACTATGTGCTTGTAAAACACTCATGTTAATTAGCTAAAGACAAGTGCACATTACATGCAATCTCTAGAGTTGAACTAAAGCTAATCTAGGTGAATGTACACCAACACTTATCCAGGAACACAAATTTTATATAATGAGGTTGTATTTACACATGTTGTGATATTGTTAGTTATGTTTGGGTGAGGAGTGGAGGACTATTCCACAGAGATATAGGATTGAGATTCCAAAGGTGTTTACATATGTTCTAATATTTGCTGGTTCTTTTGGGTGAGGAGTGAAGGATTGTTTTGCAGAGATACAAGATTGAGTTTGGAGAGGAAACAATAAAAAAGAGTGGAAGCAAAGTAGGTCTGCATTAATGTGTGATTCAAAGCCTGACTACTGGATAAGAGTCTCGATGGAGTGAAACCTCCCTTGGCATTCACAGAATGTCTACTAATAGGGAATCCATAGGTCAAAGATCGAATTGGGGGCTCATGGTGAAAAATAAGAAGTGCCTGCACCAGAGGCTCTGGTGAAAGTAGGCATTAGTGCTTCAAGATCTAGGCCAAAGAAGGCTTGGCTCTTGTTAATGGCACTTCGTTTACTACTTCCCTGACAACAATTGTCATGTATGATGCCAAAATTCTGCTCTTTCTCATGGAAATGCTTTGTGGAATGTTATGCGAAGTCATCTTCAGGTGGGAAGAATCTGCGCATTCACTGATCCATGAGATGATGTCGTATGTAGGGTAGAGAGACTGCGCTACACTTCTTGAATGGATTCTCAGAGACATCCCTTTTTAGGAGCTGTCAAGAGAAAACATCAAATTCGTCAGAGAGTCTAAGAGTTTAAAATTGTTGTGGATTTTATGTAAATGAGCATTCAAAATATATTAGGGGAGTGCTTAGACTAGTTATAAATCTCTTTACGTTTAATAAATCTAGGCTTATTGAAAATTAATAAATATAATTTTGATATTTAATTAATATAGATTTACGTTTAGATGATTCTGGTTCTTTTCGAGAAAAATATTCAGATCAAAACCATGAAGTCAGATATTAGTTTGTGGTTGCACAAGTCCTACTAAAATGTCAACGTTATTTCAGAAAACCCTTTTGAGACTTCCAGGGATTGCCATTCTTTGTGTGCTTATAATCTCATGTGCAGAAAAGGATTTTACTTCAAAACAAGTAAGAAATGTTCCATCATCCAACAGAACAAACCCATCAACAATAACATTCTGTAGGAAAAATAAGCAACAAAATGCCATTTTTCTGAAAAACAAACAGAATGCTTGATGTCATTGAAGGAAATTCATGCCAGCAACTGTCCCAAACTGCAGTTGAGTGAGGTTTTGGGCCAGTAATTAAATCAAGGTAAAATAGGTGGCTTTGTTAACAAAAATGATTCCTACTTTAGTGTTTAGTTGAGATATTTTCTCAACCAACTGATTGTATGGTTAAGATATAAT
Organism: Pinus albicaulis; assembly: GCA_034641835.2. Classification (NCBI taxonomy): domain Eukaryota; kingdom Viridiplantae; phylum Streptophyta; class Pinopsida; order Pinales; family Pinaceae; genus Pinus; species Pinus albicaulis. The sequence continues at coordinate 1,664,282,598 of CM076579.1, forward strand.
TTCTATCTTCAACTCATAATTAATATATTTATATTTTTTTAATGTAATAATTGATCTATTGATATATGTTTAATTTAATGTAAAATAATAATTTTATATGTGCAATATTTTTCTAAATGTCCACAATGGTTATATTATCACAAGGTTGTTGCTAACCATGCATGCATCGAAATGTTGTTGCTAACAGAAACCCTAAGGATTCCCGTAGGATTACAACATTTCCCCCCTTAATTCGAAGGGACATCTGACATACCAAGTAAAGATCTAAAGTTTTCAAACTTTTCACGCCCTAATGATTTGGTAAAAATATCTACAATTTTTTCAGAAGTTGGACAATGTGTCAGATGAATTGTTTTTGCCTCTACATGATGTTGAATCAAATGATATTTTGTGTTGATATGTTTGGTTCGATCATGAAACTTTGGATTCCTGGCCAATTGAATTACATAAGAGTTGTCGACAAATAGAGGAGTTGAAGATCTTTGTTTCTCCTGCAAATCTTTGAGTATTTTTCGAAGAAAAATGATTTCCTTAGTGGCTTGAGCTGCTGCAACATATTTGGCTTTGGGGGTAGAATCAACAGGAACAGATTGCTTGCACAATCTCCAACTGATGGCTGTTAATCCAAGATTCATTGAATATCCAGAAGTTGAGACTCCATTTTCTTTATCTCCATCAAAATCTGAATCTGTATAACCAATAAGATGGAAGTCTACAACTTTGGAATATTTGATGCCGTAAGTTTGAGTTCCTTTTAAATGCTTCAAAAATATTTTTTCTGCTACCCAATGCCCCTCACAAGGATGTTGCATAAACCTAGAAATTATTCCGACAACAAAGGTTATATCAAGACGAGTAATAGACAAATAAATCAAACTTCCAACAAGTTTCTTGTACTTTGTTGGATCTTCAAATAGATTTCCTTCTTCGGAAGTGAGTTTCAAATTCAGCTCCATTGGAGTAGCAACAGGATTACATTCCGTCATACTATATCTGTTCAATAACTTATCAACATATTTCTTTTGAGAGATGGAAATATGTTGTGGTTTTTTATCAACTTCAATTCTAAGATAATAATGAAGTAAACCTAAATCTGTCATATCAAAAACCTTTTTCAATTCCTTCTTTAAAGATGATACATATTCATCATTGTTTCCTATGATCATCAAATCATCAACATATACAACTATATATACAACTGATCTTCCAACTTTCTTAACGAAAAGAGTTGCATCATCTAGGTCAAAATGTTTATAGTTTAATTTAAGAACATGTTCAGTTAGCTTCTCATACCATGCTCACGGCGCTTGTGTCAAGCCGTACAAAGAATTCATTAGTTTGCAAACCTTTTTTTCTTTCCCTTTAATGGAAAAACCTTTTGGCTGAAACATGTGAATATCTTCTTTCAAATCTCCATTTAAAAATGAAGTTTTAACAACCATATGATGAATTTTCTATTCTTTCTGAGCTGTAATAGCAAATAAATATCTAATAGTGCCCCATTTAGCTGTAGGAGAAAAAGTCTATGTATAGTCGATACCCTCTTCCTGTGCATATCCCTTCGCTACAATTCTTTCTTTGTGTTTTTCTATCGAACCATCATCTTTATACTTAGTTTTATAAATCCATTTGCAACCAATAGGTTTGATGCCAACAAGAGGATCCATTAGCCTCCACATGGCATTTTTTTTATGGGAGAATTATATTCCTTTTGCATTGCATCTTTCCATTGTTCATAACTAGCAGCTTCTTCAAAGCAAGTAGGTTCACAATCCACAGAAAAATTAAATTCACAATGAGAATAGTTACCTGAGGAACTTACAACCTTAAACTCATCATATTTCTTTGGAAATGTTCAAATACGAGTTGACCTTTGTAAAGGTTGTGTAGGAAGTTGTTCAGGAAGTTGCAGAAGTTTCTCATCTTCTTCATCTGGCTCATTTCTTACCATTTTTGTCATTGTTTCTATAGAATCACTTGCATCAACCAATTCCTCATCAGCAACAACAGAATTATCATCATCAACCAATTTCTTATCATTGAGAGAAGAAAACTCTGCGGACTGATCCAATATAGGAATCCCCCTTCAGGATGGGGAAATATATTATTTGATTCATAATAAAACTTTTGAGGCACACACTTTTCTATCTGATTAAGTTGTCTATCAACAGTGAGGGAATCTTTATCAGTTTCAAGAAAAATTACATCTCTTGACAAAATAATTTTTTTTTTTCTCTTCATCATACAATCAGTATGCATTAGAAGTCATGGAATGCCCTAAAAATATACATTTTTTGTTTCATTCACTCAGCTCATTCCTTTGAAGTTTAGGGATCAAAGCATAACATTGAGAACTGAAAATTCGGAAATGTTTAACAGAAGGAAGACGACTATACCACATTTCATATGGAGTTCTGTTGTTAATGATAGAGGAAGGGCACTGATTTATAATGTATGCTGCATAGAGCACATATTCTCCCCAAAACATTAATTTTACATTCGTAAAAAACATCATTGACCTTACCATATTAAACAATGTTCGGTTCATTCTTTCAGCAACACCATTTTGTTGCGGATTATATGGTATTATGGTCTGGTGTTTGATGCCATTCTCTTGAAAATATGTTTCAAAAGCATGTGAAGTATATTCTCCTCCATTATCAGTCCTTATAGTACCAATAGTAAGTTGTGCTTCACTTGTTATCAAGAGATGAAATTTCTTAAACACATCAAAAACTTGTGATTTTTCTTTAAGCAGATAAACCCAACACATCCGTGAATAATCATCAATAAAAGTGAGAATGTATTTATTTCCATTCGCAGTTGATACAGGCATTGGACCACATAAATCATAGTGTATGAGGCTTAATTTCTTGTATCTCTAGACTTAGAATTTTGAAAAGATTGTTTGTGATGCTTTTCCAATATACAAGCATTACATGGGGTTAATTTTTTGGGAACTGTTGGAAGTCCCTTAATCCCTTGTTGTTTCATAATTCGAATAATTTCATAAAAAAAACGATTGAAGCGTGCATGCCATAATAAATAAGAGGACAAAGTATCATTTTTCTGAACCAAATAAGTTGTGTTCAATGCAACAGACGACATACCATGCAACTTCAATAATTTATCTTCTTCCATGCCATTCATTACCGTTTTATTGTTAGCTGCTCTTCTAATTTCTACTTTACAATCAAATATGTGAATGGAATGTCCCTACTGTCTTATTTGTATAAGAGATAACAAATTTCTTTGGAACTGCGGAATGTAAAGAACATCATTCAAAATATAATTTGGAAGTCCAGGAATTTTTAACTCAATTGAACCAATCCCCGATGTTTTGATTTGGGACTTATCAGCAAAATACACTACTCCATCAATATTATCACTGAATTGATCAAAAAAATCTCTTCGAAAGGTCATATGAAACGTGGCACCTGTGTCTAGAACCCAACTGTCATACCATGAATAAAAAGAAGTACTAAAAACATCTTCCATGTGGAAATTACAATGAGTGACAACATAATGTGCATTCTTAGAAGACTGTCCTCTATCTGGAATTATATGATCTTTCTTTTCAAGCAAATGTTCTTTTTTTTCATTAATTTTCTCCCAGGGAATTCTAAAATTTACAGTAGTATGTCCAAGGTTTCCACATCTAAAACATTTTACAGCTGGTTTAATAGAAAAATTTCTTTGTTTTTCATTCTTTCGTCTATCTCCCTGAATATTTCTGCCCCGCTTGCCTCTATATTTCTTCCTACCTCAACCTCTATTACCCTTAGTATTTCTGAAAGATTCCTCTTGAGGTTTTTGGTCTTTTTGAGCAAGACATAGGGTTTCGGTATATGAACTATGAGATGCTTCTTTCTTGCCAAAAGCATTTTCTCTTTCTGTAATTTTCCCTACTAATTTGTTAAAATATAAATATTTTAATTTCCCACTAGCTTGGAGAGATTCCAAGTAGTGTGGATAACTAGGGTAAAGAGCTTTTATAAAGGCAGTAAGCGGAAAATCAAATTTAACTCTAGTAGATTCAATTTCATGATTGATGGCTTTAATTTCAGAGGCAAGTTTTAGAGAATAATTATCGCTCATTTCCAGATTAAATAACTTCAACAATCACTGAATTATCTCAAATTAATAATGTGAATCATAAAGCTCTTTTAGTTTTTTTTATTGCATCATAAGTTGTTTTACTTACCTCTTTCGAGACTGAAGTGGAGATTAAGGCAAAGGCCTTCTTATCCTTACTTTTCAAGATTGATAGATCTTTCCACTCATCCGATTACTCTAGTGCATCCTCTCCTTCTCCTTCACAGACTCCATCCCATAAATAATTAAAGATAATAGTATTTTTAACTTTCCTAAACCACTCCTGGTAATTTTCCTTTCCAGAAAGCACCACTCCGATTAAAGATAACAAGGAGTTCATATTTAAAAAAAAAATGTTTTAAATCACTGACACCCTTGAAATAAACTTTTGTTTTAATCACTTCCAAACACAAATTCCTCTTATAAATGCCTCATTCTTAAAAATAACTATGTTTAATCTTGCAGATTCAGTAGAGATTAAATGCACAGATTTCTCATTTTGTTTTCTTAAAAAAATCTTTGTTTTAACCATAGTACTCACAGCAATATTCACACTAGTGTGTCTCTATCTTTGTCTTTGTTTTCTTAAAAAAATATTTGTTTTTAAATTTATAGATTCATCAATATTCACACTTCTTTTTGTAGCAACAGAGACACAAAGTTTTCCAAAACAAAACTGTTTTAAACTTTCAAGTTTGTCTGCTCCAAAATACTAACCTTAAAAAAACACTGGCAGTTTCATGGCATGAACAGAAATGTGAGTTTCTGTCAATCCAACACTGCAAACACAACAGAGGAAAAACACTGGTAGCCACTCTGCATAGTTCGACACCCTCACACAAAACACTGACACACAACATTGGATAAAAAAAAACGCTCCTGGTTTCAACACTCTCGTAAGAGGTTATGCTGGTAGGATTTGCAGACTCTACAGTGAACATAAAAACCTCGTTCCTCCACAACGAGCACACAGTTGGTAGCTTCCACAGTGAAATCAAAAAAAAAAAATCGTTCCTCCACAGCGCTGGAGGTTACGATTCCTCTTCTACACTGTCAATCTGCTGGCAAAAAAAAAATATGGCAGTGTTAGTACAATAGTCTTGTTCCAACGACAATCCAAACAATCAACCGCTCCAACTGTTCCACAACAACCGCCAGCCTGCCTCCTCGGATCTTAAGCGCTATGATACCACTGTTAAATAATAAACATGTGATCTTTGTGTTGCTCATTCATTGAACTAGATTATATTTATACTTTAGAAATTAGTTCAGAAATTAGTTACCACTAACTACTAACTTCCTAACTTCCTAACTAACTAACTGAACAAAAACCCTAAGGATTCTCGTAGGATTACAACATTACACTTTTACCTAACACGTATTCCTTCTTTGAATGTTCAAAGACTCAAAGAGTTGAAATTATCGAGTTCTCGTGTTAATTTGAACCTTTGTCGATGTTTCCAATGGTTTTATTAACTTTCCTTTCTTCCTTATCTTGTGCGGCTTCCATGCATAAAATCTGCAGAAATATTGGTTGATGTTAGGATATTTCCTCATTTTTATTCAATGTAAATCCTAGAAATTTAAGCTTCAAACTAAAGAATTTAGAGAGTCAATCTCATGTATTTGAGTAGACGATTGGATTGTTCGAAAAAATCGTCGCCACTTTCCCATTGTTCCATGTAATTGTCACCACTTGTTACAAGAATCCTTGCAAGTTCAATGAGTGCTTCTTCCTATTACTAGTTCTATGAATGCCTTGTTCCATGTGGCTTGTGGATGTGAGAAGCTTTCTGGCAGTGAAAGCATAGGAAAAGCTCCGCACATATACACAACTTAATTCCACGCCAGAGGAGGTATCTATACACGTATTCATTCTTTAATGCACTTCCCAAAAAATTGTATTAATGTGTGTTTTTTTTAAACAAGGGAATGTGTTGATGTCAGAGACAGGGCACAATAAGCTAGAGGCGAATTGAGACACTGATATAAAACAGAAGTGGAGATCAACTTCTTATGCTCAAATGGTGAGAAATTTGAAGTTGTTCAGGAATGATGGCATGAAATTCTCTTTTCATACAATCCGGTCAAAAATGACTAGCAAGAGATTTGAAATTGTGGCTACAGATTTCAATGTTCAACTTACATGACCGTTCTCGTTGGATAAGAAAATAATTGTTAAAATAGATAGTCAGTTAAGTGATAATTGAGTAAGTTGAAGTTATGTGATAGATGAGTTTGGTAAGTGTGTGCGTGTCAAGAGAGTTAGGATAAATACCCTTCGTCACGTTCATTGTATTTAGCAAGTAAGAGAGATTGAAAATTAATATAAGAGTCACAAATCTTTTGTGTTATTATGTGATATCTTTGTGTAATTTGTGCCTTTACTCTTCTACTATTCCAATAAATTGATATCAGAGTGAGGTTACAAAGAACCAGGGAAAGACAGATCAAAAATCATCCGTGTGTGAGAGAAATTTTATTTTTCTCGCTTATTTGAGCTATAACGCACCATGTAGTGGTATAAATGGCAATATAATGCTAGTGCACTGAGCATAGAGGTGAGGTGCGTTACAGGTGAATCATAACTTGCACAACGTTAGCACGCGAGTAGCCATAACGTGGACAACGTTAAGCACACTGCCCTCATAAGTTAATAGCCCGTTATTTTTGTGTCAAATTAGGTTTCAATATTCATCGATCAAACAAGTCAATGAAATTCCAAAAGGCCATTTGTTTTGGATTGTATTTAATGAGTTGAGACATATTTTAATCAGTCCTTTTTTATAAAGGTTAAGTGAGTGTATAAGAGGAAAGTTATTTAAAATGGTTTTTCGAAACCATATTATGAAAAGGTTTTAAAATGGAGTTTTTAATTTTTTTTTTTTTTAAAAGAGGTTTTAAAAAGTATTTTGAAAAGAACTTTTAAAATTATTATAATAAGTTTCTTAAAAAAAAAAAAAAGCTTATTATATAAGTTTATTTTTATATAAAAGATTTTTGATAAGGAATTTTTTTATAAAAATAAAATTTAAGATTTTCTGATAAGGTTATTTTTTGGAGCTTTGCAAAGCTTATAAAAGAAGAAATTTAGGGTTTCATAAGAAAAGTGAATTTTTTTTTTGATGAAAGATGGCAACAAGCAGTTTCTAGCCACAACTTCCTTCTTTCACACGTAAGGATTATGATGTGTGGGCCATTAAGATGGAGACCATGTTAAAAGCTCATGATTTTTGGGATCATGTCAAGTTTGGGTTTGCAGAACCTCAGACTGACGTAGGAGAACGAGCCCTCAGTAATGCAGAGAGAGAACAATGGAAAAAATACAAAAGGAAGAATGCACAATCGTTGCGTCTTATCCAGCAGGGAGTGGATCAAGCAGTGTTCTAGAAGATAATGATCACGTCTTCAACAAAGGAAGCATGGGAAAATTTGGCGACAAGATATCAAGGTATGGAAAACGTAAATATTGTTAAATTGTAGAATATTAGGAGAGATTTTGAAAGTTTGCAGATGAAGGAGATAGAGGACATTGATTATTTCATGAATAGGGTCATGTTTGTAATAAATCAGTTAAAAAATTATGGTGAAAAAATTAAAAATCGAATAGTGATTAAGAAAGTCCTTAGATCTTTGTCTACCAAGTTTGATTTTGTGGTAGCAGCCATAGAAGAAGCAAAGGATTTGGAAAAAATGAGAATTGATGAGTTGATGGGATCACTTCTATCGCATGAGGTAAGGATAGATAGAAACAAGGATTCCACTTTATAAACTTCTTTCAAAAGTCAAGTTTCTATTTCAAGAGGTCAAGGCAGAGGTAGATCGAGAGGCAGAGGAAGAGGCGAAAGATATGGTGGTCAGAGAGATGGATTAGAGGAGCATGAACATGAAAGTGGAAGCAGCAACAACAGAAGATTCAACAATAATTACAGATCTGACAAATCAAGGTTGAGATGTTATTATTGCAATAAATTTTCTCACTATTCTCTTTATTACAGGAAGAAGATATTTAATCAAGGAAATCAGAGAGATAATGTTAGTACAGAGAATAATAACTCCATGTTCCTAGCATGCAACAACATGTATGAACCGTCTGACAAGCTGTGGCTATTAAACAGTGGTTGTAGTAACAACATGATAGGAAACAAGAATTTGGTTGCGAATTTGGATCAATATGTGAAGACAAAGGTAAAGTTGGGGACTGACAAGACTATGGATGTAGATGGAAAAGGAGAGGTCAAAATTATGACTAAGAAGGGGGAGCCAAAGACAATCTTAGAGGGATATTATGTTCCTGGTCTCAAACATAATTTGATAAGTGTTAGTCAATTGACACAGAAAGGATACAAATTTATCTTTCAGGGGAAAGAGTGTCTTATTTATGACAAACCCCCAAGAAAGCAGTTGATAGCAAAGGTGAAGATGTTGCAGAACATACTCTTTCCTATAATTATGAACTACAACGATCATGTTACTTATTTTACAGTTGCATGTTCTAATGATTACTGATTATGGCACTTTTGGTTTGGACACTTGCACTTTTTTGATTTAAGATTGTTGCAATAGAAACATATGGTCAGAGGATTACCTCCCATCAAAGAACCTGCTAGTACTTGTGAGTGTTGCATCTTGGGAAAGAAACATCGCGAAATTTTTCTGAAGGGATTTTCATACAAAGCAAAGAAACCACTTGAGTTGGTGCATACAAACTTGTGTGGACCTATGAGGACAAAGTCAATTGGGGGAAGTTGTTACTTCCTCACTTTTATTGATGACTATAACAAAAGACTTGGGTTTACGTTTTGAAGTAGAAGTATGAAACTTTTCAAAGTTCAAAGAGTTCAAAGCCTTAACAGAGAACCAAAGTGATTGACAGATCAAGGTATTGAGATCAGATCATGGTGGAGAATATGATTCGAAAGCATTCCATGAGTACTGCAAATAACATGGAATCAGAAGATAATTTATAATCAGGTACACACTGCAGCAGAATGGTGTAGCAGAGAGAAAGAACATAACTATTATGAACATTACAAGGAGCATGTTGAAAGCAAGAAACTTGTGTAATTAGTATTGGGCAGAAGCAGTTGCATGTGTTGTTTATGTGATAAACAAATCACCTACAAAGAGTGTGATGAACAAAGTTCCAGAAGAAGCATGGTCGGGCATGTCATGCAACATATCTCATCTCAAAATTTTTGTATGTGTAGCCTATGCACATGTGCCTAAGAAGGTAAGAGGAAAATTTGACGATCAAAGTGAAAAATGCATATTTGTTGGTTATAGTGAGAAGTCAAAAGCTTACAAATTGTATAACCTTGTCACCAAGAAGACCATAATTAGCAAATATGTTTTCAAAGAACAAGAGTCATGGAATTGGACTGTAAACAAAAAAATTGATGCACAAGCACCATTGATGGAAGAGGATTATGTAGCAGAAAAGGAGCAGCAAGGATCAAAAGAGTAGACACCAAACAGAGTCACACCAGCAAGGACTCCAAGATTTTCAGAGCAACATGGATCCTAAAGAAGATCAACGGACCAGAATTCTTCCAGCAGCCAATGAGGTAATGAATCAAGCAATGGTAAGAGAAAGATGAGAAGTATGAAATATATTTATGATGATTTGGATGTTAGTTCAAATTTTTCATTGTTATCATTCCAACCTTCTTCGTTTGAAGAAGCAATCAAAGATGAAAATTGGGTGCAAGCCATGGATGAAGAGATTGATTCTATTGAAAATAATGATACATGGGACTTGGTTAATTTTCCAAAGGATAAAACCTCATTGGTGTGAAGTGGGTATACAAGACTAAGTTGAATGAGAAAGGTGAAATTGACAGATTTAAATCAAGACTTGTAGCAAAAGGATTCTCGCATCAACCAGGAATAGACTTTGGAGAATCGTTTTCTCCGGTAGCCAAATTGGATACTGTAAGAGAAGTTCTAGCCATAGAAGTTTAGAACAAGTGGAAAGTATATCAGATGGATGTCAAATCAGACTTCTTAAAAGGAATTATAGAAGAATAAATTTATGTGCAGCAGCCTCTAGGTTATGAAGTTTAAGGTAAAGAAGATAAATTTTACAAGTTGAAGAAAACACTCTATGGACTAAAGCAAGCACCTAGAACATAGTATAACAGAATTGACGGTTACATGATTAAGAATGGATTTTGCAGAAGCAACATTGAGCCTACCTTATACACAAAGGTAAATGAGAATGGACAGATTTTGATTGTTTGCTTTTATGTTGATGATATGATTTTTACAGGTGATCTTGAGTTAGATGAATTTAAAGTAGCCACGATGAAATAATTTGAGATGACAAATCTTGGTCTTATGAAATATTTTCTTGGCATATAAGTTGAGCAATCTGAAAAATGAATTTTTATTTCCCAAAATAAATATGCTAGAGATGTGCTGAAAATATTCATGATGGACAATTGAAAACTATACTGACACCAGTTGCAACAGGTAAAAAGTTAAGTAAGGATGATGAAGGATCATATTTCAATCCAACTCTATTCAAAAGATTGGTTGGAGGCCTGATGTATCTCACAGCTACAAGACCACATATTATGAAAGGAGCGAGTTTGATTTCCATATTTATGGAGACTCCAAAAGATACTCATTGGAGTGTAGGAAAAATAATTCTGAGATACATAAAAGGAACTAGAGAGTGTGGCATAACGTATGCAAGTACAAAAAAGAAAGCTTTGATTGGATTCATAGATAGTGATTTTGCAGGAATTTTGGATGATAGGAAGATCACTTTCGATTATGTGTTCCATCTTGGTTCAGAAGTGATAGCATGAGAATCTAAGAAGTAGCCTGTTGTGACACTATCATCAGCAGAAGCAGAATATGTAGCAACAACATCAGCAGCCTGTCAAGAAGTATGGTTAAGAAGAGTATTGGATGGACTCAAGCAGAAACAACAAGGATCAACAACAATATACCATGACAACACATCAACGATTGCACTATCCAAGAATAGCATGTTTCATCAAAAGAGCAAGCATATTTATACTATATATCACTTTATTAGAGAACTTGTAAGCAATGGAGAAGTTCACTTGAAGCCTTGTAAATCTAGTGATCAATTAGCTAATATATTTACGAAGCCATTAGAAATAGATGTGTTTGAGTTTCACAAAAGAAACCTAGGTGTTGTAAGCCTAGTTGAGACATAGACCAGCAGGCATGTTTGAGTTGTCATGAGTTATGTTTTAGTTTAGCGGTCGCAATTAAGGTGGAGTGTTAAAATAGTTAATTAACTCCCGCATGAAAAAAGCCAATCAGTTAAGTAAGCATTAAGTAATTCGATAGATGAATTTGGTAAGTGAGTTAGAGAGTCAATCAAGCGCTAGTTGAGTAAGTCGAAGTTATGTGATATATGAGTTTGGTAAGTGTGTGAATGTCAAGCGAGTCAGGATAAATACCCTCTGCTAGGTTCATTGTATTTATCAAGTAAGAGAGATTGTGCCTTTACTCTTCTACTATTACAAGAATAACATGGTAAATGACATTACTTGCAACTTGAATTGTGAATGCAAATCCCAAATCCAAAATCCAACCAAGTGGTTCAAACTGATCTTTATTCCACCGGAAAAGACCTTCTCTCATACGGATTTCACTAATTTTGGAGCCCATGCCATCAAAACATTTGAACAAATTGATTAACTCTGCCATTTTGCGGAAGATGCCATTGTGTAAAAGTTAAATGTGCAGAGGTCCGACAATGAGCTATGAACTTCTAGAAAATGGAAAACCACAAATTCTCTAAAAATTGACTCACTTGATTGGTATTCCTCCACATTCATTCTATAGTGTGGCTTTCAAGGCCAGGAAAATATGGAATGGAAAGCTAAAGTTGCAAGTCTTCCTTACCTACGAGAATGAAAAACCATTTTCACCCATGACAAGGACTACGAACAAATTCAAAAATTAAAAACAGGAAACTTTAAAACTAAATTTTTTGTTCATTTTTGTATACTTTACACATGGCCTAAGTAAGGTAAATCACCTTTCAAAACAATTATTAATCAGTGATATCATATGCAAATGTGAATTCGAGGATATATAAAAAGAGACAACGTTGTGATGCAATTAACCGAGTAATAAAATCAGTGTCCATACTTGAAACAAAAATAATTGAAAAGCCGGTGAACGAGTGAGCCTTACTCTACGTAAACCAAGTTAGTCGTGTACAAAATTTGGACGGCCGCGAGTTGCAATGTGTTGTAGAGAGGTAGTATTCATTCAATTTTTTGATATATCACACTGCAAGAGAAGTAGTCAGTGATTCAATATTAGAGAAAATTACAGTTAGGTGGAGTAAGGCAGATTCTGAGATGATCATGACTGTAGAAAAAGTGAACAAAAGGAATAGATATCACGTGGCTATGTTACGTTCTGTTGCATAGGTCAGTTTAAAATCCAACCCATCGTTGCCAACACTTCTTCCGAAACTGTTTTTCTCGTCAATCTCGTAATTCTACAATGATATTTCATTTTTCCTCATGGAGAGTAAAATCAGAATGAGTAAAAATAAAAATGAAGAGGATGAAAAACTAATGACATTTGTACTTTTATTAAATAATGTGCATTTTCAGTTATATCTGTCACGTTGAAATATTGGTGATAAACAATTTTTCTATTGTGACCATTTGAAGGAAATTCAACATGGGTCATCAAAAAATGATATATCGATCCACACTAAAGATTACAATTTTTTTTGGGAAGGTACAGACTTCAAAATTACATTTCTAATGACTATATGTGAAAGCATGTGTTATTGTCATTATGGACTAGATGTCATTGAATGTGTTATTGTAAGCATATTTCCATGTTCAAGTTATACTCTACTGTATCATCATTGAATTATCCATAACCACTGTATTTTTTTAATTTCATTATTTAAACACATTCTGATCAGCAACCCTCCTGGAAAATAACTTTGCTAATAGCTTTATTTTCCAATTATTAGCAATCCACAGAGACCGTTTGAGAGAGAGGTTCTTTAGAGCACCAGAAAAGCAACATAGAGGACAGTAGAAAATAGTGGAGAGAGCAACATAGAGGACAGGGACAGTGGCCAGAGTAGCAAGGGCAGAGCAGCAAGTTTTCAGTGGTCAGACCAATAAATACTGAAGGGTTAAGCATAGAACAAAGGGTCACTTTTGGGCATAGACTTTGATTTCCTTTAATATCATCATGATAATGGGACAAAAAAATTTAGAACCTGTGGAAACAAATGATATAGGGCAAGTGAAAATTGCCTCATCATCCAAAACTGGGAAGTGGGTTTGGGTCAATGCCAAATAGTATCGGGGCATTTTAAAACTAAGACTAACTCGTCTAAAATGGGAGCAGACAAGGAAAAAAAGGTCTCAAAGGGAAAGTAATCGGGTCCTTTGCAAGAAACAACATTCAAACAAGTCCTCTTTGCAAGCATGTGACAAGTCCAAAGGAAAAGGAAAATTCATTGATGATTATGCCTTATATAGTCCCACATCCACACCTCTCACTTGGTAATATGATCTTTATGTGAAAGAACTGTTAAATGCAAAAGAGAGGTTGGAAGTGGTAGAAGCTAAAGAGCAGGAAAGATATTGTACAATCCATATAATAACAGCTGAAAACCAGGCTTTAGCGGAAAGAAACAAAATTCTGAAGGAGCAAGTGTCAGTGCTATAGGAAGCTCTTCGAATAGGGAAAACAGAATGACAATGCATGAAAGCAGAGGTGCAAAACATGAAGAAATTTGCAGTGGAGAATACAAAGGTGATGAATGCGAAACCATCCCATTATAAGGGGAAAGTAGTTGCCCAAATAGACAACAATGAAGAGATATCAAGAGAAGAGAGGAAAGGAGATTCCGCAAAAATATCCAAAACTTGGGCTCAAGTTATTAGTAATTCTACTAAGAGGGAAGGAGAAACAAACATTCAAGTTGAAAACATGCAAGATAGAGAAAGAAAGGAAAGACAGGATAGAGAAACAAACATAATTATTAAAGGGGTGAAAGATTATGGGAAAAATGAATGTACTCTTGACCTTGCAAGAGACTTCTTGAAAGACAAGCTCCAATGGCAAGGAAAAATATGTCAAGCATGGAGAGTAGGTACTATTAATAGTGAGAGATCCAGGCCCATAAAATTCATCATGCCCAACTTGCGTAATAAAGATATCATTCTAAGCAAGAAGCAGCTCTTGAGGGGTTCTCAGTTTTTTCTAGAAGAATATTTAGCTGTAAGACAACAAGAGGAAAGGAGGGACGAAATAACAAAAGTTAGGGAAGAAAGAGATGACAGAAAAAGAGCATGGATTTATAAAGGTAAAGCTGTGATAGTGCAATTTGGACCTCCTTCCAAAACAAGGTAGCAGAACGATAACAAAGAAGAGGCAACAAACTCTTCAGCAAGAAATGAGGAAACAACGCCAGTATGGGCAAACAGGGACAAAGACTCAACTGTGAGTCTTGCATGTAAAAAAAAATAGCAATCAAGTCATACCCAGGTTTCCTTAAGATTACTTTGTTGGAACTGCAGGGGTTACCCATGGAGACGAGGACCTGGGTTAGGCCCTATTGCAGAAGGTAGAGACATAATTTTCCTTATAGAAACACATGAACATGAACGGTGCAAGACACCTTTGTTTGAAGGTTATTGGAAGATAGCAGTGTGGAACAAGGCAACAAGGAATGGCAAAGGGCACGGGGGTATCATGGTATTAGTAAGAGAAAAAGAAGGTCATTTCATTCAGCTAGAAAAATAATACTGGAAATAAGCAATTTGTCTGGCTTAAAATATCAGAAAATGGAAATCGCATCAGAATTGCAGCATGCTATTTTGTGCCGCAAGTTCAAAAATCTATAAAAGTAGAGGACTTGACTACAAAGATCCCTTTGCAACCCTAAAACATATATTTCAATATATTCTCATCTAGGTGAAGTCCTTATAGTGGGGGATTTAAATGCTAGAACTACAGGTGAACAACTAGCATTCTTCGTTGTAAAGAATATTGTGACCCTATTTGGCTTCTAGAAGAGAGTAATCATCAGTGGGAACGAATTTAAGAGGATAAAGGCTGCAATCTCTTCGGAGAAAAATTGCTTACACTATGTGGGGCTTTCGATTTAGTCATTTGTAATGGTTTGACTAGATGGGAAAAGTCCGGTAATTTTACTTGCAATACTTACAATGGAGCAAGTTTAGTAGATTATGTAATTTTCTTGCATAGTTTGTGTGAGAAAATGGAGGAAGTGCTGATTGGAGATCAAATTTAGGACTTAAAATGAGATCACAAGCCAATTTATTTAAGTCTCTCTTGGACCGGAAAGAAGTAATTAGGGTCAAAAAATTAGTGTGTTTAACAAAATCCCACAAAGGGCAGAATTCTTTTGACTCCAGAGAATTGTAATACCTTCAAAATAACGCTAGAGAGGCTCTTCGAGAAGGAGGAAATCTCATTTCATGGCATTCATAGTCACAAATTAACACATTTAATTCAAAGCGCACTTGCTGAGTGAAAAAGAGAAAAAATTAAGAACTCTGAAACAAATTGCTTTTCGGTTAATGCTTGGTTTGATGAGGAATGCAAAAAGGCAAGGAGAAGGTGGAAGGAATTGGAAAAGGATAACATAAAGCTCAAAGCTTACAAGCAGATAGTAAGAAAGAAAAGGTTGACTTCATGCTTTCAAGGAGAGAATAAATAATATTCCTTGGGAAAAATAACCCCAAATTATTCTGGAAGGAGCTCCAACCAAAAAAGGTGCAAACTAAAAACAAAATTACAACTTCTAAATGGTTCGACTATGAAAGACAACTTTATGAGCATGATCCCAAGGTTGAAACTCCTCCCTTGGTCAACAAAGACACAAAAAACTTCATGGTGTAAGAGGTAGAGATGGGTATCAATAAGTTGGGCGCTAGAAAAGAAAAAGACTTAGATGAAATCCAAGTAGAGTATCTAAAGTGGGGTTTAAAAATTATTTCACCTCACATCAAAAAAAATTTCAACAACATTATACAACAGGGGTTTCCCACATATTGGACAACTAGTATGGCAATACCTCTTTTCAAGAGTGGTGATGTCAATAATCCCTCAAATTATAGAACCACAATGATAAATCCCTTGTTTGAAAAGTTTTTGGAAGCATTTTAGAAAATAAAATCAGCAAGTGTGCAGAAGAAAGAGATAAGTGTACTAAAGGACAAGCAGGTTTTAGACCTAAACATTCCACAGTTGATCATTGTATAACTTTAAGGCACATCATTGAAAAATTTTGGGAAAAAAAAGAAGAAGTTTTTTTTTGCTTTGTTGATATCAGAAAATTATTTGACACGATTTCGAGGGATAAGCTTTGGGGCAGAATGGAGGAACTCGGGGTTCCCAGGCATTTGAGAGAAACTATGCATACGCTGTATGAAGAGGTGAAAGTAAAAATTAGAACTTCAGCAGGCATTTCTAAAATTTTTAGAAGCGATATTGGGGTCGAGCAAGGTTGGCCATTGTCTCCTATCCTTCTTGGGTTATATATTGACAACCTTGAAGAGTGGATAAATTCGCAAGGGGGTGACGGTATCCATTTGGGCAAGTTCGTTATAAGGATTATTTTGTACGCAGATGACCTTATATTGATTGCTAAATCGGCTCTTGGTCTGCAAGAGCACTTACGTTCCCTTGAGCATTTTTGTAGAAGGGTGGGGATGCAAGTCAATATTAGAAAAACGAAAGTAGTGGTTTTCTCTAACAAAAAAAAGCATAACCAGCATAAGTTCTACTTTGAAGGTAACATTTTGGAAGAAGTTGCAGACTACAAATACCTCAGAATTGACTTCAACAAAAATTTAAGTTGGGATGGTTGTAGAAAGAAAAGAACTTTAGGGGGTTGGAAAGCATTTTATGCTCTTCAAAACAGGTGTAGAGAGGCAGAGTTGTGGGACTGGAAAACCACTCTAAATATTTTTGGCCTTCTAGTGATTCTGGTGATTCTCTATGGTTGTGAACTGTGGGCCAGCAACACAAGCGAGATGCAGTGGAAACAAATTGAGAGAATTCAGAGGCATTTGATTACAAACAAATTCAAAATTAAAAGTGCAGTTCCTTATGCTATCATGTTAAGTGAAACAGGGGTTGTTCCTATTGAAGCAATTTCTATGGTGCGAAACATAAGGTATTTGAAAAAATTTGAGCAAAGGAAGAGGGTAGATGGCCTAAGGTTGTGTTTAGTGACAAATTGTGCAAAAGAAAGAAGACTTGGATGCGGCAAAATAACAAATGGTTTGGTAAATGGGGTATTTGCTTGAGCATGTGTCCTGCAAACAGTAAAGAGATAAAAACTTTTGTTATGGATGAGTTCCACAAACATACTTGGGAGAAAGAGCTAGGGAGAAAGAAGAAGTACTACATTGAAGAGTTTAACCCCACTCATAACCATCAACAAAAGGAGTACATAGGGGCCAATATTTATTAGAGATCTAAAATTCTTATTGCTCAATTAAGGAATAATTATCATCAACTCCATTGTGAAACAGGGTGTTGGAAAAGTCCAAAAGAAATGTGGGAGGAAAGAGTATGTATTTTTTTCTCTTCCGGAAAAGTGGAAACAGAAAAACATTTCATTTTAGAATGTGAGGCCTTTAAAGACAACAGGGAAAATTATGCAGGTATTCTGGCAGCTAGTTCTTGGGATAATATATTCAGCGAAGAGTTTGTCGAGAAGCTGGGAGCGGTTATTGTAAAACTTCACAGGAAAATGGCCGAATACAAGAGCCAGATGGAGAAGCAATCTGTCCCATAAGATATTTTTAGCCTCGTGGACATTAAACATACTTTCTTTCTTTCTTTACAAAAGGTTAGAAAGACTCTGCAATTCTCTATCCTATTGAATGAGAATTAATTGCACAAAATCCCTACGTGTTTATGTGTTCATTGTGTGTAAGTCCATCATTGTCGGAACCTCCGCACATTAAAGTTTAATCGTCCTTTCGAAAAGGAGGTTTAGAATGGTTTTATATTTAAAAGAGGTAAAACAAGAAAGTTGAGAATCATTACCTTTGTATAATTAAGGCACAAAATATTTTGTATATTGACTCAAAAGTGCATCTCAATTTAACTAAAAAATTGTTTATCCAGCCAACAAACAAAAATAACTCCAAATTGGATAATGATTAAACAACGACTATTTTTTTTGGAATGAACACCTGCCTGGTTTTCTTAATGACTAATCATTGGAATTGATATTTGTAATTATGAGCATTGCTGTGATGATGTTTACCAATGCAAAAATTATTATTGCTTTGACCAGATTCAATGAAAATTTTGACGATATTCACTGTTCCGAAATAAAGCAAAGAGCGTTGAGGTGACATACTGTATTTTTATGTCTCATCGTTTTGTGTCTACAAAAGCGAATCTCGCCATGTCCATAAATGCTAATCGTTTTGTTAGTGTATGGTGTTATTCAAGAGTGATAATATTAGCATAATAGGTATCCTATTTGTATAAATTCCAGCTCCCACAGTTGTACTAGCTCTAATAGTTTTTTCACACAACCAAAGCTCTGCACAGTTAAAATAGTTAATTAACTACCTCATGAAGAGTTAGACAATCAGTTAAGTAAGCATTGAGTAAGCCGGTAGATGAATTTGGTAAGTGAGTTAGAGAGTCAGTTAAGTGAGCATTGAGCAAGTCGAGTTATGTGATAGTTGATTTTGGTAAGTGTTTGCATGTCAAGCTAATTGTTAGTCGAAAATGATAAATACCCTTCACTGGGTTCATTGTATTAAGATAGAGATTGAAGTTTGTATGATTAATAGAAGAGTCACAACTCGTGTGTGAATTATTTTTTTTATTTGTGCCTTTGCTATTCTGCCTTTCCAACAAATTGGTATTAAAGCGAGGTTACAAAGACCCAGGGACAAACAGATCAACCAAAGTCAATATTGTTAAATTTCAGAATACTAGGAGAGGTTTTGAAAGTCTGTAGATGAAGGAGATAGAGGACATTGATTCTTTCATGAATCAGGTCATGTTTGTAGTAAATCAGTTAAAAATTTATGGTGAATAAATTAAAAATCGAACAGTGATTGAGAAGGTCTTTAGATATTTGTCTACAAAGTTTGATGTTGTGGTAGCAACCATAGAAGAAGCATAGGATTTGGAAAAACTGACAGTTGATGAGTTGATGGGATCACTTCTATCGCATGACGCAAGGATAGACAAAAATAAGGATTCCACTTTAGAAACTGCTTTCAAAAGTCAAGTTTCTATTTCAAGAGGTTGAGGTACAGGTCGAACGAGAGGCAGCGGATGAAGCGGAAGATAGGGTGGTCAAAGAGATGCCAGAGAAAAGCATGAACATGAAAGTAAAATAAAAAATAGCATAAGATCCAACAATAATTACAAATATGACAAATCAAAGGTGGGATGTTATTATTGCAATAAATTTGGTCACTATGCTCGTGATTGCAGGAAGAAGATAGCTGATCAAGGAAAACACAGAGCTAATGTTAGTATAGAGAATACTAACTCCATATTCCTAGCATGCAACAACATGCATGAACCATTTGATAAGGTGTGGATATTAGACAGTGGTTGCAGTAACCACATGACACACAACAAGAGTTTGGTTGCAAATTTGGATCAATCTGTGAAGATAGTAGTAAAGTTGGGGACTGATAAGACTATGGATGTAGATGGAAAATGAGTGGTCAACATTCTGACCAAGTTGGGGGAGCCAAAGAAAATCTCAAAGTTATATTATGTTCATGGTCTCAAACATAATTTGATAAGTGTTGGTCAATTGACACATAAATGATACAGAGTTATCTTTCAGAGGCAAGAGTATGTTTTTTATGACAAACCCCCAAGAAAGTAGCTGATAGAAAAGGTGCAGATGATGATGAACAAACTCTTTCCTCTAATTATGAATTACAATGATCAAGTCAGTTCGTTTAATGTTGCACGTTCTAATGATTATTGGTTATGGCACTTTCGGTTTGGACACTTGCACTTTTATGGTCTAATATTGTTGTAGCAGAAACATATGGTCAGAGGATTAGCTCCCATCAAAGAAATTGCTACTACTTGTGATTGTTGAATCTCACGAAATAAACACCGTGAAATTTTTCCGAAGGGAGTTTCATACAGAGAAACGAAACCACTTGAGTTGGTGCATACAGACTTGTGTGAACCTATGAGGACATGGTCTATTGGTGGAAGTTGTTACTTCCTCACTTTTATTAATGACTATAGTAGAAATACTTGGGTTTACTTATTGAAGCAGAAGTCTGAAACTTTTTCAAAGTTGAAGGAGTTCAAAGCCTTAGCAGAGAACCAAAGTGATCGAAAGATCAAGGTATTGAGATCGGATAGTGGTGGAGAATATGATTCGAAAGCATTCCATGAGTACTGAAAACAACATCGAATCATAAGACAATTTACAACCAGATACACACCGCAGCATAATGGTGTAGCAGAGAGAAAGAACAAAAAAATCATGAACATGACAAGGATCACGTTGAAAGCAAGAAACTTGTCGAATGAGTATTGGGCAGAAGCAGTTGCATGTGGTGTTTATGTGATAAATAGATCTCCTACAAAGAGTGTGATGAACAGAGTTCCAGAAGAACCATGGTTAGGTATGTCATGCAACGTAACTCATTTTAGAGTTTTTGGATGTCTATCCTATGCACATGTGCCTAAGTAGATAAGAGAAAAATTGGATGATAAAAGTTAAAATGCATATTTATTGGTTATAGTGAGGAGTGAAAATCTTACAAAATGTATAACCCTGTCACCAAGAAGACAATAATTAGTAGAGATGTTGTGTTCAAAGAACAAGAGTCATGGAATGGGACTGTAGACAAAAAAATCGATGCACAAGCACCATTGATGGAAGAGGGTGATGTAGTAGAAAAGGAGTAGCAAGAATCAAAAGAGCAGACACCAAACAGAGTCACACCAGCAAGGACCCCAATATTTTCAGAGAAACATGCATCTTCAAGCAGATCAATAGACCAAAATTCTCCTAGCAGCCAACCAGGTAATGAATCAAGCAATGGTAAGAGAAAGATGATAAGTCTAAAAGATATTTCCGATGATTTGGATGTTAGTTCAAATTTTGCATTGTTGTCATTCCAACCTTCTTCGTTTGAAGAAGCAATCAAAGATGAAAATTGGGTGCAAGCCATGGATGAAGAGAATGATTCTATTGAAAAGAATGATACATGGGATTTTGTTAATTTGCCAAATGATAAAAGCCTCATTGGTGTGAAGTGGGTGTACAATACTAAGTTGAATGAGAAAGGTGAAATTGAAAAATTTAAAGCAAGACTTGTAGCAAAATGATTCTCGCAGCAACCGAGAATATACTTTGGATAAACGTTTGCTCGAGTAGCTAGTTTGGATACTGTAAGAATAGTTCTAGCCACAACAACTCAGAACAAGTGGAAAGTATATCAGATGAATGTCAAAGAAACCTTCTTGAATGGAAGTCTAGATGAATAAATTTATGTGCAGCAGCTTCCAGGTTATGAAGTTGAAGGTAAAGAAGATAAAGTTTACAGGTTGAGGAAAGCGCTCTATGGTCTCAAGCAAGCACCTAGAGCATGGCATCGCAGAATTGACAGTGACATGATTAAGAATGGATTTTTCATAAACAACATTGATCCTACCTTGTACACAAAGGTAAATGAGCATGGACAAGTTTTAATTATTTTTTGTATGTTGATGATATGATTTTTACAGGTGATCTTGAGTTAGATGAATTTAAATCTGCCATGATGAAAGAATTTGAGTTGACAAATCTAGGTCTAATGAAATATTTTCTTGGCATAGAAGTTGAGCAATCTGAAAAATGAATTTTTATTTTCCAAAATAAATATTCTAAATATTTTATGAAAAGATTCAGGATGGATAATTGCAAACTTGTACCTACACTAGTTGCAAAATGTACCGAGTTAAGTAAGGATGATCAATGATCAGATGTCAATCCAAATCTATTCAAAATATTTATTGGAAGCCTTATGTATCTCATAGCTACAAGAACATATATTATGCAAGGAGTAAGTTTGATTTCCATATTTATTTAGACTCCAAAAGACACACATCAGAGTGCAGGAAAAATAATTCTAAGATACATAGCAGGAACTAGAGATTGTGGCATAATGTATTCAAGTACATAAAGTAAAGATTTGATTGGATACACAAATAGTTATTTTGCAGGTAGTTTGGATAATAGGAAGAGCACTTCCGATTATGTGTTCCATATTGGTTTAGGTGTGGTATTGTGGGCATCTAAGAAGCAACCCATTGTGACACTATCATCAACAAAAGCAAAATATGTTGTAGCAACATCAACACAATGTCAAGCAGTATGGTTAAGAAGAGTATTGGATGGAATCAAGAAGAAACAACAAGGATCAACAACAATATATTGTGACAACACCTCAGCGATTGCACTATCCAAGAATAGTGTGTTTCATGAAAAGAGAAAACATATTGATGCCAGGTATCACTTTATTAGAGAACTTGTGAGCGATGGATAAGCTCACTTGAAGCCTTGTAAATATAGTGATCAATTGGCTTATCTATTTACAAATCCATTAGCAAAATATGTGTTTGAGTTTCACAAAACAAAATTGGGTGTTGCAAGCCTAGCTGAGACATAAACCAGCGGACATGTTTGAGTTGTCACGAGTTATGTTTTAGTTTAGCAGTCATAACTAAGGGGGAGTGCTAAAATAGTTAATTAACTCCTACATGAAGAGTTAGAAAACCAGTTAAGTAGGTGTTGAGTAAGTCGATAGATGAATTTGGTAAGTGAGTTAGAGAGTCAGTTAAATGAGCGTTGAGCAAGTCGAGTTATGTGATATATGAGTTTGGAAAATGTGTGCACGTCAAGATAGTCATTAGTCGAAAATGATAAATACCCTTCACTCGGTTCATTGTGTTAAGAGAGATACTGACATTCATATGATTAATAGAAGAGTTGCAGCTCGTGTGTGTTTCGTGTGTGAATTATTTGTGCCTTTTCTCTTCTGCCTTTCCAACACGCACATCGCTCAAGAGTTATCAGTAGTAAAGCTCTTCACATTGCTGAAGAGGTATCAACAATAAAACTCCACACACAGCAATAATGTTAATTTCAGATTTCTTTAGGCCCCCACCTACATAAAGGATTTGCAACAGTGTCAGTTTTAGCACCATTGTGCAAAGCAGTAGCAGTAGCATAACAATGTCAGTGTCAGTGATCACAACAATCACCAACGAAATGGACACTCACAAAATTAGTTTATTTATTTTTTTAGTTTTAAAATTAATTACCAGTGACTCACAAATTCCAAAAATAAAAAATTAGTTATTTTTATTTTTATTTTTTATTTTTTAGATGAATTATCAAGGACTGGCAAATGCCAAAAATAAAAGACCTTCCAGCAGGGGAATTATGTCTATGCGAGATCTCGTTGAGCCAATCAAAAATTAAAAATAAGATTACCATAAAGTTAAACTTGGGAAATTTGATAATCTCTGATTTGGACCTTTCAGCATTGTTGAAGTAAAGGGTAACAATACTTTCATTCTACAGAATTTGGAAGGACAGTTTTCTTCATTGCATATCAATGGAAGATTTTTAAAGCATTATATCCAGTACTGAAGAAGATTCAAAATCATCATTGAACATTACTGGTTTGTTTAAAATTTTCAAGTCTGATTTTTTTTCACAACAAAGACTCTATTAGCCGACAAGAAGGCATTTGGATCTGCTGGTTCTCTGCATCCTAAAAAAAATTAGTCCATAATTAATTGATGTCCTCTATTTCCTCTATGAAAAGGAGGTATCTATAAACATGTATCCATTCACATGAGATGGCCTCGATGCACTTTCCCATAACATTATAGTGATTCCCATAACATTATATTGATGTGTGATTTTTTAAACAAGGGAATGTATTGATGTCAAAGACAAGGCATAATAAGCAGAAAAAAGCAGAAGGCGAGGCCACTCGAGACACTGCTATAAAATAAAGCACGCGGATATCAGCTTCTCAGGCTCAAATGGTGAGAAATTTGACGTTGTTCAAGAATCATGGCACGACATCTTGTGTTCATACAATCCGGTAAAAAATGGCTAGCTAGAGATTTCAAATTTCAGCGAGTCTTTAACGTTCAACATACATGAGCGTCCTCGCGGGATAAGAAAATAACATGGTAAACGACATTACGTGCAACTTGAAATTTGAATCCAAATTCCAAATCCAAAAGCTGAACCAGTGGTTCAGACTGATCTTTATTCCACCAGATGAGAGAGTTTCCCTCATACAAATATCACTGATTTTGGAGCCCATGTCATCAATGCTTTTTCCAATCTGAATTTGGAGCCCACGTAATCGATGCTTTCGCCAATTTTATTTTTGAGCCCACGCCATCACGGATGGATCTGAAACCGCCTTCAAAATATTTGAACAAATTGAACAACTCTACCATTGTGCGGAAAATTCCATTGTGCAAAAGTTAAATGTGCGGAGGTCTGACAATGAGCTATGGACTTCCAGATAATGGAAAACCACCAATGCTCTCACAATTCAGTCACTTGATTGGTATTCCTCCGCATTCATTCTAGAGTGAGGATTTCAAGGCTAGGCAATTTTGCAATGGAAAGGTAAAGTTGCAAGTCTTCCTTACCTACGAGAATGAAAAAACTTTTTCACCCACGACAAGGACTACGAACAAATTCAAAATAGGAAACTTTAAAAATAAAACTTTGGTTCATTTTTTTATACTTTACATGTCGCCAAAGTTGGGTAAATCACTTTTCCAAACAATTATCAGTGATATCATATGAAAATGTGAATTCGAGGATATATAAAAAGAGACAACATTATGATGATATGAACTGGGTAATAAAATCAGTGTCCATAGTTGAAACAAAAATAATTGAAAAGCTAGTGAATGAGTGAGCCTTATTCTACGTAAACCAAGATAACCGTGTACACAATCTAGATGGTCGAGAGTTGCAATGTGATGTAGAGAGGTAGTATTCATTCAATTTTTGATATATCACAGTGCAAGAGAAGCAGTCATTGATAAAGTATAAGAGAAAATTACAGTTAGGTGGAGTAAGGGAGATTTTGAGATGATCATGACTACAGAAAAAAGAGAACAAAAGGAAAGATCACATGGCTATGTTAAGTTCTGCTGCATAGGTCATTTTAAAATCCAATCCATCGTTGCCAACAATTCTTCTTCAAAAATTGTTTTTCTCGTCAATCTCGTAATTCTATGATGATATTTTTTTCACATGGAGAGTAAAATCAAAATGAGTAAAAATAAAAATGAAAATGATTAAAAAATAATGACATTTTTACTTTTATTAAATAATGTGCAGTTGCACTGAGATCTGTCACATTGAAATATTTGTGACAAACAATTTCTGTATTGTGACTGTTTGAAGGAAATTCAACATGGGTCGTCACAAAATGATATATCAATCCATGCTAAAGCTTAAAGTTTTTTTTTTGAAGGTACAAACTTCAAAATTACATTTCTAATGACTATATGTGATAGCATGTGTTATTGTCATTATTGACTATATCTGATTGAATGTGTTATTGTAAGCATATTTCCATGTTCAAGTTATACTCTATTGTATCATCATTGAATTATCCATAACAACTGAATTTGTTTCATTTCATTATTTAAATATGTTCTGGCCAGCAACCCGCATGGAAAACAACTTTGCTAATAGATTTATTTTCAAATTATTAGCAATCCATATACAAAAGGTGAGAAAGACTCTGCAATGCTCTATCCTATTCAATAACCATTAATTGAACAAACTCCCTACATGTCATTGTGTGGAAGTTCATCATTGTCAAACCTCTACACATTGAAGTTCAACGGTACTTTCAAAAAGGAGGTTTAGAATGGTTTTATATTTAAAAGAGGTAAAACAAGAACATTGAGAATCATTACCTTTGTATAATTAAGGCACAAAATATTTTTTTTATGTTGAGTGAAAATTTCATCTCAATTTAACTAAAAAAATTGTTTAGCTAGCCAACAAACAAAAAGAACTCCAAATCGGATAATACTTAAACACCGTCTCTTTTTTGTTGTTGGAATTAATGCTTATATCTTATATTTGAGATCTCAACCTATCTTTCTAACTTAGGAATAAGTTAGATATGAGAAAATCTATATATTAGAATAATATGAATGTAAACAATGTGTTTGTTGATGCATACACTTTTGTGTGAAATATGAGTGCTCTAAACCATTCTTTATCATGGTATCAGAGCTAGATTGACCAAAATAAATTAGTTTAAGCAGTCGTACGCAACAGAACCAATAGAACCGAAGGAGCCGAGCTTGGAGCATTTAATTCTGTCTACAACAATCGACAATCATCATCCGTGAAGGGTTTGTAAGACACTAGTTATTCATTTCTGAATTCAAAATCAAATCTATTACAGGGTTTTTCATTGCCATTGTTTAATCGCTAGTCCATCAACTACTGGAAATTATATAATGAGTTATTTTTGTTGAGATCGAAGATAGCCATTGTGTAGAGATTAAGTCGCTGCCTGTTGTACATCCTTTGAAGAGCTGCTACTGTTGCACGTCCTTTAAAGAGTCGCTTCCTACTGTACAAAATATCAAAGAATCAAATGACAAAGAATAATAGTTTGAGGTAGCAGCTGGCGCTTACTCGTGCTTAGCTCATGGAGTGTTGAAGCCTAGTCGTAGGCTCGCTTAATGTTTAGGTAGATGATTACAAAAATTAGAAGCTACCATCTTCAATACCTAGCGGGTATCACAAGATCGTTAATAATTACGTACTGAAACCCAAATAAAATCAATTCAAGTGTGTACCAGAGTGTAGAAGGTTGGCCCATTCAAAACATGTAGCTCTATGATGAGCGAGGAGTTGAATCATTTTATCTTTTAGAGGGGAAATTCATTTTTTTTTTAAAGAAAGTCATTTTGTGTCTATTTTTGAAATTCTTCTTTAATCATGGAATTCATGGTTTTAGAAACAAATAGTGGCTTAAATTTTCCCTCATGGAAAGTAAAAATACAAATGCAATTAATGAATAAAAACTTGTGGGGCATAGTGAATGGTTCAGAAGTAGCACCTACAGATGCCAAAGAGCTAATTGAATGGAAAAATAGGGATGAAAATGCTAAGTCCATTATTCGACTTACTCTTTCACATTTGCAATTACATCTTGCAGATATCATTAAACCATCTAAGGAAATATGGGAACATTTGGCTCAACTATTTGGTGTAAAAACTACAAATGAAAATTTTTCCATAAAGTTGCAATTATTTAGACTGAAAATGAATGAGGAGACATCTATGTTGATCAGAATCTGGATCAGGAGCAAAAATTAGCTCAAAAATGAAAGTGATCATAATTTCACCAAACTAGATTCAAAGTGACCGACCCATCGCAAGGAATCCAATGCAACTCGTTTCGTTGAAAACTGAGTTCGGATGAAGGAGTTATGGTCTATTGATCGTCATTCAGAACATGCAAATTTTTATTAAAAAATTGTAGAACGTGTACAATTGATGACATGGTAGTCTAGTCAACATGTGAAGAATATTATTCAGTTTGTGTCCAATGGGACTATGATAAGTGTCACCGTTGGATTCACCAGTTTGGTTTGTTAAGGTATTATAGGTGAGTCCGAGAAGGATTAGATTGAGAACAACGTGCAAAGGTGTTTGCAAAGGTCGTGGAATTGGTTCAATCTCAAAAAATTTCTTTCAACAAGAATAGGAATGGAAAATCCACTTTAGTAGCCATGGAGTATTATGGCTTGCGCTTGCAGATTGGAGGAAAACAATTATATTTTTCCGAAGGAAGCAACCACAATTTCTTCAAAAAATTCTAGAGATTTGTGAACAAGAGCAATGGACGGTTGAAATTGTATCACATAAATGAAGCAAAAGATGAACGACCAAGATCGAATCATAGGAATACTATGGAATATGGACTGTTGTGAATCATATCACACTCGGCCATAAATTTTTCATCGCATATCGCACTCATACATAAATATTTCATAACATATCGCATTCGGTGAAAGGAGACTTGGGAATGCGACAAGGAATCATGTGTTGACTTGCTCTGCGATTTGCGATGATGGAGATTTGTGATGAGCTAAGATTTACAATGTCATATTTGCGAAGGAGTATTGCGAAGGGAATCTGCGATGTCATATTTGCGAAGGAGTATTGAGATGAGGAATTTGCGATGAAGATTCATGAAGTAAGAAGAAGTCACATGAAGTGGTCGTGTAAAGAAGCGAAGGGTAATAAGGGTAAGTTTAAGCACTTAAATGTTAAAAGTGCATACATCCCACCTTCCGCCACGTTACTCATTGCAATCGCAAATCACAAAATTTTTTTTTTTTGCCTTATGACCTACGCCCCAGCACTACGCACCCACACCAAAGTGCCACCAACTTTACCATTGAAAACCAATGCTCCCATCATGTATTTAAACACGTTTATTTCTCTGACATCGAGAAAGGAGTTAAGTGTGATTAACGCTAACTGGGGAATTAATTAGCTCCTAAATGCACGCTTAACTTCAGATAATGACGAGTTTAAGTTAGTGGTGGACTTGGCGGAGCCACTAAATTCGAAGGTAGTTCCAGATTTTGCAGGCTTAACTGGTAGTCTTCTAATTTTAGTGGAATTTTTCTAGGCCCAGAGTAAATGAGGCCTATATTGGGCAATATTCAACAAAATTGGGCTTAGGAAGAGTCATTCTTAGAATTTTGGCATGCTGGGAATCCATTGGAGCAGGTTTTAGAGGCAATGGAGCTCATCTACAGGTGTTCTTGGCACATTGAAGAAATTTGAAGCCTAGGGCCACCAAGAGGGAAGGCCATGCCTAGAGGACCTGTAGACCAGTTGAAGAACCAGAAGAGGCTACTTAGGGGTTTATGGATGCTTTGAATCCATTGGTAACTTTTGTTTTCTGTTTAGAGAAAATATTCAAATTCAAATTGCAGGTTGAACCAGGAGGGTGTATGGATCATTCAAATATTGAGCCAGTTCTTGGAGGATTTTGAGATGGAGATGTTCTTGCAGGTATCTACCAGCCTCCATATGTTTGCAGCAGCAGCCTTTGCAGTAGTGTTGTAGAATTTTTCTCATATTTTCTCTTTATGTGTTTTAGATAAAATTACTGTTGATGTACTTATAGTTATTGAAGTACAAATTTGATGCTTTTTCATATTTGAGTAAGGGATCTTAGTAAGATGCCCATGTGTTGCTAACAATAGGTGTACGGTAAAGGGACTTTGTAGGGGTTTTTTCTTTTTTTAGGAGAAACTTACCATTTCAGTTCAGCACATTGATGTATTCTTCATTTTGAATTTTGGAGCATAATAACAATGAAACATGCCCTAGAGTTGATTCAAGGAGATGTAGCCTAGGCGGGGCGAACTCATTCATCAAATGGCTTGTGCTTTGTTGTATGATGTACACTACAAGAAAAAAATGACATTGGGGAGGGGCGAAAAATGTCACCATAAGCTCATTGGTGAGGGTCAAAAGAGTCTTCGTCACCAAAACCTGAATGTCACCAAAGGTGGCGTCGCCAAAAGTATAAGTGTTGTGGTGACATTCAACGTTCGGTCGCCAAAAGTATAAGTGTTGTGGTGACATTCAACGTTCGTCACCAATAATTATTTATAATGACGGATAGTGACCGTCACTATTTCATATGAGCAATGGTGATGGACAATAGCCTCCGTCACCAAAAAACTGAATGTCGCCAAAGGTGGCGTCGCCAAAAGTATGTGTTGTGGTGACATTCAAGGTTCGTCACGAATATTGATTATAATGACGGATAGTGACCGTCACCATTTCATATGAATAACAACTATTTTTTGTGATGTACCTTTCATGGCCGTCACTATTAGTGCATATATATGGCGACGTTCATTGACCGTCACCATTTCATATTTGGTGAGGGTCAAAAAATGTCATCATAAGCTCATTGGTGACATCAAGGTCCGTCACGAATAATGACTATAATGAAAAACATTTTATGGTCGTCACCATTGATGCATATATATGGCGGCATTTGTTGACCGTCACCATTTCATATTTTGGTGAGGGTCGAAAAATGTCACCATAAGCTCATTGGTGATGGTCAAAAGAGCCGCTGTCACCAAAAGCTAATCGTCACCATTCCATATGAATATCAGGGCATGATGGAATCGAACCACCAACCTCCTGCTTGTAAAGCAGGTGCTCTTCCGTTGAGCTAGCACCCTTTAAAGAATTAGATTTTTAAAAATTATATCTTGAAACTTTATGGATTGTAAATTCTACAACTTTCAATAAATTAAAGTCTCGACAATCTTTTACTAAACAAGAAAAACATCATCGAAGCTATAGGTCGCTACCTAATGGTTATAGAAGTTATGAAAAGTGGGTGGAGGGAAAAATAGTTACATATAAGAGACTCAATATATTTAGTTGAATACTCAATTAGAATTGAAACTTTGAAGACATTTATAGCCTACAAATGACCTATAACTCGCAAATAAAAAAATATTGCAAAGGAAATGTCATAAGTGGATAGCATATGGAAGAAGAGCATTGATGAATACAAATGCAATATGTTACAGGTCGAATGAAAGAAAAATCTCAATGTTGTTGTCGTTGGGTGACTTTTTATAATAGGGACCTTTGTCTTTCCTTTATCACGTAAATATTCAAATTAAAAATTAGAAATTTTAGATATCTGAATGATATCTAAACTTCTTTGCAATTGTAACATGGATATATATATATATATATATATATATATATATATATATATATATATATATATATATATATATATCCCATTCACACAAAGTGACATGCGATTTTGAATATCACAAGTCCACACTCAAAACATAACAACAACCAACAAATAAAAGAAATTGAAACTTATCATAGTAAGAGTATCTCTTTTCAGCAGTGAACACCAAACAATAATACAGTAATTAGTTCATTTTAAGACTACAAAACATTGGAAGAAATCAATTTGTTCAATTATCTGCGAGTACAAAATGGATTTAATTCTAATGAAGAAAAAGAGTTGATACTAAATCACAAATAAAAATGATCAAAAACAATGTAAATTTTTTTTTCAAGATCTTTCCAACAGTCCAAACAGAAAATGCCCCCATCAGTGTTTGTAAGTGAATTTATGACCTGGAGAATTTAAGATTCTAGTTTTAATCCCTGGATTATAAAAGACTAAATCATGTATTATTTGCAATGCAGTGGTTTATGAGAATTGTGTCAATCCAAGAGGGTTGAAATGTAATGACCCCATACTGTAGAATGTGAACATTCTTTGCAAGTTTTGTTACCTCAAAGCCCAAGGCAAAGGCCTCACTATTGAATGGTCATGAGTCCAAATGGTAGCTAGGCTAGGTTTTGGTGTTATGCTTAACTGTTATAAAGCCAAAGTATAATAAATAATATAATAACCTCCAAAAATATTGCCCGAGGAGCAACACAAGAACTGAATCCAAGAGTGGAAGAGTAAAGAGAATCCTTGGGAAGGAAATATAGGTTACTTAATGTCCAAAAAGTGACCGAAATTACATCAAAAAGACTACTCAATTCATAAGTGGCAGTACAAAGTGGGATTTCAAAGGCCAACCCTATAAAATCAAGAATTTGTCCTACTTAAAAATATATAAGCATGAATATCACAATGCTAAGAAGAAGAAATATAAAAATCTCTGGAGCCAAGTACAGGATAATTCTCAATGCATCGAATGCCCACTATCAAATAGAGACTATTCCTCTAAAGTCGAAAGGGAAGTTATCCTACCATCTCAGGCTCTGGATAGAAATTTGGGTAAAAGAGATGGATATGGTATGGGGGATGTCTCTCTGTATGGAAAATATGGCCTTCTACATGGATTTGGTAGAAGGGAGTTGCCTACAAATATAGCATGAGTTATCTTGAAACCCCATATGGAAATAGCACATGGGATTTCTTATCAAGCATTGGGGTGCCTCTTATAACCCAATATATCATTGTTGCCCTGTGTTGCTTGCAGAGGTTCTATCTTTTAACCATGCTATATTAATAGCTCTTTCACCTACTCTGTTGATCATATGTTCCAATTCCAAACTCAAAATGTTATATGGAAGACACATGATCCTCATGCATGGGAGACATAACATATACTTTTTCTTGGAGAGGTTCTTTCCTTTTCATTCTTACATTATTCCTCATGCTAAGAGAACCTATGCCTCCATAGATAGAATTCCATATAACCAAGACAAGAAGCTAGTGATCTTGAAAGACGTGTGAGTCTGTGCCAAGCTAGAGGGGTTGTGGCAGAAGTGGAAGGAAGGCATTGTGTTTTAAGAGATAGTTGTAGAGTAAGCAACATTGAATCTCATTACTCACTTCTTTAAATCAAAGTTAACTGGAAATGAGCTAGGGTATATTTGAAATCACATTATCCACTTGTCCGATTCATCACTGCAATGAGCCAAGGTATATGAATTTCAGGGATTCCTAAAGAGCAATCAGTAGCTCAAATTCTTTATGCCAACATTGTGGAACTAGAGGGGATGGATTCAATGGAGATCATGACCTTGTGTTGTGTTTTGCTAAGTGGAAGAGGTTTGTCATTGTTTTAATGTTGGGTGAGATACCTAAATAAGCTTTCAATGAGGGAAAGAATTGTTGGTGTCTGGTTGTGGCTATATTTTTTAGTATTGTGGGCTGGGATGGTTAAGAAATAAATCCAACATCCATCCTTCATCCTTGTGGTCTCATAACCTAGTTTGGGGGTGGCATTTACAGAAGATTCATGTGGTTGGGCAGTTGATCACTCATTTTTCACCAATTTGATGGATATATTCATGGCAAAGATGAGGGATTATCACCATTCTCATGCCAGTTTGTCAGAAAATAATACTGCTAGACCTACACGAGGATATTTGTGTTCTTAGAATTATTTCCAAACACACCCATCCCTTTGGTTTTAAAAAATTTACCTATAACCATTATGAAGTAAAGTAATAAGTAGTGTCATTAGATGGTGTAAAAAGGAGAATTTTGGAAACAATTGTAGAACCATATGACATTATATGGGTCAATAGTTCAATTCTATGTTATCCTTGAAGACTTGTGTTTGTATTTGCTAAAAAATATATGCCTCCTCACACAAAATTTCAGCAAAATGCAATGAATATTTAACGATTAGATGCCAATATGTTCATGAAGATTCATATTATAGATTGGAATAATATTTGATCTTCCATAACCAAAATGGAAAAAAAATGTGAAGCACAAATAACAACGATAAAATATATTATATCTAGACAGTATCAATGTAAAAATAACCTACTTCATAGTTTAAGTATTTAGTAACTCTGATTTCCTTCATTGTCCACGGGGTCTTCGATAGACAATGATCGGGTGCACTGTTAAAGCACTCCTAGATGTTAAGTCACTGGTTCTATTCCCCACCCTATTTGGGTGTTATTCTTGGACATGACTATGATGTAGCCTCAACAATGTCAAACTCACAAAATATAAAAAAATATTCATCAAAATCCAATTTTCACATGTTCCAAGGAGTGTAGAAGGAAACTTGACCTGTGTAACAAATATGGATTGGTCTAAAATTCCAACTATAAAATCACATCAAAAGAAAATGGATAAAAACAAACTAGATGCTATTTCACATGCATGGTGATGATGTTACATATAAAATGAAGGAACTGTAGTTTATAAACAACACATCATCACTAATATTCAGCAGAAAGACAGGTAAATTTGAGAGTAGCAAAGCAACCATAAGAGGTTATGTTCAAATCGACCTTATTCTCTATATGGACAAGTATAAAGCTGAACTGAAAAACCTCTGAAAGAATAAATTCAGTATAAAATCCATTCTAATATGTGATATTTATGTAAAAGGAGATGAAGAACTAATTCAAAAACTCAATTTAGTGCTTCAAAGACAACCAAGATCCCATAAGTCTATGAAACCCTCGGGTATGACAAGCAATAAAAAACAATTGAGGCCAATTAAGATATAGATGATGCTGCTATGACAATTTTCAGTCATAGGTCCACAGTTTTTGCGGATATTATTTTTCTCGACTATAATATTTGTCTTCATGGATATCTATATGAAGCATAATTTAGTGCCTGCTTTCAATTCTCCGCTGAAAATCCCCTTTTCATGGTTGTGGAATTTTGTTGGTACTTACTACTGGTACACTAGTGTTTTGAGGAGGTTCTAACTTCACACAATCCATATTCAACATTAAGGGGGGAAGGTCCAATCTTATAGACTAATCCTTTCTCTTCCTTCCCTCCTCTCTATCTTTAGGGAGGATATTGTGCATAGGGAAAACCCTATGTTGAGATGGATATTCATTAACCTTATCACTTCTTTTCACTGTTTGATTCCTGAAAATTGGAGAAGTGATTATGAGCTTGAAAGGAAGCCTAAAGAAAAGGATTTTTATAGAAATGATAGGGGGTCAAGTGGTGCATTTCATTCTCAAGGGAGAATTGGAATCTAATGCATATATAATGGCATTAACCTCAAGATGCATTAACATGGATACTAAAGACGACATATCAAATAATTTGGATGGTAACTTGAAAAACAGAGTAGCAAATGATCTCAAGGTTTTTTCTCCACGCCTCTTTCAAAATAATGATTGTATAAAGAAATATAGAATTCACTATGAAGAAGAGGAGAAAGGCTCACTACTTGATGATAAGGATTGTTCAACTTCTCGCTTTGAATTACATTATCAGGGGAAATGGACAGGTCAAGAAAACACAAGTTAAAAGGCATTAAGAGGTGCATTCATGGAGAAGTAGGAGAGAATTGTTTGACAAACATGGGACAACAGTTTGACCCAATCTATTTTAAATTAGAGATATCTGGTTTTGCATGGTATTTTTAGCATTTGACTGAGGTAGGGTTTCTGGAAATTACAGGTATGGGTTTCTGTTTCGAAAAGAGGTGTTCAGAATTTTGGGGAATTCATGATAATACATGAGTTTGAAATGGCCCTGTTACAAAGGCCCAGAAAATATCAATGAAATGCATGCGTATGTCATCAGGATGAATGAATTCATGTTGGCTAATGTGATCAACATCTATGCAACCCTTTCAAATCTATAAAAGGGAAACCCTGCTCACGATGACATTGAGAGAGCCCAGAGCCCAAGTGGGACTACATGGACAAAAGATGAAGCATGTGGGTGAAATATTTAACAGGTTTACAAACTGTTTGACAAAATATGCCCAAGGAATTTTTTCTCATAGAATCTAAAGATTAAAGAGAATGCGAGGAAATGACTAGGTGAGGAAGTCCTTGGCATTTTCTCTCCAATTCTGGAGAGCAATATATAGCTAGACAATGTCACCTTTCCCACCTGCTCAAAAATCACAGATACCATGTGCTTAATTAATTTATATTAATAAAATAGATTATGGCAATAGTTGCCACGAAACTACGTGGAAATTATGACAATGTGAAAGGGAAATGGCTGTCATTGAATAAACTTAATTACAATTGATAACCCCTAGAGTCCCCAGCAGTGAGATT
The DNA here is from genome assembly GCA_034641835.2 of Pinus albicaulis. Classification (NCBI taxonomy): domain Eukaryota; kingdom Viridiplantae; phylum Streptophyta; class Pinopsida; order Pinales; family Pinaceae; genus Pinus; species Pinus albicaulis. The sequence continues at coordinate 1,664,318,335 of CM076579.1, forward strand.
TCTTGGCCAGTCAATGCTAGAGCCCTAGAGAGAAGTGGGATAACTTGAGGGGCTACATGACAAAGATAGGGATCCCATTCCTTGGGTTGTGTAACCTGATGGGAGAGGGATGCTAGATTCAGATAGTTGTAAGAGTTTATAGACTGGGAAATCCTAGGAATTGCATTATGTGAAGGGAGCTAGAGCCAGAAATAGGTAATTTTATCCTTGTGGATCCTTGGTCCAAACAATTAATTAATTTATTTGTCAATGTCCTATGTCAGATGACCCTACCCTTGGGAATAGAGTAGTTAAAGAAAATTTTTAATATCGGCCACCTTCAAAGTATAACCCAAGGCCACCTTTTTAACAAAATACTCAGGCTTGGAGATTTATGAAACTATGTGCTTCTTCTTGTTCTTGCTGCTTAATGGAATTTTCTTTATTTTCTTATCCACTGTTTAATCTCTATGTTTTTCATTCTGCAGCTCACTCCCTTGTTTCCTTAATATGGTTGATATATCAATTTTTTTGTATGGAAACCTCCAAGTATTCCCAACTTTCAGGCATGCCCGACCTTCAAAACTAAAAATATCTCTTACTATCCTTATGTATTATTACATTTTTGTTAACTTATGGTTCTCCTTTTTGCTTGAGCCAATCCTACCATTTTTTTATGGTCTTGTCATTCATCATTTTCCCTGCACATGGCTACTATACTTCAGAATTACATAGATATTTACTCTGTTTCCTCCTATTGCAGGTTTCAAGTTTGAGATCTGTTTCACTGTCAAGTACTATAAGTGCAGAAAAGGCCACTTTGACCTTCCATGTAACCCATAGAGTGTTGGACCTAGGTCATAACATAAAAAATCACCTTTACCCTTGTCAGCATGGTGTCAGCTACATGTTCAAACTTAACAGTATATTTTATGAGCTACCTAGGCAACCTTTACAATAGAAATTGCACCTACAAACACCCCTCTAAGTCTTTATTAGATAAAACTCTCTGACTAATGTCTCCAAGCCTCAAAGCTGAAATGGTTTCTAACCCAGGATTGAAAAAATATGTATACAGTATTGGTAAAGGTATTTTTAATGCTTGGGAGAGGTGCAGGGTTTAAATCTCCCTCCCCTCATGTTAACCTGGGTTTTTAGCACAATGATGTGACATTGGGGTTTGTAATAGCTCTGGGTCACTTAGTGTTTAAGTGGATACAACTGCTACTTCACTAATACACTAGAAATGCTGAAATCTGCAAGTAATTCTCCTTGGAAATCAAATACAGAATCCTTTTCCACTTTTCATCAAGTGGATTTGTGTCAGTGTGATCATTAAGTTAAACATTCATCACAAGAATTCTCATTAAAATTTATGTAAATATAAGAGTCCATACCTAACCCACATTGGGACAGAAGAGGAACCCTTTTTGACAGAAGCGAAAAAATAATAGTTAGAACAATAGTCTAAACTATTCTACAGAGTACCAAAAAGGACATGAAAAATTAAAAATGGTTCTAGCATTTATACAGCACCTTAGTGCGTGATAGCCAAGAAAAGAAGAAGATAAATCAAAAATATAACTAATACACTAGATATGTAGAAATCTGCATGCAATTATCCTTGAACACTTCAAATATGGAACCTTTTTCGACTTACCATTAAGTTGATTTTTTTCAGTCTGATCATTATTAAGTTAATGAATATTCATCTCAAACATTCTTACTACAGTTTACTTAAATATAATAGCCCATACGTGGACCACCTGGGGGCAGAAGAGGAAACCTTTTGGATAGAAGCAAATGAATAATAGTTAGAACAATGGTCTAAACTATTCTATAGAGTACTAATGAGGATATAACAAATTAAACATGGTTCTATCATTTATAAAGTACCTTTGTGAGGGATGACCAAGCAAAGTAGCACTAAGCAGATAAATCCAAATCTAACTCCAAGCTTTTGTGAAACCGTCCATCAAAGTCTCTATAAAACTCAATCTAATGTGGAAAATCAAAACAAATAACCGAAACCAATGAGTTTAGTGCATATTGGATTTCTATAAAATTATATAAAATACAGAGATAGGTTGACTCCTATATAAGAGAAAAAAATATTATATATAAGATCTCTTCTGAAGAAGAGATAGAAGTACAACCAAATCGCTGAATAGTTTCAACCAAACAAAGGTCTTCAGTTGTAAGTTGTAGCATAGACCCTACAAAACCCAATTTACTATCAAAAAAATTTTTACAAGCACTTCTGGATCAGACCATGTGAGTTTTTTAATACTTTCGACAGAGCATACAAAATATTTTCCAATACTTTCCACTATCCAAAAACAACACAACAGAAAATTTCCTTGACAAGAGATCAGGATATCCAAATACAGAGTTAGTGCCATACACAATTTCATCCAAGTAGATGTCAAAACCTTTGCATTTTGATGCTTCAGTGGCTGATGAAGTTTGAAATTTTTGTATAGATCCTTAGGTTGTTAGAGAAGCTCTTTTTCAGGGTGAAACATGTACATATCATCAAACAATGTTTACAAATTACTAAGGACTCTAATTTTAAAGTCTTCATCTTTTTGTTGATTGCAATCCATGCTTTTGATATCAGAAACAATAAATTCCAGGAAACTGATGGCTTTCTGTTAAAAAATGGTGCACTGCTAAGCTACCATTTCCTCCCACTCCATGGTAAACGCTTTCAACTGATGGAGTTCAGCCGAATTTGTTTTTTTGGAGAAAATTTTATACAGCTATAGGGACAATTATCCAGGACTTGATGCTCACCTTGGCATGCTGAGTCATGAAAGCAACAAATCAATCCTGTGAACTAAAAGGATTTCCCTCTTGGTAACTTACTGTTGCAACCAAGGCTTGTCCACTGGCGAGCTTGATCTCAATGCATAACTCACTCATCCATATTCAAGGGCAAAGAATTTGAAGCCTTGGGAGAGGGCTGAAGAAAACAAAGGTTGCAGACTGCCTTCATGCTGAGAATTGGATGAGGGATGGCTATTGTTAGGAGTCAGGAAATATGTTTAGACACGTGTGTCTATTGTGTCTATAACTTTTACTTGTCCATTAGGTACACATAACCTGGTTCTATATATGTAGTCACATGTATTTATCCACATGTGAATAATCACATGTGGTCAAACGTATTTATCCACATGTGATTATCTTCTAGGAACTTATAATTTTTTATTTTTCCAACTACCTTGCTTACCCTGCCTATCATTTGTAACCTATACATTGGAGGTATGTGGAGTGAATTTTGTAAGAGAAATGTGACAAAGGTTGCAGTTGTCTTTATGCATCATTGAAGATTATTTTACAGAAAAAAACTATTCCCATATCCAATTTCTAATTGCATGTTTTGATGTTCTGATATGAGTTAGCAAAATATCATTTCCACATTGGAAAATAGCAGCAACAATTTGAGAGAGATGGCACACTTGTAAGATTGGTCATTATTAGTTCAATTTGCCTTATGGGCCCTTCCTTCTATTTTGGATTTGCAAGGGTTATTGTGCATTCATGAGGTAGGACCATAGGGCACATACCATAGATCATATTCTCTTGTAAGGTTGTGGGGCATACATTCCTCAATGGCACATTTATGCTTGAAAGTTACAATTGCTGAGTAGGGCTGCACTTACCAAGGAGCATTTATCGCTGAGCAGGCAGTTTCATTTACTTTAGGAGTTACACTCCCTGAGGGATTTAATTATCAAAATGGTGCACTCCTTGAGGCCATTAATGGTCAGTTTGTAAACCCCTACACTCTTGGCTTATAAATGGACAGAGGACACACTAATATTTCAGATAACCGAGTTGTCTGTGTTATATATTTCAGACATGTGTAGAGCTTGAGCATGATGCCAAGCTGCTATAATAATTTATTTTCTGAGTAATAGAAAAACCATGTGATTGTTATTAGAATTTGTCCTTGCTATCCAGAACATTTCAGATTGTTGCATGATGTATATCAGGCGCTATTTAGCTGCTATAGCTTGCTCTCATAATTTTCAAATTGCAGATTTTATGTCGAATAGAATTTATTTATCTGCTGTTATAAATTATCTCATGAAATGCAGTCTTTGCATTGCTGAATATTTCCTTATGGTATTTTAGTATAGACAAAAAGTTTTGATAGGTGAAATCTCAAGTTCAAATTTTTAGGAGCTGTAAAATTCATTCGAGTAAAGATCTGAAATATGGTGTAGAATCTTGATATGGTGTCAGTTCTGTGCATATGAAATATCTCAGCAAATGCACATGTGGATGGGACTGTTTTCTGTGAGATAGAGATGTGAAAAGATTTCAGTGTGTGCAATGCCCTTGTTTTAGTGCTTGAAGTTGATCTGCCCCCATGATAGGCACTTGGACTTGTGCGAGGTTTGATGATGAGATTCCCATCTGTTCAGTTGGTTGAGCACAATAAGGAGGTGGCCAAAAAGAAGCAAATTTTCCTTGATTCCGTCAAGGACCACTTGATCCCTCACATCGCATAGAAGAAGACACATAAGAATATGTATGATGCCTCAGTCACTCTGTATCAAAGTGTGAACGTATCCCACACGATGCTTTTGAAGAAAAATATCATTAGTAACAACATGAGCAATACTAATACTATGGAAATCTATCCAATGAAGAACACCAAGTTGAGATATCAACTTACAAAATAGGAAACACGGTTTATGAAGATGAGTTAGGTTGGATAACTCTAAATGGATTCTCAGTATCTTGACTTACCTTCATGCAGGGAAAATGTGCAACTGTGAAGTTGCCCACTTTTGAAACATTGTGGGATGGCTTTGTCGAGGAGGATAATTTGTCAGTCAGAGTGGAAGAGACTCAAAATAATCCACTCATTGGGAAGATGACTAAAGGAGGACCCATAAGGGAAATAAAAAAGTGTTTTGTTCATCTCATTCTGAGGAGGAGGCTATGATCCATGTGACATGTTTCAAATGTTGTAAGAAGGGACATTAAGAAAGCCAATATCCAAAAAAGGGAAGCACCTGCAAAAGCAGTTTGAGATGAGTGCAGAAGCTGTAGTGGATGAGTTGCCATCCAAGCTAGAGACATCCTTCTCCACAATTTATTGTTTCTCAGCAAGTACCACTTTAGTGTTGATCATCACGTGCACAGTGGAAGATTGAAGCACATGGCATTCAACTGTGAGATATCCATCAAGCTTCAAGAGCAAAAGGAAACATGCAAGTGGAGTTGGGTGATAATGCTATCTATGTAATACCCCCAGTTTTGATCCCTAGAAAAGTAATGTATGTCTACATGATAAATGGCAAAAAAGCCGAACAACGGAATATGTAAAGTGGTACATTGAATCATAATAAAAATACATCACAAACTGCAGAGGGAGAAAGGAAAAACAATGGGGGGGCTATGATCCCACAAGAAGGGAATGAAAGGGGGCTTAGGGCCTAAGGGAAAAACATTTTATCTCTTTATTACTCCCATTGGTTCTTTAAACTTAGCCTTATTAAACATTGCTTTATTTTTATCCTAAGTTTTACTAACCTTGGAAATTTGGAATTAGTGGTTAAGAGAGAAGCATGTACTTCTTATGAAAGCACATGGTATCTCCCATGCATGCAGATATAATCCGTGATTTTTCAACATTCAAGAGATTTTGACATCCATTCTTCCTTGAGATTTTTCTCTGAAAGCTTAGGTTGTTGTATTAATGCTATAATAGAATTATGGAAGCAGTTGCTATGAAACTATGTGGAAATCATGACAATGTGAAAGGGAAATGGTTGTCATTGAATAAAACTTAATTACAGTTAATAATCCCTGGAGTCCCTAGCAAAGAGATTTCTTGGTCAGTCAATGCTAGAGCCCTGGAGGGAAGTGGGATAACCTGAGGGACTGCATGACAAAGATAGGTATCCCTTTCATTGGGTTGTGCAACCTGATGGGAAAGGGCTGGTAGAATGAGATTGATGTAAGAATTTATAGACTGGGAAATCCTAGGAATTGGACTGTGTGAAGGGAGCTAGAGCCATCAATAGGTAATTTTATCCTTGTTGATCCTTGGTCCAAAAAATTAATTAATTTATATTAGTCAATGTCCTATGTCAGATGACCCTACCCTTGAGAAAGGAGTGGTTAAAGGAAATTTTATAATATCGGCCACCTTTAAACTATAATCCAAGGCCACCTTTTTAACAAAATAGTAAATAATCAGGCTTGGAGATTTATGAAGCTATGTGCTTCTTCTTGTTCTTGCCGCTTAATGGAATTTTCTCTATGAACAAATTTTAAAGATCGATGACTTCTGGAATCATTAGAATGAGAGCTATGCATCATCTCTACAATCTTATTTGAAGAATTCTTAGATAATCTCTTATCATCATAAGAAAAGCTCTATCAGAAGTCTAAATACTTGCATCATAATACTCTAATATACCAAAGGTCCGTGTCAAATACTTGAAAATGAAAAATACATTAGAGGACTGTGTCAATGATCTACAAATGTCAAGTAGTTATAAAGAAATCCTTAAGAACCCATCAAGGACAATTGTTAATGTGTAGCATATTACCATTACGGTATATGGTATGTACTATGGTCAACCTGTGCGAGTGTAAAAAGAAATGATTAAGAAGATGCAAAGTCTGTAATTCCATAAACTACAGTGATATGTATTGCATTGAAAAGATAAGTCCCGATCTGTAGTTCGATGAAGAAATCTAAATAAATACTCAAGCATAAGAATGAAACCTTGTAAAAATATATAAAAATATGAAGGGACTTATATATGTCAGGGTTCTTTGTTTCCTTGTGATTTAGAAGCAGGACATTGTATTATATATTATCTTGATGAAGGACAAGCATTAACATGATAAGATCACAATGAAAAAGTGGCCAAGTTCTCTTTCAAAGTTGAATTTTTTTCAAAAAATTGAATAATTTGCAAAAATCGATGTCTGTAGGCTACTTGGGTTGAAAATCTCAAGAAATAATTATTAGTAATGCTGTAGTATGCTTGAGCAATGGACATGAAAATGAGAATTATACTCATTGCAAATACTATTGGACTTACAAGAAGATGTGAAATGAAATACTACAAGGCTTAGTCTTTAGATAAGAAATCCCTAGGGGTTTTGGACAAACCCTAGGATTGATCGTTTCCACTAAAAGTAGAAAGTTAGAAACCCTAGCTCATGCCTAAAAGGAAAGGAAAGAAACATGATAATGAGGACAAGGATGAACATTTCTAGCTTGATGAGATTGTAATTCTTCCTACAAGAAGTCCAAGATCAAGATGAAGCTAACATTATTCTTAAAAGTTTTTCTTCCATGGCCTCCTAGTGAGGATTGCGGGTACATATTAAAGATTGCCAAGGTATGGCGATTGTTGAAAATAGATGGAAGAATGAAGTGACAAGATGACTCGTGATTGGAATCTGGATGAGCTCTGGATTCAAAGGAAACTGAAAAGATTAGCTTCATTAAAGCACGATTTGGTTCATGAAGTTCAATATGAAGATGGCTTGAAGTCTTGAAGGAAGATAATGATCTACTGAAGACGAATTCGCGAACTTCTCTATGTGTTGATGATATATTTCTCACAGAGGATGAAAACCTCTTCAATGTAAGAGGGAGTTGTTGAAAGCGTTACATGAGCCTGATAAAACACTTGCTGAGAATGTGGCATGATGGATTGTGAGCCCATGGCTACTTGCTTGATGAAGAAAAAGTTGCAAGACTCCATTGTTGAGCAAATAAATAACACTGATAGGTTGTTGGTGTTCGCTTTTGTACAAAGCTTTGGTTAAAGCTAGATGAATAGCTAGATGTTATTAATAAAACAAGTATTGAAATCCACGATGGCTACCTTTCTGCTTTTGAGTAGGTAGAAGATTATGTAAGAAGCCTAGAATGGCTAAGGATCCCTTTGAGAGGGAGCATTGGTTTGACAGCATCATTGAGTTACCATAAGACCTATGTGGTCGGGGAATTTGGCTTTGAGGCTTGCAGTCATGAGATACAAATTTCATCTCTCCTTGAGAGGAGATTGACAGTGTACAAATTTCATCTTTCCCTGGGAAGAGATTAATGGTGTACAAATTTCTTCTCTCCTGAGAGGATATTGATGATGTACTATTTTCATCTCTCCCGAGAGGAGATTGATGGTGTACTATGTTCATCTCTCCTAAGAAGAGAATGATGGTGTATTGTTTTCATCTCTCCTGAGAGTAGATTGATGGTGTATTAATTTTTTTCATCTCCTTCAGGGTTTGACCGTGGTGATGGAAACCCTATGGAGTGAGGATGTGGATGTCCTTTAGGGTTTGGAAAAACCTATGAAGTTGGAACATGGATGTTTCCTAAGGTTTGAATATGACGATGGAAAACCTATACTAGTTCGTATAACATCAGGTTGAGGCATTGATTGGATCATGGTGACTAGTTGTTATACCATAGGCTAGGTGTGCTAGCCTATATGATGGTACCTAGAACATTTTGATGATGTACCACAGGTTAGGTGTACTAACCTAGATGATGGTACCTAGTACCATAGGTTAGGTGTGCTAACATGGATAATGGTATTCAGTGAATGCTATGATTATTATAGGTCAAGTGTGTTGCCCTGGATGATTATGATATCAATACTATGAGTTGTGAAACATTATTCTTAAAGAAAAATTTCAACAAAGAGATACATCCGAGGAAGTCAAGATGAATATCTCCCTAGCTAAGAGGGAGTGTTGATTTTTGGGTAGCTGCGGGAGGTAGTCACCAGCTACACAAGTTAAAATTAAAATTAAAAAATTAAAGTTAATTTTAAATGTAATTTACAAAGAGACGTGACATCTCTTTGGGGCAACCTAATACCACTACAAAAAGACACTCAAAACAATTATAACACACACATCACTCACATATTATTTTCTCTCACACACACATGGAAGCAGATCTAAGGAAGAGGCCATAGTTTTCTAAGAAGTTTAAATTTTTTTGTAATTACTTAATGATGTTCATATATCATTGGGAGCAATTACCAGATACAAAAATTTGTTCTTTTTCCATATCTAAGAGAGAGTGTTGATTTTTGGGTAGCTGCAAGAGGTAGTCCCCAGCTACACAAGTTAAAATAAAAAGAAAGAAAATTAAAGTTAATTTTAAATGTAATTTACAAAGAGACGTGACATCTCTTTGGGGCAACCTAATACCACTATAAAAAGACACTCGATACAATTATAACATACACATCACTCACATATTCTTCTCTCTCACACACACATGGAAGCAAATCTAAGGAAGAGACCATAATTTTCTAAGAAGTTTAAATTTTTGTGTAATTACTTAATGATGTTCATATATCATTGGGAGTAATTACTAGATACAAAAATTTGTGCCTTTTTATTTAGCATTATGAGTAAAATCAACAAGATTTATGAGTAAATGGAAAAATTTGAAGCCCTACCACCTATAGATTAAGTAGAGTATCTGATTATGTATAGTATGAGAAAATGTTCCTAAGATTCAAAGAGTCTCTCCACCTTTTGTCCATGAGATCCATGGCAGTTATGTTCAAGTGTCAATAACTTGTGTTAAGATGTCATCTTTGATTCAAGGAACATATACTTTTTCAACTAGTGGTAGAGAGTCCAACCAATGAGAAGGAAAGGTTGGCATCAATCAAGTATTATCTCTCTCTGCCCAACTCTAAAATGAGGAGTGTGCATAATGGACTTATTAACAATTATTGTAAACAATTGCAAATATTGGATTATCTTGAATTTCAAGGGCTTGAAGTGGTATCCTAAACCTACAAATCTTTAAAGGAACTACGTGTTTTTCAATTTGACCATTGTGGTCAAGGAGCTGCAAAAGAGGAAGGCGTTATGTCTATTTTTAAGGGGTAGAATCTGTCATTTTTTGTGAGAATGGTTATGTTTTTTCTTCTGCTAATTTAATGTTAATAACCTAGTTGTGAATTCATTCAATATATCTGTAATCTACTAGGCCAATGGATTGTCAGTTTCTAGGTTAGCAGGAAAATTAGCATTTATAACAAAGTTCAAAGATCTGCCTTAACCAAAAAATCTAATGACACAAGCCATCTCATTGTATGGATGGTTTTGATGTTATAGCCAAAGTCGATAACTACTCAAAAATAACAATGAGCGAAGCTTTGGAGATTGAATTGAACCAGAGCAATATCAAGCAATATTTATAGGGATGACGATACCAGATTCATGAAGCATGGATAATTGATGATTCCTGTCAAGATTGTGCATGACAAAACAACTCTTATTAAATGAAAAAACAGACAGTGGAATATTGCATGTTATATGGGGCAGACGTTGCGTTTGCTTGAGTGGCTCACTCTTTGAATTCTTGGCTCTGTTGGCTTTGGGTTGGATTTAATTTATCTTTCTGGCTTTTTAGCTTTTGGGTGGGAAGCAGGATGTACTAAATTTCTAGTGATGGGATGGGGGTGATTTGCCTTATGGTCAATTTTGTTTTAGTATCTATGTAAATATTTTTTTGTTAAAATGATCAAAAAAGGTATTAGAATTGCTAAACCAATAATCAAATTGGATTCTAGAAGTGTAGAAATGGTAATAATCAAATTAGATTCTAGAAGTGTAGAAATGGTAAAATTTGATGAACATTTAGGATTTGAAATTCTTACCATGGTGAAAAAGATGAAATTTATTCTAAGTATCCTCTTATAATAAGTATCTTCCGTACCTGTGTTCGAATTAGATAGAAAAGGTATGAAGTCTTAATTATCTGCGACACAATATACAGTGCTCATCTTCTTTGAATTTGTCTCTATTTTTTAGATTTCAAAATATTTCCAAAATCAACTATGTAAATAAAATAAAGATGGTAATTTGAATTTTCTTCTATTTCTATGAAATGGAGGAAAGAAGAATAGAAAACTAGTTTCTTGATCTTCTTTGGTTTCAAATTTTATCCAAGAATTTGTCTCTGTTTTTCAAATTTCAAAATATTTCCAGAATCAACCATATAAATAAAATAAAGATAATAATTTTAATTTGCTTCTATTTCTATCTAATGGTGGAAATAAGGATGGCCAATTAGTTTCTTCATCTTCTTCATTTTAAAATTTTATCCATTCTATATTATAGAGATTATAACTGATTTCTTGTTTCTAGTCTCTATCCCTTTATAATTATCAAGTTTAAATAATTTCTTGTTTCAAATGGAAAAAGCATCCACAGACCTCAAATGCAGAGAGATTGGAAATGTATAGAACCCTCAATTTATAGAAGCTACCACAGGAGACTTTTCTTCATGCAGTCCAGAACAAATTCATGCCATACTGAATGACAGTGCAGGACATGTACATACATCAACTCTAGGAAAACTGTAAACCCACTCCTTAGATCACCAGGCTGCCACCAAGAAGCAGTAGCACTAGGACTCTCACACTAGTAAAAAAATATCAGCAACAACAAGAAACCATCTCCAGATGATATGTCCTGCCCATTAAGAAAAATTGAAAGCAGAAAGCGTGAAGACCGAAATTCTTCTCTGGGCTTTCTATTGAAATAGAATTCAGTCAATGGCCAAGCATCCAATTTGAAGTCTGATACGGAGGAAACAAATTCCAGACTTAGAAACCTTGAAGAAGATATAATATGAAACCTTGAAGAGGAGATAACATGCATGAGGAAAAAAATCAATGGTAGCATTAGAGAAAAAGAAAATAATAGTGACAGTGTGACTGCAGAAGGTGAGTTCTCTGATAAATTATCTGGAGAATTCTGGAGAATTTTGAATGTCATCATCAACACCACTGTCTGTGATGCAAATCATCAAAGAAAATCTCCCCTAGTTGTCCTTGGGTGTGAGGGGGTAGTAAAAGGAACTTTGGTTTTTCTTGTGAAGAAGAAAATTTGAGAGTGCATTGGCTGGTTAAGTTTCCCTCGCAATGCAATAAATAATAAGAAAATAAGAAACCAAAAAAAATTTCAAAATGAGTGGAATTTTGTCAGACTTCATCAGCGGAGATCCAATTTAAACATACATCTGACAGACAGATTCATAGATATTGAGTTTTCCAAAATTCAAACAACAATGAATACAAGAAATGGGACTACTATACAGCTACCCATTCCAAAATTATTTTTTGGTGAATTTACCCAAACTCAACTCTAATAATTTGGTTTCCTAGAAATGTAATAGCCAAGGTTTTCCATCTTGAAGAGGAAACCTGTGCCCTACTCAGTTTTGAGTGCTGGGTGCACATGCAAGTATTCAAGTGTGCTGCAAGTAGAAGGATTCAGTTGTGGAAGGAAATGCTTCTTCCATGATAGCATATCCATTTGTGAGCCTAACATGACACGATAAGCTCTCTTTGGTGATAAGCGCAACTTGAACCTCTTCTTATATGGTAATATATACCAAGGCTAGTGTGACCACTAGCTTCTGTCTGCTACAGGAAAGTTTTATGGGTTCCAACCTCTTGTAAAATGGATGCTCTTGATGTTGCTCTCATGTTTGGAGAGCACAATGTGGCTCTTTTCATTTTCTGGAAGAAGGAAACTTTTTTCCCTACACCGCTGCATGAAAAGGGAAGAAATGCCATCCATCTAGGTTAGCATGGGAGAAACCGTTCCAACGAATGTTTTGGGTGAGTATGAGATCGGTGTCTCCATGGGATCAGTGTTGGCAATAGTGATTACAAGAGCCATAGTTTTGAGATTATCGAAGTTTACCTCAAGTTAATTGACCCAATTTCAGCAATGCCAGTAAGAAGTTGAATTTGGCCATTATGAAGTTCATCTAAGCTGTGCTCCTTGTGCCATGATAGGGCTGCCTTTCTCAGCGAGCTTCCAATATTTCCTATGGAAACAATTTTGGTCTGTACTTGTATTTTTTTTTTATTATATTCATGGGAAGTTGTGGGGTAATGTGTTTGTGATTTATTGCCTGGAAATATCCGAACTATTTCCTCAATGATCTTATGCTTGAAGTTTTCTTGTGCTTTGTATATTGCCCAACTTTAGCAGCTTGCTAATGGGGCCATTAATACATTAATTATTTCACTAAAGATTTAATCCTTCCACTAGGCTTCCATTCTCACTATCATGCACTGTTACCATATTTTCCTGTTTGAAAATGTGAAAATGTAATTTATTGTGTTTTTGGGGCTTTCACCTTTTGCCGATGTTTCCAAATTTTTCCAATAGCAGGGAGCATTAACAGGTTGGTCAAACAAGGTTGGTGATAACAATGTTTGATTCCCCTACTAGCAGGGAACCTTGACAGATTGGTCAAGCAAGGGTTCCCCTCAGAGTGCGGTATGTTCACCCCTATGAAACAACGGGGCCATCATGACCTTTGAGTCTGGCAAGACACGACATTTTCCATTACAGTGATGAACAGTATTCCAGGAGCATTTTCACTTTTGATCATATTTTCTGCCTTTTAAATACACAATGTTAAGCATATACTTTGCTTCTCCTCACACGTTTCCTATTTTTTTGGTTTTGTGCTTGTTTCAACCATATTTAAGTCTCTTTTATATGAAGCATGTGGGAGGATGGTGAATCCAATTTTTGGATCGGTGGGGTTTACTCTGTTCTGGGAATTGGCAACTTTTCTAGGCAGCAGTAGAAAGTGTTTTGAAAGGATGCCCTATTCATCCGATATTAGTGGAATCTTCTGGCACTCAAATGGCTACAGAAAATTCCAATACAAATCCTTCAATTCATTCTACATTAATGGAAATGATAACCAATGAGCTGCACAAAATAAACACCAAAGGCCAATTCAAGCACAAAAAGAGCATAGTCAAAGATTTTTCACTGAACAACTCTAATGCAAAGGACCTGGGAGCCTCTCAGGTATTTAACCTAAGATGGTGAAGGTGTTATCTTGGCGAATTGCAGACACCATCAATGAAAGGGATACCTAACAATATGGTCTCCAGCGATTCGAGCTGTGAAACTCTTGAGCATTTCAATGACCTGAGAAATCACAAAGAGGCACACATGGAGGGGAATATGTAAAAGGCGATGGATGTGGGACCTGTCAACGTCAAATTTTGTAATGATCAAAATTATCACAAGGCCACCATGGAATCAGTTCATGAGATCTCACACCCACAAGCACCAGATTTTGAAGACATGCAACCCCATCGAACATGAATATGACTCAATGGTTATAGATGCTACATATGTGAAACTTAAGCTCACTCTAAGCTCTCAAGGGTTTTCTACACATGCTACTGAAAAATATCATACAAATTTACATTGGAATAATTGCATGGAGCATTCATATGACCCTACTACAAAGACAGATTGGTCAAGAAAGGGTTCACTCTAAGCTCTCAAGGGTTTGCTACACAATGAAAAATATCATACAAATTTACATTGGAATAGCTGCATGGAGCATTCAGATGACCTTACTACAAAGACAGATTGGTCAAGCAAGGGTTCCCCTCAATGTGTGGTATGTTCACCCCTGTGAAACAGTAGGTCCATCATGACCTTTGAGTATGGAAAGACACAACATTTGCTATTATAGTGATGAACAATATCCCACCTATTGATATGTGTTGGGTGCTTGACACTTCCAGTATTCATGAAGCATCTATGATAGTTTACTTTTTCCCCGATTCCATTGGTAGTCCAACTTAGATACTATAGTTGTTTTACTAAAAGTTCTTAATGTCACAAATACCTGAAATCCCTTTTACTGTTTCCCTTTTGAAAATTTTCTCCTATATTTCCCAACTGTGATATCTCTAATTCTAATTTTCCTGATACGATAAGCTCATTTATTAAAACAAAACGAAATTTAATATTCAGAGCAATGTTTTTATATAGGATAGAGCCTAATGACGTGAAAAATTATCCAAATTATTTTATAACTGAGATGAATTCATTGCGATCCAAGCAATTTCTTGTAACAGGTGAAAATTCCGCGAAAGAGACCACACAAACAGAGAAATTCATAAATTACAGAACAAGAAGTGTGGAGAGAGAATATATCACGAAGAGAGAACATACACAGATTAAAAAAAATAGATGAATTCAATGGGGAAAAAACCAGTACTGAAACCCCTGGCACCGTGGAAAAGAATAACTAAATAATATTGCTAAAATTAAGTGAAAATATTGAAAACATAGCTCTTTACATACCTGTATGATTGTCGATAACAACAGCTTCGAACAGCCCTGTAAAAATTTTCTCTCCCACCTTCTCCTCGAACTTTGATGTGGGCTTGTGCTACACACTCCATTTTTCCCTCCTCTTTTTTTGTTTATCTATGTTTTTCCCTCCTCCATTTTGGTTTATCTGTGATCTATGTTTTGGTTTTGTTTACCGCGTATAAAAATAATCAAAACCCTTGATTAGCGCATATGAACTGACCATATGAAATGATCCTTTAGGTGTAATGAATATAAAATATATTTCTTAACCCAAAGATGTATGACATATAGGATAAATATATAGTTCTTAACCCAAAGGTGAAAAAATGCTTCTTATATATAATTTTATATTTGCATACTAAGATCACAACCCACAGGCACAACAATGCTTCTCATATATAACTTTACATTTGCATACTAAGATCACCACCCACTGCTTACATTCGACGTCTAGGATTCCATTTTTATTCATGAGTTTAATTGTTTCTTTGATGGTTGAAATAACATCATCTGTTAGAAATAACATTTTCATACTAAGATCATCACCCACTGCTTACATTCCACGTCTAGGATTCTATTGTTATTCATGAGTTTAATTGTTGCTTTGATGGTTGAAATAACATCGCGTGTTAGAAATATGTTATGGAAATGATAAATTTCTTGGACGCATTCTTAAACCTAAATACAACTCTTAAGACACATGTTATGTTTCAAAGTTTCATCATTGCCCCTTAGCATCACACTTGGATGGTTCTCATTCCTACTTTTTATGATCACATAATACACTTTGAATTAAAAAAAATTGTATTACATTTGGCATCATACAGTTCTATTATAATGGTTATTGAATGCTGAAGTGATTGCATTATCTCCAACAATTGTATTGGCAGTTCCAAGTATTGTTATTTCTTGAGTTAGTCTAAAGCTTTTAAGTGTTATATTTGGTATGGTAACCTTTTGTATCGTGGTATTTTAATATTTATTATTGGATTGATGCAAATTTTGACATTATAATCTTGTTAACTAGAAATATGGGTGAATTTTAGAGTGTTATCCATGATATATTTGTTAACCAAGCCACATAATTAGGAAATATGCAAAGTCAAATACCAAAAACATAAGAGAAGCGGGAGAAGTTAGCTATCAATCGTGAAATGATTTCCTATCAAATCACATATCAATGAAAAGAGAAGCTAGTGTGGGCTTCACTCTTGGTTTTTTAATGTTTATTCATTCCAAAAAATCCACCTAAAAGCAACCTTTTCATAGTAAGCATGTTCCTCATTGTACTACATTGTGACACATTTTTTATTTTTTGTAGACTACATGTGTCAGACACGCAAGGGAGGGATGTCATGTGAAAACTCCCCCGCTGCACTCTTAATCTGTGTTACTCACAAAATTACAAGAGAGTAATCGTATGTGGTGTAATGGTGGGATGAGGTACAGCATTCGGCTCCAATGTCGATGTTCAAAGGTCAAAGTTTTCTTGGCTCGATGCAGACTTTGCCTATTGCAATACAGTCTTTACACAACTTTGACTCTCATACCATTTACATATCATAGACTTTGCTCAGAGGTGCGGATCGATCTTAACAAAGTCTCTAGCAAACCCAATACTCCCTAGGAGTCTTGCCACATTAGGTTCACATATGCATCAAAATGCACATGTGTAGGCTAGTCGAACTCGGCCTAATGGCATAATGACACAAAGATTTAGAGAGAGAGAGAGAGAGAGAGAGCTCAGAATAAAAACACAAAATTGAATGCCCACATGGAGATAAATTTTCCTTATTTATAGGATTTCAAGAGAGCTTCAAGCATCTTCTCGAAATATGACATGTTTGCATAAATTGTACAAACTATAGATCTCAAATCTAACTTTTCCGTAGATTCTTTGAAATGTGGGTAAAATTCCACCAAAATTCAGAGAAGTGCTATGAGTTTCATATATTTTTCTAGAAAGTTAACCTAAGATTTTACTTCAAAGGACAGACCCCTCCACTTAGTCATTTAAATTGTCCTGAAATTCTAATTTCATACTTGGGATAGGAAATTTTAGTAATTTTAGGTATAAGTTAAGATGTTGTTTGATTTTTAAGGCCTCCTAGTCATTAGGAAAGTTGAGTCTTATGATTAGGATTACTTGTGGCATCCTATGTATTTTTCAAACTCCAATAGATGAAGGAAAATATGTGGAGGACATTTAGGGGAAATGTGATTGTCCATAAAATGTAGATCGGATTTGGGGATCTTGTAGTTATTTTCCTTGGACCCTACTAGTTCTTAGAGTTTGTATTTTAAGTGGTTTGCAGGAAAAATCATAGTATGCCCAAGAATATTAGTGTCGGAGCACATATGGTTTGGGAGAAAGGATAAGGGGTTCTGGGAGTTAATGGGTTTAAGGGTTTAGGAGCAAGGGGTTAAGGGTAAAGGGTAAAGGGTTAGGGCTTGTGGGGTTTATGGGTTAGGGGTTTGAGGTATAAGGGGTTTAAGGGTTAGAGGTTAATGGCTTAGTGGTAAAGGGATTTAGGGGTTAATGATTAACCATCAAGGGCTTACATGCCATGGGATTTAGTAGTTAAGTTCCTAAGGGTTATGGGTTAATGAGTTTAGGGGTTGGGGGTTATGGGTTAAGGGTCAAGGTTTAAGAGGATATGGGATTAGGGTTTATGGGGTCAAAGGATTCTAAGCTAGGGGTTATGGGTTAAGGGGTTGGTGGCTTTGGGTTTAAGGGATCAAGGGGTTAATTTGTTATGAGTTATGGGTGTAGGGGTTAAGGGATTGTGGCTTTGGGGTTAAAGGGATAGGTGCTTTAGTGATTATTGGTTAAGTGTGTATGGGTTGTGATAATGTGGCACCTAATCCCCTTGTCACAACTATTGGGGGTTCCCCTGTCAATTTATCTCATTGCCTCACTTATAGGTCCCCTAGCCCCTATGCCATAAGGCCCTAAGGCTCCTTCTCATTCTCTTATGTTAGGATTATAGATCTCAGTAAACCATGCTTGAACCTCTCACTTATTCCAATCCATGCTACCCTTGTGTCCCCTTGCCCCATTAAATACACCAAAATATCCCCCTCCCCAAAAATTCATGAGAATTGAACATTTTGAGGCGATCATTTCACAACAGCTTCACAAATACTCCATTTATAATGGTGTATTAGAGCTATTAGATGTCATTTCATTGAGCTATGGTGATAGGTGAGAGATATGCATAGCTCAATAAAGGTGTATCAAGAGGCTATTAGTCTATTGGCTTTAGAATTTGACTCTTTTCATTTATAACTAAATGAAATGGAAAAGATGTGGAGGAAATCTCCATTCTTCTTCTTTCACCAGGCCATGTAAAATAAAAGAAAATAGTCTCAACCACTTGGAGAAGGAATTTTGAGAACAGTAATTGGCATGAACAAACAAAGAATCTAATGAGTTAAGCTTATAGGGGTCTCCCTTTGTAAACAAGCGTACATAAGCTTGTTAGAATTAGTATGAATCTTTACTAGAAGTTGAGTAGTATTCACATCACCAACCACATCCAATAGAAGGGTACCAACCCCTATAATAAAAATGACGTCTCCAAATAAGGTGTAGTTAATACCAATGGTCAATATGTGTCATCTTCATTAGATATCATGTTGCTAAGAATGAAGTGTCTGGATTAGAGTTAATGTTGTTATTTTAGTTTCTTGTCTTTTTTTGTCTTTTAGAGTATGAATCTTTTTGGTCTACTGTGATAAGGTAGTTTGGATTTCAAATATTCAAGGAATATGTGAGGAAGTCTGGAAACACCATGTAAATGGACCCCCCTTATTTGTCTGGCAATAAAATTCGAGGAGAGTGAAGAGGGCCCTTAAAAGCTGGGCTAAAGCCCTCCCTTCTCTAACCGAGTCAAGGCGGGTTTCCCAGACCTGTTAAGAGAGTCACCAATTTTTATCTAAATAGCCAGGGCTAGGAAAATATCCCAATCACATGAGTTCTAGCATATTCTCATTAAATATTTTATCTAAATGACCATAGCCCAAAGTTGTTAAAGCGAAACTTCAAAACTGAGAGATGCTCTACAAATTCTACCTAAATAGTTGGTTCTATAAAAAAGTTCCAAATTGCCCCCATTCCATCCTGTTTTCAAAAAATATTTCATCGAAACACCATGACCAAAGCTCCTAAACCCAAATTCCATAAATTTAAAAATGCACACCAAATCTATCTAAGAATACATGGCTAAAAAAATATCCCAATAACCGTAATTCTATTATGTTTTTATACCATATTTCATCTAAACATACATGAGCCAAAGCAATTAAAGAAAAACTCTTCAAATTCAAATACCTAGTGAAAATTTTATCTTAATAGGCAGGGCTAGAAAAATATCCCAATCACCCCAATTTATATTGTTTTCATAACATGTTGCATATGAGCAGCCATTCCCCAAAGTTCTTAAAATCGAAATCTGAAAATTTAGAAATAGAGAAGCCTCCCTTTAGCAACCCTTACTTGGACCTCCAACTAGACCTACTTTAGGACTACATCTCTTTTAGCCTCCTTGATAAAATGCGCTCCTTCTCACTTGATGTTATTGCCTTCATACTAAGGCCTCCTTAAATAACTTTTCCTAGCTAAGCCTCTTCAGAATGATCTAGAACTTATGAATTTTATCTACTTAGACCTTAGGATTTTTTTTTTAAATTTTTTTTAATTTTTATTTTTATTTTTATTTTTTTCTGTTTAATTTTCTTTTAGATTTTAAACCTCATCTTGGGTCCAAAGCCCCTTCTCTTGGGTTATTTTCCCACAAATTTTTTTTGGTGATTAAAAGCACACAAACCCATCTCACTAGGCTTTTAGAGTACCTCCCAAGCTACACAATTTAACAACATATTCTAGTTGTAGTAATCGTAACTTGGTCAAGCTCCTATAGTCAAGCAAGGAATTGGTTGGGTTCCCAAGTTGAAAATTTAGTAAAGGTATTTGTGAAGGCATGATAACTAAGAAGGGTTAGGGAATGCCAAGGAATGAAAAGGTGTGCTAACGCATGCTGGACAATGTCAATGCATGTTGAGGAGTGTTAAGGATTGTGGAGGTATCACAAAGGAGAACTAGGTCAAAATGCATGGAAATGAACAAATAAGAGTGTGTTCCAGGGAGTCTCAGTGAATTCATGTGTGCCAAGGATGAAGTGACATGTTAGAAAAAGTTCATAATAGGATTTGTAAGAGGCTAGCCTATGATTGCGATAAGGGGCTCTATTAGACTCATGTATTTCACAGTATCACAAGGTAACTGATCACTGATTAGATTGTTCATATACTAAAAATAATATTCTATGGTTGTCATTTATTTTCAGATAAGAAAGGGAGTCCCTGACTGTCAAAGAGCATAAAATGAATCAATTTGCCTTATAGTTCAGTGGAAAGGAGAAAAATTGTTGCTAACAAGGTGTGATGGAGATCAAACTTCATTTCTGACCTCATTCCATTTCATTTCATTCACCCTCTTTGCCCACCTCATTTCCTCCATATTCTCCCATTCTCTGAAACCCATTCCCTGCCATGCTTCTCTTCCATTTCATCTTCCATTTTGAAATATACGTTACTTTATATTTCTTCCACCTTTCCACTTTACCCTTCCACCTTTACCATTTCATTGCTTTTTATTCCCCGATCATGATCAAAGTGGGGCCCTCATCGCATTTCACAGACTCTACATATTTGGCATTGGAACTAAACTTTAAATAATGTGATCGTCGATTTGCAATATCGCATCACATTGTTTTACCTTGTGAGCACACACAATCTATTTTATTTAGTTTAAAATGTCGTGAGTCAGCCCCACCTCAGTAGCTCCACCCCATTACACATCCATTGCAATACATTGTTATATCATATAAAACTTCATAACACTGACTGCTTAAAAACCTTCCACCGATTCATAACACTCTACCAATTTCCAGTGGGCGCCTCTTCTCCGCACTTCGCAAATTTTAGGAGTTAACCCTGCAGCTTATAATCAAAACTTAAGAATTGCAATGTGCGCATGCGATCTGATCCCACTTCTTCCCTACCACATCACTCATATCCTCCCTCGCCCATCGCACTTCACAGATTTTAGAGTTTACATATTCCGCGCTTATAACTAAACGCTACGAATTACGATGCGCACTGTAGTCCGGTCCCACTTACCCTCCACGTAATTTAGCCTCCACATCACTTCCCCATCGCATCGCATCATTGATTGTATTCTTTATAAACTAAAATGTAAAGGTTGCAAAGTGCATGCATGCGATGCCACTTCATAACTAAATTCTACAGAATTTCAGGTCCGGGTGAACAAGTTGTCACTATGTTTTGTGTGTATAACAAGTCAATTCGGGACTACGAGGTTTATAGCTCATTTCATTAATAAATAGGCCAAAAGACCCGACAAGAAGCAAAGGATTTCCACCTCATTGCGCCACCATCATCTTTAAATCTGACGGCCTACGTTTAATTCTGACCCCCATTTACCATACTTACTTTATCCTTGCAGTGGGGGTCCAAAATGAATAATTTTCAAGAAAGGAACCCCCTTATGTGTCACTCTCTCTTGAATTCGTACCCCCCCGCCCTTATATTACCACTTACCACTTCAGAAGGGTCCAAAATACCACTTTTCTCCTGCAAAACCGTTTTCTCCAAATGAAAAACCATTTTTTAGCCATTTTTACCAGTTCGTTTTCGAGCAAGATTTTGGGCAGATGGGAACGAACTTTGAAAAATTGAGAGATGTTTTTATTCAACACGGGCTGAAGAAAGAATACCTCTCCTATATTTTTCACAGGTGTCTTCAGTTGGGATTATTGAAAGCCATCTCTCAGCCCTATTTTTCGTATTTCCGTTTTTCTGTGTTGGTCATGATTTTGTGGCGATTTTTGTGGAGATCTGGAGATGAATTTTGAAAATCAGAGAGAGGGTTTTGATCAGAATGGGGAAAAGAATAATAAAATATCTCATATTTTTCATAGGTGTCACCGTTGGGGAGAAAAAAATGTCTGAGTTGACCCTTATTTTCAGTAGTTTTGCCCATTTTTCATTACATGACAAACATCCCAAGATTTTCAGGAATTTGTATTTTTATGATGGTTCTTAGATGTGAACAAGGATAATATATTTTGGAAATAATTTTCCGTCAAAATAGTGCCAGATATTAGGACATTAGGACAACAAAGAAATCGGTGCCGCACTGGAGTTAATGATCCAGCCAAGGCGGTGCAAGAAAGGCTGGGCCAGACATCAATTTTGTCTCTCTTTGTATTTTTGGAATTTTAAAAGCCCAATTGCGTTCACCTTATAATTCACGATGGTTCATCAAAGTTAATACAGCCAATGGTGGATGACAGATTCACCTCATCATAACCTTGCATGGCCATACTTGTCCATTTTCTGCTTAAATTGTAATCAATGAAAGTTTGTCAAGGTAGATTACAACAAACCGAATTAGTTGTTAGTTAAATACCACTAGAATTCTCATTATAAAAGGTTGGATATTTTAGCACCTATATTGTAAGAACTATTATTGAAGCACTTTAATTTTTGGAGCTGGACATCAATAATCAAAGACCATTTACAGGATTCTTGAGTTGTGTCAAAATCGTGATGTGTTCATCTTTGTTTAAATGTTTCCATTGTTTTATCTGCTGTATATTTTCTCATCTAATTGTAAATATGAATGTTTTCTGCTGAAGTCTGATTAAATAATTCTTAATTTCTCGTTAGTCACTACCTGACCTTACTGTTTTTTTCACCTCATAATTCATACAACCCTTAAAATCCATTTAACACGGTTAGCTTGCCCTGTGATTTGCTCTTGACTTTGATGTGCCATTCCAGCCTTTGACTCCATCGCCCAATGGAATAGCTTCTGCAGCCCTATCTTTCCAACCACACAATCAATCAAACAAACAAACCCCATCACCGTAACTAGCCCAATATCAATATGTATAACCAGCAAGTTAAATCGATTTAAATCATAAAATAGAGAGAGCCCTCTCTGAGTCTAGGAAGGCTAGTTCCTAGACTCCAAAGTGGTTTGATGTTGTGCTTTATAGTTTAGTTTTTCCAATATTCTAAATTATAGAGTGCAAACAAGCTCAACAAAGCAATTTTAAACAAAGGGAGACTTTTTGTCGGGCACAACACTTTTTTTCCTTTATCTATTATTTTTAATGACATGTGGCACACTTTGGCCGAATGCTCATGTTTTAAACTATTTTATGCAATTCAATATTGTACATTGTTATGTATAAGTTTTAGGGAACTCGACTTGTGCCGACCTATTTTTTATGTGTCTCGTGTATCCTATGGTTCTTGCAAACTCTTAGTTAATGCTCTACTGTTTATATGAACTAGACATACATGTGAAATATTTCCTATGTAAGCTATGTTTCTTAGTTGTTTTATGGCCATGGCTAGATGTGATCCTTGTCTTGGTAAGTTCTTAAGTGGAAAAATTTTAGCTTGGACATGACTAGCCTAATATGAGGTATAGGAAGTTCTTAGCTGAACAAGGCAAGATATACTTGTAGTAGGTGCAATTGATCAAGTTGTTACGGCTGAAGGAGACCAATGTCACATGAACTGGAGTAGCTAAGGACTTGATTGGGTTCCCAAGTCATGAAAAATTGTAAAGATATTTGTGAGGGAATGAGTGCCAAGGCATGCTAGTGAATGCTAAAATGTGCCAGATAGTTCGAAGGCATGTAAAATATGCCAATATGTGTCAAGTGATAAGGCATGCTAATATCTACAATGGTGTGACAATACATGCTAGGGACTATCAAGGAAACAAAAAGGAGAAACAAGTTAGAATACAAGTAAATGAACACATCATAGGGTTAATAAGTCATCAATTTACATTTTCCAAGAGGGGCATGCCATGCACAACAACACTAGATGAAAATGAGTTTCAAGTGCCAAGTGTTAGTGAATTCCAAGTGCCAAATCATCCTCTGTTACTTATCTTCTACTTTCCAATAACTGATTTCAAATAACTTTAATATTAAACCATGTCAAAGCATATTGAGGCATCTTAATGAATGCTATACATGATAATGATCATGGCCTCTTTAGGACTACATGTCTCTTTGGCCCCTTATCAAATGAACTCCTTCTCACTTGATGTTATTTCGCTCATCCTAAGGACTACTTAAATATTTTTTCCTAGACCTCTTAGGAACTCTCTAGAACTTATAGGTTTTATCTACTTAGACCTTAGGAAATATTAATTTTCTTTTAGATTTTAAACCCCGTCTTGGGTCCAAAATCCCATTGCTTTGCTTCTATTCCCACAAAGCCTTTTGCTACCAAACTCACACAAAGCCATCTAACTAGGCTTGTGGAGTACATCCCAAGATACACAATTCAACAATATAGTGTAGTTGTAGTAACTATAACTTGGTCAAGCTCTTGTAGTTAAGCGAGGGATTGGTTGGGTTCCCAAGTCGAAAATTAAGTAAGGGTAGTTGTAAGGGCATGATATCTAGGGATGGTCAGGGCATGCAAAGGAATGAAAAGGCATGATAACACATGTTGGACAATGTGAATGCATGCTGAACTAGAGTGTTAGGGAGTGTTGGGACATAACAAGGGATAACTAGGTCAAAATGCATGGAAAGGAACAAATAAGAGTGTGTGCAAGGGAGTGTTAGCGAATTCAAATGTGCTAACGACGAAGTGTGTTAGGAGAAGTTTAGAATAGGATTTATATGAGGCAATCTTACAGTTGTTATAAGGGGCTCGACATAGCATTTTTAGACAAAGGGAGATCACTTTGTGCTAGGCACAACATTGTTTTTCCTTTAGTTATTTTTTTTTTATGAGATGTGGCACACTTTGGCTACATGCTCATGTTTTAAACTATTCTAGATAATTGCATATTGTACATTGTTGAGTATAAGTTTTGGGGCACACAGCTTGTGTCAACATATATCTTGTGTACCTTGTGAATCTTGCGGTTATTGCAAAATCTCATTTAATGTTCTATTGTTTATATGAAATGAACATACATGTGAAATATTTCTTGTATAAGCTATGTTGCTTAGTTGTTTTATGGCCATGGCTAGATCATGTGATCCTTGTCTTGGTAAATAGTTAAGTGGGACAATTTGAGATTGGACATGAGTGGTATAAGATGAGTTATAGGTAGTTCTTAGGTGAACAAGGCACAATCTACTTGTAGTAGGTGAAATTGGTCAAGTTTTTGGGGTTGAAGCAGGCCAATGTTTTCACATGAACTACAGTAAACAAGGACTTGATTGGGTTCCCAAGTCATGAAAAAATGTAAAGTCTAGTTGTGAGGACATGGGTGCGAAGGCGTTCAAGGGAATGCTAAGATGTTCCAGATAGTGAGAAGGCATGTCAAACATGATAATATGTGCCAATTGATAAGGCATGCCAATATGTGCAAGGGTGTGTGAATGCATGCCAGGGATTGTCAAGGCAACAAAAGGGAGAAACAAGTTAAACTACAAGGAAATGAACACATAAGAGGGTTAATTAGTCATCAATTTACCTTTTCTAAGAGGGGCATGCTAGGCACACCAACACTAGGTGCCACTAGGTGCCAAGTGCACAGTCTTAGTGCATTCTAAGTTCCAAGTCTTCCTTTGTTGCTTCTCATCTACTTTCCAAAAATTTATCTAAAATAAATTTAATATCAAACCATGTGAAATCATACCAAGGCATCCCATACATGCTAAGAATTTCCAAGCACCAGCACATGCCAAGCACCAATATGTGTCAAGGCCCGTAATGCATGCTATGAAGTGGAATGGCATGTTGAAGACTGCTAAGGTCTGCTATAGAGTGCTAATGCATGTTTAGGAGTGTTAAGGAGTAATATGACAAAACATTAAGGGAGCACTAGGTCAAAATTCATGGAAGTTAATGAATATGAGGAACGTGTGCCAGGGACTAGTGTTAATTAGTGCTAGCTATCATGCCAAGGAGGGAGTGGCAAGGTATGCTAAGCATTGGTAAGGCATGCTAGGGAGTATCAAGGCATGTAAAGAAGTGCCCAAGTGTGCTTGGGAGTTCTATGGTGTGCTAGTTATATGTTCCAAATAGTGCCAAGATATGCCGATACATGCCAGGTACTAAGGATGTGCAGGGTGCCAGGGTATGTCGATATGTGTCAAGAAGTGTCAAGGCAACAAAAGGAAGAACCAAGCTAAAATGTAAGGAAATGAACACATAAGAGGGTTAATAAGTCAGGAATTATCTTTTTCAAAAGAGGCATGCTAGTCACACTAATAATAGGTCCCAATACATGCCAACTGGCATTGTGTGCCAAGTGCTAATGTATGTCAATGCATTCAACCAAGGTGTTCCATGGCATGCTAGGGACTACATGCATGCTAACACATGCTAGGCAAGTTCCATGTTGTGCTAACACATGCCACCATGTGCTTGGGCGTCAGTTTCATGACAAGATTTTCTAGGTACAAATATGTTGCAAGACATGCGAGGTGCTAAGAATTGTTAGTGTGTGACAAAGCATTAATTTAAGGTGTGCCTGAATTGTTGAGGAGTGTTAGGTCTTTCTCATTAATATAATTTTCATAGCTTGATCATGTATTAAATAATATATTTCCTATACACACTAGTCGAACTTTATCTAAGGGGAATTTGATAGATATTAAACTTAATTGATATGAATCATGTGTTGAGTCATAGGAAAACTCTATTCGACTAGTGATTACTCGAGGGAAATGATACACACTAATTACTTTTAAAAAATTGATTGATTATAACCACTATGGCCTTGGAAATATCATAAAAAATACTCCACAATAATGGCCTTAAATCATTATATTTTGAAAAAAAAAAATATTAACAAGCATATAGCGTCATCAAAAACTCACTGGAATGATCAAAGGTGACGAACATTTTTTGACCGTCACCAAAAGTAACAAAAAGAGCATTGGTGAGGGTCATTAAAAGTTCGTCACTAGAAGTGTCACCAAAGAGAGAATTAGTGATAGGCCTTTAACGACCCTCACAAAAAGTGTCATTGAAAATGGCTTTGGTGACAAACCTTAAAGGACCATCACTATATACACATACAGTGATGCTTTTTTAAGGACCGTCACCATATGTGACATTGGTGATGGACCTTAAAGGTCCGTCACAAGCATGACCCTCACTAATGTCCTTTTTTCTTGTAGTGGGTAATGGTGTGTATTGGGAATGGTCATGCATTGATGACTGGACTCCAACTAGAATGATGCTTATGAACTAATATATCATGTGTTATGAATTTATATTTTGTTATGATTATGTATATACATTTATTACGTTAATTGGTTGATCTTGCAAGATGTATCCTCCCCAAATTACACTAAGGTATTTTGGTTTATTATGATTTGGTTTAACTAGCATATTATGCTTGGAAGTAAAAGAGATGAAATATGAATAGAAAGATGGTAGACTACAAATAATCTCCCTAGGATTACTAAAGGCAGCATGGTGGGTGCCCTTTTGATTTGGAAGACAAATTGAGAATCTTAAAGAAGGAAATAAGGAGTTGTAAGGAAAACAATGATAGGATCATATAGGCACAAGAGAAACAAGAAGAGGTCAATGCAATACCTCTTCAGAGCTTGTCAGAATTTCAGTGGCAAGGGCCACTTAAGATTAGTCATGGAGAGAGGAAATAACTAATGAGTCATATGGCAATAGGTCTCTTGGCAAACATACGTCAGATAGAGCTGACATAGTGAGAGATGGAAAGCTTTTGGATAGTTTGGATAGGATGGATGATGAGTATAGGTACTATTCTAGTTCTGGTTTAGATAGACATCATGATCATCATCGATATCATCCTTATAGGAGGAATGATAGGGAATAAATTCTAGATGAATTTGAGAAAGCAAATCGACCTAGTTTTGATGAGGACTTGAAGAAGCGAGAAGATTCATAAGCTTGGATACTTATAATTAACAAATTATTTAAGTTGCATGATTACACAGAAAGAATGTAGGCTAGGATTTCTATATTCAGTTTGAAGGGTAAAGCCAAAATTTGGTCGGAATATGTGAAGTGGGTTAGAGACATCAAGACAAAGGACTTGATATTACATGAGTTCAAAATGTTGTTTAGGAAGAAATACTTGTCAGAGAGGTACTATGATATTAAGGTCAAACAATTCTAGGAGCTAAAGATGGGTTCAATGAAAAATGAGTAATATATCACCAAGTTCCTAGATATATTGAGGTATGTACCATATCTTGAGGAGGAGAAGGATAAATTTCAATGATTTGTTAGTGGTTTTCCATTAGCATTCATAGATCAGATTGAATATGATGAGCCTTAGTCACTTGAGGAAGTCATTGGGAAGCTGAAACACTTATATGAAAATCCAAATGATACCAATGAATCTCAGCAAGGATGGAAAGGGAAGGATTGAAGGTAAATGTAAATGGAAACCTAGGAGAGAAAGGCATAATAATGCATAAGATAAATAAAATGTGGCACCAAAAAAGAATTTTAATGTAGCTAGGTAGGGACATAGACCATAACAACAACATAGACCACAACAACATCATGGAGGTAATGGTATGGGATGGTTGGAGTCTTTAACATGTGGTGAGCAACACATTTAGAGATATTTTCCATATAATCAAGGTGGTATGCCTCATATATATTGTGCATAAGAGGCATAGACTGTTTGGGATGTTGGGCAAAGCATTCCTTGCATTTATGCAGTCGCAGACAAGAGGTAGGAAGATCACTAGTCATATATCATTGAGATGGACGGTACAAATTTTGATCAAGTTATTTCTATTTTGATTGATCCTCAATATAAGTATAGCTATGTTAGTCCTTACCCCTTGGATATGTGTGATTTGAATAAGGAAATGCATGCATAATATTAGTTAGCTCAATTGGCTACATGTACAAATAAAAGGGTTCACCATTGGATAAGATCTTGTGCTTTCAATTTAAACGATATGCCTACAACAACGCACTTGAACATATTTCCATTGGAATCATACATTATGTTACACTACTACATTTGGCGGAATTTCCGACACTTGGTTCCGACACTTTTGACCAAATGTCGGAAATTTTCCCAAATTTTTTCCATCCTGCCCTAAATCGTCACTATACCGACGTCTATAGAAAAGTGTCGCAATACTGACACTTAAAAACGTGTCGCAATTGTGGCGTTTGGAGGAAGACGTCGCAATTGCGACACCATGGCCCAAAGCGTCACTATTGAGATGA